>OY731407.1:9718628-10981128 GCA_963425845.1 Sphenostylis stenocarpa
TTTTAAATAATTAAAATAAATATTTAAAAATAAAAATCAAAACTAGTAATATCTTAAATTTATTAAAAGTGTAATTAAATATCTATTTTCTTAATTTTATTTGTTTCAAACTTCTCAATTCTACATTTTTGTAAGTTCTATCATTATATTATCATCCTCATCTCCTCCCATGTTCTACTTTATCTTTACAATAGTCAATATTCTTAACTAATTTATATTTTTAATTATAATTTTTTAGTATATATTTCGAAATTAATCAATTCTAATCTATTATTTGAAAAACTAATCAATTCTAATCAATAATTTAGAAAACTAATCGATTATAATTAATTATTTGAAAAAATTATCAAATATGATCGATCATTTCGAAAATCTAATCGATCAGAATCAAATATCGCTCGAGCGATAATAGAGTCACTCAAGCGAAATACAACCCGAGAATGCCAATTTTGTGCGAGGGCATTTAGCTCGAGCAAGAAGAGTGTCGCTCAAGCGAGATACATTTTAGATAGCGGTTACACAGGAACCGCTCTTAAAAGCTCACTTAGATAGCGGTTAACCTGGAACCGCTATTATATCGTTTCAATTATGATCGATCAGAATGCGGTTATGACCGATCAGAACTATTTTAATCGATTAAATCTCGTTTCAATCGATTAAAACAATTTCTGCACAGCGTTTTAATCGATTAAAACTTATTTTTATCAGTTAAAATAACTTGAAAAGTTTTACTAGAAAGTTTTGCAGTATTTCAATCGATTGAATCGTGAAACAATCGATTAAATCAACTTAGAAGATTTTTTGTAAAGTGTTTTAATTGATATAAGCGTTGTCAGTATCAGTTAAAACAAATATGTTAAAGAATCAAGAACGTTAAATTTTTTTTAAAAAAAGTAATTATTATATATTTTTTTATTTTATAAAAATGATTAATAAAAGAAAATTTTATTATTTTTTTCTTTTTTTAGGTGTAAAAGTATAATTAAATAAAAGATAAATATATATACTTTTGCATTTTAATTTTCAAATATTAATTTTTTTATGAAATTAATTTTAATTAAAAAAATTAAAGTGATATATATATATATATAATATATATTTTATTTTTAATTTATTAATATTATCAAATTTGAGCTTAATAATTAAAAAAATTACCAATAATTTAAATTTTAATATATCTATAATTTTATATAATTATTAATATAAATTTAATTCTTCTAATAATATTAACACATTTATTAAATTAAAATTCTTTACTTTAATTAATTATTTTAAATTTTTTTAACGATTTTTTTTAAATAAAAACAATAAAACTTAAAATTAATTTCTAACTAAATCTTCACATATTTATGGTTAATACTATATTATATTATTATGTTTAATTAAATTTTAAAATAAGTTCACTTTATTTTTACACTTTTATATAAAAATGACTAATATAAACTTAAAATATATATCCAACTATTAAATTATCCAAGATATTAATATAAATTTAAAATATCAATTCAGTAATTAAAATAATTTTAATTTTTTATAAATACATTGAAATACATTTTTATTAACATACAAGTAATATACATATATATATATATATATATATATATATATATATAAAAGAGACTAAATTAATAATTAATTTAATTATTGATTTAGTGACTAGATTCAATGATCGAATCGATGACTGATTCAGTGACCGATCTAGTGACCGATTCGATGACCGAATCAGTGACCGATCTAGTGACTAATTTAATAATCAATTTTAATTTTTTTATTCACATGCTAAATTAAAAAATAAAATTAAATAATTATATTACTAAATTATTTAATAAGTTAGTAAACTATTTTTTTAAAATTTTTATAATGTTATTAACAATGTTATCACTTATTTTAAATTATTAAGTAGATTTATATTTAAAATATTTTAAATAAAATATTTATATAAATGAAAAATAGTTATCAATTTAAAAATTATTTTTTTAGTGATCGAAAATTTAGTCACTAAATCAGTTACTAAATATAAAAAAAATTCAATCACCACTTTCGGTCACTATTAACCATAGTGACTGAATCAGTGACCGATTCGGTGACTGAATCAGTGACCGATTCGGTGACTGAATCAGTGACCGATATTTGTGACTGAAATTTTAGTCACTAAATCAGTCACTAAATATAAAAAGGGAAATCAGTCACTGATTCAGTTACTATCAGTGACTGAATTTTTCAGTCACTAATTTCGGTCACTATTTGGTTTTTTTCTTGTAGTGTGCAATCCAAAAACACCTTCAACTTCAATAGCTTCATTTACATGGGACATTTCATCCATTTGGTAAGGAACATCATCTTCCATGTCTTGAGATTCTATGCGACCTCTAGGCTTTGTTTTTATAGCAACATACCACCCTTCTTTGTCCTTTCTTGATCTCGGATATGGGATATAATATACTTGTCTAACATTATGTGCCAAGATAAAAGGATCAAATGGTAAATATCTTCTATCTATGCGAATGTCTACAGTTCCATATTTAGGATCCACTAATGTACCTCTACGTGATGGATCAAACCATTCACAATAAAATACCACCACTTTCTTCGGGGAGGTTGAAGTATTATATTGCAACTCATATATGTGTTGAATGATGCCATAAAAATCATCTTCACCCCCTTCTGTAAGACCTTTTACATGTACACCACTATTAATGGTTTTTTTTCCCCTGAGTCCAAGTATGAGTGTGAAATTTGTATCCATTGACAAAGTATGTGTGCCATTTATTGACACATGTGAAAGGACCAATCGACAACTCCCTTAAGTGCATGTTTGTTACACTTAAAGGCTCACTATGAACCTACAAATGTAAAGAAGGTACAGTCATATGTTCTTAAACATATTGTAATAAACTAAGTTATTAATGTAACCATACATACTTGGTACTTAAACCATTGAGGAAAATGTCTATGTATGTGATTTGACACATTTGAGTCATTGGGTTGACCAGATTGCAAGAAGGAACTATGAAAAGATAGGAGAAGGATCGAGAACAATTTAATCAAATAAGAAAATGATATAATTATGAAATATAGTGTTTGAAATACTCACTGTATGACTTAATTTCGGTACAGTTGATCAAGACATGAACATGAGCCGAGTTCCACTCTTTTTGGGTTAACCAATGAATTGATGTCTTTCCTGAGTGACGACCAAGCACGTTAAAGACAGATAACCTTGATGGATCCCTTTCAATTTCAACTTGTATTTCATTTCTCTTATTCTGTGGTGATAGAATGAAGTTCTTGAAATAATGGGAACAAAAGTGAGTTGTCTCTCGATGCAAGTATGAGGCACAAATTGATCCTTCAACACGAGCTTTATTTTTTACTGATCGTTTAGAATCACCCATGAATCTATAAAATCAATGAAATGAGGATGGTATTAGCTCAATATTTAGTAAATCAAATTTTGTGCATAATCAATGATAGTCTTCTTACTTTTCAAATGGATACATCCATTTATATTGAACTGGTCCACCAAGTTTGGCTTCATACACAAGATGAATAGGTAAGTGCTCCATTGAATCAAAGAATGTAGGGGGAAATATTCTCTCCAACTTACAAATAATTAGTGGAATATTTTCTTCCATTTTAGCCTAGTCATGATGCCTCAATGTTCTAGAACACAAATCTTTAAAAAAATGGCTCAGTTCAGTAAGAGGGTTCCAAACATGCACTGGTAATGAACTAAATGCAATAGGGAGTAAACACTCCATAAAAATATGACAATCGTGGCTCTTCATCCCATGCATCCTTCCCTTGTCTACATCGACACATCTTGCTAAGTTGGATGAATAACCATCAAGCATTCTAAGTTCCTTGATCCAATGATAAACTAACTTTGCTTCCTCTGCAGTTAAAGTATAATTTTCTTTTGGCTTTACCATCTTCCCATTAGCTTGAAACTTCAACTCTAAATCTGGTCTACAACAATACAAAGTTAGGTACTTCCTTGCCTTATCATTATCTTTTGTCTTACCTTTGACATTCATGACAGTGTTGAATATATTGTCAAAGAAATTTTTCTCTATGTGCATAACATCAAGATTGTGCCTCAATAAATTATCCTTCCAATAGGGCAAATCCCAAAATATACTTCTTTTTGTCCAATTATGCCATTCCCCATAGCCTGGTAACTTGTTCATATGAGGGTAATCTATGACTTTGGGTACATCCATAATTATACTCCAAACTTGCTCAGATGTCAATGTACATGGTGGGTCACCAGTTTCAGTTTTCCCCTTTCTGAAAGCTTTTTTATTCCTTCTAAATACATGATTTTTGTGCAAGAACCTACGGTGTGAATCAAACCAACTATTTTTCCTCCCATTCTGCAATGTAAAGGCCTTTGTATCCCCCATGCAATGCAGGCAGGCTAGTTTACCTTGAGTCCCCCAACCTGACAACATACCATATGCAGGAAAATCATTAATAGTCCACATCAAACTAGCCCTCATTACAAAATTTTGCTTCCTTGAAATATCGTATGTTTCAATTCCTCTCCACAATTGCTTCAGATCATCTATCAAAGGTTGTAAATATACATCAATACATGACTTTGGATTACATGGACCGGGAATGAGGCATGTCAAAAACATATAAGGTCTGGACATACATATTTCAGGAGGAAGATTATATGGGGTCATAATTACTGGCCAACAAGAATATGGGGTGGCAGATGCTTGAATATATGGATTAAATCCATCAGAACATAAACCTAGTCTTACATTACGTGGTTCAGCAGCAAAATCTGGATAAACTTGATCAAAATGCTTCCAAGCTTTACCATCAGATGGATGACACAACACACCTTCTGGTCTTTTATTGTCATAGTGCCATGTCATTTATCCAGCCGTTTGCATGGATGCATACAACCTCTTTAACCTTGGAATTATAGGTAAATAGAGCATGCTCTTAATCAGAATTGGTTTATTTTTACGAGTTTCAAGTTTTGGGGCATGATACCTAGGCTTATGACAAAATTTACATTGTAGTAAAGCTCCATCATTCTTCCCGTAACCATTATCATAAAAAAGCATACAACCATTAACACAACAATCGATCCTTTTAGCCTCCAATCCCAACTTTGAAACTAACCTCTTCGCATCATAATAGCTTTTTGGTAAAATATCTTTGTTGGCTGTTACATCCAAAAGCATTTTTATAATGAAATTTAAAGTGTGATCAGGAACATGCAATTAGATTTGCAAGCTAACAATCTTACACATATGGACAATTTAGAGTCTAAAGCACCTTTAAACAAAGGTTTATTCGCTTCCAACAACAAATCATAAAATCTTTGAGCTTCTTCATTTGGAGGCTCTTCCATGATATTTGGCTCTGATGGTTGAAATGTTTCATGTTGCCTAAGTGCGTCATACACCATGTCCTGCATTGCCATCAATGACTCATCTTCTGAAAAATGTAACCCACTACTTGAAGCATGTGTCCAATTTTTGTTAGCATGAGGCATTTGCTCACCGTGATCAACCCAAACATAATAATCAGGCATGAAACCATTTTTATAAAGGTGAAGTGTAACCATTTCCATTGGCAAGATCTTTGTACATTGACATTTATTGCATGGACATCTCGTTTGGACTTCATTTTGATAACAAACTTGTTGAGAAGCTTTCATGACAAACTCTTCAACACCATCAATAAAACTTTGTTTTAAACCACCTCTTTTACTATGGCTTCGATCATACATCCAGTGGCAATTTTCATGAAATTGATCCATGTTCTACAAAATATGAACTTCAATGTTACACTAATTAAAATACCAACTTAGAATGGATTTTGACAAGTCTTTGGTAATGACCAGTATAATAACTTGAAGGCCATTCCATGTAGGAAACATGTAATCCTCTTAGCCAACAAGGTTAGAATAACTAAATAACTAATCTCATCTTCATCCTGAATCAATGCAAACAAATTGAAAAAAATAATCAAACAAATCAATTCTTCCACTAGCCATGTTACATGTTACATTTACTACCCTCCAATTCCTCACTGAATACATGGCATGCATAGCCGGCCAATCAATCATTATTTAAAATTCAATATAGAAAAGTCAAAGGTAATTACTTACCTACTAACAAAGATCTTGAAATTGGATGAGCAGCCACTTCCTTCCCTTTATCCTTCTATCTTTTGTGAAGATTCAATATCAACAATCTCTGCATTTTAAAATGCTCATGAACCATTTAATATGTCATTAGATGATTCATAACATGGTATCAGATCATGAACCATTTAACAAAAAAACATAATGTGTTAAGATCCGATTGCAAGGTATGGAAAATGTGGGGATCATAAGGTTTTGGGCTCTTCAACTACAATAGCAGCCAACTTTTGTAGTGTGGCTTCCCTAAGATGCTTATCAATTAGTATCAAAGTCTTCCACAATGTTTCTCAATTGTAACCGAGGAGTGGGGTGGTGACGCAGGCATTGTAGTGTTTAGAGCATAGCAAGCCCATGTGAGCCATGGGGCTGCGGAGCGTGGTGGGGATGTTGCGATCTAATTACAATTTTTCCTTTTACATTACTTTGCTAAGAGCATTGACAATAACAATTGAACACAAGAAAAAAAATACAAGTATCTAAAACCAAGTGTTTTCATTTCACACTCAATAGAGCCACATATCTTGAATTCAAGCTGGTGCATTAGTGTATATGTGTATTAGTGTATATAGCAATGATAGAAATCTTTTGAATAATTGCTATATTAATTGGATACTGGTATTTGTTTCACCATTACATATAAGAATCTGTTTGTTTTTATCATAACTACATACAAAGCCTTTTTATATATCAGTGATGGAATTTAACATAAACTTGAACATTTCAACTGGTACTTTTATGCGAACATGTTGACCCTCATATTTCACATGGGCAGCATGCTATTTCATTCTTCAACATGATTGGAAAAATCAAACTCAACTAGCAAATTTACCAGGAAGAAAACCAGTAACAATATAGTAGCGCATGAACTAGTTTTTGGATGCTTACCACGCAGAAGCGCAATACACAGACAAAAACAAGCTTGATCTCGTTGTCCCAAAAAGACCCTTGGCTAATATTGTTCAGGGCCTGCACATTTTGATATAGGAACAAGAGCAAAACAACATAATCTCGTTAAATTGGTCATACTTACATGACACTTATATAACGCTAAGAGGAATACTAACAACACCCTCTTTTACACTACTATTATTGACAAAAAAAAATTACTGGAAATCACACATTTAAGTAGGTCCCACTTCTCATTTAATGCTTCTCTATCCTGATTTTCATTTAATGCTTCTCTATCTTGATTTTTTTTGTTTTCAGTAATTTTAACCAATTATGAAGACTGTGTTAGAGAGTGGGCTACTAGCATTCCTCTCGAGCTAAAGTTGAATGTTTAGAGAAATATCAGATGGAATAATTTATTGTCCAAGAAAAACCATTTTTATGAAAAAATTAGCATATGTGGCACTGATAATATACTCACTTCAAAAACTACAATCTATAATAAAACTTATCATAGCTCTCATAGAAATTAAATCATGATATAACATGCTTTCTAAAAGAACACAGAGGATCAAGTGAAGAGTAAATTGGTTGCTAAGCACTTGTATTAGATGATCACCTTTTTGAAAGTCCTTTTCTATGAACTATAAGTGCAGGTATAAGATAAACTAGAAGATAAACAGGTAGTGCTCATTTGTACGCTTGAAGGAGAAAGCTGAGGATATGTCCACAACATGATTGATTCCCATGTACAATTTGCAAAATATCATTGATTTTAAATGCCAGAAAAAGGGACACAAATCACAATTGTCTATCCGTGCATTGTCTATCCTAGTGAACAAAATTTAGTGACACAAATCACAATTGTCTATCTAGTGACACATTTAAAACTGAAATTACACAATGCACGGTAAAGTTGAACACAATGAAGAAAAAAAGAATCAATGCCATTAGTCACATTAAACACAATGCACAGTTTTGATAGGGCCAAGAAAAGAAAAGAAATTTGTATGTTTTCACCAAAGTGCAGACAACAACACACATCAGACAAAACCCAACTCAGACCCTCAAAACAATATGGACCAACCCACTCAACACAAAAATCAACTAAACGAAACCATCAATACTCAATCCACCCAAAACACATCAAAATTAAACAAAACAGTCCAGAATCGAGAAAAGTGCATGCAAGAAATCATATCAAAGTAGAATAATATGAAACACTAGGCTTGACCCGTGGCCTCCCTGACTCACCTTTAGGTCACGACAAACTCAGTGGCCCCATGGGGGGTGGACTGGACCGAGGAGAAGCGGTGACTGCAGCAGGTGGTGACTGCAGTCGGCGTCGAGGTGATTCCCGTTCTGGGTTACAATGATGTTCATGATAGGGGGCGACAGGGGTGTGGTGGCGTGGTGACCTGGAAGTTAATCTGCAGCTGGGTTTCGCGGTGGCCAGCTATGGGCAGTGATGCGCGGTGGTTTGGGGTAAAGGGAGAGATTCAACAAAGGGTGAGGGAAGTGGAGAAGAGTGGAGACATTGGTGGTGAGGAGTGGGGGTTGGGACGCTCGATGGTGGTGGTTGTCGAGGCTGACGACGAGCTTTGGTGGTGGCTGGATTAGGGTGAGGTCGCGACTGCGACTTGGCCTTGCGGTGGCTAGCAACAAATGCTAGGAGGTGCGACCAATGGCTCAACGAAGGGGACGATGACCTCAGAGTGGCGGTGCATTGTGAAGATGGTGGTGGAGGCCGCGAAAGGGGGGGTCCATGGTCGTGAGACGTGGTGGTTCCGGTGAGGGTGATTGAGCGAGAATCTGGAGGCTGGAAGCTAAGATGGGGTGCGACCGCGGGGTGGTTCTGCGTTGGTGAGAAGCTTTGGTGAGTGAAGGTGGAATTAGGGCACGGGTATGGCTGTGGTGGTGATGGGGAAGAAGCCCGGTGGTGGAGAGAATAGGGTTGGGTATATGGGTTCAAATGAGGGTACCGTGTGGGGTGCTCAAGAGTGGGGAGGCTATAGTCAAGGTTCTGGTGAAGGAGGTGGGCTACGGGTTATAGTGTAGGTTAGTGAAATTGAGGGAGAGGAAGGAAGGAGTTTGGAAGGTTGGGTGAGGCGCGGAGGAAGTGTGAAAATGAGGGTCCGAGTAAGGGGGTTTATTTTTTTTTTTTAATTACACATCCGTAGGTAAATGAGTAGGTAAAGTAGTAAAAGAACATTACCTACCTCCTATATCCGTAGGTAATGCATAATCATCTCATCCGTAGGTAAATTCCATAGATAATAGATAATTTACATACGGATAGAATTCCGTAGATAATATCCGTATGTAATATATATTTTACCTACAGATTTTTATCCGTACATAATAATCCGTAGATAATCAGCTTTTTTTTGTAGTGAATATTATTTATGTACAATTTATATTATTTTATTTATTCAAGTAGAATTAGTATTTAATATTGTACTTATTTAATAGTTTATGATGATTAATTTACAATATTCTAGTAAAAATAATATTAGATATTGTCGATTGCATCAAATTGATTGATTATGTGCTTTAAATATGTTAAACATTTGCTTTATACTGGATTGAATTGAATTATAAAATGCAGGTATTGGGATTAACACAAAGTAAAATGCATATAAAAAAAAGGAAAGAAAGGATATGATGATGTTGTATATGCACGTATAATAATGATTATGACCATAACTGTTGTCATATGCATTTTTAAAAATAGTTGAGATGAAAGAATTTAACGATTGTTATGACCATAACTATCAATATATGCTCATTTTTTATGTTGGTGAGATCCTAAACATCGTCGTGATAGTAGCATATGACGATAATTGGATTGTTGTTAATTGTTGTTGTATGAGACATTTAGAACAACAATTAACACCCATCGTTGTATCTTCCAACATACAACTATGACTCTAAAACCATCATTGTAAGACCTTTTTAACCATCATTAATAATCTTTACATGTTTGAATTCTAATACAAATGAAAAATCACTTTTTTCTATCATTTTTAAAATAAGTTACAAGTCCTTCTAAATTATCTATATCAACATTTATATGTATGTCTTCAAATTACATTATCTTAATTATTGACTTAACCACAAAAATATATTATACAAAATATTCATCCTATTTAATAATTAGTTTGAAAAAGTGATTTGAACTTATTTAATTGAGAATATATATATATATATATATATATATATATATATATATATATATATATATATATATATAAACTAGGCAACTGGTTTTTAATAAACCTAACTTAATCTATTATAACTTGACTTATCTTGTTCTGACTTCATTTATCTTTATTTGGCATTTTCTACTATAACATATCTTGTCTTAAATTGATTGTAGACCCCAAATCTTGCCCGACCTCATAATAAAGACCAGAAGACCTCTTATTCGAAGATGGATGAAGCCTAAGAAGCTACTAGGAGAGACTATTAGGCCCCATACTAGGATAGGAGGGATTTTCGGCACAAAAATAAGGGTTTTTCACCTTTTAGGGTCGAGACCTCCGTCTCGCCTTGCGAAGGTGGCGAGACCGCCGTCTTGCCTTGCGAAGGTGGCGAGACCGCCGTCTTGCCTTGCGAAGGTGGCGAGACCGCCGTCTCACCTTGCGAAGGTGGCGAGACCGCCGTCTCAACCTTGTCAGACGAGACGGCCCGTCTCGACTTGACAGATGCGAATCCCTATAAATAGGGGCTCCATTCCCCTCATTCCACACAGTTCTTCCATTCTCTCTCTAGACTTTTCTTCAAATTCTCTTTCTAGACCCCCTCCGAAGCATTTCCGGAGTTTCTGAGAGTTTTCTAGAGTGTTTTATAGCGTTTTCGAGAGGTTCCGGTGCTGTAAAAGAGTGAAGGGCTGCCAAAAAGCACCATAATTTGCAAAAGATTAATAGAAAGCTCGCTTCGGAGGTCTCTACTTTCTCTTTCTATCTTTTACTACCTTATTTTAAATTACGCAATAGACATTAGGGTCATGTAGTCATAAATTTAAATTCCGCAAATAAAGGGTAAAAACGTATTTTCACCGGTTTAATTACTTTTAATAGCTGGCCTATCATAGGGAACCCGAAAGGGGCGTCGTAAAGGAACTAACACTTCCTTTACACGTAACTAACTCCCTTACCCAACTCTGGTTCTAATGACCAAAGTTTGATTTTCGAAAACCAACGCCTTTTCACCCCCTTTTCCGATGTTTTCGGTAAAAACATCAGTGGCGACTCCAGATGAACCCTTCAAAATTTAGTTCTTGGATTAGCCCGGTTATCGGACAATCCAAGAGCGCCTTTTCAAAAACATTGCCTCTAGGTTCAGCCCGGTTATCGGACAACCTAAAGGCGTTGTAACCACACCAATAAAAACGCGAAAAATGGAAAGTCAGAAACCATCGCGTCGCTCCGACCGCCTCGTTCTGACGGCGGTGACGATGGCGACTCCACTAGGGAAGCCTAGAGAGTTGATCACATTTAGTGATGGGCCAGCTTAAAATAAATAAACCAAGAAAATTACGCTTTTACCCTACCTTGTATTATAACATGCTTTAATGTTTGGCTTTAATAACTGTTGCTTGTTTATACTTAAGCAATTGTTTGAAATACAAACTGTACACAAACCCTTGCACACTACAGTTCCCTCTATACCCGGGGGCAAGTGAGAAATCCATAGGGAGTGGGTGGCAGGTACGGTTCGATGTAGTGATGGCCTTGTGCCCACCAGTGTGATCGGAAACCACCACTCAAGGTGATAACCTTCCTCTTTTGGCACAAAGACTGACTATGGCCTTAGTGCTAAGCATGGTCGGAAGGCTGTAGAGTGGGGGCACCTTGGGGGCCTTAGCCTTGGTGAGAACAGTTAGAACCTACCTTCGCCAATGCACTTTTCTGCAGGAAAACCCTACCTCGTGATTAAAAACGACTTCTCGTCTGTTCGTGGATGATCGAATTGTATGTGCATATGTTTGTTGCATTTGTCTGTTGCATAGCATAACCAAACAACAGAAAAATCACAAAAAATATTTTCGCAATAAACACCCTTATCTCGGACAGTCTGCCTTTTAGCTAGCCTGGTTTCAGGTTCTTTGTAAGCTAAGTAGCCACGCAGTCCGACAGAAGAGATAAGGGACGTTAAATACTATTCTTTCGCATAAAGCCATTTTTTATCTCGGACAATCTGCCTTTTAGCTAGCCTGGTTTCAGGTTCTTTGTAAGCTAAGTAGCCACGCAGTCCGACAGAAGAGATAAAAGGCTATAAAATAAAAATCAAATAAACATTTCGTTTCCAAAACAATAAATGGAACCTTGTTCAAAAATATTACACTCATCATATAGGTAGTTTATTTTTCAAAAAAAATATACGCAAATATCATACGAAACATGATAAACAGAAAATAAACACTCACATCCATTCAAATAAGTATCATTTTCATAAAACATGCATTTTGGTTTTAGAAAATGGAGGGGACTAGTAGACAATTGAAGAAGGTGGATATTCCCCGATATCATACTGAGAAATTGGATTGGCTTTGCGCAATAATGCCACCAGAGGTCTGCGCCGACTTTGAGAAATCCTATGGACGGATTCTCGACCTGCTAAAGATCTGTGTGGACCAAGTTTTCGTCAGGGTATTAGTTCACTTCTGGAACTTCAGTCTGCGATACTTCGAATTTCCGCAGTTTGACATGGTGCCTACCTTGGAGGAGTACGAAATCATGTTGAAATGGCCCAAATCAGCCGGGGTCCATATCCGCCACGGGGCATATACTCCTGCAACACAAGTCGCTGCCATCATCCAACTGCCTTTCCGGCAGACTACCCTGATAGGAAAAGGGAATATCCAGGGTTGGAAAGTCTCAATGTTAGAAGACCATCTGTCTGATTTGGCTGAAAGGACAAAATGGGTCGCTTTTAACAAAACTCTGGCATTAATTATATTTGGAACGATCTTGTTTCCCTTCCACCTCGACATAGTGGATCAAGCCGTCATGGACGCCTTCTTCGCCTGGGACATGAACTCGAAGAGTCCCTTGCCTACAATTCTTGCCGACACCTTGCTCTCGGTGGAATTCTGCCGCCAGAAGCAAGGAAAAACACTTCGTTGCTGCTCTTCACTACTCTTTGTGTGGGGCATTACACATTTTTACGCCTCTAGTCACATGGGGATGTTCCCCGATCCTTTGAGGAGCTTCTCCAAGATCCCTCTCCAACGACGCTTAAATTCAGAGTGGAGGGACGAGTTGGAACAAAAGGACATCAATAGCTTGTCCTGGGTCTGCCCTTGGTTCCGACCCGATCCAGTCCTCATCAGATGTGAAGACTATCCGAACGTACCCTTAATAGGACTCAGGGGTTGCATAGCCTACTCACCTAGAGTAGCTATGAGACAACTCATGAGGACTCAAACTACAATTTCTTGAGGGGAACTCGGAGGACTGTGTTTCTTCGGAGACCCGTGCACAATCGCCAACTCACTAGCCGTGAGAAGAGCATGGGAGAGACCAGTCTTTATGGGAGATAGAGAACTAGGAAAAGCTCGAGTGGCTGTCTCCAGTGACTATGAGGTGTGGAGAAAAAGAAGAGGGATGTCTCAACCATCCACCTCACTCGTTACAAGCGCCAATAGTGAAGAGCTGCAAGCTCAAGTCGACGCCTTGACCCAGAGGATAGAAATCATGGGAGCCCAGATGAGGGCCCTTGAAGAAAGAGAGCAAGAATCTATCCTCACCATTGATGGTCTGCAAAGGCAATGCAAGAAAAAGGATCATGAAATAGAGCACCTCAAGGACCAATGCGCTGACTCTAATGAGCAAGCTATCCGAGCATCCAAAGTCGCTAGAACCAGCTCGGATAGCCAACTTCAAGAAATAACCGCCAAGTCAGCACGCCTTGAGGCCGAATCAGCAAAACAGGCTCAGACGATCAAGGAGTTGTTGCAAGAACTCACCAAGACTTGGTCAGAAATACGCCAAGAGCGAGAGGCCAATCGGAGACTCAACAAAAGTCTCACTGAGCTACGCTGCAAAGAAAAAGACGGGCTAGCTCAGTACGGCCAAGTACTACAAGAGAAGGACCGAGCCCTTGCAAAACTCGATGAACTGCAAGCCTTGGTCGTCAACCAAGAGGCGAAGATCAAAGAGGCTCAAAAGTACAGTGAAGATATGAGCCAGGCGGTCCAGAAGCAAAGCGAAGCACTTGCTCGTCACGTCCGGGAAGCCGAAAGAGAACTACATAGAGATCAAGACCCGCCTGTGGGTTTCTTTAAGTTTTTCCATTTCTATCAAAAGTTGCTTCGTAGTATGGAGTAGGGGAATGTACACCTTTTAAAGGATAAATGAAATTTTTCTTTATTCAACAATTTTCTACTTGCATGCATATCATTCATTTGCATATTTAATTTCCCCTCCGTCACTCTTAATAAATAAGATAATAAAAAGGAAGGATTAACTAACATGTAACCCCCCTTACAGATTACATTTATTAATTCTAATTTATTATCTAAGTTAGTAATATTTTCAATATTCATAGAAGGTTAATAGAAAATATACTAAGTGAACAATTAATTTATGTAAGATTTTATATTAAATCAAGCAACAAGTTCTAGTACAAAGTTTTCAAAATATTACAAGTCATGAAGTTATACTTATATGTTATACAATTCCCAGCCTAAGCTCTGGATTTTTGCATCTGACATCTATCTCTTGGACTATATATTCCTGCATCATACGTCACCAACATCTGGGATTGAAATATTTATGGGGTTAGACATTTAATTTTATCCACAACAAATAAAGCAAACATTCATACGATAAAATCAACCAATGAAAAATTCCTTCTAATAAATATACAACCGTATATAATTTAATTTAAAAATTAATTATGAGAAACAAATAAATAAATCATGGAATCATAATAGAGAATATCGTACAAATCATGAATAATTTACAATTTTATCATGCAATATGTTTATGATATGCACATGTGACTCCAAACGTAAAACTTTAAAATCATGCTTTTGACTCAAAATAAAAAAATTATTTTTGACTCAGTGCTCCATGGAGACTCATTTGAGTGTCTAGTGGAACCAGAGCTTAACATCACCCTGTCCGGTGATTCGGCAATGTCCCACTAAACGCGAACAAGTAGACAGTAGTCAGAGTGTCAGTGCACCCGGCAGGCTACCACGACACAGAATCAAATAAAGACTGGCCACTTATGGAATTGCCCATGCCCAAACACTCCCTAGACCAGAGGTCCATCCCCATAGACCAGAGGTCCTGTCTTACCTATTCTACTCCCCCATTTACTATCAGAGATTCTGGTAGCTCAATTTTTAATAATTCATTCTCTGTCTCATTTGGCCAGCCATTTTCATAGTCATATTTCACTACCAGATGCTCTTGATAGTAAATTGACTCACAGAAAATGTAAAAATTCTGTTTTACACATCATTATTCCTACCAACCGTCCTTGGTAGCAACTTAAGAGAAATTTCCAAATACTTTTCTGTAAAAACTTTTCTGTGACTTCCAGAAAACATTTCATGCACTATGTTTATGTCTCGTATGAAACAAAACAATCTATCATCAATTAAATACTTAAAAACATCTCCTTCATATATTCAAAATTTTAATTACAATTCATAGTTGTTTTAAGCAAGACAATTTTTATTAATAATTTATTTCATAGGGTTCAGTGTTTTGTCCATATCTTGAGTTCTAGACCTCATTTTAAGATGATTCTAATTGTGTTGGAAAGATAACATAATACTCTATAACTTTGATGAAGGCACTATCCTCAAATTCTAACGTTTATTGAGTCGTTTTCCTAGTAAACAAAGAGGAGGTAATATACTGTTTGACTTTATTTCGATTATACCCTTAACCTTTTTCAAAATTCCATTTATGTCCCTAATATGTGAAATGACTATTTTACCCTTGATCTTTTGCAAAAATTCCCACCTAGTCCTTTCTTCTTCCTTCGCTCGCTCAAGCGAGTACACCGTCGCTTGAGCGAGATGGAACCCGAGAGTCCCCTTTTGTTTGAAGGCTTCGTCGCTCAAGCGAGTACATCGGCCGCTTGAGCGAGTAATGACCCGAGAGTCCCCTTTGTTTGAAGCTTTCGTCACTCAAGCGAGTACACTTTTCGCTTGAGCGAGACATGACCCTTAGTCCCCTTTGTTTGAAGCTTTCGTCGCTCGAGCGAGTACACTTGTCGCTTGAGCGAGACATGACCGTTAGTCGCTCAAGCGATGTAATTATCGCTTGAGCGACAAAGAACCCGAGAATCCCAAATTTTCCAGGTATCCTCGCTCAAGCGACATATTTTTCGCTTGAGCGAGTTTTGCAGATTTTCATCAGCTCGCCATTTTCGAAATCCAAGTTTCAAATTTCTCAGCTTCAATCACTCAAATTTGTTCCAAATCAAAATTAAACCATAAATATGTTCAATTTAAGTTAAAAACAACAATTTTATTATATAATTCATCCTTAATTGAAAGAATTTCAACAATATTTCAATCTTTGCAATTGATGAATAGTAATCTCCAATTACAGACATTCGTATGAATAAAACTAAACGTCTAACCCATACCTGATTTCTCAATATCTTATTACTCTCCTAATTTTGTATGCTCCTCCTTTCCTCCTTTCTCTCGAATTCTTCTTCCAAGAATTCTGGTGTCTCTCGCTTATTCTTCAAGTTGGTCGTGAATTGTGTTGGTGTATGTTTCCAGCTTCCTCCTATTTATAAACTTACTCACCGACTTAATTCTTTCTAGGATTTTCTTCGCTGTCTTTATTCTTCACCGCCTTAATTTAATTCTCGATTCTTCACCGACTTAATTCAAATGTATTTAGGCCACTATCTGACCTTTTCTCGTTTCTCTCTTTTTTTTTTCTAAATATTTATTTACTCATTTATTTAATTTTTATTATTAAGAATTATTATTAAATTATTATTTGACACAATATTAACCTTGGATTTTATTTTATAATTTTCTTAAGACAAAATTACTATAAAAATCATGTTTTATTTTTATAATAACTCTACATAATATTCGGTACATATTTATAACTTACAAAATTTATTTATATAATTGATTACAAAATTTAGGATATTACAATTCTCCCCTACTAAATAAAATTTCGTCCTCGAAATTTGTAATACATTCTATGTGAATAGATAAGGGTATTCACTTCTCATTTTCTCTTCCAGCTTCCCATGTAGCGTCGCCTCTAACATCATCCCAGATAACCTTAACTAGTGGAATATCTTTTCCTCTTAGATGCTTAATCCTTCTTTGTTCTATCTTAACAGGACTTGGTTCAAAGGTGAGGTTTTCCTTCACCTGTACTTGATCAAGTTCTAGGACATGTGTTGGATCTGAAATGTACTTTCTTAATTGTGACACATGGAATACATCATGAAGATTTGAGAGAAAAGGTGGTAAGGCTATCTGGTATGCAACATTTCCAACCCGTTTTGTAATTTGATAAGGCCCAATATATTTAGGGGAAAGTTTCTTAGATTTAATAGCTCTGCCAATTCCCGTAATAGGTGTAACTTTCAAAAATACATGATCTCCTTCTTGAAATTCTAAAGGTTTCCTTCTCCTATCAGCATAACTTTTCTGTCGACTTTGAGCAGTTCTCATCTTATCTTGAATTATTTTTACCTTATTCGTTGTTTGTTGGATTATATCTGGTCCTATTAATAAATTTTCACCGTCCTGATACCAAACTAAAGGTGTCCTACACTTACGCCCATAAAGTGCTTCATAAGGGGCCATACCTATACTAGAGTGATAACTATTATTATATGTAAATTCTACTAGGGGTAAAATTTCATCCCAACTAGATTTTTCTTCTAATACACAAGCCCTTAAAAGATCTTCTAATGACTGGATGGTTCTTTCAGTCTGCCCATCAGTTTGAGGATGATAGGTTGAACTGAGATGCAATTTACTTCCTAAAGCTTTTTGGAATTCTTTCCAGAATCTAGATACAAATCTGGGATCTCTATCTGAAATATACTAGTTGGTACACCATGTAGTCTAACAATTTCTTTGATATATAATAATGCTAATTTATCTAAAGAGTACTTAATATTAATGGGAATGAAATGAGCAGTTTTTGTTAATCTATCCACAATCACCCAAATAGAATTGAAATTTCTAGAAGTTTTGGGTAAACCCATCACAAAATCCATGGATACACTATCCCATTTCCAAACTGGAATTTCTAATGGTTGTAACATGCCAGAGGGTTTTTGATGTTCTATTTTAATTTTCTGACATGTTAAGCAACGAGCAACATATTCTGCTACATCCTTCTTCATTACAGGCCACCAAAACATTTCTTTCAAATCCTTATACATTTTAGTAATTCCAGGATGTATACTTAATTTACTTTTATGTCCTTCTTCTAAAATTAAGTCCTTAATTTCTTTATTATCTGGCACACATACTCTATGTTTAAATCTTAATATATCATCCATTCCTAGATTAAAATCTCCAGCTTTATCAGTCCCTATTAATTTTTTCTTTTCTAATATAAACTCATCATCTCCTTGTTTGTCTCTTATTTTATATAAGAACTCATTATTAATAGAAATCATTCCTAATTGTATTCTATCATTTTCGCTAATAGTGTATAAATTTAAATCTCTAAATTGTTCTATCAATTCCATCTCTTTAATCATCATAGTTGAAACATGAACAATTTTCCTACTTAAGGCATCAGCTACTACATTCGCTTTTCCTGGATGATAAAATAACTGGAAATCATAATCTTTTATAAATTCCATCCATCTTCTTTGTCTCATATTCAACTCTTTTTGATCAAATAAATATTTCAAACTCTTATGATCACTATATACATCAAATTTAGATCCATATAAATAATGTCTCCAAATTTTTAAAGCAAACACTATGGCTGCTAATTCCAAGTCATGGGCAGGATAATTCATTTCGTGCGGTCTTAATTGTCTAGAGGCATATGCCACCACTCTCTTATTTTGCATTAACACACAACCTAGTCCCCGATATGATGCATCACAATATACTTCATATGGCTCTATAGGATCTGCAATATCAATATTGGGGAAGTTGTCAATTTGTGTTTTAACTCTTGGAAACTACTTTCACACCTCTCACTCCAAATGAAAGGTTGATTTTTCCTTGTTAGTTGTGTCAAAGGTCCAGCTATTTTTGAAAATCCTTCTATGAATCTTCGATAATATCCTGCCAAGCCTAAAAAGCTTCTAATCTCAGTCACATTTTTAGGTTGTTCCCATTGTAATACAGCTTCCACTTTTGAAGGATCAACACTTATGCCTTCTTTAGAAATTACATGACCTAGAAATTTTACTTCTTCCAACCAAAATTCACACTTGGACATTTTGCATACAATTGTTTATCTTTTAAAATTTTTAATACCGTTCTAAGATGATTTTTATGTTCTTCTTTGTCTTTTGAGTATATCAGTATATCATCAATAAATACTACTACAAATTTATCTAAGTAAGATCTGAACACTCTATTCATGTAATCCATAAAAATTGCAGGAGCATTAGTTACCCCGAAAGGCATAACTTGATATTCATAATGTCCATACCTAGTTCTGAATGCAGTTTTCGGGATATCTTCTTTTCTAACCCTTATTTGATGGTACCCTGATCTCAAATCTATTTTAGAAAATATAGTAGCACCCCTAAGTTGGTCCATTAAGTCATCTATCCGAGGTAAGGGATATTTATTCTTTACTGTAACTTTATTTAATTGTCTATAATCTACACATAGTCTTGAACTCCCATCTTTCTAATAAAACAGGAGCTCCCCATGGTGATACACTAGGTCGAATAAACTGCTTTTTCCAACAACTCTTCTAATTGTTTCTTAAGTTCAGCAAGTTCTAAGGGTGACATCCTATAAGGTTACATTGAAATAGGTCTAGCTCCAGGAATTAATTCAATACTAAATTCTATTTCTCTTTCGGGAGGTAGACCGGGAACGTCATCTGGAAATACTTCTGGATACTCATTTTCTACTGCTATAGAGTCTAAGGAAACCTTATTTTCCTTGCCTTCTATAGAGGATACCATGTATTTTTGAATTTCATGTTTAAATGAAATCTCTTTTGGTTTGGCAGGTTTAAATCTAGAAACATCAAGGTCAGGAAGAATTAAGGTCTTAGAGGCACAGTCTATTAGTATATGGTTATGAGATAGTCAATCCATTCCTAGAATAACATCTAAGTTAAGTAAGGGCAAACAAATAAGGTTTACAATAAAGTCTTTATTTTGAATGGTCAGTACACAGTTGAGACATATTCTAGAAGTAAGGGTTGGTTCAGCGGTAGGCACAGACACAAGCAAATCATAAGGCAAAGGTGTCACAACTCAGTTCAGATCCTTGACACATTTATTAGAAATAAATGAATGAGTGGCACCTGAATCAAATAGTACAGTTAAGGACTTACCTCCCATTTTACCTTCACCCTGTATAAGATCTTCAGATTTAGAGGCTTCTGCACCACTCAAGGTGAAGACTCTTCCACTAGTTACAGGTTTCTGGAATCCTATCCTTTGTTCTCTAGCTACTGATGTTTTGTTTTGAGGACAATCTCGAGCCAAATGTCCTGGTTTGCCACACACAAAGCACACTTGGCCTGGTAAGGAACAATCTTTGGTTAAATGTCCTTTCCTACATTTCCAGCATTTCAGAGTTGATTGCTTGAAAGGGTCTATTACTTGCTTTACTAGATTCAGCCCCTCTATATCCTTTGAACTGCTGAGGTACAGGTTTGCTATAGGGCTTTTGATATTGATTGGTTTTGCTCTTCTGTATTGGCCCTCCTCTAAACATACCACTTTTATTTCCAATGTCCTTGTTTCTATGAGTCCTGTCCATATCTTCTATCACTTTACATCTATCCATCAACTCTGGAAATGATTTAATGCCCAATGGAGTAACTGCCTTTCGAATCTCATATCGGAGCCCTTCTTCAAATTTCTTGCATTTCCATTCTTCATCTGAAGTGAGTTGTAAATATCTGGAATATTTTGCCAAGGATTCAAATCTGGCAGGTATATTCCGAAATTGTCATACTTCCTTGATAAAGTTTATTGAATTCCACCTCCTTTGCGTTCCTTGCACTTGGTGGGAAAATATTTCTCTAAAAACATGGTTTTAAATAATTCCCAAGTAACTTTTTCTCCTTTATTTTCCAACATTTTCAAACTTGCCTTCCACCATATCTTCGCATCACCTTGTAGTTGGAAACTAGCATGAGATACTTTCCGTTCATCCTGGACATTCCATAGCTACAAAAATATCATCTAAGGTCTGAATCCACTCTTCAGCCTTCTCAGGATCATATTCTCCTTTAAAATATGACGGATCATTTTTCTTGAAGTCGGCTAAAGTTGTTTTATCTACAGTGGCATGATGCTTGGGGCAAAGCTGGCTCGAGTCAATGCAGCAACCATTTCCCTTATGGCTTGTGCCACATCGACCATAGGATCACGTCGAGGTGGCATTTCGACCTACAGTTTATTTCACTAAGTTAACGTCTGGTGATAGAAATTATTCCTATCTTATATTTAAAATTTTTCTATACAAACAACATTTTCCTACTCAACTTGTACTCACAAGCCCTAAAGATGCATAACCAGAGCTCGATACCACTAATGTAACCCCCTTACATGATTACATTTATTAATTCTAATTTATTATCTAAGTTAGTAATATTTTCAATATTCATAGAAGGTTAATAGAAAATATACTAAGTGAACAATTAATTTAGGTAAGATTTTATATTAAATCAAGCAACAAGTTCTAGTACAAAGTTTTCAAAATATTACAAGTCATGAAGTTATACTTATATGTTATACAATTCCCAGACCTAAGCTCTGGATTTTTGCATCTGACATCTATCTCTTGGACTATATATTCCTGCATCATACGTCACCAACATCTGGGATTGAAATATTTATGGGGTTAGACATTTAATTTTATCCACAACAAATAAAGCAAACATTCATACGATAAAATCAACCAATGAAAAATTCCTTCTAATAAATATACAACCGTATATAATTTAATTTAAAAATTAATTATGAGAAACAAATAAATAAATCATGGAATCATAATAGAGAATATCGTACAAATCATGAATAATTTACAATTTTATCATGCAATATGTTTATGATATGCACATGTGACTCCAAACGTAAAACTTTAAAATCATGCTTTTGACTCAAAATAAAAAAATTATTTTTGACTCGAGTGCTCCATGGAGACTCATTTGAGTGTCTAGTGGAACCAGAGCTTAACATCACCCCTGTCCGGTGATTCGGCAATGTCCCACTAAACGCGAACAAGTAGACAGGTAGTCGAGTGTCAGTGCACCGGCAGGCTACCACGGCACGAGAATCAAATAAAGACCGGCCACTTATGGAATTGCCCATGCCCAAACACTCCCTAGACCAGAGGTCCATCCCCATAGACCAGAGGTCCTGTCTTACCTATTCTACTCCCCATTTACTATCGGAGATTCTGGTAGCTCAATTTTTAATAATTCATTCTCTGTCTCATTTGGCCGACCATTTTCATAGTCATATTTCACTACCGAGATGCTCTTGATAGTAAATTGACTCACGGAAAATGTAAAAATTCTGTTTTACACATCATTATTCCTACCAACCGTCTTTGGTAGCAACTTAAGAGAAATTTCCAAATACTTTTCTGTAAAAACTTTTCGTGACTTCCAGTAAAACATTTCATGCACTATGTTTATGTCTCGTATGAAACAAAACAATCTATCATCAATTAAATACTTAAAAACATCTCCTTCATATATTCAAAATTTTAATTACAATTCATAGTTGTTTTAAGCAAGACAATTTTTATTAATAATTTATTTCATAGGGTTCAGTGTTTTGTCCATATCTTGAGTTCTAGACCTCATTTTAAGATGATTCCAATTGTGTTGGAAAGATAACATAATACTCTATAACTTTGATGAAGGCACTATCCTCAAATTCTAACGTTTATTGAGTCGTTTTCCTAGTAAACAAAGAGGAGGTAATATACTTGTTTGACTTTATTTCGATTATACCCTTAACCTTTTTCAAAATTCCATTTATGTCCCTAATATGTGAAATGACTATTTTACCCTTGATCTTTTGCAAAAATTCCCACCTAGTCCTTTCTTCTTCCTTCGCTCGCTCAAGCGAGTACACCGTCGCTTGAGCGAGATGGAACTCGAGAGTCCCCTTTTGTTTGAAGGCTTCGTCGCTCAAGCGAGTACATCGGTCGCTTGAGCGAGTAATGACCCGAGAGTCCCCTTTGTTTGAAGCTTTCGTCGCTCAAGCGAGTACACTTTTCGCTTGAGCGAGACATGACCCTTAGTCCCCTTTGTTTGAAGCTTTCGTCGCTCGAGCGAGTACACTTGTCGCTTGAGCGAGACATGACCGATTAGTCGCTCAAGCGATGTAATTATCGCTTGAGCGATAAAGAACCCGAGAATCCCAAATTTTCCAGGTATCCTCGCTCAAGCGACATATTTTTCGCTTGAGCGAGTTTTGCAGATTTTCATCGGTTCGCCATTTTCGAAATCCAAGTTTCAAATTTCTCGGTTTCAATCACTCAAATTTGTTCCAAATCAAAATTAAACCATAAATATGTTCAATTTAAGTTAAAAACAACAATTTTATTATATAATTCATCCTTAATTGAAAGAATTTCAACAATATTTCAATCTTTGCAATTGATGAATAGTAATCTCCAATTACGAGTACATTCGTATGAATAAAACTAAACGTCTAACCCATACCTGATTCCTCAATATCTTATTACTCTCCTAATTTTGTATGCTCCTCATTTCCTCCTTTCTCTCGAATTCTTCTTCCAAGAATTCTGGTGTCTCTCGGTTTATTCTTCAAGTTGGTCGTGAATTGTGTTGGTGTATGTTTCCAGTTTCCTCCTATTTATAAACTTACTCACCGACTTAATTCTTTCTAGGATTTTCTTCGCTGTCTTTATTCTTCACCGCCTTAATTTAATTCCGATTCTTCACCGACTTAATTCAAATGTATTTAGGCCACTACCGACCTTCTGTTTCTCTCTTTTTTTTCTAAATATTTATTTACTCATTTATTTAATTTTTATTATTAAGAATTATTATTAAATTATTATTTGACACAATATTAACCTTGGATTTTATTTTATAATTTTCTTAAGACAAAATTACTATAAAAATCATGTTTTATTTTTATAATAACTCTACATAATATTCGGTACATATTTATAACTTACAAAATTTATTTATATAATTGATTACAAAATTTAGGATATTACATAACACGTCTTCCAAATCAGAAGAATGGAGAGAAAGCCACTCCTAATCAAGCTTACCCCAACGGTCGACTCGTCACAAGAGGATAATAAGCCTCGACCGTTGGTCCTCAGAAATAAGGAAGAGGGGGCAAGGACACTAGTGCGACTATTTATGCCACGTCCTTTCCCCTACGAATCAAATAAAGTTGTACCGTGGAGATACGGAGAATCTTCACCAATAAAAGAGGATATCACAAATATAGCCAGTATCGGGGGCATGACTAGAAGTGGAAGAGTCTACTCCCCTAAGGACTCACAAGACGATGTCCTCAAAAATAAAGGAAAAAATAAAAATATCGAAGAGAAAGAGAATAAGGAATCCAAGTAGGAGACAGAGGAATTACTCCAGTTTATAAGGCAAAACGAGTATTCCATTATAGATCAGCTCAATCATACACCTGCAAAGATAACATTACTATCTTTGATGATGAGCTCGGAACCGCACATAAACGCCCTGCTGAAGGTCTTGAGCGAAGCGCATGTACCTCACTCTATATCCCAAGAAAAATTTGAGAGGATCGTCGGTCACATCATGGCAAGCGATCACCTCACCTTCACAGAGGAAGAACTCCCCCTCGAGGGATCTAACCATAACAAGCCCTTGCACATCTCAGTCAAGTGCAAGGAGTACCTCATCGCCAAAGTTCTTGTGGATAACGGGTCCTCCTTGAACGTGATGCCCAAGTGCACACTGGACAAGTTGACTATCCAAGGAACCCGTCTGCGCCCAAGCAGCACTATCTTTGAGCCTTCGACGGATCCAAACGAGAAGTAGTGGGGGAAGTGAATTTGCCAATCCAAGTTGGACCCACTATCTTCAACGTCGACTTCCACGTAATGGATATTACTCCAGCATACAGTTGTCTCCTCGGCAGGCCTTGGATTCATGACGCTAAGGAAGTTCCTTCGACGCTCCACCAGAAATTCAAGTTCATAGTGGATGACAAATTGGTCACGGTCCAAGCAGAAGATGATATCCTGATCAGTGGACCGTCCACCCAACCTTATATGGATGCGGCTGAAGAGGCCCTTGAAACATCTTTTCAAGCGCTCGAAATTGCCAACATAGAGCAACTTCCCAAAAACACAAAGGAAGCCCGCATGATGATGAAGCATGGTTACCATCCTGGTCAAGGACTGGGGGCAGATTCCCAAGGCATAAGGGAACCCCCAGAATTCAAAGACAATCCTTACAACCATGGCCTAGGATACGACCCTACTAAGGGCCGAGCAGAAAGAGGAAAAGGGAAGTCTCCCCTCCGCACACTTAAGCAAATTTTTCGAAGTGGAGGGGTGCAAGCATCAAGAGCTACCTTAGTCATTAGGAGATCTTTTTCTTCATTTAAGGGATGTAAACCCCATGATTGTTAGAGATTATCCCCCGGGGCTAGCCCGACCCCCGGGCATTTTAGGGCACATATTCCCTTATTAATTAATAAAGAATACTTCTTACAATTTGTTTCTCTTCTTGCTATTTCTGACTAGACCTCATAATAACCTTGTCTAAGTAAACAGAAAAAGAAAAAAACAGAAGAATAAAAAGCACGTCCAAATAACCAAAATTCGCCGTTGCCATTACAATCAAGCTAGTTGATTAGAAGCATCAAATAAGGCTTTACCTCACCATAAAGAAAGTCATGTTTCGCCAATATTGTGAACAAAAAAATAAATACAAAAAAAGAAAAGCCCATAGAAGCCAAAAGGCCAAAAAGAAAAGGGCGAAATACCCAGTAGGAAACCCACTAAGGGGGCTATGCAAAAGATAGGGTCAACCCGGTAGGACACCCGAACAAAAATAAAGGATAGCCTAGGCAAAAGTTAGGGTTACAAAATAAGGTCCGCTAGGATTCCCCAAAAATACAAAAAGAAGGAACCTAGACAAAAGATAGGGCCAAAACACAATATCCTAGTTCGAAAACCCAAAGGGCGATCTAGGGAAATCAACTAGCCATAAAAAGCAATGGAAATAAAGCCAAAGCGCAAGTACAAAAAGGAGAAACGTTTGCTTAGACGAAAAGCTTAAACACCTAAGCCTAACCCTAAGCCAACCATTCTTACAAAAACCTCTTTCTAAATAAAAATCAACCTTCTAAAAACACAAGCCATTGAATTTACCTCTTTACTTCTTTTCTCTTGACCCTCACAACAATATTCTAATAATTAATTTGGGAATATGGAGGCGTATAGTCAACAAGAGGATTGAAACCCCTAGAGTGGAGAAAAAGGGATACTACATGGTGAAGAGTGCTCTACTAAAAAAAAAGGAAAAAGAGAGAAAGGAAAAAACAAGTTATCCTTCGGTCACAAAAGGTCCAGCATGGTACAGTCGAATACAAGAACGCAGACCAGGAGGCTTTCGACGCTACAAGACACGTCAGTGCAATCCTTCTGAAAAATTAACTAAAATAGGCATTATAGGACATCAAACATAAAAACATTGCATGCATAAAATGTTTTTGAACTAGATCCTATTTTCTTTACAAAAAACAAAAAAAAACCTCAAAATTCGAGACGGTCGTCTGGACTTTCCAGACCGCCGTCTCGGTCTTCAACAATTCGAGACCGTCGTCTCGACCAATGAGATCGCCATCTCGACTTAGGCGAAAATGAGACCGCTGTCCCGCTTGGCGACACGGCCGTCTCGCTTAAGCCCAAAGTCGAGACCGCCGTCTCGACTTCCCAGACAGCGGTCCCGAATTCAATTTTTCCCCTATAAATAGGGGAGGCGCTTGGGGGGTTCCTCACAACTCCCCTGCACTCCAACTCTCAGATCTCTCATCCTCAAGCACTTTCTGGTCAAGATGTTTCGTGGAGGTCAGTCTAGGAAGAGGAGAGGTGTTGCAGGCCCTAGCAATTCCTCAACACCAGTCCCCCAGGACCCCACTCAGCTTTCTCCACCACATCAGGCTCGACTTGAGCATATCCGGGGGTACACATGGACCCCATGCTCAAGTTGGACTTCGGCATCATCGACGAATTCGGGTGGGAGGACGATGTTCGGGCCCACATTGATAGCATTGGATGTGGTTTCTTACTGCAGGCTCCACCCACCCATGTGTACCCTCAAGCGGTACTAGAGTTCTTGGCCTCCATCTCCTACGCCGAGACCCCTGCCATGGTCCCGGGTCTATCACCTACGAAAATGGTGACGTATTTTATGGGTGGGACGTAACGGACCACCACCCTTGACGAATTCAATGTGAGTATTGGGTTCGTCCGGCCCGAGGACGTGTTAACTCGGGAGTATCGGGAGGCCATATGTGCACGCCCCACCAACCTCACCGTTGGCGAAATGTGGGAGGAGCTCACCAGGTCGCCCACGCTGCCCACACTGATGAAGGGCTCAACACTTCCCCCGGCCCTCCGCATTTGCCACAAGCTGCTGGCGGGGACTATCCACAGGAGGAAGGAGAGCCAGGGTAAGGTAACCCTCCCTGATCTTTTTGCTCTCTACTGCATGAGCCAGAGGCGACGCTGCAACCTTGACTACTTCTTCCTGAGGGCCCTTAAGGACTTCGGGAGCAGGCCAGTGGGAGCCGTCCTCATGACTCCTCTTATCACTCCCCTGGCAGAGAAGTGGGGGTGCGGTGGCCGGGAAGAACTGGCCTCCAGCTTACGACTTGAATCCATCAACGGGTCGATCCTGGTCAGCATGGGGATGCTGATGCGCCGCGGGACCCAGCGGGTCCTCCACCCATCGCTGGATTTCACCTTGGACCTCCAGGACATTATGGCGATGCACGATCTCCCGACACCTCCCGACTTCCAACAACAACAACAACAGCAGCATCAACATCAGCAGCAGTACACGAACGATTTTGCTGGCATGAACCGCAACATGAACGATCTCCGCCAGCAATTCGATCAGATGTCTGTACGGCAAGAGCAGATGTCCCTAAGGTAGGAAGCCTTTGATACCAGACTAGAGACAATCTACCAGTACCAGGAAGGGATGCGGCAAGACTGGGCAACATTCCAACAAGAGTACCGCGATGAGATCCGGGACCAAGCAGAGTTCCGGAGACACATGTACCAACAATTCCCTTCCTACGGATCGTCTTCAGATGATAGTCCATAGGGATAGTGCTCATAGAATAAGGCTGCTGTAATAAAATCTTATATGAATAAAATTTTTATTCCATGCATCTTTTCGCTACTTATCCCAAAAAGTCAGCGTAACAAAAAAACTAAGAGTAAAAAGACATATGCTCAAGAAAAAAGTCAAAATCCAAAATCGCGAGAAAAAAGAGATAAAACCGCGGAAAAAAAAAGGCAGAATTACAACAAGTCAATCACATTGACCAACAAAACTTTCGACGACCAAGCAAAGAGTCGAACAAAAAACAAAGAATCCCCAGCAAACAGCAAGCTGGATGAGCACCCACAAAACTCCCAGCACAGACCGGACAACAATTCTCAGAAAAATACCAACAAAAACAAAGAAAGAACATCTCAAGCAAGGGCGCATGAGCCACCCGAGCAGTAAGCCGCCGCCACCACCAGTCCTACGCAGTGGACTGTACCCGCCTGATAGGGGGTTCATACCTATCCACCTGCGCACACAAGTGCGCCTGATCTGCGCTCGAGCCGGATCAGTAAGTCGCAACTACCAGCCTGATGGGGGGGTTCATACTCATCCAGTCCAACACACATCGGATTGCAATTACCAGCCTGATGGGGGGTTCATACTCATCCAGTCCAACACACAGTGGACTGCAATTACCAGCCTGATGGGGGGTTTATACCCATCAACCGAAGGATCGGCTACCGTTAGAAGGAGTATCCTGAGGTTCTACCTTGTGCCAACCAAAGGGATCGGCTACCGTCAGAAGGAGTATCTTGGAGGTGCACACCACAAGTTTTCCCCAGAAGATCAATCGCCGCAAGACGGGACATCCGAAGGGTGACCGGGCAAGAGGGTCAACTCCTTTACCTTCCATTCGATCTATTTGGCACAACAGACCAACAACCGACTGATCAAGTAAAGGGGGGCAGCTGTAGACCCCAAATCTTGCCCGACCTCATAATAAAGACCAAAAGACCTCTTATTCGAAGATGGATGAAGCCTAAGAAGCCACTAGGAGAGACTATTAGGCCCCATACTAGGATATGAGGGATTTTCGGCACAAAAATAAGGGTTTTCTCCTTTTAGGGTCGAGACCGCCGTCTCGGATTCGAGACCATCGTCTCACCTTGCGAAGGTGGTGAGACCGCCGTCTCGATTGGCGAGACGGTCGTCTCGACCTTGTCAGACGAGACGACCCGTCTCGACCTGACAGGCACGAATCCCTATAAATAGGGGCTTCATTCCCCTCATTCCACATAGTTCTTCCATTCTCTCTCTAGACTTTTCTTCAAATTCTCTTTCTAGACCCCCTCCGAAGCATTTCCGGAGTTTCTAAGAGTTTTCTAGAGTGTTTTATAGCGTTTTCGAGAGGTTCCGGCGCTGTAAAAAAGTGAAGGGCTGCCAAAAAGCACCATAATTTGCAAAAGATTAATAGAAAGCTCGCTTCGGAGGTCTCTACTTTCTCTCTGTGTCTTTTACTGTCTTATTTTAAATTACACAATAGACATTAGGGTCATGTAGTCATAAATTTAAATTCCGCAAATAAAGGGTAAAAGCGTATTTTTCACCGGTTTAATTATTTTTAATAGTTGGCCTGTCATAGGGAACCCGAAAGGGGCGTCGTAAAGGAACTAACACTTCCTTTACACGTACCTAACTCCCTTACCCAACTCTGGTTCTAATGACCAAAGTTGGTTTTTCAAAAATCAACGCCTTTTCACCCCCTTTTCTGATGTTTCCGGTAAAAACATCGGTGGCGACTCCAGATGAACCCTTCAAAATTTAGTTCTTGGATTAGCCCGGTTATCGGACAATGCAAGAGCGCCTTTTCGAAAACCTCACCTCTAGGTTCAGCTCGGTTATCGGACAACCTAAAGGCGTTGTAATCACACCAATAAAAACGTGAAAAATGGAAAGTCGGAAACCATCGCGTCGCTTCGACCGCCTCATTCTGACGGCAGCGACATTGATCCAACCTATCTTATCTTAATTTATCCTATTAATGTATGACCTAACCTACCTAACTTGACTCCACATGATGATTTGATTCATTTTGACTCTACCTAATTCGTTCCAACATAGTCCAATACGATTCGACTCTTCCAATCTCTTAGCCAAACTCAACTTGAGTCAACCTTTTTTCACACAATACAATTCATTTTGAGTGTGTTCAACCTTATTAGTTTGATTTGTCTCGATATCGCTTTACTTAATATAATATGTCATGATCCGTTTTAGTCCAATTTTATCTATATAAATTAGAATCAAATATTATGAGTTGGTCCTAATTCAGAATATAGTAATAATAATTTTTTTATATTTTATAGTATTTGATATATTTAATCCAAATAAAAAAGAATTAATTTTCAAAAAAATTCAATTATTTTATTTAAACAAATCATTTGAAAAATTAAATTTAATATATTTGAATTTTTTAAAATTATAAAATACTTTATCCAAACGTGAGTTTATGTTAATACTCTTTTTACTCTTCTAGTTTTACTTTTATATTAGACTCATTATCATACTTTTTCCCTTTATAGCATTGTAATATCAAACTTATATAGTCAAGATGTTAATTTTTTAAACACAAAATAATATTTCATGTAATCAATAAAGAGAAATACTACATTGACGATCTCAATAATAAAAACATCCCAATAACAATCTCTTATAATAATTATAATATTTTTATGCTTATTATTATAATTTATTATTAAAAGGAAGTGTAGGATGATGTTTAGGAAAGGAGTTGTTCATAAATCACTCCTCGTTACTAAAAACTTTTAAAAGTATTATTTTATTTTCAGAAGAGAATTCAAAGTATCAGTACATATAAAAATAAAAAATTAAGAATATTTTTTTATGTGTCACATCAAGAGTATAATAAAAAAATATAGAAAAATATTTCGTGTTTTTTATTTTTATAATATTTTTTATTTGAGAGCTAATAATTTTATAAATTTATTCTTATAATCGTACGTAAGTAATGGTTATCAAATTTGTAGTTTTTTTTTCATTGGATATTCTCTTGCCTAGTTAAATCAAAATTATATTAATATCTCATCAAACTCAAAAAATTTCCATTGTTTTTGTGTTATATTTTTTCATTTGTCTAAAAAAAAACTAAATTGTTTAAGTGTAAAAGTTATATACACTCATTTTTTATTATGTTGATGAATGTATCATTAATATGAACTTATTCGATAAATATAAAATTTTATTTTTAATAATATTCTTGTATAAAATAATTTCACTTTATCAATATTACAAATATCTTGTATCAATTTTTATTATGTAAAAATTTATTATAATATTTGTATTTATTTCTTTCCATTTTTATTTATAATATTTGTGAATTTTTCTTTAATTTTATTTACATAATTATTTTTCTATAAAATTATCTTTTTCCATAACGAAAAATTATTTGTGATGATGTTTTTTATCTCATCTATATATTTTATTATTATAATTTTAATTAATTTATACATTTTTTACTATAAATAATATTATCTAGAACAAATACCTAGAACATTATTATTACGCCACTTAAAGTTGAAAATAAAATAAAAATTAACTGATACTTAAATACCAAACTTTTCTTTTCAATATCTAATAATAGAAATCACTCTTCAATCGTATAGAAAATTAGATTAATTACCATAGAATATACCAGATTTTTTTTTCAACACTATTCTAACAATCATAACAAATAAATAATTTGACAACTCTTACCATAATTATTTTTTTATAACAATTTTTTTCTCTTTTGTATTATTTTTAGTTATGATAGATTCTTTTCTTTCTGTTCTACTAAATTGTAAATATATCCTACTTGTACTTTATTTGAGGGTGAGAAATTCTTAATAAAAACAGATGAATTTTATTGTACCTATGTCAACAATAAGATGATATCAAATGTTATTTCTTGATTTTTTTCATCCATTCATATGACGTCTGAACCCTATACTGACTGTCACACTAATCCCTCAAATCCTTTCTTTCTTCCTTCTAATGAAAACCCTACTCTCATTCTTGTCTCCACCTAGTTGGTTGGCAAGAATTATCATGTTTGGGCCCGTGCCATGAAACTTGCGCTCAAATCCAAGAATAAGCTGAACTTTGTCGATTCTCTCATAACCAGCCTTTTTCACGAACCTTGGGATAATTGTAACACAATGGTTATTTCTTGGATCCAACGATTGATGTATGAAACTATTATTAAATCCATTCTCTGGATCAAACATATTTGTGATGTTTGTAAAATTTGTACCATCGCCTTCATCAAGGAGATTTACAAGAAGATTTATACAAACTACACCAAGATACTCTCTCTGTAACTGAATTTTACATAGAGTTACGTACTTTTTGGGAAAAAATGATAGTTTTCGTCCCTTTGTTAACTGCACATGTACTATCAAATGTTCTTGTGGTGCTCTTGATTTTACCCGACGCTATAAGCAGGAAGATTATGTCAGTTGATTTATGAAAGACCTCAATGATTAATATGTCTCTGTACGATCTCAGATTATGTTAATTGATCATCTTCTCGATATTACCAAACATTACAAGAATTTTAAATATTAGCTATGACACATTCTGTAGCTATTTTATAGCTAATAGACTGGTATGTTTTGCTACAAATTAGCTACGGAATAGCTATAGAATAGTTAGTCGCTAAATCCAAGTAGCTAATTAGATAGAGATATAATCTCTCTCAAATTTGTAGCAAATTTTGTCATCAATCTGTCGGTAAGTCTCTCGCTAATTTAAGTGATGAAATTTTGTTTTTCTCTAGCTAATTGATCTCCCAAAACTTGTAGCTAATCCTTCGCAATTTTTTTTCGTTAATCCATCGCGATTTCACTACTAGAAAAATGTCAAATAGTAACCGAAATCGATGACCGAAAAATTTAGTTACTATCAGTGACCGAATCAGTAACCAAATTATTATTTTTTAGTCTAGTAACCGAATTTTCGGTCACATAAAATCGGTTACTATTTCGAGTCACTTTATTATTTAATTTATTTTTTTAATTAATCTATATTTAATTTATGTAATTATTTTTGTTTTTCCGTGGTAATTTTTTATTTTTTTCGTGCTGTAGGATCTGACCTAGGTACGAAAATTTCATCTTCGTGCCCCAAATTTTCTTCATCTTCTTCGCGTATTTCTTCATCTTCTTCGTGCATTAACCGACATTTTTATTCCTGGGCTGCACTAAGCAGATCGAGAGGTTGTTCCGCCCCTTGTCCCCAAATATGGGTAATATGTTCGCAAAAATTATTGTTCAAATCTGACCTAGTTGGCGAGCGATCCTAGTTCGCAGCAGAGAACAAGACAGCAAGCGAGCATACTTGTTCGAGCTTAACCTAGACCTTTCATTTGTCCATCCCCAAGCGAATTCCAAACTCAACCCCAGCCTCAACCTCGACGAACTTGAGGCTCAAACCCATCTCCGGCAGCATCGAACCCTAATCTGAAGCCAAACTCCAGTCGTCGTGCGGTCAAACCCAACGCAAACCCAGCTGACCTCGAACCCTAACCCAAACCTCAACCACCTTGAATCCAAGCGACCTGCAACTGTGGCGACAATAAACACTTTACAAAAAATCTTCTAAGTTGATTTAATCGATTGTTTCGCGATTCAATTGATTGAAATATTGCAAAACTTTCTTGTAAAACTTTTCAAGTTATTTTAACTGATAAAAATAAGTTTTAATCGATTAAAACGTTGTGCAAAAATTTTTTTAATCGATTGAAACCAGAATTAATCGACTAAAAGAGTTCTGATCGGTCATAATTGCATTCTGATTGATCATAATTGAAACGATATAATAGCGGTTCCAAGTTAACCGCTATCTAAAATGTACTTCGCTTGAGCGACAGTCTTCTCGCTCGAGCGAAACGTCCTCTGCACAAAATTGGCATTCTCGGGTTGTATTTCGCTTGAGTGACTCTATTTTCGCTCGAGCGATAGTGCAACCGCTATTAGAAGTTCTCTTTTAAGAGCGGTTCCAGTGAAACCGCTATCATATAAAACGCTGTGTAGAAATTTTTAACTGATAAAAATAAGTTTTAATCGATTAAAACGCTGTGCAGAAATTGTTTTAATCGATTGAAACGAGATTTAATCGATTAAAACAGTTCTGATCGGTCATAACTGCATTCTGATCGATCATAATTGAAACGATATAATAGCGGTTCCAGGTTAACCGCTATCTAAGTGAGCTTTTAAGAGCGGTTCCTGTGTAACCGCTATCTTAAATGTATTTCGCTTGAGCGACACTCTTCTCGCTCGAGCGAAACGCCCCTGCACAAAATTGGCATTCTCGGGTTGTATTTCGCTTGAGCGACTCTAGTCTCGCTCGAGCGATATTTGATTCTGATCGATTAGATTTTCGAAATGATCGATCATATTTGATAATTTTTTCAAATAATTAATTATAATCGATTAGTTTTCTAAATTATTGATTAGAATTGATTAGTTTTTCAAATAATAGATTAGAATTGATTAATTTCTGAAATATATACTAAAAAATTATAATTAAAAATATAAATTAGTTAAGAATATTGACTATTGTAAAGATAAAGTAGAACATGGGAGGAGATGAGGATGATAATATAATGATAGAACTTACAAAAATGTAGAATTGAGAAGTTTGAAACAAATAAAATTAAGAAAATAGATATTTAATTACACTTTTAATAAATTTAAGATAATACTAGTTTTGATTTTTATTTTTAAATATTTATTTTAATTATTTAAAACAGAGAAACTATCATTTTAGTTTCTAGCTACTGAATTTAAAGAATTAAATTTATTATTATTTAATCTTTTAATTTGTAGAATTAAACTCAATATAATTGTTAAAAATACTTTGTAGAGGCATTTGAGAAAGCTTTTGTCAAAATACTTTTGTTTTTAATTGTTAAAAACATTTGTAGAGGCATTTTGCAAAATCTTTTAAGTGAAGAAACCTCATGCAACATAAATCTTTTAATTTTAGTATTAAAAATTTAAATTATATTTTATTAAATTAAAATAGTTACAATATATTTTTTTACTTTGAGAATGAACAATATAATTAAACTCAAAATTGACAATATTATAATACATTTTTGAACTCTTTTGGATTAATTTTTTTTCCTAATTTTTGATAAAGTTAATTTTAATATTTAAAAGTATTTAACATTTTGAATTCTGAAAGGTTTTCTCTAATAGCAAATTTAAAAACATAATATTCAAAAAAATAGTTAATGTAAGTTTTCATTATGCATAATTGAGAAGATATGATAGCGGTTTCACGTTAACCGCTATCTAAACTATAATTTAGATAGCGGTTAATGGTTAACTGCTATTAGAAGTGCAATTTTAAGAGCGGTTCTTGTGGAACCGCTATGTAAAATGTATTTCGCTTGAGCGACAATATTCTCGCTCGAGCGAAAGGCCCCCTGCACAAAATTGGCATTCTCGGGTTGTATTTCGCTTGAGCGACACTACTCTCGCTCGAGCGAAATACGATTCTGATCGATCATAACTTGAAATGATCGATCATAATTGAGAGGATATAATAGCAGTTTCCTTATAACCGCTATCTGAAGTGTATATTAGATAGTGGTTAAGGCTTATACGATATCTGAAGTGTATTTCGCTTGAGCGAGACTACTCTCGCTCAAGCGAAATCCAATTCTGATCGATTATATTTTCAAAATGATCGATCATATTTGATAATTTTTTCAAATAATTAATTATAATCGATTAGTTTTCTAAATTATTGATTAGAATTGATTAGTTTTTCAAATAATAGATTAGAATTGATTAATTTCTAAATATATACTAAAAAATTATAATTAAAACTATAAATTAGTTAAGAACATTGACTATTGTAAAGATAAAGTAGAACATGGGAGGAGATGAGGATGATAATATAATGATAGAACTTACAAAAATGTAGAATTGAGAAGTTTGAAACAAATAAAATTAAGAAAATAGATATTTAATTACACTTTTAATAAATTTAAGATAATACTAGTTTTGATTTTTATTTTTAAATATTTATTTTAATTATTTAAAACAGAGAAACTATAATTTTAGTTTCTAACTACTGAATTTAAAGAATTAAATTTATTATTATTTAATCTTTTAATTTTAGTATTAAAATTTTAAATTATATTTTATTAAATTAAAATAATTACAATATATTTTTCTACTTTGAGAATGAACAATATAATTAAACTCAAAATTGACAATATTATAATATATTTTTGAACTCTTTTGGATTAATTTTTTTTCCTAATTTTTGATAAAGTTAATTTTAATATTTAAAAGTATTTAACATTTTGATATAATGAGCATGATAATATAATGATAGAATTTACAAAAATGTAGAATTGAGAAGTTTAAAATTTTTTTTAAGAAAATAGAGATTTAATTATACTTTTAATAAATTTAAGATAATACTAGTTTTTAAACCTTTTTCTAATATTTGTTTTTAAAAATATAATATCATTTTTTAATATTTTATAGATTTTATATTTATATATTTATAAAAGTAATTGGATTAAATTTATTATCCTCTCATATATTATTATACATTTAGCGTAATTTTAGTTTATTTAAAAATTAGAATACAAATATACTATATCAATATACCATTATATTATTTTCATTGTATATAAATTACAAAACTAATAATTTGTATACTATACTATACTAACATATTATTTGTATACTATACTAATAGTATAATATACTATATTATAATATTATTTGTATACAAAACTAATATCTTTATATATAAATATATAAATATGGAAAGATATAAATATATGTAAAAATATAAACATATAAATATATATAAATATGTAAAGATATAAACATATATCTTTAATATTTTGTAAATGTAAATATAATTTATATATATTTTTAAATCTTTTTCTAATATTTATTTTTAAAAATATAATATTATTTTTAAAATTTAATATTTTTTTTCAAATATATAAATATATAAAGATATAAATGTATAAGGATATAAATAAATATATAAATATATCAATATATAAATATATCAAAATATAAAAATATAAAAATATAAATATATAAATATATAAATATATTAATATATAAATATATCAATATATAAATATATAAATATATAAATATATAAATATATAAATATATAAATATATATATATATATATATATATATATATATATACAAATATATCAATATATCAATATTATCCCCTCATATATTAATATACATTATGCTATATAAATATATCAATATATAAATATATCAATATTTAAATATATATTAAAATATATAAATATATTTTTATTTATAGATTTTATATTTATATATTTATACTGATATACATTTATTTGTATATAAATATAATTTATTTGTAAGTTATTATTAAAAGATCCTAGTAGCTCAGTGGTTGGAGTTTCAGCCTCCAAAACTAAGGTACCGGGTTCGAATCCTGACAATGACAATAAACAACCTTTAATAATAAATTAAACTAAATAAATATAAATAAAAACTTAAATAAGCAAAATATAATATAATTAAGAGATAGGGAAAATAAATAATAGATATAATAAAAATGTAAATAAATAAAAATAATTAAATTTGTTATTGGTTAACTTTTTCATTGATTCATGACCGATAGTTGGTCACTATTTCGGTCACTATTTTAATTAGTAACCGATTTTGCACATTTAGTGACCGAATTTTCGGTCACTATTTGGTGTTTTTCTTGTAGTGTTTCGCTCTCGCTAATCAGCTAATCTCTCGCAATTTTTCTATCGCTAATTTGTAACTAATCTTTTGCAATTTTTCTCTCGCTAATTCATAGCTAATCGCTCGCAATTTTGCAATTGTTTTCTCACTAATCCGTAACTAACCCTTCGCTATGTTTCTCTCGCTATTTCATAGCTAATCCCTTACAATTATTATCAAAAATTTTTTCTCGCTAATCTATAGTTAATCTCTTGTTAATTCATAATTAATCTCTTATTAATTCATAGCTAATCTCTCGCAATTTTATTAGCGTAATAAATATTCTTACTAATATATCATCATAATATTATAATATCAAATGTTTAATATTTAAAGTATTACTCATATTCTTGAAAAAAGAAGACAAACTTATCAATTTTTTATATAAAAATATTATTTATACATAGTTAAAATGATATTTCAAACAATTAAAACATAACAAAAATAATATTTGAACTAAAAAATTCTATATAACACAAAAATAGAAACAAAGTTTAGAGTACATTTTCTTCATTGTTTCTTTAAGAAAGATAATAAATATTTCTTGAAAGACCGCATTTTTTCTTGTATTTGTTGTTGCATAAGTGTTTGCATTTCGCTTGTGTCTTCATGTGTGTTTGCTTCAATACTTGCATATCAGTTTGTGTCTGTAACTGTATTTTCATCTGCTCTTGCAAACTAGATATCTGTGTAGCTAAAATAGTGATTTCTTCAGCTATAGAGAATTACAAAGAGAAAATACATAAGTACATCACTTACTATAATGAATTTCAAATTATACATTATAGATTGCTATGAAGAAAGACTCACTTGATGTTTTAACCACTTATTGAAAACTTAATCTCGACATACTAATATTTCATCCTTAGAGATATTGAGATTTTCATTCTTCAGTTTCACCAAACATGCTCCACCTTGTTACATGAACCAGAATGTAGCACTTAATTTACCATACACTAGTAAAATATCGTATTTTTAATCATTTTAAACTTCAACTGATTTTTCCCCTATCACTATCCAAACCATAATTTGCAAATGCTTAAACAAGATTTAGTTAACCAAATAATATACCACTCAGCAAAAAACAACTAAGGTTTATCCGTAATCACATAAATGTGTAATTTAAATTAAGAACAAGATAAAGATGGCATGTATTTAATAAACATATTACAACCATTAGTAAGCAGAAGGATTGAAATTACCAAATCAATATAACCTTCGTGAAGATAATGGAAGTATTCATAGGAACCTTGAAAATAAGGGAAACATTTCCCCAGCAACTGCATAAACCATAAGCATTTCAAATGAGACAAAGAAGAATTACATGTAGAATAAGAAAGAAACCAGAAAAACAAATAACCCCCACTACTTGGAATCCTTGAGTGCAGGGATCTCCTAACTTCAACTGCAGAAAGCATGAACAATTCATAAATCACTATTACTAATATGCTGTAGATTGGAAAAGCCCAAATGTTTGGATACATTCCTCTATGAAATTTCCAAACAGCATATTATAGTTTTTTTCTATATTTTCTAATGACAAATACATTGTAAAGAATTATCCTATCAACATTAGAGTTCAATAGCATACCTTGCTTCATTTCTGTCTCCCCAAAACTTAGTTCATAGAAAACAATTATTGGATGCAGAATACCAAGAGGACTAAAGTGGTAAGATTTTAGTCGGCAAATAAATAAATTGCAAGTCCATCAAAAGAACAATAAGTATTAAACACAGTGAAAATAAATATTTACTATGAAATAATAATAAATAAATTAAATAATAAAAATTCACAGAAATAAAATAAATTTCTTTCATGAATTTGACCTGATTGGTCACTAATAATAATTAATGTGTTTTGTAAATGAAGAAATGTATTTTTCCCACATCATAATTTCATCATGAGAATATGCTGCCGGATAGGTTCAGTCCAAATTCATACCATTAGTTCCTGATATCAATATATATTAATTACTAATTTTCATTTGTACACTCAATCCTTAGTATCTACCAAAGTCGATATAGGTCCGGTTCTTCTAACCAGTTATACTTGAAATATTCCATAATTATAAAACAAATCTTCATATATTTGAAAGTTCAGATGCAATATATGTACTCATCTTTGTGAATCACAACCCATATTGAATTGAAGCCATCACTAGTTACATTAGTTTGTACCCACACTAACAGAGAGGTAGCAACAAGGGCACCAACATTTATTGACAAATAGAACCAGTTGTTTCATCAGCATCATCAAATTGGTCAGCACCAAATGATGAAACACAAGGCTTGATCCCACTAGTGCACTCTGTCCCTTAGTAGCATGGCAATTGTCTTGTGAATCACAGGTCGGTTTCATGTCAGGAATTGATGCAGACAATGTCAAGAGTGTCATTCCCTATGCAAAGAAAACAAAAGATTTGGTTACTTCTCACATTTTATATAAGCGCCACAATTGGATGGCAACCAACACATAAGTCACATTTTTTCCCACAATTTAGTAGTTGCCAAATAACCGCCACATTTTTTTCCCACAATTTTTTTCCACAGAAAACTTGACTTTCCCTATTGCACTGAATAACTCTACCAATGAAAAGGGGCAATTTAAATAAGTCCGATAACAAAAAGGTGTGTTGAAAGTCCCAGAAGACTCCCCCTGAGCAACAAACCCAGGAGGTTGCTCCATATAGATTTCTTCTTGCAAATCACCATTGAGGAAAGCATTTTTAACATTTAGTTAATAAAGAGGCCATTGTTGAAGAGCGGCCATGGCGATAAATAAACGAACAGAAGTCATCTTTGCCACAGGGGAAAAGGTATCTCCATAATCCAACCCAAAAATTTGAGTATAACCTTTGGCCACAAGACGAGCTTTGAGGCGATCAATAGTACCATTAGGTCCAACTTTGATAGCAAACACCCACCGGCAACCAACAACAGATTTCCCAGACGGTAACGAGACCAATTCCCAAGTTCTACTATTATGAAGAGCACTTAGTTCATCTAACATGGCCTGACGCCAACCAAGATGGGCTAAAGCTTCATGGACAGTTTTTGGAATGGTCACAGAAGAAAGAGAGGAAAGACATGTATAAAAAGGTAATGACAATCGATGATAACTTAAACCAATATAATGAGGAGAGGGATTGCGTGTAGAATGGATACCTTTTCGGAGGGCAATGGGAAGGTCAAACTCAGGTGTCACATCCGGAGGAGACAGAGTAGTTGACACTTGAGTAGAGTCACATGGTGGTGGTTGTGATTGGTTTCGACAACTATAAACCTGAAGAGGCAGTGAAGAAGAAGCTGATTATGGAGTAGAATCTAATGGTGAAGAAGACACAGTTAGAGGGTCACAAACAACAGGAACATTAAATGTACTAGGAGTGTTGACAAGATTGGATGAAGACAGAGGTGAATATTGACTTTTAAAATAAAAAGAGAACTCATCAAAGGTGACATATGCAGACACAAAATAACGGTTAAGAGAAGGAGAAAAACATTTGTATCCTTTTTGTGATCTTGTAAACCCTAAGAAAACACATTTATGTGATCTAGGAGAAAGCTTGTCAAGACTAGAACTAAAATTATGAACAAAACATGTAGACCCGAAAACTTTTAGAGGTAAAGGATGAAGTGATTTATGAGGGAATAAAATGGAACGAGGTATTTTATTATCTAGAACCGAAGATGGCATGCGCCAAGATAACACGCAGTAAGAAGAGCATCACCCCAAAAATGTTGAGGAACCTCTCCATGAATTAAAAGAGTACGAGTTGTTTCAATAAGATGTTTATTTTTATGTTCAGCTACACCATTTTGTTGAGGTGTATAAGCACAAGAAGTTTGATGCAAAATACCATGAGAAGCCATGAATTGTTTAAAAGAATGAGAAAGATATTCACGACCATTATCACTGCGCAAAACTCTAATAGAAACATCGAACTGAGTTTGAATTTCATTGAAAAAAGTTTGAAAGATATGAAATAATTCAAAACGATTTTTCATCAAAAATAACCAAGTGCATCTGGAATAATCATCAATGAAAGTAACAAAGTATTGAAAACCTAAAGTAGACTTAACGCGGCTAGGTCCCCAAATGTCAGAGTGAACCACGGCAAAAGGGGACGAAGCACCACGTGTGACACTACGAGGAAAGGAAGTACGACTATGCTTGCCTAATTGACACGACTCACATGCCAAACTAGACAATTTAGATAAGGCAGGGACAAGTTCGTCGTAACTTGGCAAGACTTGGATGACCTAACTGAGCATGGAGAAGAGAGGGAGACTCTATAACTGCACCAACATGTGTAAAGGGACGAAGATGATAAAGACCATGAGACTCACATCCTGTGCCAATCACCTGTTTCGAACTCCGGTCCTGTAAACACACAGAATTGTTGGTAAAAGAAACAACACAATCAAGAGAACGAGTTAGACGACTGATGGATAACAGGTTAAAAGGAGACCCAGGAACATAAAGAATTATCAATGGTTAAAGAAGGGAAAAGTTTAACAGTTCCAACACCATGAGATGATACTCTAGAGCCATCGGCTAGTGTAACAAAAGGTAAAGGATCATGAGAGGATAAAGAGGAGAACAAAGATTTGTTACCGAGTAATATGATCGAGTGGCTCCTGAATAAAAAACCCAAGGACCGGAAGAAGATTGGGTCGGACCGACAAAAGATGTACACTGTGTGTGCGACAGGACACGAGTGGAACTAGAAGACTGTTGATCCTTATACCATTTGAGAAATTTGTTGAACATAGTAGGTGTGTCTGATGAAATAGAAGAAGGAGGATCCTTAGCAGATAAAGGTGGGGAAAAATCAGTCTGAGCAACTGCAGTAGATCGAGTAAGACGACCATGTAATGCATAACACTTGTCAATCTTGTGACCTAGTTTGCCACAATGTTCACACTCATGTAATGCATAACACTGGTCAATCTTGTGACCTAGCTTGCCACAATGTTCACACTTAGGACGCCCTTTTCCCTATTTGCGAGGGCGAGTTCGATCATCACGGTGAAATACCAATGCAGAAGAATCATTAACAGAAGCAGGTGTGTCAGGGTTAAGTTTTGCTGGTATACGCAAAAGAGTGGAGCAGGTCGATGTCAAGGTGGGGACAACCGGAGAACCCAAAATCTGATCACGAATATGTGAATATTGATCAGCAAGTCCGTATAATGCCCCTAGCATGAAGAACTTTGATCGTTGTCCTATCTCGGTGGCAGGGTCGGGGGAAGGAGGCAATAACTCATTGAACTCATGAAAAAGAGCATGAATTTTTCCCATATAATCAGTCATAGAATCTTGATGTTTAGAGGTAATAACATCTACAAATTTAGAACAGACATCATAGAGACGTTGAGTATCATTGGTGTATAATAACTTGGCATGTTCCCAGATTTTGGCACATGTTTCATAGGAACGAAAAATTTGTTTTAACGAAGGATCAAGAGTATCCTTGAGAACCACGCATAATTGAGCATCAATGGTGTCCCAACGGTCTTCCTCACCAGGAGTGAGAGTAGGTGCTTTCGGGGCAAGATGATCAAGATACTTCTGACTCTTAAGCCATAATCTGCAGAACGCAGACATAAACCCATTCTCCAATTACTATATGTACGTAACGTGAGCACCGTGTTTGTTATCATCATAATAAAACAAGACATTGATCATCAAAACATAATCCCCAAATATTGAAACAAACTAAAAGTATCATATCAAAACATACAACCAACAATCCAGAAACTAAGGAGACAATCTCAATACTCAACCCACATAAAACGTATTCTATCGCAAATAAAGAGTTTCCAAAACCAAAGGTCATACGAAAACAACTAAAAATACAAAATGCCACATATCACAAACCAAACCCTGCCAATCCAACCCTCACACACTAGAATTCAGTAAACAAACAAATAAACAAAACCAAGTCCCAAAGCCCGAAAATGCAACCCTGAATGAAAACCCCAATCCGCACAAAAGGCGAAGGTTTCTCATTATACTGAATCATCAACACATTCACGAAAGGTAACCTAACATTAAAGGACCTGAAGAAGCGAAGTGGCGTAGGTGATGTAGTTGCGAATAGCACCTGGGTTGTGATTCAGATCTCATTCTCGTTGATTGGAGACTCAGGCTTAGGCCTCTCCACCTTCTGATACCTATCCATGACTATGCCCAAAGAAAATGAAGAAGAGATTACCGTGAGAAAACTTGAGATAGGAAGTGGTGTGGCAGTGAAGCGGAAGCGACGCGGGAGAGCAGCATAGTGGCGCGGGAGCAGGAGCAAAAATTGCGGGAGCGATATGGTAGCTTAAGCAGCGTCAGCTAAGTTTTACGAGAAAAAAAGGGAAAAAGATTAATTAAGATTTTTATTAAAAGAATTATAAAAAAAGATAAATTATTATTTCTGAATATAATAATTTTTTTATTTTTTATAAAGAATAGTTTCTAAAAGAATTATAAAAAAATATTATTTATAAAATTTTCTATTAATTTAAATATTATTAAATATTTCCAACAAATTTAAATTTACAAAAAAACTTACAGAAAATAATTTTAAATATTTATCAATTTTTTTAGATATTTAAAAAAATTATAATTATTTCTAAATAATTTATTTTAGATAAAAAATAATTTATATATATAATTATATATTTATAGTAAATTTGGTAAAAATAATTTTTTTAAGAAAAAATTGTAATTAATTTTTATTGATATTTTTTCAAAAAGATCAAAAATTATTTTTTATAATTATATATTTTAGAGAAATTTACAAGTATATTTTGTAAATAATTTTTTATAAAACTAAAATAATTTATGAAAATGGTTCCCAACAATTTAATATTTTTTTCAATTTGAAATTTTCTATAAATTTGTTATAGTTTAGCTATGATTGTATATTATACAATTTACTAGGAAATAACTTCAAAAAGTAACATAACTAATATTTATAGTGAGGGATTAGTGACAAAAATTTTCCTAACTAAATTATTTTTCTGCTAAGTGAGGGAATAGTTATAAAAATATTAGTCTTCTAGCTATTTTACTACATATTAGCTACAACATTATTCTTTCACTATTCCATAGCTAATTAGCTACAAATTAGTAAAAAATAAATTTTGTAGAAAATTTTTCTAGCTAATTATAAAATTTCTTGTGGTGAAAGTTTTTAACATGATTATCCAATAAGAACGTCAATAACATTATGTTCTTAGTTCTTCGGAAATTGTTCTTGATTCACAAGCCCTAGTTGCTACTACTTCTCCGAAGTTGTAGTTCAAGAATGACAATGTTTCTAACTCAAATCCTTTCTATAGAGGACGAGACAGAGGTCATTCATTTCCAAGGGATGGTGGCAGAAATAATGGAGGGGGAAGTTCCCATGGTAATATATTTTGCACTTATTGTGAATGCACAAATCACATAGTAGATACGTGTTATTTCAAACATGGTGTTTTTCCATCTGACCCTATTATTATCAACGTCTCCAACCTTCATGAGATCTTATGGCTAGTGCCTAAATTTACTGAAGAGCAGTGTCATGACATTTTAACTCTTTTGCAACAATCCAAATCTCTTGCGCATACAACAATTTTGGTGTTCACTCCTTCGGTTAATTCTTCTTCCACTCTTCCTAAAACTCCTTATGTTCTTCCAGGTAAAACATCTCCTTAGTGGCTTCTAGATACACGTGTCACTGATCATATCTTTTTTGTTTTTCATAGTTTTGTTACTCATAAATCTATTTCACCTATTTTTATTATTTTGCCAAATGTTGTCCAAGTTTTCACTTCTATATCTACTATTATGTTGTTAGATTCCTTAATCCTTCATGTTCGTTCCCAATTTATATGTAAATCTCATTAATCCAAACCTTGCATTGTCATCTCCTTTTTTAATCTAACTCTTGTGTTATTTTGCAACAAATCTCCCAGAGTATGATTGGTTCGGCTAGTTTGCACCAAAGATTGTGTATGTTAAATTTGTCTCACTCACTCTTATCACAACCATTATCCTGTTTCTGCTCTTACCGCCGCTACCAAACTCAAAGATGCTTTTCTTTGACATCATAGATTAGGTCATGTCTTTGATTATATTTTTCGTATCATTTCCCAACAATATCCTTTTATCTCTTATTATGTAAATCCCTTTCCTTATGACATTTGTCATTTTGCTAAACAACACAAATTATCTCATCATGGTAGTGAAACATAGTCATATAAAATTTTTGACATTATTCATGGAGACATACGAGGAACATATTATGTACCTTCTAATTGCGGTTACAAATCTTTTCTCACTTTAGTTGATGGTTACTCACGTTTTACCTGGATTAAATTTATGAAATCCAAATCTGAAACCCACATGCATTTAATATATTTCATTTCATTGATTGAAACTCAATTTCATACTAAACTCAAATGTTTTCGAAATGACAAAGGAGTAGAATTTTTATTAACTGATTTTTTTCATCCAAAGATATTCTTCATCAAAGAACTTGTGTTGAAACGCCTCAACAAAACGGTATTGTTGAACGCAAACATTAACATTTTTTAAATGTAGCTTGAACATTATTTTACCAAGCTTAACTACCTCACATCTTTTGGTCTTATACTGTTCAACAAGTTGTTCATATCATTAATAGAATGCCTACTCTTTTATTGCATTTTAAATATCTTTATGCAGTGTTATATGATAAACCACCTAGCATGATCCATTTAAAGGTTTTTGGTTATCTTACTTATGCCACTACGCTTCAAAATCACATAATTAAATTTCAGTCTCGCGCCAGCAAAGCTATTTTCTTGGGATATAAGAAATGTACTAAAGGCTATATTATGTATGATCTCCATACCGATCATCTTTTTCTTTCATGAAATGTCATTCTTTATAAAATTGTGTTTCATTTTCATTCCTTCACCACTCCTTTCTCAACTTCTTCTAGTTTTCCTCTATTATTCGATATATCCTCTTCAGCAAATACTTTATCCTTGTTCGAGCCTATTCATCACCCTCTTACTATAGACATTCCATCTATATCCTCTCTTGCAAATACCTTATTCTTACCCGAGTCTGTTCATCACCCTTCTACTACAGACATTCCATCTATATCCTATCCTACAAATACCTTATTCTTGTTTGAGCTTATTCATCACCCTCCTATTATAAACATTCCATTTACTATAAATTCTAATTAGAACCTTACTTCTCCTGCCCCGCCTTCTCCACATATTAGACATTCCACCCGATCTCATAGACTACCATCTTACCTAACAGATTTTCATTGTCATTCTACTGTTGCTTCTAGCAGTTTCACACATCATCTTAAAGGTACTTGTTTGCATCCCTTATTCTCAATTCTTGATTATTTCAAATGTAATTTCTCTTATAAAAGTTTTTGTTTTGTTGTTACTAATATTTTTTTAACCTACTACTTTCTCCCAAGCATCTAAATTGTATTATTGACAAAAGGCTATGAATGTTGAGTTACAAGCTTTACAGCAAAATAACACCTTATCTATTGTTGATCTCCCATAAGGAAAAAGTATCATTGGTTGTAAATGGGTTTATAATGTTAAATATCATGTAGATGATGTTGTTAATAGATACAAAACCCGCTTAGTGCCCAAGGGCTACACTCAGATAGAGGCAGTGGATTATTTTGACACATTCTCCCCGGTTGTCAAGATCACCATTGTCCATGTTCTTCTAGCCATAGTAGCAGTTAAAGGATGGTTTCTGCACCAGCTTGATGTGAATAATGTCTTTCTTCATGGAGAGCTTCATGAGGAAGTCTATATGGTCCCTCCACTTGGTTTGCTTCCATCGAGTTCTTCTTAGGTTTGCAAACGTCACAAGTCATTGTATGGACTCTAGCAAGCCAGCAAGCAATGAAACAATATTCTTTCTATCACTCTTTTATCTCTCAACTATAAGCAATCTTTCGTTGATCAATCTTTATTTGTCAAGGTTACTTTCACTTCTTTCATAGTTTTATTAGTTTACGCGAATGACATTGTCTTAGATGGTGATGATATGGATGAAATTAATTCTGTCAAATGTATTAGATACTAAATTCAAGATTAAAGATATTGATGCTCTTCGTTATTTTTTAGGATTAGAAATTGCACGGTTCAAGTTTAACATTCACATGAACCAACGTAAATACACTCTTGAACTTTTTGATGATAGTGATTTACTTGGTTCCAAACCTGCTACCACTCATTCTGCTCCCTTTACTAAACTTAAGGCTAATCACGGACAACCATATTCTGATACTGCTGCTCATCGCAAATTAGTCGGTAAACTATTATATCTCACATTTACGCTTCCTGACATTGCCTTTTTTTGTCCACTAATTTAGTCAATTCATAGCTCAACCTCTTGATGTTCATTATAAAGTTGTCATCTGAGTTCTTAGATACTTGAAATGTTCATCTACCTAAGGGTTATTTTTCTCTGCTTCTGTTAACATTCGTCTTTCTGTTGCTGATTCGGACTAGGCCTGTTGTTTGAACACTCGCCACTCTATTACCGAATTTTGTGTTTTTCTTGGTTCTTCCTTAATTTTTGGAAATCCAAGAAGCAATATACTGTCTCTCTTTCATCCTCCAAAGCAAAATATCAAACATTAACCAACCTCACTTGTGAGATTCAATGGTTATATTATCTTTTTCGTGATCTTCATGTTTTATTAGGTCCTACTGCAGTCTATTGTGACAATCAGTTTATAATTTATTTAGCTCATAATTCTGTATTGTATGAGAATACATCAATATTGATTATCATGTGGTTATATTGAGAAAATTCAACAAACCCTAATTCATCTTTTTTTTTTTTTGTCTTCCAACCAGCTTGCGAATACTTTGACTAAACAATTTTATCATACAATTTTCGACAACTCTATATCTAAGTTAGATCTTTGTGACATCCACCATCTAAGTATTAGTATAATTATTTTTCTATAACAAATATGGTTTTTTCATATATATAGTCATACTCCATTAGAAGGCGAGAAATTGTTAATAAAAATATATGAATTTCTTCCCAAGAGTAAAAACAACCAAACTACTTAATGCCACTGTGAGAACACAACTATTGGAAAAAAAAAAAAAAACAGCAGAATATATCCACGTGAGACTTTTCTTGACTTCTCTGTATGTGTGAAGGGTTAACGAATGGGACCGCGAACATCACGGACTCTGTCCCAAGATATAACTGCACCATAGTTAGAAGCTTGCTTTACAAAGGGAAGCACATATAGCCTCCAATAGGGGCTGCGTCCGGCGCAGCTGGTAATCCCAAGAAGACGGTGTTGTTGGGAGGAACGTGGGAGGTCCAACTTTTCCTTTAATTAAAAAGTAATGCAGTATTGCCAGGTTAGTATTGAAATGGAGGGTTATTGCAGAACTGAGCAAACACATAATCAAGAATCTCAGTTTTGATAGCTTCGTGGAGCTACTAATATGGCGTGTTTTAAGTGGTAAAAAGTTGATATAATTATACTTGAAATTGTTATGAAACCACTTATCTGATGCTAATTCTAATATATTTTTTTCTCAATATAGGATGAATTCGAGAATACCTTGATACAAGAGCAAATATCAAAATTGTGAAGTAAAAATTGAAAGAAAGAAGAACGCTTAAGCGAATAAATGATGTGAGGCCCAACCCAAATTCTCTTATAAAAAGATAAGATATGTTTTGAGAAAAGAAGGTAGTCTTGAAGAAGAGGAGGCACGACTACTGTTAGGGTTTCGTCTAATCTTTATTAATTCTTCACTTCTTCATCAATTAGAGCATTGTAATGGCCAACATGAGTGAGTAACTTCATTCTCTTAGGATTCGGTGCACTTCCTTTGAACTATTTTGTATCATGGTGATATTTTGAGATATTAATCTATGCTTTGACGTTGTTATTCTTATCCTTTATGATTTAGAATGATTTATTCTTGATTGTTTGAGGTATGATTGGAAAATATATCTTGAACCCTAGATCACAGTAAGAATATTTGTTACGTTAATTGTCATGAATGGAATGAATGTATCAATTGCTTAACACCTTAACCCTAATGCTGAAAAATCTCTTAATTATGTGAGGAATCAACATTTATTAGGTTTTCTTATGAATTTCATGTGTGAGGAATCAATGATTTGAGTATGTGTCATCAATATTGTTAGGTTATTTGATGTTCTTAATTGACATAGTCATTACAAAAGAGGGATAAGGAAAGAAGTCAATCCTAAGTGTCTTTAATTGATATTTTCTCAACAATTTACAATTTTTTGTCATTTAATTTCAATTCAATTCTTTATCCAAAACTCATTCTATTTTAATATACTTAGTAAGCATAATTGGTAATTTCCATTGAAACCGTTACTCGTGGGATCGACTTTTATTTAATCAAAAATTGTGATAGATAATTTTGGTACCTTTACCAATAATTCAACTGCATAAAACACTGTAGTAGTGCTGCTGACAAGTAAAAGTACTGGTTTTGCTGTCGGAGATCGTCTAGTTCCTTGACAAGGTCGTCCCAATAACCATCACCTTCAATGTCAAGATCGATGCCGTTCAGTGTTACACTTCCCTGTGGACCAAATTGGTTACTGAGGAAGTTTTGGAAGAGGTAATTGGCAACTTCTTTTGCATCCTGGGGTCCGAAAGCTGCTCCAAGGGAAAGGAACACTTTGATATCTTTCTGCTGGCAGTGTTGTATTTCGGGTTGGAGTTTGGTGCATGGGCTCCAGTCTCCAGAGTCTCAAAAGATGAATGTTATATATATAAATAAATAAAGTTAAGAGTTATGGTCATGAGGTTTTTGTTTTTTTTTTCTATATCACAGCAGCAAAATAATTGGAATAGTTGCTATATAGCACAACCTGTAGTTAAGAAGTATGATATCATGTCGAAACGTGTAAATGTTAAATTTAACATCTTTTCATTGTTGGTGAAACAAAAAAAAACTTTCATTCTACTTGATATGCATCTCCCAATGGAAAGGACCTCTCCTCCGACAATCTCCCCTCCTTCCCACCGCTATCTCTATCGCTAGCTAACACCATTTTTTTCTACCCTGAAAGTAATAGACAAACTCTGTCCTTTAACAGTTCCAACCAAGCCACCTGTTGTAGGCATAATATATAAAGAATGTTGACGTAGTAATCAATGGATAAAAATATAGGTAGGGGGAATGGAATTAATAGAGCCAAGCTTAATTAATTTATTGAAAGCAGATAAAATCCAGTACAAGAGGTGCATGGAATGGAATTACAAGTGGTTTATTATTGATTGGGCAGGTAGCTAGGAAGATTACATGCATGTGCACAGATGGTACTCATGCACGCAAGCATGCATATATAGGTAGACTAGCTAGCTAGAATGGTCCTAGATACCACCATTTCCATTACCATTGCCATGACACTGCATGGATTGGATATGTTGGACTAAATTGGTTGTAAAAAAGGTGATCTGCGAGCATTTGATGGACTAATAGAAGACTTGACCATTTGGCTGTATCGAGAAATAACATCATGTGCTCTGTCGAAGAGAGTAATTCCTGCAAAGGAGGGAGCTTGGGTTATGTAGGGAATGACATCCTCCTTAAGATGTTGAGGTGGTATATAACCTTCCTGATCTGCTGCTGCCGGTAGCTCCATGAATAAGGAGGTATCCTCATAGTCTTTAACATTGTTGACCCAAGCCTTCCATGACTTGAGAACCTGTGAAGCGTCATCACCAGAAAACTCACACGTCTTTCTACCGAAGAATTTAACATGGATGTAATCAAATTTGCCAGTTTTGATGGCCTTGTCAAGGTAGAGGTCTGGGAGAAAACAGTGAGGGGCTGCGGACAAGGAAAATTTAGTGTCCTTGTCCTCTCTGATGTTGTCGAGTTCATTCACAAGGTCATCCCAATAAGAGGTTGTACCGATTTGAATATCAAAATGAATGCCATCCAAGGTAACCTTACCAAATGGGCCTCCTTGACCACTGAGGAAGTTATCGTAGAGGTAATTGGCAACCACATTTGCATCGTCGGATGAGCAAAGGGAGTAGGATTGACTCGGTCCACCGAGGGCAAGGAGCACTTTCACACCTTTTTTCTGGCACCCTTGTATTTCCGAATGTAGACTCTTACAAGGCTTGATTCCCACACCACAGTGCCCATCAAAATCTAATGATGGGTCTCTGTTACAACCGAATTCCTTGAGGTAACTCATAAGGACAATCTTATAGTTGCCAGAGTTACATGTATCCTGCAAGCTCCCATCTCCAGGGTTCTGCCCCCAGTACACCGCAATGCCTGGTTTCTCCTTTTCCGCCAACGACGTTGTCAAGAGGAACAACACAGTCACTACCACGCTCAGTGATACTCTCTCCCAACTACCCATTCTCTCTATATTTTTCTTCACCTTACACCTTTAATTGCTTAGTTTCATGCAATTCGATGTTTCCCTCCAACCTATTTATAATCCTCGTAGCCTCATCAAGCGACATTTCTCCATGCAATACAGGACACTTAATTTTCCATGCCATGCACACACCTACACCGCATTTCCTTCCACGTGTAGATCGTAAAACATGCAACCACATGTGCTGTCATAAAGTTACATGCACGTTCTACAAATTCACTGCTGTCTAGCTTTGTACCTCATTGATAAGGCTCATTCCTTGCCTTCATCTAATTGGGATATGTTTTTTTGTGTTTGTTACAAATAATAAATCAAATTTGAAAAACAGAGAAATTCAGAACACCAATAATTTTTAATAATGATTATAATTCTGGAAAAAAGAGTTCTGTACATATTTATTATCCTTGTAATTCATTAAACGACATTTCTTCATGCAAGAGACGAGACTTAATCTTTTATACCATGCACAGCTACACTGCATTTTCTTTTTTCGACGTGTAATCATAAAACACATAACTGCATGCGCTGTCGTACGTTGCATGCACGTTGCACAAATGAACTGCTAGCTAGCTTTGTACCCCATTGATAATGGTCATTCCTTGCCTTCATTTGATTGGGATATGTTGCGGTTTTCTTTGTTTTGCCCTCCATGCATGCATTCATGCATGGCACAGGCGTAAAAACAAAAACTCAAAACTACTGCCATAAGTTGCAGAAGTTTACAGCTTCTGTATCGATCCCATCCATAGGGTCACCGCTTGCCTTCCCAAATGCTTCATTTAATTGGTATATGTTGCGGTTTTCTTGTTTTAGTCGATGATGGTATTCATTTAAATCAAATATTCATTTAACAACCTATTTTTAGTAGTGAACCTATTTTAATATAAATTCTAATTCTAAATTATTTTTTAATAATTAGTATTTTTTATTAATAAATTTATTTTGATAATTTTTTTTAAATATTAAATAATTTTTTTTATCAATTGTCCACGTATTAGATACCTTCATATTTATATCACTAGTGGAAAATGAACATTTTATGCCACTTATTTATCATTGGATTCAAAAATACTCTACTTAAAAAAAAATAGTGGCATTTGTAAATAATAGGCGCAAAACGTCGACTCCTTCTAGGTTTGAGATAAGAGTCACGTTTAATTCTCATCCAAGGTGTTGGTGGGAAAAAATCGAAAATCTGAATCGAAAATCGAAAGAAAAAATTTGATAACTATGTGCTGAAGGAAAATCGAGAAATCAGGAAAATTGAGAATCTGAATCGAAAATCGAAAGAAGAAATTCGATAACTATATGCTGAAGGAAAATCGAGAAATCAGAATCGAAAGAAGAACAGAGGAAATTCGATGAACATGATTGGGGAGTAAAAAATCGATTATAGGTATTGAGTGTGAAGTTAAGTGGGAAGTCAGAAACAGTTTAAAATACTCGATGGTTGAGGTCGAGATCGAGGGAACGGTTAATATGCACATGAAACATGGGAAACAGTTTTCTAAACCGTGGCTAAGGTCGAGATCAAGGGAACGTTTAATGTGCACATGGAACATAGGAAACGGTTTTCTAAACTGTGGCTAAGGTGGAAATCGAGGAACAGTTAACGTGCATATGGAACATGGGAAGCGGTTTTCTAAACCGTGGCTAAGGTAGAAATCGAGGGACAGTTAACGTGCACATGGAACGTGGAAGTGGTTTTTAAACCGCTCTTAGGAGGTTACCTTAAAGAAAATCTATAAATAGAGCGAAACATGAAGAAGGAAGGGGAAATTGGCAGAGAGAACAGAAACACAAGTGAACGAGTCTAACGGAGAACGACGAATCATGAAGTTTCTGGCGATCTGAATTTCCATTTTCATTGACTGTTGTTACCATTTTCTTTACTTTCCTTGGTACTTTATCTTTAATGCAATATAATTTTACGTGTCTTTACTTTCATGTTATTTTAATTCATTGTCATTTACACTTATGCAATTTTAAGATTTTGCATTTACGCTTAACGCAATACATCTTTGTCTCGATATTTTAATTTTATGTCATTTACTCTTAGTGCAATTTAATTTTACATACTACTTTTTGCTTCGACAACCTTTTTACTGCTTACTTTACTTCTGTTGTTAATCTTCATATTCTCGAGTTTCTTAAATAAAAATACAAAAAACAAGGGAGAACTTTTCAATTTCAGTATGTATGCTATGTTGCATTTTCTGTGTTTCTAATATGCCTGCTTTATTTTCCATTTGGCTCGATACCATGACATTTTCGATTTACATACATTTTTTTATTGAAAACTGTTTGTTAGCCTAAATAAAAAGAATTTACGTGGTTAAAATTTGGTTAGAACCTAAGTCTTTAGGACATCGAAAACAACCAAAATTTTCACCAGAAATAATTTGGTGCACCAGGTAGGGGGTGCGTTAAACACACAAAATTTGGCTAGTTCAAAAAGTGTATGAGATTAAGGAGTGGACGATTAATAAGAATGAGTCAAAATCCACCAAATAGTCAGAGTAATAGTGAGATTCCTAATAGTTCGAATCCACCAAACACTGGGGGGGCAAGTTCACAATGGAACTATGTCTGTAATATCGACAAATGTGAGTGCGTCGATTCCAGTGAATATTGAACAAAGCCCAGGGACATTAGCAAATACTCAGTTAGTAGAGTCTAGGACTATAATGTCAAACAATATGCAAACTACGGGAAGCCCCGTAACAACATGTGCAGGTCCATATATGAGTGTAAGACCGTCTGGATTTACGTTTAATAATATGAATGGAGCTGGTACTTCTTTAGTACAACGAAGTAAGAGATTTAACCTAGGAATGCCCCAAAACTTAGGAACATTTCAAACCTTAGGAATGTCTCAAAATTTTGGAGTATCCCCGAATTTAGGTGTATCCCAAAATTTAGTAATAACTCAGAATCCAGGAAATGCGCAAATTTTAGGAACATAACAGATGTCTCCAATCCCAAACCGTGATAACAATATGCATTCGATAGAGATTATCATCAATCTAATTTCGATGTTATCGAAAATGCTAGTACTGGAATTTCCAATAATTCATGAGGAGTGTTTCGACAACAAATGGATGAAAGTAATTTCGAGACGGTTAATGTGTTGTCATAACAGTTGACTACAGTATTAAACCCATTAATTCAAAATACTACTAATAGTTTTGAGATATTAGCAAATCAAATGACATGTATCAGGGATGCATTGGCAATACCTTGACAAACAAGGGTCAGAAATAATGCCAATCAAGATAATAACCAAAATATTAATATTAATTCCCCTTATTTATTAAGGAGAAATCGAAATGTTGGTCAATATCTGCATGTGAGGAATGATGCTCACGGAAATTTAAATGGGGGGTTTCAAAATATGTATAATCAGAATAACATGCAATACAATCATGTGTTGGAACAAAGGATGAATCCCCAAGGAGTGGAATTAAGACCACTTGACCAACCGTAATTTGTTTCTCCTTTTCCAAATACGATTCTCGAGACAGAATTACCTCGAGGATATAAAGTACCCAAGTTCACCAAATTTGCCGGAGAAATCAGTTAATCCACTATCGAGCATGTGACACGATATCAAATCGAATGTGGAGATATAGCTATGAATGAGGAATTAAAAATGAAATACTTCCCTAGTTCATTAACAAAAAATGCCTTCACTTGGTTTACCACTTTGCCACCTAACTCGATATATAATTGGCTGCAATTGGAAAGGAATTTTCATGAGCAATTTTTTAGGGGAGAGACTCAAGTAAGTCTTATCGAATTAATGAATATAAAAAGATATAATCATGAGAGTATAGATGATTATTTGAATAGATTTAGACAAATAAAATCGAGATGTTTTACTCAGATTCCCGAATTTGAATTAGTTAGAATGGCCTCTACTGGTTTAGAATTCTCGATTAGAAAGAAGTTGGTTAATTTACCACTGAATGACATGGCTCAATTAGCCGATAAAGTAAGAAGAGTGGAACAAATCGAGTATGAGAAGGAAAGATACAAGAAATTTGAGAAACCTATAAAGAAAGATAGGGTAGCGTACATAAATGACATATACGAAGAAAATCCCAAGACAGAAGTAGAAAATGAAGAATCTATCGATGAGAAAGTAAACATAGCAGAGCTCAAAGTAGGAGCTCCGTATATTTGTAAACTGTTGCAGAAAAACGAGGTAAAAGACAAAATGGCGAATCGAACATATACTTTTGATGTAACAAAAGCAAATAAAATCTTCGATATTTTATTGAAAGATAAACAGATTAAATTGAGTGATGATCATAAATTGTCTTCTTTAGATCAAAGAAATGGTCGAAAATATTGCAAATTTCATAATATTTATGGGCACTGGACTAATAATTATATACATTTCAGGAACACGATTCAAGATGCAATCGACCAAGGAAGGTTAAAGTTTGAGGAGATGTTGATGAAAGTGGATACTAATCCATTTGAAGTTCAGGTGGGGTATGTTGAGTCTCAGTCAGGTATTACTGAAGATGCTAGATTGGTAAATTCAGCCTTCATAGGTATGGTCGATGTTACTGAAGACATTGATCCTAGACATGTCAAAATGGACATGTCAGAGGAAGACATAGAGTTCGACTTAAATGAGTTCGAGAAAGAATTCAAGAGAGAAATTTATCCTCAAACAGAGGATTCGCTCATCGAATTTTTAACCAGAAAGAAAGAGAAGGATGAAGATGTGACATTATGTCCACGATGCAGCGCGGTGTTTGACAGATCGGCTGCTAAAGTCTTCAGGGAAGAGCAAATAAAAAAAGTGGAGAGCAGAAGAGTTACAATGTTAAAGGAAAACAAACAGTCCAGATGACAGTGGGAAAAAATTAGCAATTTGTTGGTTCTTGTTCTAGTAGAAATCAGATGCGATGGGTCAAGAAGGAGACATATTCTCCTTGGGGAGGAAGTAGATTTCAAAATAATGATGTGTTCGATAGACTATCATACAACGAAGGATCGAATACTGGATTCCCCACGTTCCAAAGGAGATTTCGAGGAAAGCCCTGGAAGAGTGGGGGAAGGCTTCAACCTTGCTGGGGAAGGTTCAATAATTATAAGAGCTCTAAAGAGCAGAATATACCGATCAGAGGTCAGTATGTAAGAGATTTTGTCGATGGTAAGGATGAAAATAGTAGGGATGGACAGCAGATTGGAGTAATATCGATACTACCCGCAGAGTATGTTAATGAGTATGAGGAGTTTCAGGAACAAAATGACGTTCATCGGGAGGATGATTTCTTTTCTGAGGAAATAAGACCAAAAGTGACGTGGGTGACGCAAGTGTCATGCGAATCTCCCCATAGAGACGCTGCTTTTATCGATCCTCCATTAGAGAAAATGAGATTTCATTTGAAACCCCTGATGTTGAATATCGAGATTCAAGGACAGAAGGTGAATAAGGTCCTTGTGGATGGTGGTGCGGCGGTAAACATACTGCCAATCACTATGTTAAAGAGGTTCGGTGTCGAATTGAAAGACTTAATCAGGCATAATATTATGATTTCCAATTTCAGCGGGAAATCATCGAGTTCAGAAGGCATGATCGCCTTAGATGTGAAAGTGGGTACTTATTCGCGACCCACTGTTTTCGTAGTTGTCCAATCGCATGCCAACTTCAATGCATTACTGGGCAGAGAATGGATCCATGGGGTTGGAGCAGTGCCCTCCACTGCTCATCAGAAGTTATTTATGTGGAATCGAGATGGACATCTCGAAGTAATTCAAGGAGACCAACACGAGTTCGTAACATTCGTGTCTCAGGCTGGTCGGTCTCTACAAAATTTGGCGCTCACTCAACCATTTACTTTCGAGACTATCGAGGATTTTAATTCAAAAATGCATGAGGAGCGCTTTCTGGAAATGAATGAGAAAAAAGGGTTTGTTATAATCAAAGAGGGGGTCAGCCTCGAAGTGGCCGGTGAAAATGAATGAAGGTTATGAGGAGTTCTTGACTCGATTAAGAAGATACGAAAATGGAAAGAGAGAGAGAGCCAAGAAAGTAGTAGTAATAGGGTAGGAATAAATAAGTTGATTTACTCGACAGTAGCAAATAAAAGTGATCAAGTTATACTTGATTGCATTTACGATAATTCTCCTTTAGGTTTTGAAAGATCTATCACATCGAATCACAAAAAAGTCGAGGCCCAAGATCCATTAGAAGAAATCAACTTGGGAAGTATAGAGGAAAGAAAACCTACTTATATTAGTAGGTATCTCGAGAAAGAAATGAAAAAAGATATGATTCTATTACTGGAAGAATATAAAGACTGCTTTGCTTGGGATTATGAAGAAATGCCTGGATTGGATCGAAGTCTAGTCGAGCATAGATTACCTATCATAGAAGGCAAGAAGCCAGTAAAACAAGCTCCGAGAAGATTTGCACCTGAGGTGATGGGTAAGATTAAAGAAGAAATCGAGAGACTTCTTAGCGCGAAATTTATCAGAACTGCCAGGTATGTGGATTGAATTTCCAATATTGTTCCAGTGATTAAAAAGAATGGTAAAATGAGAGTATGCATTGATTATCGAGATTTAAATTTAGCAACTCCTAAAGACGAATATCCTATGCCAGTAGCTGACATGTTCATAGATGCGGTAGCTGGTAACAAAATTTTAAGTCTCTTAGATGGATATTCAGGATATAATCAAATTTTTGTTGCCCAAAATGACATAGCTAAAACAGCTTTTCGATGCCCGGGGGCATTAGGTACTTATGAATGGATAGTGATGCCATTTGGGTTGAAAAACACCGAGGCAACGTATCAAAGAGCAATGAATTTAATTTTTCATGATTTGATTAATGATTTCATGCAGGTTTATATAGATGATATTGTTGTTGCATAAAAAAAACATGAACATTTAGATAATTTAAGAAAATATTTTGAAAGAATGAGGAAATACGGTTTAAAAATGAATCCCTTGAAATGTGTCTTTGGTGTGTCTGCTGGTGAATTTTTAGGATTCATAGTACATGAAAAAAGGATCGAGATTGATAAAAATAAAGCAAAAGCAATATTAGACATTTCTGCCCCAAAGAATAAAAAGCAGTTGCAATCATTGTTGAGAAAAATAAATTATTTAAGACTATTTATTTCTAATTTGGCTGGTAAGACTTATGTTTTTTCGTCTTTGTTAAAGTTGAAAAAGGAAGCAGATTTCAAATGGGAGGAAGAACATCAGAAAGCCTTTGAGCAGATTAAATTGACTTTGACGAATCCTCCGATCTTGATACCATTAATGAGGAACAAGCCATTAAAATTGTATGTATCAGCATCAGATCGAGTTATAGTCAGTCTACTAGCACAAGAGGATCAAAATGGTGTAGAATGTGTTATTTATTATCTTAGTAGAATATTAAATGATGTTGAAACTCGATACAATGATATCGAAAAGTTAGGGTTGTGTTTGTATTTCTCTTGTACAAAACTCAAATATGTGATGAAACCCCATGATGTGATGGTTTATTCTAAAAATAATATTTTGAAGTTTCTTTTATCGAAACCTATTATGCATAATCGAATAGGAAAGTGGGTTTTAGCTTTGACAGAATTTTCATTATCATTCGATTCTTTGAAATCGGTAAAAGGCCAAGTTATCGCTGATTTTATGGTAGACCATACAATTGACCCTATTGATAATTTATTTATTGAAATAAGTAAATGGATAATGTATTTCGATGGATCGAGTACATCGGACAAGTCAGGGGTGGGAATTCTTATTATTTCGTCAAGTAATATCCCGACTAAGTTATTATTTGAAATTAAACCCACTTGCTCGAATAATGAAGCTGAATATGAAGCTTTGATTGCGGGTCTCGAGACTTTGATTAAATTAAAAGCTCGACATGTAATTGTAAGAGGTGATTCACAATTAGTGATCAAACATGTACGAAAAGAATACAAATGTATCAATACTAATTTGTTCAGATACTTAGAAAAAGTGATTACTTTGAGTAAAATGTTTGATGACATAACGTTCGAATATGTTCCTCGAGAATTTAATCGAGAAGCCAATGATTTAGCGCAAATAGCATCTAAGTATAAAATTTCTCTGACAAATTTACAAAGGATGATTCAAATCAAAGAGAAATTACCCCAAGAAAAGGAAATTTTACAAATTAATAACTTAGATGATCAGGATTGGAGAAAATCGATTATGGACTATTTGCAAAATCCAAACGGGAGAATCAATAAGAAAATAAAATATCGAGCAATACAATATGTGTTGTTCAATGATGAATTGTATAAAAGAGGCATTGATGGAGTATTGTTTAGATGCTTAGGAAATGACGATGCTTATTTAGCAATGGCGGAAGTACATAATGGAATATGTGGTGCACATATGGTAGGTCAAAAAATGAGATGAACGTTAATTCGACAAGGATATTACTGGTCTTCGATTTTAAAATATTGTATCGAATATGCTAAGTCTTGTGAAGAACGTCAGAAGTTTAGTCCTATACAACAAGTCCCTGCTAGTGAACTTCACTCGATTATTAAACCTTGGCCTTTCAGAGGTTGGGCAATCGATTTAACTGGTCAAAATTTTCCTCAGTCATCGAGAGGACATAGATATATAATAGTAGCTGTCAATTATTTTTCAAAATGGGTAGAAGCAATCCCGTTAAAAGATGTCGATCAACAAGATGTGATTGATTTCATTGAAGAATATATTGTTTATCGATTTGGAATACCACAGTCTATTACCACTGATATAGGGACAGTTTTTACTGGTAAGAAGATGGTTAAATATGTTGAATCAAGGAATATTCAGTTATTAGCATCAACTCCATATTATGCTCAGGCTAATGGACAGGTTGAAGCAATTAATAAAATAATTATTGGTTTAATCAAGAAACATGTCGGTAATAAACCAAAGACGTGGCATGAAACGTTACTACAGATTTTGTGGGCTTATCGAAATTCGCCGAAAGATTCCCTACAGAATACTCCATTTAAGTTAGTCTATGGGCATGCTGCGGTTTTACCCATCGAAATAAATATTGAGTCAACTCGAATACAAAAACAAAATGATTTGCCCAGCTGCGATTATTGGAACTTGATGTATGACGAATTGGATGAACTCGATGAGATAAGATTGCAAGTGTTGAATAACATTATTCTACAAAAAAGTCAAATTGCTCGAGTTTATAACAAGAAAGTTTGACAGAAAATATTTAGAGAAGGTGATTTAGTTTGGAAAACGATTTTGCCGATGGATAAGAAGTCTAAAAGTTATGGCAAATGGTCACCGAATTGGGAAGGGCCTTTTGAAATTGTTAAAGTATTATCGGAAAATGCTTATTCGATTGTTAATCTGCACAGTAAATAGAAAGTGATATCGATAAATGGGAAGAATTTAAAAGACTATAAACCTCAAATAAGGGAAATAAGCATTTGCAATTGATTAAAGTATAATGTTTTACAAAACTTGATATTGAGATCTGAGCTTATCAAAATCTGTCAATAATTGAGTCCAAGAGGAGAGGTTCGAATTTTCTTCGATAATCACTTTTCTTTTGCGTTCCATGCTTTGTCCCAGAGAAAGTGCCACTTCCTTTGCCGAAGATTTGATCAGATTCATTTTGGTTGTAAGGAAGTCATCTTGTCCTTTGAGTTGTTGAAGTCTTTTCTCCAGTTCTTCGATCTCTCCTCTAAGCAAAGATTTTTCTTTTGACGCCTCTTCAAGTTCAATCTTTTGACTTTTTAACAAGTTTGATTTTTCATCTTGGAAGGTAGAAATTGTGGTCAATTCATTAGCTATAGATTGTTTCTTCTTCTTCGCAAAGTAAGCTTTGTTAAATAAATCGGTAACCGCCGCTACTTCAGCATCGAAGCTCTTTGGAAGACTGTCATCGGGGAATGCTTCTACAACAGTAAGGATCTCTTGGAAAAGTTGTTTTTGCTCGAGCGATTCCACCAAGACTTCAAGGGGTGAAGAGTAGAAGAAAGATCTGAATCGTTTTATCAATTTGTCCGCTTCTTCAGTTAATGTCACAGGCGGTTGAGATGAATGACTTGAGGGAGTGACATCTTCATATAATAGAATATCAAGAATCGAAAATGGATCTTCTTCAATAGAAGTTTGATATTCTGGTAAGTCTTCAGGGATAGAATCATTTTGTTGAGGCAATGGAGACGAAATCGATTCGAAAGATGGTGCTTCTTCTTGGACTAAGGGAGAGATTGGTTGTTCAACAAGGGATGGTGAAAGAGAATCTTGGATGTGAACTGTTGGGATATTTACAGTATCATCTGTATTAAGCAAAGAAGAGAAGGAGTTTGTTTAGAAGGTGAATATAACTTAATAAAATCCTAATGAAGATAAGGTAAAAATAGGAAATTAAATAAAATTTTACCAAAAGGAGAAGGTAATTCGATGTGCATTAGTGCGGGGGAAGGATTTTGTGCATCCTCGATGTTCTGCTATTTAAAATACAAGTTAGAAAAGAGAATTATGCAAGATGGGTCGAGAAAAGTAGGATTTTCTAACTTTACCTCTAAAATTTGTGGCGAAATGGTTGGTTGAACCAATGATTCTATATTTATAGACACCGTAGCTGATGGATGATCTTGAGATACCAAATTTTGGAATGATTATATGACCTTCTCATTTTTATATGTACAATACACACACACACACACACACACACACACACACACACATATATATATATATATATATATATATATATATATATATAAAAAACACGAGAGAAGGGGGAAATCTCTACTTACATGACTTGAGTGAGTCTGTGTTGTTTGACCTGCTTTACTGATAGTATTAGAGTCCGTTGATAATGGATTAATGATAGGTTGAGTAGTTCGAGGACTCTTTTTGGATTTTTGTTTCTGAAAGTAGTGACAAATGAATCAGCTATAAAAAAGGAAATCGAAATGAACAAGATAATAGGGATCGAAAAGAAACCTTCAATTTTTTCGAAGACAAGGTAATTGTTGCTGATTGTTTTCTTTTTTGTGTGGGAACAGGCGGGTCCGATTCATCAGAAGACTCCCAGTTTTTCTCTGTGATTGTGACTTTGTGAGGCTTTGAAACTGTCGAGAAAGAAAAATAGTTAGATCATAATTAGAGGAAGACTGTGAGTATCTTTAAAAAAAAGGCGATAAAATCTCACCAAAAGGTGATAGAGTTAAAATCTTGACCCGATCGATATGGGCAAGCCAATGAGGAAGAGAATGTTTGGGAGTGTTTAGGTAAGAGTAGTAGGATAGTTTTGATATCGAAATTTCTTTGTTTTTGGGTTTTAGAGAAATAGTTTCTCTCTAGGGTCTTAACTCTCGAACCCATTTAGGATGGGTTAAGGGTTTGACGATTCAAAAAAGGGCTATAGGGAAAGTGGGTAGGTGGTTGGGACAGTATATTTTAAATGGGGTTTTACCTTGAGGATTTATTATTTTGTGGTTCGATCTATTGGTTTTTGTTTTGTTGGCTAGGGATATAACAACATTGTAAAATGTGTCTTCTAGGTTAAGAGGGTTGTAGCATTCTTGATAAAAGTTTTCAAATCGAGATATTTGAAGATAGTGGGAGTATTTATCTTTCTTGGTCTTCGATTTATCCTGCACAATGAGAGAAGGATGCTCAGTCAATTTTGATGGGATTGTATCAAAGTCAGAGTGAATTCTTGAAAACCAATCATTCCACCATTTGGAAAAGTCAAGAGTAGATAAGTAATTTGACTCGAAAGCATAAGGGTAAAAATGAAGTGGGCTTTGTGGTAATAATTTGGTAAGTTCTCTTCCTACATTCGATTCATTAAACCTGAGCCTTGGGGGACTATCGATTTTGAAAAAAGGTGAAGCTTGACTTAAACCAAATTGCCTTGAGAAAAGTTGAGGATAGTAGATAATGAGTTCGATATCTTTTGATTGAAAGCCCGATACCAGAACATCTTGGGTTAAATAATTACTCCATACATCAATTAGTTCTGATTGTAGACCTGGAGTAAGAGCTGGAAATCTCGACTTAAACCATGTTGGTCCTCGAAGCCTATCACTTATTTTTCCATGATATGTAATGAAAGGAGCCAAACATGAGTCAAAATAAAATCGAGTCAGTAAGAACTTCAGATAAGTTTTATAATTGGCTCCATCGGAGGATTTTTGCTGAGGATGTCGGGATGATAATCGGACACCTTCTAAATTATTGAGACATGGTTGATCTTAAATAATTTTTTATTATTTTTAATTTTGAAAAACTTCTTTCAGCTGAAGCAACCGATGCTTGGAATTGTTAACATTATTTTATAAGTTATATATATGCATTTGTAAAAGAATTTATTCTTTTTATATAATTAAGAATGTCAATTGGTTTATCATTTTCCAATCCTATAATTTCCTTTAAGATATTTAACTGAAAATAAATTTAATCCATTAAGATCCAACAAATTATCATGTTTCAAAGATTTTTCAAGGTTTAAGCATTTTTCTTTCAAAAGTATATAGTCTAGTGATTTTAGTTTTTTAATACTAAATAAAAAACCAAAAATATCTTCATATATTTTAAATTGTTCAAATCTACTTTGAAGCATGATAATTGTTTTATTTACAATGTACAAAAAGTAATCAATTCTAAATTATTTTTGAAAAGATTTTACAATTTCATTATCAATATTTTCATCAAATTATTTCTTTCTACGACTAATACGTTTTTCATGAAACTTAGGCTCTATATCCTTTTCAAAAGCAATTTCCTTAGAGAAATCAATGCATTTTCAAATCCATTTTCTCTATACTTTTTAAAAAATGAAAAGAGACTTTTTAATTGTTCAATAGTTTCATCAATGCACATAACTATTGATTGTAAATTCTTACTAACTGAGTTAACTGTAAATAAAATGTCATACCAAATATTCATGTCTAACAAAAATTCAAAATTTTCTAATTCATAAGTTGCTAAACAATTAACTTTACTTTTTATTTTAGGATCATCACTAGCTTCAGCTAATCCAAATAAAACATATCTTATTTCTGAAGTTTGAAATCTCACAGCTTTCATGCTTTCAATACGGCTTTCCCAACATGTTTGTGACAACGATTTAAGAGTTAAGCTATGTATATGGTCTTGTAAAATTTTCACTACAAGAAAAAACACATTTAGCGACCGAATTTTTTCAGTCGCAATTAGCGATCGATTTAATTTTGGTCGCAATTAGCTGACCGATTTAGCGATCAGCTTTAATTCGGTCACAATTAGCGACCGATTTAACGATCGAGTTAATTCGATCGCAATTTAGCGACCGATTTAACCACCGAAATATGATTTAGTTTCTCTTTTTTATTTAGCGACCGAAATAGCGACCAATAGTTAGCGTCGCAAAATTTTGGTCGCCAAATCGGTGGTTATTCCATACTAAAATAAAAAATCATTTAGCGACTCGATTTAGCGACCAAATTACAAATTGAAATAGTGACCGAATTGAAATCGATCGCTAATGAATATTATTTTTTTATAAACATACTTTAATTGTTTTAGTATATTTTTTACAATTTATTTTTTAAAAGTAATTTATTTTTTAAAAATAATTTAATTTTTAAAATATACTTTAAAAATAAACTTTAGTCTCAATATTAACAAAATGAAGATTAACTTTAATTTTAAATTACTAAAATAAAAATATTATTAAAAATAAATCAAATTTATTAAAAATTTAAATTGTAATAAATTAAGACTAGAGTGATATTAACTATTCAATACATTATTTAAGAAAATTTTAATAACAAATATTCTTTAATTTATTTTTCAATTGAAAATTTCAATTGAAATTAAATTATATTTTAAAAATTTATATTAAAAAAATTAAACACATCAAATTATCACATTTTAATTCCTAATTAACTTAATTAAAAAATTACAATTTTAATCAAATTATTACAATTTTATTTTATAATACTTTATTTTTAATCTAATTTTTAAATTTATTGCTTTATTATTATTAATTACTTAACCATAGTTGTTGTCATATAATTGATATACCAAAAAAAGTTATATCAATATACATTAGATAATAAATATATTATTTAATTAAATTATTTATAAAAATATATTTATCTTTAGTTAAAATATTTTTTAGTTTAAGTATACTAATTAATATTTTTCATTTTTAACATAATTAATAACAAAGATTAAAAATAGACTGCTAGAACAGTTAAAAATTTAAAATTAATCTATTTTATAAATATTAAAAGTAAACCATATTTAAATAAATTAAAAATATATTTAAATTTATATTCAACATACCTCCAATTTTGCTCAATAAATTTATAGATCACATTTGGAAACTTCATCACTTAAATAACTTCAAAATTATTAACTTTTTTTTAAAGCCAAGTTTTTCTTGTCAGTTTTAAAAAAAAAATAGTTAATATAAGTTAAGATTGTACCTTTTTAAAATTTCAACTTTTTTATATATTGGATTTTCATTAAAAAATTTCTAAAATTGCATAAGAAAATAGAGATTTAATTATATTTTTAAGAAATTTAAGATAATACTAGTTTTTATTTTTATTTTTAAATATTTATTTTAATTTTTTAAAACAGAGAACCTATAATTTTAGTTTCTAAATACTAAATTTAAAGAATTAAATTTATTATTATTTAATATTTTAATTTTAGTATTAAAAATTTAAATTATATTTTATTAAATTAAAATAATTACAATATATTTTTCTACTTTGAGAATTAAAAATATAATTAAAATAAACTGAAAATATTATAATACATTTTTGAACTCTTTTTTATAATATTTTTATCATTATTATATTTTTGGATTAATTGTTTTTTCCTAATTTTTTATAAAGTCAATTTTAATATTTAAAAGTATTTAACATTTTGAATTCTGAAACTTTTTCTCTATTAGCAAATTTAAAAACATAATATACTAAAAAAGTATTATACATATAATTATTTCATCCAAATTTTTAATAATATGATAAGTCATTAAATTCGTATATAAAACAAATTTAATGATGGATTAAAATAGAACAACATTTATAAGAGACTATTTATTTTTATTTATGATAGATAAATACATTTAAATTTATAATTTTATTTATGAAACACATTTAAATTTATAATTAATGAAAATCTTAATATAATATAATACTTTCAGTAATGTATTTTTTTATAAATTTAAACTTACTTTTTTTAGTTTAGTTTTTAAATTTTATGTATTATTATTGTTAATTGATATACTAGAATAAATTTATATAAAAATAGTCTTTATCTTCAAAATTCACTTCTTCAAATACTATCTTTATATTTTTCTACTTGTTTCTTTATAGTTAAGAAGGTCAACATTTATGCACACACTTAAATATAATATAAAGTAAAGAGTATTTGTTTATTCTATTTTATTTCTAATCTACAATTTGAGTTTTTTTTTAAATATATTTTATATTTTTAAAATTAATAATTTTAATGTAGTTATCTAAGTTTTTGATGTGATGATTTTAATTAATTGATATTATCGAACCATTTAATTTGATTTATTATAATAAAAATCATAAAAATAAAATGTTAAAATAATATTAATTATTATATATATATATATATATATAAGTAATTGAATTAAATTTATTATCCCTCATATATTATTATACATTATTAGCGTAATTTTAGTTTAATTAAAAATTAGAATACAAATATATTATACTATACTAATATACCATTATATTATAATATTTATAGTTTATTTTCATTGAGTATAAATTTATATTTTAAATTTGTTCTTAAATATATAAAAATATAAATATATAATGATATAAATGTATAAAGATATAAATATATAAATAAATATAAATATATTTAAAAATAAAATAAATTTAATAAATTTTTTCTAATATTTGATTTTAAAAATAAAATATTATTTTAAAATTTAATATTTAAATTTTTAATTTTTTATTAAATATATAAAGATATAAATGTATAAAGATATAAATAAATATATAAATATATTAATATATCAATATATCAATATACATATATATCAATATATTAATATAAATATAAAAATATATACATATAAAAATATATAAATATAACTATATAAAAATATAAATATATAACTATATAAATATATGAATAAGTTAATATATAAATATGTAAATATATAAATATATGTAAAGATATAAAGATATAAATATATAAAGATATAAATATATAAATATGTAAAGATATAAATATATATCTTTAATATTTTGTACATGTAAATATAATTTATATATATTTTTAAGCTTTTTTCTAATATTTATTTTTAAAAATATAATTTTTTTTTTAAATTTAATATTTTAATTTTTAATTTTTTTAAATATATAAATGTATAAAGATATAAATAAATATATAAATATATAAATATATTAATATATTAATATATTAATATATTAATATATCAATATATAAATATATCAATATATCAATATATCAATATATAAATATATAAATATATAAATATATTAATATATAAATATATAAATATATTAATATATAAATATATTAATATATAAATATATTAATATATTAATATATAAATATATTAATATATAAATATATTAATATATAAATATATAAATATAAATATAAATATAAATATAAATATATAACTATATAAATATATAAATATATGTAAAGATATAAAGATATAAATATATAAATATGTAAAGATATAGATATATATCCTTAGTACTTTGTACATGTAAATATAATATAATTTTTAAAATTTAATATTTTAATTTTTAATTGTTTCTTAAATATATTTATACATATATACATTTATTTGTATATAAATATAATTTATTTGTAAGTTATTATTGAAAAATCGTAGTAGCTTAGTGGTTGGAGTTTCAGTCTCCAACTCTAAGGTACTTGGATTTGAATCCTGACAATGACAATTTTCTAGTAATAAATCAAACTTCTAAAAAAATATAATATGAAATAAAGTTTTTAGATGTAAATAAATAAAAATAATTAATTTGTTCATTGATTTAGCGACCGATTTAAATCGGTCGCTATTTTATTAAGTTTGTCACTGATTTAGCGACCGATTTGAATCGGTCGCTATTTTTTTAACTTTGTCACCGATTTAGCGACCAATTTAATATATTAATTTCGATCACTATTTTGCGACCGAAATGAAAATCGGTCGCTAACACATTAGCGACTTGGCTTTTTGCGATGACGCCTTTCAGTCGCTAATTTCGGTCGCTAACTGATTAGTGACCGAATTTTTGACATTAGCGACCGATTTTTTCGGTCGCTAAAATGATTTTTTCTTGTAGTGTTTCCACCTTTTTGTAGTAGAAGAAAATAAAGTATATATACGTTGTAACACACCAAAAAAAGATGTAGCTTTATGACAAGAGTTAGTTATATCACAAAGTACTAAGTTTAAACTATGACAATCATACGGAGTATAAAATGCTCTAGGATTAATATCAAACAATCTTTTTTGCACACCCTGATGTTTTCCTTTCATATTAGATCAATTATCATATTCTTGTCCTCTAAATTCGTTAATATCAAGTCTAATAATTTTTAATTCATCTATAATAGCATCAAAAATACATTTTCCACTTGTATCATCTACTTTTAAAATTTCTAAAAATTACTCATTAACTTGTATTGGAGTTGATGAAATATCCACACACTGTAATACAAAAGACATTTGCTCTTGATGACTTATATCAGGAGTACAGTCAAGTATGATTGAAGAATATTTTGCATCCCTAATTTTTTTTATAATTTTTGTTTTGATTTCACTTGCTAACAAATTTATCAACTCATTTTGTATATTATGCCCAAGGTAATGGTTATAAATTTCATCATCTTTAATTCAACGAATATGTTCTTGCATGATTGGATCAAATTCCGCAATCATTTCAATTAGACTTAAAAATTTTCCATTAGCTTCTTGATGTATCTTTTCATTGTTTCCATGGAAGACTAAGTTATTTTTACCAAGAGTTTTAACAACTGCAATAATTCTTACCAATACCTTTCTCCAGTGTTCTTTATCTCTATTTATTTGATCTTAAACATATTTGTCTATTGTTTTATTTTTTGTCCATCATTTCCAAATCAATCCATGCATTCATGTTAATAATATGCTCATTCGTTATTTCATGACTCTTCAGCTTGACACTAAGATTTCTCCAATCCCAACTACCTTCATTAACTAGTTTACTTGTATAAGAAACAACATTAAATAATTTGCAACAAAAACAAAAGACTTTATCTAAATCTCTAGAATAAATTAGTCATCTTCTTTCATGTTTCTCTCCATTAGACAATATTTGAATATAATTTGATGAAAAAAAGTGTTTAGAATATTTATCTTTTGAAAATTTTATATCCATGATTTTAATAGGACCCTTTTTTACTAATAAATCTCTCAATTTTGTATCAATATTCTTCTATTAACTTGGATCATATATATTTTCATCAATAGTAGAATTATCATTTAGTCTCTCAATCTCCTTCTCGCTATCATATATATTTAACTTAAAAATGTATTTTCCCTTTTTTTTTTTATATGCTGATGCATTTGATAATCATTTGATAAGGAAAATGTGATCATGTAGTCCGGTTTTTCTAAATGGATGTATCCTTCCCATTTAATTAAATATCCATATTCATTATTCATGTTAAATATATATATATATATATATATATATATATATATACTTTGATTAATTTATTTAATTTGTATTATTAAAACAAGTAATTTTTTATTTTGGTTTCTAAAAAATATTTTTTCTAAATATTTAGTATAGTTTTATATTAATTTTTGTATACCATTAAGTTGGCTCTATCCCTCCCAATTATTTAATTCTAATTAGAAACAAAATAAATTTCAAAGGTAAGTGGTATCATGACTTAACTAATAGAGGGTTAATATATTGAGAACCTCCTCCAAAACAACAACCTTAAATAATAATATAATAATAAATAATATTTTTATATTTGTAGATTTGATTGTTAAATATTTTTTGTCAAGAGCTATAATAAGGGGGTATGGGCTCGAGGAATTGAAACAAGAGCTATAATGGTACCGGTAAGAGGTGGAGTTGTGGCGGCGTTAGATTGGTGACGAGTGTCTTCTTGTCTTGTCCCCAAACTCTTCACCCACGTGGTTCATTCCAAAACCTAACACGAAACTTCCACGTTATCATGAAAGCGAAGTTACCTGGGACATGGCAATTTTTAGCAAACTCGTGTTCATTACTTTTTTTCTGAAATTACTATAGAAAACAGTAGATCTTTTGGAGTTTATAGAACAACACTAACAATTCTTAAATTATAAACAAGTTAAACTAGAATATGACATCTATCTGCTTCGATTTTTTTTTCTTTTGTCTGAGAAATAAAATATTAAAGGCAACATTTCAATGAATGATAATCATTTGTCACCATTCGATGTTTGAGTTATTTTCTCTTTTAAAATTATAGTTTATCAATTTTATTATAATGAAAATGAAATCAGATTTTTTTAGATTAAATGATAGTAAATATATTAATATATATATATATATATATATATATATAATATTCTTATATTATTAAAATTGAAATAAGATTAATCTTTACTAATTTTTCATCTTCATCTCGAGATGGAGAACTCTGAAATATTAATATTTTAAATTATAAAAAAAAATGATAAGAGATGGACAATAAAGTAATCCCTATTACAAATTGAGGAAGTAGAAGTCTAAAAATATAAAACTTCAGCACCATCAAGTCAAGGTGTTTAAAAGCGGATCTTCTTGTATTATAAGTGGGTCACTGTTTCAAATATTTTTAAATTATTTATATATTAATAATTTTGACCCTTCTAAAATTTTTTAAATATTTAAATTTAATAATTTAATAAATATATATTAAGCTAAACAAAATATATAATTTTAAATTTACTTAATTCTAATAATTAAATATATTAAATAAAAAATTTAAAAAGATATTTTATATTCTCTTATTTATTTACTTATTATATATTATTTTGACCTTAATATTATTGATAAGATCAATCATTTAAGACTAAACATTAATGAATATTTGAATCTCAATTTGTTGTAGATGGTGCCTAAAATAATAAAAATTCATAACAAAATATGAAATAATCGTGAGTCAAAATAACGTCAACCAATATTTTAACATGAATCTGATTAGTATAATTGAGAAGACATGAATATTAAGTCTCAAATATATATATATATATATATATATATATATATATATATATATATATATATCAGATGGAATAAGGAATATTATGCAAAATTATAGTAGAGTAGAGAGAGCTTAGAGGAAAACATATCTCATTTAATATCTAAAAATATTCATTAATAGCGGGAAGATCTTATAATGCATGATTTTAGAATCAAACAATATTTTATCAACAAAAAATAAAAGAATGTAAAATATTTTTTTATTCAATATATATTAATGATTTGTTTTAATATTTATTAAAAATATTAAATTAAAAAAAATTGTAAATATATAAATAAGAATAATTAATAAATATTAAATAAAAATTATAAATATATAAAAATTATAGTGAACTCATTTGATAAGAACTTATGCATTGTTTAGCCTCTCACAGGGAAGGATATGTATAGAAATGAAACCAGGCATTCTTGTCATAACCATGCAAAGCTTGACTAGAAACCAGAGTAACAACTAACAAGTTGTCGCTTATTTTTGCAAACATTATTTAGACAGCACATCAGATAGTGTGCATACATCCCAACTTTCTAATAATTAGGTAAGATGTGGCGCAAAGCTTCAGACACGCCCTCATAAATTGCGTCAGAAACTGCTGTCACAAACCGTAACGCATCTTTTGGAACATAAGCCTTTATTTGATCGCTGTAACGATTTTGAACATCACGGAATCTGTCCCATAACATAACTCCTCCATAGTTTGAAGCTTGCTTTACATAGGGAAGCACCTCATTAATGAGCACATTTGGTGGTATATAGCCACCACTAGGGGCTGCGTCAGGCCCAGCTGGTAATCCCAAGAAGACAGTGTTGTTGGGAAGAACGTAGGAGGTCCAAGTGTTCCATGAATTAAAAAGTAATGCAGTATTGCCAGGTGAGTATTGACATGGAGGGTTATTGTAGAACTGAACAAACAAATAATCAAGAAGGCCAGTTTTGATAGCTTTGTCGAGGTAGTAATCTGGCATGAAACACTGTGGTGCTGCGGACAAGTAAAAGTACTGGTTTTCCCGTCGGAGAACATCTAGTTCCTTGACAAGGTCGTCCCAATAAAGATTGGAACCACCACCTTCAATGTCAAGATCGATGCCGTTCAATGTTACACTTCCTAGTGGACCAAATTGGCCACTGAGGAAGTTTTGGAAGAGGTAATTGGCAACTTCTTTTGCGTCCTGGGGTGAGCAGAGGGAGTAGCTTCCGAAAGCTCCTCCTAGGGAAAGGAACACTTTGATCCCTTTGTTCTGGCAGTGTTGTATTTCAGGTTGGAGTTTGGTGCATGGGCTCCAGTCTCCACAATGGCCAGCGAAGTTCCATGATGGTGTTCTGCCACAACCAAAGTCGTTGAGGAAAGCTAGGAGCACAATCTCGAAGTTTCCAGTGTCACATGTTGAAGTCAAAGTGCCATCGCCATTGTTCTGGCCCCAGTAGATGGCAATGCCACCAGTGCTGGCGTGTGAAGACTTAATGGTGCAGAACAATGCCAAGAGAATAAGCATCAGTACACCTCTTTCGGAAGCCATATTGTTTCGGTGTTTCTTAGTTTAGCTTGATGATGGTATTGGAGCCAGAGAACCAAGCATTCTATTTATAAAGGAAATTTTGATAGAAAAGGCTATAAATTACGAATTCTTATCACCGTCCATCCATTTTTTATTTTTACAAAATTATTATTCACCCAATCATATGTATAAACATGATTTTCATATGTTCAAAAATTTTCTTCTAGAAAGTATTATTCACGTGCCTTAAAGATATGATTTATGTTTAATTAATTTTTAATGAAACTTTGATGATACCTAAGTCCTTAAAAAATTGTTGACAACTTAGTTTTTGCTTTGAAGTCGCTGTCATCTTCCCATTTAAATGTTATGGTTATCAATTCTCACATTTAATTAGCATATCTCTTTGTCTAATTTGAAAATATCATAAATAAAGCTAGCGAGTTGCAATTTTGGGACTTGAAAAATATAAGTGTTACCGTTAATTAGGTTTTTAAAAGAATTTTTCGAACAAATAAGGTTTTATAATTTGTTTTGTGAGTACATTAATCCAAAAATAAGGTAATGATCAAAATCTATAAAAGTATTATAAATAAATAAATAAATATATATATATATATATATATATATATATATATATATATATATATATATATATATATATATATATATATAAAGAGAATGAAGAAGGAGACAAATTATATAAGCCAACAATAAAATATTTGATCTTACAAGAAGTATTAGGGGTTATAAGATTAATATTATCCCATTCATATCTATAAAATTAAATAAATTTAATGTTTTTTATATTTATTATGTTGACAATATAAATGTAATTTTTGTCAAATGTTTCACTTATTCTATATTTATTAAATAGTTTGCAGAAACTTTACGGTATTACGAATTATGCTATAAAGTATTATGAATTACTAAAAAATGCATTCAAAATTATAATAACTTTACACTAAAACATAAATTAAAATTGAATCATGGTATGATGGTTCTATGAATTCTATAAAATGCATCAACATATGATATCATAGTTCCCCAGGGGAGCCAGTCCCAAAAATTAAGGGACCAAAGTTAAAATAATATATTTTTTTAAAAATAAAAAAGAAAACAACATAATTTACAATAAAAAATGCAAATACATTAAACAGTTTAATTTACAATCAAATTAAACTTAGTTAAATATAATTATACCAAAATACAAGAAAACAACTCAAATAAGACAATAAATTTCATACATTCTTTTAAAAGAACAAGAAACATATTTGTATTTCACGATTAATTCATTTAATCTATTAGAGTTGTCAATACATCTAAGATAGTCGATAAAAAAAATGGTTACCGTTAATAAATTTTTTATATATTTTTTAAAAAAATATATCTTTGATTATATAAATATTTTTTAAGTTTTTATTTAGTAATTAATATTTTTATTAGATAAATTTAAAAAATCATTATATTTATATATCAAAATAACTAATTATAATTAATAATTTAAATTTAATTAATTAATTTTTATAATTTAAATTATAATATATGTAAATATTTTAATAATATACAAATATATAATATTTTTAATTATAATTATTTTAATTTTAATTTATAAATATTATTTTAAAATGGACCAAACTAAAATAGAACCATTTAACGAGTTAATGGAGGTATTTATCGTACCTATAACCCGTTTTATTATTAAATTAATTAATATCTTGTCCCTACAGTGGTTGGGAGGTTAGTAACTTGAAGCTTAGCTTCTTGTAGTTTTTCACAATTTCAGTATGCGGTTACCAGACATTTGCAAAACTTCAACCAATATTTGTTTAATTGTGATTAATACAGACATTTCTGTCTTTCTTATCTGTAATCTCTCACAGTAGAGGTATATTCCTCACTTTCTTCTCACACTAGGGGTCACGTGTTATCTAAAAGACAACTTTTCCTTCTTTTTAAGGTCATATTCGTAATAATATAATTAATTACATATATTATACTAGACAAATTTATTATTACCGATATAATCTATACTCTTCTTAATTCTAAAATTAACGTAGTTACTATTGAATGTTATCACTTCTCTATTTTATGTCACTCCACTTTCCATAAATTTTTATTTAATATATTATATTTTAATAGAATTGAAAAGATAAATTTCACTTTATTAATATCCTACAAAATATTTAAGTATAAATTAATTAAAAAAACACAAAAAATAAATATCTGCCAAGAATTTATATGATTGTTATTTTATTAAAAAATATTAATTTTAAAATAGAATATATATATATATATATATATATATATATATATATATATATATCAGTCATTTAGCCTAATATTAAAAGAATAATTAATTTTTCTATACTTATGTTTTTTATCTTTAAAACTGAATTTTTGAGCTAATAGTTTTTTAAAACAAGAGTAGCGTGTAACTTTTAAAATATATTTTTTTACATTAATAATTTAAAAAAAAAAGTTTCTAACCAACCAATTCTAAAATGACTTATTTGAAAAAGTAACTAATTCATGAAATACATCATTTTCTCAATAAAAACACAATAGTTTTATTTGAAAGTTATTTTGATTTGCTTAAAAATTCCAATTAATTTAAGACAATAGCTTTAATTTTTTTTTTACTTAATCCCAAATAACTCTGGATGATTGAAAAAGCTATTTGAATTAATAGACAAACAAAATTACGGTCTAGTTTTGTTTATATTGACAACTATATATAATATTCAGATAAAATTAAAATTTATAAACTTAATCACATTAAATAAATGAAAATCAAAATTTTCAGTTAAAATGAAGGAGAAATATCTATTTAGAGTGTATAAAGGAGAAAATTTCTATAACACATATTATGTTTCAAATAATTAAAAAAATGCTAATTTTTGTATTTTAAGTATAATTCTAATTATTAATTTTTATTTTTTAGTTAATAAGTATAATTTTTATCCTTTACTATTAAAATAATAAAGAGTATAGGACCTGTATGTATGTGATAATAAAAAAATGGTAATTTTTATTTTATAATTACATCCATAATAAAAAAGCTCATTTATAAAACATTCTAAAAAAATATTTAAATGAAAATGTGATTATTATAAAAGGTAAAGTTATGAAAATTCGAGAAAAATCTTATAAGTATTTTAAAATTTGTAAACATTTATTTTGAAAATAAAATTCGTAACATAATACGAGAAATTACTTTTGAAAATAGTTTTAAAAACTAAAAATAAATCAAACAAGTTCTAAAAGTTTGTTTAGTTTATTTTGATGTCTTCATCGCATATAACACGAGGGTTCTAATTCAATTATAAAATTATCAAACACGAGGGTTCTAATTCAATTATAAAATTATCAAACGCAAAATTTAATATTATTGATTGAAAATGACAAATGATTTTATATTTGTATTGCTAAAAAAACTTTCACAAAGCCTCGTCATCATGCCGGGACAGATAAGTTTGATAAAAGAGTTTAATGTTTTTTAATGAGCCAATAATATATACCATTTGCAAATGAAAACGTATCCATTGTTTCCATTACCTACCTTAAACATTTTAGTGTTTTTTATAACATTATGCAGAACAGAAGCACTACCATTTTATTGATTATCCTAAAAAAATCCATGTCTCGTATAACCACCCAATATCAAAATCATTTTCTTTTCTATTGTCTTAGCAACACCTTCGTGTCTCTATGGATGGACCTGCATTTCCGTTTTCCATATAAAATCCGCAAACTGATGGGACATAAAGAAAAGTTCAATTTAATAAACAATATCACATTATTTTTTAATACATAATTCAATCTCATTTGCAATTAATTATATTTATTATAATATAATTATACATCTTCCATCAGTTTATTATTGAGACGATAAAATATTAATGGTTTGAAACAATTTCTTTAAAGTAAATTTAGTGATATGATAAATAATTGAAATTTTTGTTTAGTTGTTTCATTAACAACATTAAATGAGGAGAGATAATAAATTTTTTAAATTTTATTAAAAAAATAAAATTAATAATAAATTATTTAAAAATAATGTATCATCATAAATCTCTATTTTATATTTTTAAGGTAATTTGTGTGGATTATTATTCTTATTCAAAATATTCTATGCATTTTTTAAGTAGAGTTGTTTGTTGAGATTATTAAATTAAATATTAGTGGTTTGAAATAACTTATCATTTAAAAAAAATTATACCATTATAAGTTGCTTAAACTTATTTGGTAAGTGTTTTATAAATCAACTTAAAAAAATAAACAAATCAAATTAAATAAGGAGAGAAAATGACCTTTTTAACTCTTATTAAGAAAACTTATAAAGCATATCTAATACGAAATTCATATAAATTGTATTGAAAAATGTAAAATAAAGATTTTGATACCACATTATTTTCAAGCAACTTAATGTTGATTTTATTATATTGAATTTTTTTTAATAAATTGCATCATCTCTCTTATATTTTTCTCATTTACTTTGATATTTTTCATTTTTATAATGAGTTGTTTGACGAAGTAACTATAAAAGAAAATTTAGTTATTTATTATGTCATATAAGATTCCTCCTCTTATGAAAAGTTGTTTTAATTAACTTTTGATTTGAGGAATTATATATGATAGTTGTTTAGTTTTTTTTTTATAATTGTTTAATTAAGTAACTTACAAAAATAAACAAAGTAGATGAGAGAGAATAAGAGAGATAATGAGTTCTTTAAAATTTATTACAAAAATTCTATTAGAGTAATCAATGATAGTTGCTTAAAAATGATGTCACACAAAAAATTTATATTTTATATTTTTCAATATAAAAAGAAACTCAAGAGTTGTTTTCATTCTTAAATATCTAATAAGTTGCTTAAAAATGATGTAGAATAATAAATTCTTGTTTTATATTTTTTTTTAAAATAAGAAGCAACTCATCTAAGTTATTTTTAATATAATTTTTTTACAAATTCAAATTAAATATTTAAATATAAAATTAGATATTTGTAGATGATAAACAAGACTCCATTACTAATACCATAAAAACCTAATAATGATATTAGTTGTTACATGAGAAAAATAAGATAAAAATAAAAAGAATACAAAATTTTCTAAATAATAAAATAAAAATAAAAAATTATTTATTAATATTAGTAATATTTAAAATTTTGAGATAATAATAATTCTTGTTATTGGCAGGAAAATGTCTTCAATAAGAGAGAGTAGTACAAAGAGGTTATTGAAAACGAAAATAATTGATGTATATTAATCATAATGTACACGCTCGTTACATCTACCATATAGATACAATATTTATAACCGAACATGAAAAGTTAGTTAGGCCTAACATCCTAATAGAAACAATCTTTAATTGTAATTACTGAATTATTATCCAACATAAACCCCTAATTCAATAATCGATTTTACATTTAAGTCTTTTTTTCAAATATTCGATTGTTCAAAGGGTTTGTTAGAATCCAACTAGGCTCACTTCATCCTTTATCCATTTTTTGAACTCCTCGATCGATGTAACTTTAATCTTTTAGTATTCAATTCTTCTTGATTGGTCTTCGATTTTTCTCGATTGTCACTAACTCTTCTTTCATTACTTCTATCCATTTAGGATTTTTTATCACATATCCAAAGCATATTGGTTCAGGTTTGATCTCGACATATAGAGATGAACTAGATAATTATTATCCTCAGTTTCTCCGATCATTCATTCAGTTGATGTAACTGTATCATCAGTATTAATCACATATTCATCAAGTCTTGTTAGTGATCTTATCGATCTTGCTAGTCAATTTCTTCTTTTGTTGATTTCTTAAATCAATTGATTTCTCCTCTTGTTGATTTCTATAATCGATTAATTTCTAGAGTCAATTGATTTCTTCATCACCTAAAACATCAAAACTAAATTTTTTGTTTCTTTTCATCGAATTTAACTCCTAGCTGGCTTTCTCATCGACAATCACATCTCTATTTATAATAATATTTTTCACGATAGGATCATACAGCTTATAAGCTCTATTTGAATGATACCTTACCAAAATTAGTTTTTAGCTTCTATCATTGAGTTTTCTCTTTTCATCAAGAATATATCTCCAAGCAATCGGGCCAAATATATTCAAATGCTTAACATTCAAATTTTTCCCTGACCAAACTTCTTTTGGTGTCTTCTCCTTAAAAAGTTTGACATTAATTCAAAATGTAAATTGTAGTCGTTACTGCTTCACACCAAAAAGAATGTGGCAAACTTTTGCACTTCAACATACTTTTGAACATGTTTTGAATCGTTTGATTTTTTTTTTAGAAGCACCACTGTATTTAGGCATGACAACGGGGCAAGGCCGGGGTGGGTTTTGCCTCCCCGATCCCCCGCCCCCGACTTTTTTAACCATCCCCGCCCCCGATCCTCGTTAGAGTTAGAAATTAAGTCTTCATCCCCGTCCCTGCTGGATTTCGGGTTCCCCGCCCCGTCCCTATCCCAGTCCCCAATCTATATTATTTTTAAAAAGATAATTACATTTATAATAAATTAATTTTACTATCTATTTTTTATACATAAATAAATATTTATAATTTTATAATTTATAATTATTATTAATTAAATATACACTTTAATTTATTATATCTATATTAAGATATGTATGTAAAAGAAATATTTAATCATTTTTTATTTATAACATTATTATTATTATAACACTATATTCAAATATTTGAATATTTATAATATTATTATTATAATACTGTATTCAAACATTTGATTATATATATAAGTTAATTCATTTTTAAGTTGTCATTTAAAAATATGAAATATATAGTTTATAAGAAAATATTTAATAAGTTAATTCTTATTCAATTAGTTCGAAGTAATAAAAGTTTAAATTATCAATTCCTTTAATCCTTTAAAATACAATTATTTTATTAAAATAAAATTTTATATATGATAAATAAGAATAATAAAATAAAAAAACATGACATAATAAAACCTAATAAATATAAATTATAAATAAAATAATATTAGTTACCACTAAGATTTATGTAAAATATTTAAAAAAAGATAAAGAATAAAAATATTAACTTTGTGTTCATCAAATTGGTTCAAAAGATTGAAAAAAAAACAAATTGATGGGAGAGATTAAAGAAATGTGAAAAACTGAAAGGTAAGAGAAAGAATAATGTAATAAATTAATTTATATAAAAGATTAAAAAAGACAAAAAAATTAAAAAGTGGATAGAAGAAAAAAAATTGGTGAAATATAAAAAAATGACCTTATATGTAATAGAAAAAGAAAAAGAAATACTTTTAAAATATTAATATTTAAAAATTTAAATTTAAATATAAAGTCGGGGCGGGGTCGAGGTCGGGGTGGGGATTGCATTACCCATCCCCGCCCCACCCCGACTTTTGAAAGCGAGGAAAACCCGAACCCGCCCCCATCCCCGGTCAACTCGGGTTTTCCCAGTCAAACTCGGAGCGGGAAAGGATCGGTCCCCACGGGTACGAGTTTAATTGTCATCCCTGCATTATTATATTATGGTATATAGTGTGAGAATGTGAGAAGAGAAGTCCCACATTAGAAAATTATATGTTAGTACTTACTTTTCCTATTATAAAAGAAGTACAATATTTACCTTGTAAATCATCTCAAATATCTTTCTTTTCTTTTCTACTAGTGCATTGCATAGTAGTTGAATTCTTATGCAATTACTCGGATTCCTAACATATGTGGGTACAATTTCGTGCAGAATACCCTTCTCCTTACAGAATGATGCAAAATCATCATTATTATACTCAGCACTACCATCTAATCTCAAGACTTTAATAATTTTGTCACTTAGTTTCTCTACCAAATTTTTGAATTCGACAAAATAATTAAAAACCTTTGATTTCTTCTCGAGCAAATATAACCATATTTTCTTACTGAAACCGTCGATGAATATAATTCCACCAAGTGAGGATACATCGAAAGGTCTACACACATCGGTTCTAATACTCCTTTACTCCTGGTCTCGATACGCACCTTGAAGGAATTTCTTACTTGTTTCCCCATCATGCAACTTTCACAAATATTTTTATACTTTTGAATTTAAGTCAATCATATCACCATCTCCTTCTTTGCAAGTTGACTCAAGTTATTGAAATTTAGATGACTATACCTCAGATGTCATAACCAATTGGCATAAAAAACTAAACACATATGATTCGATACTAAAATATCGACTCTAAAAGTTCTTTTTTTCTTAAAGCAACCTTTATAATCGGTATCCCATTTTTACCTAGAATTCTCAACATTTACTCTTTCAATCTTCAATCAATTAAATGTCCATTTTGTAGAAATTGACTAATACTCAATAGGTTATGCTTCATAGCTGAAACATAGAGTACATATGAAATTATTGCAAAATTTTCATCTCTTATTCTAATTAAAATATTTCATTTTCCTTCACAACTTACTGTAGAATTAGTTGCAAACTTCACCATCGATTTAATCTTTTCATCAATTGACAAACAAAATCTTCTGAAACGACATATGATTGGGACAACATATATCCAAATACCAAGATTCTCCATATATTTTCTATGATTTTTTCATAGTTGTCATCAACAACACTTCATCCTCGAAATCTTCCTTTTGTGTCATATTTGCTTATTATTTATTATTGCTTAAACCTTTAACAATCAGCTGGATAATGACCATATTTGTTACAATTATAACACTTTGTATATTACTTTTACTAGAACCAGATCGATCACCTCTTCATTGTGAATTTCTACTGTCACCTCTTGATTGTGAAGAACTATTTTAATGTCCTTTTGAACAACCTCGACTTCCATTATTTTTGCCTCCCCACGACCCCTCTTGTTGAATTTTTCTCAATTATCCTTATTCTTCTGATTTTGCTTCACCAATAAGCCTTGTTTTGAATCAAATTTCTTGTTTGCTCTTTCACGTAACATTGGTCATGAGCTTTTAACAACCCTTGTAACTCTTCTAACTTTAGCAAATCCAAATTCTTGGATTTTTCGTTCGTGATAGAAATCATATTGAATCTCGTATTGAGGATCCTCAACACCTGCTCTATCACTACTTGTTTTTTCAACCTTCCACCATACGACTTCATCAAGTTTGTAAAATAGAGTATTTTTTTAATAGTGTCTTATGTCTCCATCTGTAACCACTCATACTGACGACGTATATCTAAGGTTTCTTTCAATGTATTCGCCAATGAAATCCTTTCAAAATTGTTTTCATCTACACACGGATGAATGTAAAACAAAGTGTTACAATCACGTTTCTTCGCATAACAAAATTGTTTTTAATAGTGTCTTATGTCTTCATCTGCAACAACTCATACTGACGACTTATATCCAAGGTTTCTTTCATCGTATTCGCCAATGAAATCCTTTCAAAATTGTTTTCATCAACACACGGATGAATGTAAAACAAAGTGTTACAATCACGTTTCTTCACATAACAAAACATAACATGTTGTGTCTCAGTGAGATTCTCTGGTAGTCCATCATATCTATTCAAAACAATATCCAAAACTTCTTGGAATCTAAAGATAATCTTCATCTTACTCACCAACTATCATAATTATTCAAGTTATTGCTATCGAATACTGACATATTGTCATACAACTGAATTCTTGTCATTGTCATTAATCTTCATTTTCTTCCTAGATTTTGAAGCTCTTGATACTACTATTAGTGGGAAAAGGGTCTTGAACATAATATAAGAGAGAAGAATAATATAAAGAGATTATCGAAAGTAAAAGTAATCGATGTATATTACTCGCAATGTACGAAAACAGAAAATTAGTAAGATCTACCATCTTAACAGAAATAATCATTAATGACAATGAATTATTATTCAACACTTATCTCTTAATTTCATTCTTGTTTTAGATAATAAATTTTAAATATCAATTTAATAAAACTAATTTGTAAAATAAAATTTATATTTTTATTTATATAATTTAAATATAACTCTTATTAAACGATTCAAAATTAATTTATTAAAATAATTGTAATCATAATTTAATCTTTTTTTTAGTAAACCAATAATATAGTATACCATAATAATCACTATTACCCACCTTATACACGTGAGTGCTTTTAAAAACTTATGCAGGACCAGCATTCACTCCATTGTAACCTAAAAAATAATTTTCGAATTCATTATCCTAAAAACATCATTCATATAACCACTCCCATATCAAAATCATTATCTCTTCTAATGTCTCAGCTACATCTTCTTGTCTTTATCTATAGACTTGCATTTTTGCACAATATAGGCAAATCGATTGGACATAAAATCAAAATTATTAAAAAAAAAACTATTTTAAATCTCTTAAAATAATTATTATATAATCTAGCAATTTTTTTCACAACAAATTTTGGAAATAATCCATACAAATTAATAAAACTAAAATGTTAAAGTTAGGTCAAATTAATCACTACTTATCATGCGTAGGTCTACTTTAGAGCATGAGGTCATCAAAGTTTTAAGTAAAACATTATATTTAAAATATATTTTATTATTAATTATTAAAACATACAAAATTATTCTCAGGAGTTTCCTTTGGAGAGTTTATTGGTTTATCTTTAAATTTTCTTATTCATAATGCATTTTTTAAACCATTGACATAATTATATTTTTATTCAAATATGATTATAATCACTATTTTTTTAATTGATATTTATAGCTTTTATTTCTATCGTAATACTATCATTACATATAGTTTTATCCTATTAGCAGTTCTACTTTATTTATTATTATATCTAATATTAATATTACTATTTTTATTATTATCATTATCACCAATATTAATATTAACCATCATCATCATTTTTTTAGAAACTAGTTTATTTTAAAATAAAAAAATTGTGCAAACAAAATAACTTTCAAAACTAAAAACCATTGAAAATTAACAGTCATATTTTAAAAAATAATTAAATTAAAAAAAAGTTACAAATAGAAACCATCTAAAGAAGATGAAGAAGAGGAAAGAAAAAAGAGTTAGTGTTGTTGGATGGGTATCAATACGTGTACGCTCGTGGGCTTAAGACGAGGAAGTTGGGCTCGTCTTGAAGTCTTGAAATCAAGGATATGTTTGTTATGGGCCAAAAAAATTCCAAATTTTCGTGCTATGCCACCAAATAAAAAAAAGTTTAATGTGCAACTTAAGAAAAGCAGAGGCGTTGATCAGAAATTCGTTACCCTTTTTCTTGCTTCTAACGTTGGTCAATTACTTAAGGCTCTTGTTTCCTACATCCCTTATAATTTCTCCATGCATTACCATAGCCCAAGTAAAATATTTAAAATATCCTTCCCGTAGTTTTAAATTTTACCCTAATTTCTTCTCTCTTTTTTCTCTGCACCTCCATCCCTGAGTAGCTTCCTCCTTTTATTATTTGATTTTTTGTGTGTTATCACCTCCATTAAAAGTTTTTTTTAATAATTAATGGTAAATAATTGTTAATATTATGTATGAATTATATCTTCTTATACTCAAATTACACAAACAAATCCAAATTTTTCAATCCGAAATCGTGTCACGAAAATGAGATTGAATTCCTCCATTGAAGGCAGTTGGATTGACTTTTCGAATATATTCTGGAACACCCATTCCGGAATCATGTATGCGAGGGTGAGATACATTTCGGAACGAATACATTTCTAGAAAATCAATTTCAGAAATATATTTCTGGAAAATCAATTTCAAAAATACATTCCGGATTGGTATGTCTGATGAAATATATTTTAAAATACACTTTCAAGAATGTATTTTTAGAAAATTAATTTCAAAAATATCTTCCAGCAAGTGCATTCTGAAAATGCATTTCAGATTGGTGGATCCAAAATACACTTCCAAAATGAATAATCCAAAAGTGTATTAAAGATCCACCAATCCGAATCTATTTCTGAAAAATAAATTCTGGAAATGTATTCTATAACATGTTTTTTAAAGAAAAAAATCAGTTTTCTCACTCTGCAATTAATGTGTTTTAAGCCAAAAAAAATTGTTGTATGAAATATGTAAAAATTTGATAAAAAAAAATGTTAGACATTCTTACTTGTTTCTTGTAATTTTTGGAAGAATATGGGAGGAAAGAATGAAAATGTTGTAGTAAGACTTAAAAATCAACCATTGAACAAAATAGAATAAAAAATAAAGATAAATATAAAGATAAAATAAAGTTTAATTTAATTATAGAAATGGAGAGATAAATTACACACATCCATGAACATAGCCATTACTTAAATATATGCATAATTATGACTTTTTTTCTAATAATTTATACAAGCTTGTTTCAATAATTTATTTATTTTAATTTTTTAGGCATTAGAATGATACATAAAATTAAATGTTTGTACATAAAAATTATTTTAATATATTTTTTATTTGTGGGTATCTTAATGTTAAAAATATTAGTAAGTGTTTATTTTAATTTTGTAAATCGTATCATTAAATTTATATATTTAATATAAAATATAATTAACTTTTTATATTAATATTTAAAATATTATTTACTCTAACTTTTTTTCACTTTAAAACAATTTTTTTTAATAATACTTATAAATACAAATTTCCAATTTTAAAATAAATTACAAATTTATCTTATTGCTCTAAAGACAATTTTTTTTTTAACAATGAATCCACTAAGTTGACCAAGCCCCTACAAAAGAAAATTGAGTATTGCAAAGCTGGGCGTTGACCATTGATAGCATCATATATTCCCCAAACGCAAAAGCACTTGCAGACATTTTGGACTGCATTTTATTATTAATTTCACATTTGAGGCCATATATTATATACCTATACGTTATTCCTTTATACATAAATTAATCCGCAAAATCAATTAGGTGATAAATATTTAGAACATATCCATTAACTATATCTTTTAAAATAAAAATCTCAATAAATCAATTTATAATATATACATAGCTATAATTTTAAGTAAGTTACAGCTAAATGTTGCTGTACGAATAAAATGTCCGTGGACTCGAATTAATGCATAATAAGAGGACTCGAAAATATGTACCTTTATGATAATTTTTAAATATATTAATACTTTCAATTAAATAAAATAATTCTGTAATATTGATATAATTATTATAAAAGAGTTATCAGTTTTTCATTGCTTAACAGTACTCCATAACTTTTATGTTATAAGTATATTCCAATAATTTATTGTAGTCTTTAAAACATTTTACATTCTAAAAATATTATTTTGATTGAATGCATTAAATAGTGGACAAATTTAAGTTTATATGTGTAAAGTAATTTATGAGAATGTGAACTTTTTAGACAATGTACTAAACCTAATCTTAAAACTTTAGCGATGAACACATGCTTATTTATTTATTTTCATAAGAAAATTAACATTAGTTTTTCTGTATATCTTAGAAATAATCGAGTCTATTAATTACTAGTTTCAGTTTAAAGCAATGCAATTTACAAATATAACACAATAATAACAAGAAGATCAATCTTCTTCTGAGTTTCAATAGTTATCCCTTGGTATAGTTTGACTTTTGATTCATCTAGTTGATAAACATAAACATAGTGATAACGATAGTGGATACTATACAGATTCCCCAAATTATTTGACAAATAAGCTTGTTGCTGAAAATTAAAGCCCTTTGAAATTTTCTATGGGAAATGACATTTACTTAGTCAACACCTAAATTCCAAATCTTCAAATTTTAAAGCTGTGAAAAGAAGATATTGGCTCTATAAATATCAAAAGTGCAAGGAACCCTTCACAACACACCAAAGGGTAACAGAAGCTAAACCCCCTTATACACAAATGGCCAAGAGCAAAAACTCTAATGCTTTGCCTCTTCTCCTTCCCATTCTCTTCTTCACTCTTGTTGGAACTTCTCATGCAGGTGGCATAGCCATCTACTGGGGCCAAAACGGCAACGAGGGCACCCTTTCCGAAGCATGTGCCACAGGGAAATATACTCATGTAAACATAGCTTTCCTCAACAAATTTGGCAATGGCCAAACCCCAGAAATGAACCTGGCCGGTCACTGCAACCCCGCCACCAATTCCTGCACAAAGTTCAGTGCTGACATCAAGGACTGCCAAAGCAAAGGCATCAAGGTGTTACTTTCCATAGGTGGTGGCATTGGAAGCTACACTTTGGCTTCCGTTGAGGATGCAAGAAACGTTTCAACCTTCTTGTGGGACACTTTTTTGGGGGGCAAGTCATCAACAAGACCACTAGGTGATGCTGTGTTAGATGGCATAGATTTCGACATAGAACAAGGCTCGACAGAAAACTACGAGCACCTTGCACGTTTCCTTAAGGCATACAGTAGGGTAGAGAAGAGGGTATACCTAGGTGCTGCCCCTCAGTGTCCAATTCCTGATAGGTTTTTGGGCACTGCCCTTAACACAGGCCTATTTGATTTTGTTTGGGTTCAGTTCTACAACAACCCTCCATGTCAGTATGCTAATGGGAACATAACTAACCTTGTGAATTCTTGGAACCGTTGGACTAGTACAGTGCCAGCAGGGAAGATATTCTTGGGGTTGCCGGCTGCTCCGGCCGCCGCTGGCAGCGGTTTCATCCCCGCCGATGTGTTGACATCTCAAATCCTGCCGGTGATTAAGAAGTCACCAAAATATGGTGGGGTGATGCTGTGGTCCAGATTCTTTGATGTCCAGGACGGGTACAGTACTTCAATTATTGGCAGCGTGTGAAGTAGTTGCAATTAACCAGTGATTTGTATCTCCATGTTGTGATTTTAAAGTAATAAATATAAGAAAAAGGAATAATAATGTTGTACTTTTGTAAAGTAGTGTGTGGTTATCTGCAATTTTATGCGCATGATATGTTGACCTGAGAAGTCTTCGCTTATATCATACTTCAATTCTACCTTTCACATTTTCGTTGACGTAAATATCTTTAGTTGAAAACAAGCATGATAGAGATTATGCTAATGAAATCCACATGAAATATTCGAGACTAGCCCAACTATTGTTCAAATATTTCACACAGCTTATGAAATAGTACATTAGAAATATTATTTTATTTTTATAAAAATTAACTAAATTGGATTTTAATAATAATGCTTAAAATTCACTTGAAATAAATGATATATAAAAATATAAAAATATTTTTAGAAATGTTATTTTAATTTATTTAAATTTTAAGACTAAATTAAATGTTGGGAGGATGCAATTCAACTTTCGCTCCAGGGTATGCTTTATTCATAACGTGTACTGTAGATTATTATACTGTGTTTTCAAATAGTAAGACAGAAAAATCTGTAAAATTAGTTAGGTAATAAATTTCAGATCAAAACAAGATACAGTTTTACAATCCTGCATTCCACCGAATTGGCACTTGACTGAAAGAATTTGAATAAAAAACTTACAGGAAGGAAAAAAATTTAGTCCGAGGTTAAAGCACTCTCAAACCATAAAAAAAAATGTAAAAATGACGAATTTTCGTTAGACATAATTTAATGACACAATGTTTGAGTATGAATTTCTCACGTCTTTAGAAACGAATGACACAAGAGAAAGCAAACTAACATTAGATTAACGATGGTCAAATATCTGGCTTACTAATTTGGATGTAAGTATAACAAACACAATCAACAATTATGCCAGTGACTCCGTCCAGGATGTGGCTGAAAGCATTTACCAATCCAATTTCTCATCAAAATTCAATGACTATAGTACTAAAAAAAGAATAACAAGAAAACACAAATGGGTAAAAAAATGAAAAGCCTAGACAACAACCAACCAAAACACAATTGGCAACAACCATTTTATTTTATTGACACCCTTCGGACCTGGATATTGTGAGTGGATTGGAACCTCCAAATGGGTTGCTTGCCACTTTGTACTAGTGCTACTTCTTCTCCTGCTTTCACCATCCCTTGCTTCTGCATATGGAAACAACAATAATGATCATGATTCATAACTAAAGCTAAATAAAAATGGAAAGGTACAACCCCAGTTGAGGCAGTCATGTCAATGTTTTTTGGCCTCAAAACAACCTCTTAATAAATAAGTGGCATTATATCCTCTAAACCAACATGTTGTAGGTCCAAGGAAACTAGAATTAGATTCCTTAAATAACGTAGAGGGTGAGAGGAAAGCTGTGAATTTTAAAACCATGCAAACAAGTAGTTAAATACTCTGAACCTGCTAGGTTACATATGCTTTCATAGGTACTAAGAGATCCTTCGAATATTACCTGCAGCAGATCCAAGCCTCTTGTGAAAGTTTCTTCAGGATCTTCTGAGAATTTCATGTAAATAGGACACACACCTTGATACAAAGCCAACCTCTGTTGTGTCCTCTTTCTGCATGACCAGCAAAATTAGGTCATGGTTTTCAATTGAATTACATACTTCAATATAAGAAACCAGATTCACAGAATCCAATAAAGAAAATGAAAAAACTGTATAATAAATGACAACAATAGAACAAAAACAGCCAATACATTTTGGAAGAATCTCTTAAAGGTACATGGGCACAGATGAAATTGGTTACTTCCATTAGGAGAAAAAACTTCTTAGTAACTTTTGAAACAATAGTATTTTCAGAGGCAGACAAACGGATTTCCATATAGGCTATATAAATTAGTTTACTAACTACCTATTGCATTCTGTAACTTCAAAAATAAAAAGTTCTCTTATGGTCTCAAGAGAGAAAGCGAAAAAGGAACTTACTCGTCTGTGAAAGCAAATATGGTGCCTGCAGGTCTATAGTGGCTCAAAAGGATAGCCATGAAGCCTGATCTAGTGAAGACAACAGTTGAGGTTCCAAGGGTATTAGACATCATGGTTGCGTGGTAAGCAAACATCTCACTCATATGATTCTACTCAACACAAAAAACGATCACATTTCAGAACCAGCAGTAAAATTAGAACACAATGATTAAAGTCAGGACATTGAGTTTAAATTTCAAACCTTGAATACTTTACCAATATTAGGTGGCATTTGACCAACTGGTATAGTGGCTTCTGTCCGTAATGCTACAGTGTGCATTACTTTCACGGCTTTTAGTGGGAACCTGCATGATAATGGATGTAATTATTATAGTCACATCCCATGAATGCTTTCGCTTAAGGTTACTCTTCCAAGTTACCAAGTAGACTGCTAAAAATGACAGATATTGATACTCTAGCATGTAAAATCACAATATCTACTCTCAACTATACACACCGTTGAAACATAAATTTTTAAGGTAACACCTTGTGATATTTTCCTTTCCTTTGTAATTTGGACACTTAAAAGGCATAAAATTATTTCTTACTTTCCGTGAGCAGTTTCCCCAGAAAGCATTATTGCATCAGAACCTTCTCGAACAGCAATTGCAATATCAGATACCTCAGCTCTGGTTGGTGTTGGGTGAACAATCATGCTTTCCAGCATATTTGTTGCCACAATGACGGCCTTTCCCATGCTACGGCATATGTTGATTATCTCTTCCTGAATTACCAGGCATTATTGATGAAGAACTCAAATTCATGCCCAGTTATGGAAGCAATACCAACTAATAATTTTCTTTGCCATTAATCTCATTTAACTTTAAAAGGAATTTACCTGCAAAAGTGGAACCTCTTCAATAGGGAGCTCTGCACCAAGATCTCCTCTTGCAACCATGGCCTAAACAGATGCCAAAAGTAGATAGTTCAATATCAACAAACAAATACTTCACAAACTTAATCCAAAACCTTTAAGCAAAGCACTCAGTATTGAAGATTTCTGTTTTTCTAATATGGGCTAAATCACCCCTATTTCTCAAAATCAAGAAGTAACCATAGTGAAAAAATGTAAGGATTAGATTAGCACCCCGTCAGACGCCGTAATGATTGAATGCAAGTTTGGTATAGAGTCTGCACTTTCAATTTTTACAATGACGTGTATATCAGCATCACAGCCTGCAGCATTGAGTGGACAATTGATCATATTTCAGAATAATTAGAGAAATTAATTGGATGGACTAACTAAAAAAATTACAATTATCTTGAATATTTACTTTTTAAATAATTCTTCAGTTCATGAACTACTTGTGCATCCTTCACAAAAGAAACAGCATAGAAGTCAACTTTGTTATCCACTCCAAATTTGATATCATCCCAATCCTTATCTGCAGCAAATCAACACGAATATTATGTCCTTGGGAAATCAACATAATCCTAATCCTCTCAGTGCCCAAATATTTAAAAAATAAATATATATCAACAATGGGAATAATAATCCAAAATCTAACCAGTGATGGAAGGCAGTGTTGCACTTTTCCCTCTAACATTCAAATGTCTCCTTGACTTGAGCTCTCCTCCATCAACAACTTCACATTTCACAGAATCCTCTGTCTTAGACTTCACCATCAAAGACATCATACCACCTACATCATACACAATAGGGGACACCAGAGACTCGGTAACTCTTTCTGTGATAAATAGGCAAATACAGATATTGTCCAACAACAATTGAACATATAATGAGCATGTTTGATAAGTCACTTGAGTAGTTTATAAGCTACTTTGACTGGCTGATAAGGTAGTTTGACTAAAATAAGCTTGTAAGCTAGTTTGACTAAAATAAGCTTGTTTGGTACACAAGCTTATTTAAGTAACTTCAACTTTATTTTCATAAGCTACTTCAACTAGCTTATAAACTAATAACCTTTTTTCTGATTTTCATTTTTATCCATGCTAATTTATTTGAAACGCCTTATTGCTTCAAATAACTGATATGTCCTTTTGTGTCATTATATTTATTAGCTAGCGCACTAGTTAATTTTACCAAATACTTTCAATTCAATCAACCAGCGTATAAATTAACTAAATATGTCCTTTTGTGGTTTAGCAAACACACCCAATAAACGCATCATGTGAAACATCATCTCTTGTATATCATATTCTTCTTTACCAAGAGGTAAATATGTTTTCCAATATCAATATCAGATAGCAGCGTCTAGCAGCTAACTTTAAAAACTCTATAGCTAATTTAAATATTATAATACAAACCAAATAATTTATACTACACATATTTTTTACTCAAAGCGCCCAAAAAACTAAAATTGCAGAAATTCATAATAAATAAGGTAAAGTTTACCAACTCAATCACCACTAATCTAGGAGCAAAATGAAGTTAAAAAAGATGATGGTGAAATTAATAGAAAAAGTAACGTAACAAGTCAGATAAAAAAAAACTAGAAGAATGGGAATCGGGAAGTCTAAAGGAAGAGGAAAGAACAGAACACTAAATATAAAATAGTCCTAAAGATCAAATAGAGGTAATTTTTTGCAGAATATTTTACCTAAACAACCTCCAGACAATGATGTTTAGGGGTAAAAATGGGTTTTGGAAGCCTATACCGTGGTAGTGAGCTATAGCGCACAAAAAGCCACTGTTTTGGCCACTGATGAAAACCACTCCACTTTGAACCCCACAGCAGCCCAAGGCCATGCTGCTCTTCTATCCCACTATTATTGACTAGACTAAACTAATGTTGTGTTGACTGAAAGTTTTATGAGTAAATTATAATTGATGATTTATACATCATATAGAAACTTGCGAATCTGCAAAAGGATGAAAGATAGGAGTAGCATGAAACAAATAATATCTAGAAACTTACGATGCAAATATTCTTGTACATATAATGCTTTATCTACAGCCAAAACCATATTTATAAAAACAAACAACTAGTCATGATTCGGGGAAATGCAAACAGATCAATGTGCATAGACGAGTTATAACATATTTGCAGCAGAAGACCATGAATGCCACACAACCTTGAAAGACTCATCCCTCAGATCACAAATATCTTAGAGACTATAAGACTTGCCCTTGTTACAGTACACAAAATTCAACAAAGGTTAAAGAAAAGACATGAAGAATAAATTAGTCTCATGCTAGATGATTTTCATTCCTAGATCATAACACATTGTTTATAGTTCAAACAATTTTACCAAACAGTTGATTGACATACCATCAACAAGAATCATGTCCCCCACTTCCACATCATTGACAAAATCGTCATAGTTCACGCTAACACAATCTGCAGTTCCAACACCTCTATGGATGGTAAAAGTGAATTCCTGCCCAGGTGTTAATAAAATTGGTTGGTGCAAATCCCCACTCCTAACTTCAGGACCCTGAAATCAGAGAAAAAAAAATTATCAGCTGACACAAAATCTAAATTGTAATCAGAGAATTATGGTATCAACAAAGTATCCTAAAAATTTAAAATATTGAAGGAAGAACTTAATTATTACCTTAGTATCAAGCATAATTGCAATTGCATTGTCCTTGGATTGAGCATTATACTCTTTAACCAAATCAATAACTTTCTGATGAGAAGCATGGTCTCCATGAGACATATTCATTCGGGCGACATTCATTCCAGCCTCGGCCAGCTTCCAGATCATTTCCCTGGTGTTGGTAGAAGGACCAATGGTGCAAACAATCTTTGTCTTCCTCCTAAACGTAGGTTTGGACCACATTTCAACTGCAGTGTCACCAAGTTGCTGAATCCCACGCAAATGCCGCAACTCTTCCTCAATCTATTCACCGCAACATGAAAAGGGTTACAACTCACAGCGGTTTCCTCAACCACCGCCACTTGCTTCATGAAAAATACTTATCATACACTCACGTTCTCTTCCATCTCATTTCCACCAAATTTTCTTCTTATCCAATTCTTCCCTTTCTATCACATCACTTACCACATTTTTTTCTTCTCTAACTTAATAAAAGATAAACACTCACCATGAACTCACTCTCTCTCATCTCATTTCAACCCAATTTTCTTTTTATGCCTCACTTCGTTTTCTGTCACATCACTCATACACATCTATCATTTTTTCATAGAATTTAGGTTCGAAACTCAATAGCAAAAACTTGCTTGTAGAGTGAAAGTTGCCTCTATTTATATATACTTTTGGTTATATAACTACTCAGTAAATGGGATCTTTCTACATTTTCTTCTTTCTTCATAACACTCTTCTTTCCACCCCAATCCACCACATTTTGGGGTGGAAGTTTCTCAATACTCTACTTCCATTTCGGGTCTTTCCATCCAAAATAACAAATTTTCCCACTCCCCATCATATATTCCTAGCAACAGAGGAAAAATTGCAGTGCGAGAGAGAAAAGGCACGAACCTTTGAATCATCCTCGGGTGACACGGGGACAACTTCAGCGGGTGCAGATTTCCTCGCATTGAGGCGGCAACTTCGGTAGCGAACTTTGGAGGGGTTGTTCTTTTGTAGTGGGAACACTTTAGAAGCAAAAGTTGGAGCCTTCAATGATGTTGGCAGCCTGTGGTGTGCAGATCCTGAGGTGAGGGAGGTGTGAATGGATCGAGTGGCAACAACCTGAGACATTGTCGCAGAGAGGGAGAGTAATGGGGTGTGAAGAAGTTGTGGAGGATAAAAGGTTTGGAGAAATCGCCGTGGCGTTGGGCAAAGGTCAGGCCACGAGACAAATATAAAGTGGAGGGCCCGAGGACATGGCACGAGACATGACACATCTTCGTTTGTATCGAATTTACCACTGTCATGCTATGTTTTGCTCCCATAAACTAAACGAAAACTATGAAAGTGAATGTTGGTGTCGTTTTTTATTTTATATTTCTCAAATTAACATAAGTGAAATTATGATATCTAAACCGAATTAACACTCACTCATAACCCAGCAATAATGTCTTTTATGTCAAAAAATTATTACAACAGAAGTAAAAACTTATAGAATGAAACCAAAACTCATCAAAATAACCAACAAAAAGTTAATTCTCGTAAAAGATATTCGAAATTTTAAAGTTCATAGTTTCACATTTTATCAGACAAGATGGGATCATCATCTACTTCTTAGCCACCAGTTACATCATACTCCACCCACAATTTTTTGTTCAACCTCTAAAAAAAAGCTGTTCAATAGTAACAGTAACTACCATGGTTTCTGCACAAAGTGAAATTTGAAGACCCAAAAAAGCCATAAAACCTTTTAAGAATTCACCATTATTTTCTCTTGATAGGCCATCACTTGGCAAAAGTTGAGCACTCAGTAGCCGCACCGTCGGTATCGCATTTATCATACCCCACCAGGAGATGATACCATGTAATTTGAAGCACTCTCCCTATTTTAACATTTTCTTAAAGGTTTGCGAGTGTTTTTAGTGTATCTAAATTCTGTTCTTAATTATATGTGTCGTTTATTAATTACAAAAAATCATTTTTCTTTCTTGAAAGCATTTTGAGTATAAAATATACTTAGAGGACAAGAGTTCCTTGAGAGTATTTTGGTAGTATCCTGTCTGAGAATAACAGTTCCTCGTTTTGGATGTAACATATAGCGTATTCGGATATGGGTGTTTGAACAAAATATAATTAGGGTATCTCTCGATTTGATGTTTGAAAAGTTAGCTGATTTGTATTTTAGAAAACTGCGAGTGACCTTTATGTGTATAGTAGTAATTTTCACACTGCTATAAAAAAAACTAATTTCAAAATGACAAACCTTATTATAAGATGTTTCTAAATAAATAATCTAAAACATTTTTAAATTTAATTCTTAATCACACATTCTGGAATACATATTGTCACCCTCACTCCATTATGTATTTTTTCCTTAATGTCTTCGAAATATATAATTTAAAAACTTTTTAATACATTATGGATAATATTATCCAAAGTGCAGGTATGGTGGTAGAGAAAGCAATTACGGAAGTGTCAAATGCAAAAGCCACAGCCCAAGTACGCTCCAAAATAAACGACATCATTTTCTACTGTTCGCATACCACTGTGATAGTCCGTTATTAAATCCCGCGGTACCTAAGAAAAAACATAAACGACACCCATTCGCCCTAACCACAAAAGCGCGGGAAAATTTTCCGCCTTCCTTCAACTCACCACTGCTTAACTCAACTCACCTCTTAGATCCCAAAACCTCACACTCTTCAATTTCATCATCACCATGGACACCGAAGGCTTATCAGTAATCTGCGCTGGCCTCGGAGTCGTCGAAGAGGACAACGAAGGCAACCGAATCGGCTTTACCAAAGGCGAATACTGTCTCGGTACGACTCTCTTGCATTTCCTTTTTCCCCTTTTGATTTTCTTTTTTTCATCAAAATTCGTTTCGTTGAAAATCTCCGATTCTCATTGCTCACACTCATTACCGATTACCAGATAACCTGAAAGACTTGCTGCGGTTTCTGAGGCGCGACGATCCTCAAACGCGCGATGTCTTCAAGCAAGTTTGCAAATGGAACATCGTTTTCAAGTACTTGATACCCATCATCGAGCTCTATCACGAAGATCGCAACTTGCTTCTGAATTCAGGTTTTCCTTTTATCGTTTTTTTTTTTAATTTATCTATTAATGCGTGTTTGGGCTCTGATTCATTTCGATTTTTTATGTTTTTCTCAGTGAAGGTGCTGGTGTTTCTTACTATGCCGATCGAGCCTTCTTCCACAGATATATCTCAACAGTTGGAGTATCTGTGGGGTGTGAAGTCTGCTGTGACGAACAGTGATGTCGCTGCAGTGATAGTGTCGTTTTTAGAGAGGCCGCTTGAGAATTTGGAACGGTGAGTGGCTGCAAAATGCAATGTGTTTATCAGTGTCTAGTGCAAATGGAAAAAAATGCTTACTCGTGTGTTTTTAATTGTTTGCACAGAGATGCATTTACCGAGGATGATTGGAAGCTGGTCCAGCTTGTGCTTACATTATTTAGAAATGTTCTAGCTGTTCAAGAAATTCCGTTGCACCAGAAGTCCGGTGGACTTGCCAGTCAGTTTCTATCTCTAAGGGACCGGTTTCTGGAGCTTTTGTTTCGCGAGAATGTAATGGATATAATCCTGGTTATTTCTCAATATGTTGGTGGTTCTAATGTTTATCTCCGTCACGATAACTTGCTTCTACTGGAAATTTTCCATTACATTTTGATGGGTCAGGACCCGGAGTTAATTATTAGGACACTGTCGAAGGGGTCAAAGGTTAGCTTTCATTGTGAATAATGTCTTCTTTTGCCAAGCTGGCTAGGAGCATCCTACTTATTTAGTTAGATTATTCTTTTCTAAATGTGCTTTGCAAACATTGCTTGCAAGGTTTTTGGGGATGTATGATGATTTACTCTTTCTAACTGCTTCCATCTAGTGCTTTTATACTTTTGTTAGGTCAATTACATTTTGTAAAATCTTTTGTAGGCGGATGAAGATCCCCAGGCTTCTCTTAATAGTCTCCAGTTCATTATGGAGAAGGAAAAGAAGAGAAGAAGCGTTTGTAAGCTCAACAATCTGAATCGACATTCTCAATTTAGTGGAACATTTTCTCGGCTTACAATGGTACTCTTTTACTGCCCTGCTTATTATGCTGTTATAATGGGGGGCCTGAGTTATAACTGCTGTCTCTGCTTGGTAGGATGGTTCTAAGGCAGTAGTTAAGGGGAATCCTAATTCTTCTCATAATGTGCTGTTTAAAGCACAAAATGTCACTCGGGGTCCTACCAAAAGAATTGCGTGGGATCATCCAAGGTTGCCTTCAACAAAGGATAAGATTTTGGAGTTGCTTCATGGGTTTGTGAATCAGTTTCTTTCTGGGGGATACAATGGTATACCTTTGGTTTTCAAATAAATTGTATTATTTGCAAATACATTTATTTCTTTTGGTTTCCACTTGTAAATAAAAAAGTAACCTCACAGCAATTTGAACCTGTATCAGTTTTGATGCGATCCATACGAGAAGATATCGAAAATGAGCATCCGTCAATTCAAAGAAGTGATGTTGTTGTTTTCTTTCACGTGGTTGAATTTGTCACTTCATTTCAGTTTCATAAGTATTCAGCTTCTAAGGTGAGAATTTCATATCTCTTGGCATACTTTTGTCTTGTCCTCTTTCAAGCTGAAATACTTATACATTGTCCCCTTTGTTAGAGGTATTAAATGCACATTTTTAAGCACTCATGGTCTGGAACAAGATGAATTTCTGATTCTTCTAAATGTAGGAATTTTATAGATTCTTTATGCATATTTAGTTATTTTTTAGTTACTTAGAATTTAGCATTAAGCATAATGGATTTCTAATTTGTTTATTGAAGTAGTTGTATTTTCAGTTGCTCAAAGCATGTCGTAGCAAACTTTTCACATAATGATTGTTTCTAGACCTTACAGATTCTGGCACATTTATTATTGAATAATAGTAAGCGAGACTAATTACTATTTCTGTACAACACAATAAAGGAAATTAGAAGAGGATAAACACACTTGAGTTGATTTCTTTGCTTTCTTGGATTTTCTGGGTTTATTTTTCTCCGACCTTCAATTCATGAAGGTGAATATAATAATAAGTCATTATTCATGTGCTAAATGAAAAGTTCACAAATGAAACTTTAGACTGGACAAATGGAAATCATCAAAAGTATCAAATGAAAATAGATATATAAAACAGCATCTGTTATTCTCATAATCTTGTGTGTGAGGTATTACTTGTTGCTTTATTTTTAAATAGCATCCCTGTGATTTGTCAATCTACAATTAGAAAAGTTGTCATTCTCATATATGTTCTCTTCTTAATTAGAACAAGGAGGGAGGGGATACATTTGAGAAATTTGATGATAAAGATGCAGTTACCTCAGATTTCAGTGGTCAAATATGCGGTCCAATTGCCGCATCCTTGAATGAGTCAATGTTTCTATTGGTCATTTCGAAGTGGCGGCATGCGTATGATGGTCTAAAGGAAACAAATGACCACCAGTTTCTATCTGCAGCTGGTTCTCTTTTGAAAAACATGGTAATATCAACTTCCAAATCTTAATATTTTTCTTTTCCTACATCATGGGATGGAAATAGTCAAGTTCTGCTCTCTTTTATATCTGTGCTCTCATTTTTAGCCTATGTGCTTAGGACTGTAAATGTATCTTACAGTTAGATCACTTCTACAAAGAGTTCTGCTTTGTCAATCCCTATCTTATTCCATTTTTGTTTGCATTCCATGACTCCCACATTTATTTATTATTCTTTTGGATAATTTTACAAATTAGTCCATTTCCCTACTACATGACATTCAATACAGGAATGAAGTCAAGAACTCCATCCTTGTGCATAACCTCGTTATATGTTTCCTAATTTCCCTTTTTTTATTTTTCAGATTCGAATGCTGGATTTGATACTTAAATTGTTGCCAGAAGACTCAAAGGAGCCACAGACAGCTCGCATCCTTCTGTACAAGTTATCTTATGATCAGACTGAGGAAGGGATGACACAGTTCATATTAAATTTGATGAAAAACTTTGATACCCACAAGCAACCCAAAAGGTTTGACCTTGTTATTCTATAAAAAAATCCACGTTCCTTAATCATGAACATATTTCGACTGCTTTTTTTATGTCTTAAACTTATATCTTAGCATCCTTCTGGTCCTAAAAGGCTATTCAAAGGACATCTATTGATTAATTACTAGTTGTCTTTTTAGTTCATACGTCATACAGAGGTTAAACCATAACACTACTGGTGTATGTGTTGATTGTTAGAAAGCTTAGTACGCTAAGCTGCATTGTGATAGACAGTGGAAAAGCGTTTCTTTCCAATTAAATAATTTTAGTCAAGTTAATTCCTTTGCATTTTTCAATTAAAAAAAGTATAGTGTGCAAAATTCTCTGTTATGGTAGTTATCCAATTGTCATCATGTGAGTCCAATGATAATAGTGGTTTAATACATGTTTTTGTTGTGTGCTTGTGTATAATCCGTGGTTCTTACTTGCTGCTACATTTATGATTGTTGTTTCCTGTCAGTGATCTTGCAGATTTGGTAGAAATCATTCATAAGGTTGTAAAGCTGATGGATAATCTTCAGTCTCGAGGAACATTAAGGGTAAGCTGTAACTGTGTTTTGTCAAGTGTTGAAAAAAATCACCAAGATCAGAAGAAACAAGGAAAGATGTTTGTAACCACTTTACCGCAAATAGTTATCTATTCAACTTCATATGCAATATACCCACTTGTTTATAATTTCACATTTAAAAGTAATATGACAAAGCCATTAACGAGCCTTCACTAATAGTTCAAATTTTTATTAGAGTTAGTCTGAGTTTAATAATGTAATATGTAGGTATGTAATAAAATCCACTGCGGAGCATACTGTCTAAAGGTTTTACTTCATTTTGTTTCTCTTATTTACTTGGTATCTTATAATTCAAGGTGTCCAGAAAATCAAGGAAAGTGAAAAGAAAAAAAATTCCAGAAGGAACAGAATCAAAGGGAAAACTAACTGGAGATATTTCTTGCATTCAAAATGAAACTGGCATCTCACCAGTCAATCAATCAGCAGAAAATAAGCTACTGCAGGAATGCCTACCAAATCCAAATCCAAACCCCCCTGGGGAAGATGTTGTCCATGATGATAATGAACATGAAAATCATGTTGAGGAAGATGGGAACTCACATGTTGGGTTGGAACCAATGGAAGCAACAAATCCTAAACATGTTAATGAGGATATGTTGGATGGTACTGATGATTTTTCTGAAGATGAGCAACTAAATGCAATTAATGAAGTTGATTTCAAGGTTTCAACGCTGGTCTCTGCCTTTGCAAATCACAATATCATTCAGAAGTTGTGTTGGTTGCTCAAGTTTTATAAGAGCAATTCCCTTGCTACAAATCATTACATAATAAGCATGCTGCGGAGAATAAGTGATGATCTTCAACTCCAACCTATGCTTTACCAGGTTAAGTGCAGAAAGCATTTCATCTTAAAATGAGAATGCGTAGTTTTTTACTGTGATTACTGAATACTATATATTGATCTTGTTGACATGCTCTTGCAGTTGTCACTGCTCACAACTTTCTATGATATCCTGGTTGAACAAAAGTCATGTCCCTGCAAGGAATATGCAGATATAGTTGATTTCCTGAATTGTTTGGTCAGAAAGATGCTAAAGAAAATGAAAAAGCAACCTCTCTTGTTTGTGGAAGTCCTTTTCTGGAAGACTCGAAGGGAATGTCATTACATTAATGCTGAATATTTGTTGAGCGAACTTGGTCATTTGAAGAAGGAAAGTACCAATTGGAATAACAATCCACGAGATGAAGACATTGGTTCATCCCCAGCAAAGGTTTGGACACGCAGAAGCCTAGCCGATGCACTTGGTGAGGATGAGGCTGATGTTTTGATTACTCATGACTCAGGATATCAAAAGTAAGATACATTTGTCAAACTTTGCTTGTAAGCTTCTTATGTTAGATATTGTACTTTCTATATTTTTTGGGAATTTTTTTTGGCAACCCTAAGACAACCATGTTTAGAATGTGGGACCAATTTTCAATTTAGGCTTGCTGCTTGATTGGTTAATAATTATTCTTGATCAAGACAAAGGTAGATATATTGCAAATAATTATCAGCACTGTTGAAAGAGAGGAAAAATAGATGGAAGAGATACTAAAACTGTGTAATTGTACTACAAAACAAATGGAGTCCATTTTATTGTAGAAAATTTTATTCCTATATAAACGATATGATATGCTTATAAATCAAATTAATCAGATATCCATATAATTATAAAATTCTTAATTAAATAAACAAATAAATCATAAAATATAAAGGAAGAGTTCCTAAGAGATAATCTAGAATACTATAAAATATTCTATGATGATATCATCAAATATTTCTCGTATTTTCTAACTGACTACACTTGTTTTTTTGCTTCTTTCTTCCAGAGACAACCTTCATGATGTTATTGAAGGCTTTGCATCTACATCTGGTGCTTACAACGGAAAAGATGATCATAAGTACGTTTGCAACTTGACATCAATTTTTCCCTGTGATTTTGTAGTTTCTAATACTTGGTTCACTTGGATATAATAGGGAGGAGCAATTGATGGAAGATGAATCTCAACTAGTTCCAAGGAGAAGGAAAAAACTTATTCTTGATGGTGGTTTGGAAGGACAGATTAAGGATCTCTATGAAAAGTAGGTTTAATCAGATCAAACCTTTTTTCTGAGCTTTGGAGCATGGTTTTAAATGAGAGCCTTGCTAAAAAGAATTTCTCTCTTTTTTTCTTTATTTTTTTACATCATCAGTGCAAACATACTTGATGGAATAAGCATGATAGATTAATTCGTAGCTTTTCAAATTTTTTCTCTTGCATATAGATTTTAGCCTTTCTTTTCACCAAGGCTCTTGTTTTGAATATTCTAGATTCAAAGATGACAGACATTGCAGTCGTCGTATAGCTGAAGTGCTAGATCCAGATGGTAAAATTTCACCAGCTCAAATTTCAAATACTTTAAAAAGATTAGGACTAACAGCTGCACCTAGGAGGAAGATGGGTGATAATGATGCTGAAGGACTTTTGTCTACTAGCCCCAATCAGTTAGATGGTGGCACAATAACAGAGGATACCAATCATAAATCAGTGAATTTGGAGGGAAACAAGTTAGTTCAACACCTGTACGTTTATATTGAACTCTGATGCTCATTAAGTATTTCTGGTATTTTTTTCCTATTGAACCTTTATTGTCATTATTGTTCATCCTAATTCAGCAATTTTTTTATGTACATTCTGATGCATTGAATATTGTTGAAAGTCCCACATCGCCTACCTCATGTCATTTGGTATGGTTTAAATACATGTTAGGCTACTCCACGTACTGCCAATTGGTTTTATGTTGGAACCTTAACAAATATGTTGAGGTCTTCTTTGAATATGTGTTCAATTTCATATTTTCAGGCAAAAAAAGAAGATGTTGGAACCTTAACAAATATGTTGAGGTCTTCTTTGAATATGTGTTCAATTTCATATTTTCAGGCAAAAAAAGAAGAGAGTCCGGGCTTTCAATGATGATCAGGAAGCACTGATCAAAGTTCTATATGAGCAGTGAGTACCACTTGGTTCCCTTACATTTGATCCCTTTCTGCTGTTTAATTGATAATGGCTGAGCGAGATAGTTAAATAAGAAAATTCTATGTTCATTGAATTCTCAATATTATGCTGTTGAGGATGGCAACAGAAGAAGAATTTAGTAGCATTTGAATTTGTTGTTAATAGCTGGTTGTTATTTCTGCAGATTCAAGGACCATAGAAGATGTAGCTACATGATAGCCAATGCACTGGATGAGGATGGTAAATTCACTGCTGCCCAAGTCTCTCGAAAACTTAAGCAGCTTGGTTTATTACTTCCTCAGAAGAAGAGTTCTGGAGGCAAAATGCATGCAAAGGGTGCAGATCTCATGGATAGTTCAAATGATCGGATGGGTGAATCTGATGATGAGACGTTGATATCATTGTTAAAAAGGTAATTTTGTGTTGCTCGTTTGTTCTGTAGTTTTACTGAGCTGAGGCTTTAATACTTTTTTCCTGTTTGAAACATAGAATTCACTCATTGGGATGTGTAACTTTTTCCAAAAAGCCAAGGACCATTTTAATGGATACATTGTTTCAATTTTATACATAAATATATGCTTCGGATTGATTTCAATACTCTTTCAAATGCAATTTTTTTGCGCTACCCAGATGGATGAGTCTCTTTTCCTTGGTTTAACTATTGATCAATGTTTATATAATTTTAGGAAGAAAGTGGAAAATGACAATATATCAATGGGACAGTCACATGGGCAAACCAATGAGGATAGATTGCCAACAGATGATTCAGATGATGAAATGCTCTGTGTTATCAAGTAATGTTCCTTTGTCTTTCCATTTTATAAAATCACTAATTTACTGATCAATATGATGTCAGGAATTTAGTTTGACCTGGTGATTCTTCCGGCTCCTGCACTTATCTGCTTTGACTTGAAAAAGATGATAAATTTGTCTCTTCGTATATCAACAGTTTTGTTTTATTTGACATTAACTATCTTTTATAATATAGGAAAAAATTAAATAGCCAAGTATCAACTGAGAAATTACTCGAACCCATCAGTGAGTATACATCGTCAAGAGAGGATTCCGATGATGCAATGATTAGCTCTGCTCTGACGTAAATATTCCATACTTCAACTTCTATTTTCTTGGAGTTACTGATCAAGGCTAGTTTGAACAGTGTGCTTTTTTATGTGAACAGCATATTTTAGTTTGAGCAGTGTATTTTTTATGTGAACCCGCACCCTGTTAATTGATAGGGACATAAATTTGTATATGTGGAATTTAGTTTGAACAGTGTTTTTTTTATGTGAAATATTGTTACAATGTTGTTAAGTTTGTATGTAAGGTTCCTTTCTCTAGTTAATTTCTTAAAATCAATTAACCATTGTATATGACTCACTCTTTACCACTTGTAATTTTAGTTGTCATATTCTGGCACCATTCATACCATATTTAATTTCCTCTATGTTCTTATTGGTACAATTTCTGGATGTAGAAGAACTGGAAGATCCTTTCTTAAATCAAAGAAAGATGAGCTTGGAAATATGCAAGATCAGGCGATTATAATGGGCGATGATTCTTTTAATGGAGGCATAACAGAGGTTTTGAAAAGGTATGTCTCAGTACTTAATATTTTTTTTTTTGGTAATAAACAATGATATGGTCTAATGGCAATGAGTTTCATTTTTGCTAATATGGTCTAATAGCACACTTTCACCACGTAGTGGGAAAAGATATCTTGTTGCAATAGCACACTTTTGCTAGTTTGATTATTTTAGGATAACACAGTTTATTAATATTATTGGGTGTTTAGCCTATTTGTTGAACTATAAATTGTAGTTACATTTATTCAGATGTAAATAAGAAACAAGGGGTGCTTCTCCTAAACTATTGGCTTTATAGAAACTAGAGGAAAAAATACATCTCTTGGCTCTATACATTAGTTAATAGAATTGATATTCTGTGCAGAATAGTCTCTATAGTCTATACTAGTGATTGGAGAGTGTACTTGTAGGAATAAAATTGATATTTATAGACAAGAACAGGAATTAAGTTGTTCTTGCTGAAGTTACGCTCCATCTTAACCTTTTATTTTTTGTTATAGGTTATAAAAAGTAATTCATCTGTAGCTGTTAGTCTATGAGAAAATAAAAGTTTGAGATGAAGAGTAATTATGAGAGAATAACTTGATCCTCTATAATGAAAGTTACAGACCAAAAATAGATTAGATAGATGTGTACAGCAAAGCCTCCAATTGACTTGAATTTGTATTGGCAGTGAAAATCGTGTTGATTTCATGGATTCCTCCCAAGTAGAATATCAGCAAATGGACGACTTAGTAGATTCAGAGGATGAAGTGAATGTCAGTGCATTTCCTGATAATGCCAGATCCAGAAGGAAGCTGAGAATGGTGATTGATCCTGAGGACGATGAGTGAAGGGGAAAGCATGATTAGGGTCCAGGTTTCTATATTTTTGCAAATATTTTGTACTCAACCGATATTATTTTAAAGCTTGGACCCTTCTCTATGCTCCTTCAGGCTGTCAGTTGCTCAAACAGAAGACCATCACCTTTGAATATAGAAGTATGTAAACTCATTGGTGGGAAATATGATAATGGAACTAGTCGTCATTAAACCAAAATGTATAAAATGATTATGTAATTAGCCTTTCCTTATATTGAACTACCCTTTCGTAGAAAGGCTTTCTACAAATGGCATTATCCTGTTAAAAATATTTGATAATTATGTTATTTTTACAATATTTTCAAATTTATTCTAATACATATGTAAAAATCTTAAAAATATGATAAAAAGTTGAAAATTATTATAGTAATGTTTAGTATTCAAATTTTTATTGGGTCTGCATTAGCTTGGATAACGTGATGAAATCCAATCAGATTAAATTGAGAATTTTTTTTTATTGGACTATATTTGATTAAATTTAATCACACCTAATTTTTTACTCAAACCACTTCATTCAATTAAATCAATTAAATAATATTAATATTATTAATAATAGAAATATAATTATTATATTAAATATGTTTTTAAAATATTAAATTATATAAATATTAAATAATATAGTATATTTTTTTAAAATTAATCTATTTAAATATAATTTGGATTGGATTAAGTGTTTAAGTCCAATTTAATTTATTATTATTATTATTTTTTATTTAGTTGAATGATGATGGATTATGTATATCCTTTACTCTTTGTACATCGGAATTCAAGATTTGAAATAAACTGTTAAATGGAGTTCCTTGAGATACCACTCCACTTCTGCACCAAACGATAAAATAATTGCTAACAGAATCAAGTTGTTAGATGAATGAAATTGTTATATAGTCATCTCATGTTTGAACAAATACGTTTGGTCGAGGTGGAGATAAGTTTAAGCATGGAGGTCCATTTTGCTTTTTAATCATCTTAAAAATATTAATAAGATGTGATTTAGATCTTTTCCTCATCACGATTGACAGAAAATATAATTCTTAATGAACCTTCATTATTGAAAGGCAGTTGGTGGAGTCTTCGATATATAACGCGTCTTTATCAAAAGAGAAAATCCAAAGTTTAGCAAAAGTTAAAGTGAGCGTGACCTCACATGAAAGGCAGTTGTCTTTTTTTGTTTTTGGGGATTCAAGCTCAAAATAAATTCCAACTGGTTTTCGTTTTCCTGCTGTTCACCAATCTATTGGGGGTTACTTTTTTGGTAGTGGGATGAAAAGGACAAAGAAAACAAAACTAAACTAAAATTCCTCAAAGGCTACCCCTACAATAATGTGGCTTCTCTAAATTCTTCAAGCAACCATCTTTTGATATCCCCAGTTTTGTCAAATAATCGACATTTTGTGTGGTCGAGACATATTGGTCACACTATATAGCATGCTTTTCTTCATTCCCTTGGTTCAATTCTCCATCCTACATTTTAAGTTGCTGTGGAAGCCCACAAAAAGTAGGATTGATTTTTCTCTCACTCTTCTAAACTTGTAAAACTTTTTATCATTCGTCCACCCAACGACACAGACAGAACTAAGAAATAGATATCATAAACATGCACCACTGAAAATTTCAACAAACTTGCATCCAAATGTCGCTAACATATTGAAAGGACAAATCATATATTAGTAAATTCCGAGATGAAATAGTGGAGAGATTGGATGGTCCATCGACTCTGAATTTAAAGAATACAAATGAAATGGCGGGATATGCTTGAAATTTACCATATTTTTTCAACCCCAATAACCATCACTAATTGAGTGACATTTCTTTTAGCGTTTTTTGCACAAAATATCAGTGAAAAATAAAATAAGACTAAACTGAGAACTGATTAACTTATTACAAAATTGGAGACCAATTGATTGTTTTCAAAAAGAACTAAATATCCTACCCTATTCATGCAATTTTGTAGAGTTCCCCTCAATGTTCCCTTTCACACAACGAAGACTAGTAGATTAAATAGATATTTAATTTCCTTAATGTTTATATTTATGGAAGACTACTTCAACCACATATATATTTGTACTGGATTGAATGCCTTCCCATCATCAAAAACATCTTGTTGAGTGATCATGGACGCCTCTTCCTTCAATACTAAACTCTTTTTACTCTGCTTACTATGTTCAATCACATTCAATTCTGTCATGTGCAGTTTGAAGATTCATTGTAACGAGAAGGACATGAACACACTCCTACGCTTCAAACAAGGACTAGAAGATCCTTCAGGTGTTCTGTCCCCATGGTTCCCAAAATTAGACTGTTGTGAATGGGCTGGAGTCAAGTGTGATGATATCACAGGTAGAGTTACAGAGCTTTATCTCCCTTGTCATACAAATCGTCCTGAACTTGTTCCTTCTGAAGACAAGGAGGACAAATCACACTGTTTATCAGGTTCATTCAGCCTCACTTTGCTGGAACTTGAATTTTTGAACTACTTGAATTTGAGCAACAATGACTTCAAGTGTTTCAAATATGGTTCAAGCAGTAGCCATGAATGTGATGACTTGTCAAGAGGTAACCTTCCTCATTTGTATGGAAACTCCAACAACCTTCACTATCTTGATTTATCATATAATTATGATCTTCTTGTTCATGATCTACATTGGATTTCTCGACTGACCACGTTGCAATATCTCAACCTTGGTGGTATTTATATTCACAAGGACATTGATTGGCTTCAACCAGTAACCATGCTTCCTTCGCTTGAAGAGTTGCACTTGGCGAGTTGTCAACTTGAAAACATCTATCCACTTCTTCAATACGCTAATTTTACTTCACTTCAAGTTCTAAATCTCGCTCACAATCATTTTGTCTCTGAGTTGCCTACTTGGTTATTCAATCTTAGTTGTGACATCTCTCATATTGACCTTAGCCAAAATCAAATACGTAGCCAACTACCTCAAACAATGCCGTGTTTTAGAACTCTGAAGTCATTGGTTTTTTCTCATAATTATCTCAAAGGACCCATTCCAAATTGGTTAGGACAACTTGAACGACTACAAGAACTTGATCTTGCTCACAATTTTTTATCTGGTCCGATTCCCGTAAGTTTGGGAAATCTATCATCCTTGACTAATTTGATACTTGAGTCAAATGAGTTGAATGGAGATCTTCCACATAATCTCGGGCAACTTTACAACTTGGAGACCCTTCAAGTTGCAGTCAATTTCTTAACTGGAGTTATGTCTGAAAGAAATTTACTTTCCTTGTCAAATTTGAAGCAACTTTCCATGAGTTCACCTGACTTGGTCCTTGATTTTGATTCTGAATGGTTCCCTCCATTTCAACTTAAACGTGTTAGATTGGGATGTGTGAGAAACAAACTTCCTGCATGGCTATTTAAACAGAGTTCTCTGAAATATCTTACAATTGGAAACTCAAACACTTCATTTGAACCTCTTGACAAGTTTTGGAACTTAGCAACTCAACTTGAATTTCTCTCTTTAGAAAATAACGTTATCAATGGGGACATGTCAAATGTGTTGCTAAACTCGAAAGTTGTTTGGTTAGTGGGAAATAATTTAAGAGGTGGCTTACCTCGTATATCATCTGAAGTGGTTGTTTTACACTTACGTAATAACTCATTGTCCGGATCCATTTCTACTATCTTGTGTCAAAATATGACAAATAAAAGAAATTTAGTGCACTTGAACATGGCTTACAATAATTTATCTGGAGAACTAACAGATTGTTGGAATGATTGGGAATCCCTGGTTCTTATTAATTTAGAACACAACAACCTAATGGGTAAGATTCCTAACTCAATGGGCTCTTTGTCAAACCTTCGTTTTTTGTTTCTGGGAAGCAATAAGTTCTTTGGGGAGGTTCCTCTTTCTCTAAGAAACTGTCATAATCTTTGTATATTTGATGTTGGTCATAATAATCTTTCTGGGGTTATACCAAGCTGGTTGGGACAAAATATTAAAGGTCTTAAATTGGCATCCAATCAATTCAGCGGCAATATTCCCACAAAGATATGTCAACTCTATTCCTTAATGGTGATGGATTTTTCAAGTAACAGATTATCAGGACCTATACCCAATTGCTTGCATAACATCACAACCATGATTGCTAATTATGCTTCAACTCGCAGAGTCGGCTTCATTCTTAATTTTCCAGGTTTTTCAATAACCATTATCAGTAGCATCCGGATCCTTATAAAAGGAAACGAGTTATCATATGTTGATTTGATGAATGTGATTGATCTGTCAAACAACAACTTGTCTGGAAATGTGCCTTTAGGTATGTATATGCTCACTGGCCTACAATCTTTGAATTTGTCCCATAATCACTTAATGGGAACAATATCAGAAGGGATTGTCAACTTGAAATCGTTAGAATCCATTGATCTCTCAAGAAATAATTTCTCTGGAGAAATTCCCAGATCCATGTCTGCCTTACATTTCCTCGAGGTCTTGAATTTGTCATTCAATAATTTTATGGGCAAAATTCCATCAGGGACCCAACTTGGTTCTACAAACCTCAGCTATATTGGCAATCCTAGCCTTTGTGGACCTCCACTTACAAATATTTGCCCGGGAGAGGAAGAATTCCATCGTACAGAACCAATGGAAGAAGAAGAAGATGATGATAAATCTGAAATATATTCATGGTTTTACATGGGTCTAGGAATTGGGTTTGCTGTGGGATTCTGGGGAGTTCTGATGAGTGCCATTTTTTTCAACAGGAGATGCAATGGCGCTTACATCTATTGAATTCTAAGAAATTGCATGCATGGTATGTAAAGAATAATTTTTTTTGTATTCTCTTTCAATTGTTTTTATCCTATTTCTTTTGGGTAAATCTTTCTGCAACTTTTATATTTGGGTTTCTCTTAGCACATTTCACTCATTTATATCAATAATAGATAACTCCAAGGAATCTGCACAATACTTCTATGTTTTATTTTTTAAACATTTATTTTTTGTTCAACATTTGAAAAATTCATTTAATTGTTCAAAAAATAAACAAGTGGCAATTTCTATAACGTTTCGTCATACTTTTACATTAATTTTTTAATTAAAAAAACGTTGAAATAAAATTAGTAAATATTATTACTTTTATATCATTTTCCCTCTACATAAATTAACTTTAAAAAATTACGAAAATGATAGATTAAAAAATATTTTTAAAAACAATTCCGTGTTTTATAATATCATTTTTTTATTTTAAAAATACTGAAATATGTTTAAAATACACTTAACCTTTTTAAAAAATAAAATTATAAAATTATATTTTGAAATACAACTTCTATTAATTAAATATATATATATATATATATATATATATATATTAAAACATAATTAGCTTTAGTAAAATTTTAAATTTTTTCTATATTGATAAATTTTTATATTTTAATCAGATTCGTATGGAAATAAAAATATGAAATATTATAAAAATTGATTTTTTTTTTAAATTCTTTCACAGATATTAGTTGATTTTATCTTTAATACTTTTAAATCATTATTAGTTTAGCAATATTATTAAAACATTATCTTTTAAGGATTTATGTATATTTATTAATTAGTTAAAATAATAGGAGTTTTGATACAGTATTTAGTATAAATTAAAAATATATATTTTAATTATTAAGATAAATTGTTATTTTATTATTAAAAAAATCTTTAATTTTTACCTTTCTCATTAATTATAAACATATAAATTTATGTAAGTGTTTATATGCACACCCACATATAATGGAACTTTTAGATTGTAGTGTATTACAGGTCTTTGATGTTTATGCCTTGATTTGAAAAAAGTTTATTAATATTAAAATTTAGGATTCTTTTTTACTATGGCTCAAGGTTCATGTCTTATGTATGAGTAGAAAAGATTGATTCCTCTGCATTGCACATTCCTTAGGTATACAGAGAAGAGAGATAAAAGATGAATATGATGATGTTCCATTTTTGACATTACCTGAATGAAGCATTCAACAAAGTCTAAGAGAGCATGATCCTCACTCTTACCTTCTGTGTTTTGGAGAAGAATTCAGTGGAAATGAATTAATTAAGAAAAAAATATATTCTTTATATAAAAAAAAGATGATAAGAAATTATTAGAAATGATACTATTGATTTAATAAATTAAAAAATGTTTTAATTGATAAAATTATAAGAATATAATTTTATTTTTATATTTTAAAAATATTTTAAAATAAAATATAATTATTGCAAATTATATTAAATGAAATGTCTTAAAATAAAAGAAAATTAATTGATGAAATTATATTAAAATAAAATAGAATAGGTTGAAATTAATGTTAAATAACTTGTGGGTGATTACTTTAAATAAAATAAAATTATACTTTAAATTGAAAGACACCACATATTCCATGTATAAATAATAATGTAAAGGATCATTGTTATTACTATGGTCCAAAATTTTATTAATATTTTAAGTATTGAATCAAATTAAAGTTCTCGCCAAAAATTTCGTTTTCAAAATATGTTAACAAAATATTTCCTAATCCATTTAAAAATAAATTTCTATAATTTCTAAAAAAATTATTAATTATATTTATCTTTTTCAAAATCATCTAAAAATAAATTATAAACAATTCATCTCTTTATTTAATACTTTATGTTTTACAACTTATTATAATATTTTAAACTTAAAAAGGTATATTTGTATTTAAAAATTATAAATAAACAATAAAATTCTACAATTTAACTACCAATTCACTTTTCGTTTGTATGTTAAATAATAATATAACACAAAAATTTTGTAATATCTTTTTTATTTGTAATTTTAATATATATTATTTCAATACTTTTTATTACATATTTAGATTACAATTTGATGAAACTTTTTATTTCTATTCATTCATACATATTTAATCCTAATTTCATAAAATATTATTATATATTATATTTATACTAAATTTTTTTAATATCTTTTATGATAAATGATACATTCATAAAAAAGTTAGTATGTTATAAGTACATTTAAATTTAGTATGATTACAATATTTTAATGTTAAATTAGTATAAATGTAATAAATTAATATTATAGTATAGTTTATATTAAATTTTTTTAATATTTATTTATCATGATAATGTAAAAAAAATGTTACAGATTTAATATTGAATTTTTTTCATATGTTACAAATAAACTTATCATTTTTTATAATTGTATAAAAATTTTAATATATCAAATTACATATGAAATTTTAATTCTTGTACACTAACTAATTTTATACTTATAAATATAATCTTAAATCAATCCTAAACTTAATATAAAATGAATCCTAAACCTAATTTGAAAAATACCACCGTTAAGATATCATTAAATCAAATCAATCATCAAACATATTTAATTTTATTAAACTAAAATATATATTTTTTAATCACAAGATACATACAAAAACTTGTTTTCAATATGTTTAGTTTTACTTATGTAATCTATAAAACATAAACTCTAAATCATAAACTCTTAACCAACACAACACATATATTGATACTTGATTATTATGGGTAAAAAAATATAAAAGAATCAATTTTTGGTGTAAAATGAGAAAGGAGAATTGATTATACAAAGATGAGAATCAATTTTACTTAGTAATTATATAAGAAGATAATCAATTCTATCTAAAGATTAGAGAGAAAAGAATAGATTATGTCAAAAAAATTAGAGAGAAGAGAATCAATTATCTAACATTCGATTCTCATCGTTGTGCTATCAATCATGTGGTAAGCCAAAAACTTATTTGGTCTTTTGAGGAGTGATTCATTGGGAAGAAACAACAATAATAAAACATGAGTCCAACTCACATAAGGAATTGACACTACTTCAACAAAAAAAAACCTTAAGGTATTGAGATATGAGTCTTTCTTATTTATATATTATTCAATTTTCTTATTTTTACTCAATGTGGGACTTAGACTCATACTTTTATTTCTCAATAATTTCTCATGCATTGGTACATCCTCTCGAACTCAAAAGTGACCATTCCTTGTGTCACTGTTCATCATTACAAAACACGTTTACCTGACCCACCGTCAAGAAGACTTTCGAGAGAGAAATTTACTAAGGAGATGTTATGTGTCAATCCCTTCTGATATCACTATTAGATCTTCACACAAATCATCGACTCTGATATCACTGTTAGATCTTTTAAAGAGGAATTCATTTGGAAAAGACAACAATAATGAGACATGGACTCAACTCATACAAGGAATTGACATTATCTTCAACAAAAAAACTTAAGATATTAAATTATGTATCTTTTTTTCTTTATTATATGTTACTCAACTTTATTATTTTTATTTTTATTTAATGTAGGACTTACACTTCAATTTTTCAACAAAACTCTCATAATATATTCATTCTTACCTCACCAACACACACCTCACATTTGATTCCAACCACAAACACGGAGATTTAAAAATGCACCACATGAACCAAAGCAACCCGCCACCATCACTACCCAAAGCAGGGGAACCATTACGAGAAGCACACCAACCCAACTTCAGAAACTCGGAACTAACACTGTCTTTCAAATGGATAACATGAATCACACTCACATCCACCACAAAGCTCAACTTTTACAACATAAATACACGAATCACCACTCATTCATGCAGTTTTAATAGTGTATTCAAAACTCTATAATTACTGATCATTGTGCCTTCAGTAATCTCAGCATGTCATGCAAAGTCAAAAACAATAAAATCACTCGCCATGCATAATAAAAAAGTTGAAAGTCACAATTAAAAATTCAATGCCATTGTAGTTTAATATCATGTGAGCTAATTTTATGCTCTTTTCTCCACACTCGAGCAAAGACACCTCTCGTCTTAATTTCACAAATCCATCATCACCTTTCCCTTGATGCAAACCACACACGCATCCGCTCTTCCGTCCTTAAATACAATACATCAATCAAAACAAGCATAGACTTAAAGCACTTTTTAATAATAAAATTGTTAGTGAAAAAATCGATATAAGGATTGAAAAGCAGAGGAAAGAAAATCGAGGATCATATGATTAGTTAAAAAATTGATAAATCAAAAAGATGGTTGGAAGACACTCGATGACCAGGTAACAGTATGAACACATAAATCGAGAATTAGAATCGAGAATGAAAAAAAGAGGATTCGATGGCTATTGTTGAAGGAAATCGAGAATCAGAAGATAGAGAAAATTCGATGAAAGTAAGAAATCGGTAATAAAGTATTGAGTGTAAAGTTAAGGTTAAGGGAAATCATACTCGATATCTGGAATCGAGATCGAGGGGAACGGTTATCATGCACATGGAACATGGGAAGTGGCTTTCCAAATCGTGGCTAAGTTAGAAATCAAGGAACGGTTAAAGCGCACATGGAACGTGGAAGCGGTTTTCGAAACCGTAGGCTAAGGTAAAAATCGAGGGATGTACACATGGAACGTGGTAACAGTTTTTTAACTGCTCTTGGGAGGTTACATTAAAGGATGCCTATAAATAGAACAAAGCTTTAAGAAGAACGGGGAATTGGCAGAGAGAACAGAAACGTTAGTGAAAAGTCTACAGGAGAACGACGCATCATGAAGTTTCTAATACTCTGGATTTCCATTATCGTTGATTGTCTTTATCGCTTTCTTTACTTTCCCTGGTAATTTATGTTCATGCAATTTATGTTCATGCAATTTACTTTCATGCAATTTACGTTTATCAACTTTAAGTTTCTGCACTTTCAATTCCTTGTCATTTTACCTTTATGCAAGTTAAAATTCTGCATTTAAGTTCTTCGTCATTTACATTTTGCAATTTCAATTTATTGTCATTTACATTTCTCTGCAATTTAATATTCTGCACTGCATTTCATTTCGATACCCTTTGCTGCTTTCTTTACTTCGCACTTCTTAATAAAAAATACCAAAAATAGTACTTTCGATTGTCAATCTGCACACTAGGTTGTGTTGTTAGCGTTTTTCGATACTATGGGATTTTCGATTCTCATGCATGTTTCGATTGAAAACCGTTTGTTAGTCTAAGTAAAAAGAATCTACGTGGTTGAAATTTGGTTAGAACTCAAGTCTCCGATTTAATCGAAATCGATCAAATTTCCACCGAAACAAAAATATATCAATCTGATATGCATTTTTTTAATGATAAATCAAATCATTTTCTTGGTGTTTATTTAAATGAGAATTTTTAGATCTTATATTTATAGTTAGAATTAATTATTATAATTTAAAATTTTAGTCCTCATAATTTTATTCTTAAAATATATAAAAGGGGGAGAATATATATAAATTATGTTATCTATAAGTTTTTGGAAGAGGGTCCAGGTTCATTAGCTACTCATGTGACGAAGATATATCTAAATGAAAACATTTTACGATTAGGATTTTGTGAAGTTTTATACTTGGCCTAGTCCAAATACTTATATTTTGATTATAGTTCACAATGCTTCTTCCAAAGTCTGTAGATTGTGTTAGAACGTGGACGATTGCTAAAGTTTTTTGGTCCGCATGTGTTAGATAGCCGTTTTATGGGATAAAATTGTACCTATTGGATTTGCTCCAACGACAATTTTTTTTTTTTATCTTCTAAATATGAATTTCATATTATACAATTTCTGAATTTCTCAATTATTTCGGAAATCCCAATTTTTTTTTTGAAAAATTAAAAAATTTAATTTATTTTTTAAAAAGAATATTTAGGAATATTTTAAATTATTTTAGAAATTTCATTCTACAATAATAAATCATAATTACGGAATTTTTAAAATGAAAAATTCGAAATAGTTTAAAAAATTATTTCAGAATAGAGTGAGAGAGAGATAGAGACAGAGCCGATGATTATCCAGCGAAGAAAACGGGTGTGGCCCATCCTCATTGTAGCAATGAAAGAATGGAAAGCCACAGTGACAGAGCATATAAATGAGATAAAAAGTTCAAAATAGTAAAAGAAGAGAAATAGCAGTCGCACCACCATCTTTATTACTTACTTGGTTAGTCCCTTATCTTGAAATTTGGATTATCTCATCGAGTAACAAATAACTTTAGTCTATAGTGATGCTCTAAACAAAACATAGATAAATATAATCTCATTTGAAATTTTTACTCCATTCTGAATAAAAAGCAGTTATATATGATAGCGACAAATTTGATTATACTACACCAAATTTAGTATACCATGATGAATGAAAATATCTGTACACAAATGTGAGATATCATTCCAAAAGTATAAGTTAACAAAGATACAATTATTAGTCATTACTCTTAGGAAAAATATACAAAACTTTTCCATGTATTTAGATTTGTGAAAGTGAAATAAAACGAAATAAAGACGGAATAATTGGACACACCAATTGATAACGGAGTTCGGCCAAAATTACCTACGTTTCCGGACTACTGCAGATATTTTACTGGGAGAAAAGAAAATACACGGGTATTTACAAAACACTCTCAAAATACTCGCAACCCTTAACCCAATTACACCCAGAAGCTAGATTATTTTCTTTCTGCTTCTTGCTGGCTAACTCTTGTAATGGTTGCTTTGGAATTGGATGATTGAAATGAGTGAAGTGAAAGAGCATTTTATAGCAAAAGGAATGGTGCTTGTGCATTTAAGGCTTTCCATTTTTTTCTTGTCTTCAACCACTTGCCAACCAATCACTTGTCAACCAACTACTTGCCACCCTTTTTTTTTTACTTTTCAAACACCAACAATCTCCCACTTGAGGACTGATTTCAATTTGTCCTCACACCTTGATTAATGCAGTAGTCTTCTCTGGTCTGCTACTCTTGCAAGCCAACTAAAGTTGAGCACAACTTCAGTTTGTCAATGGTCACCACCTTCGTTAGCATATCTGCTGGATTCTTGCTTCGTACAATCTTCTTCAATGTTAACACCTCATCCTCAAGTAGAGATCTGATGAAATGATAACGAATATCAATGTGCTTGGTTCTGGAGTGAAATGCTGAATTCTTTGCCAGATGTATTGCACTCTGACTATCACTATGCAAAACAGTCCCTTCTTGAGCGAATCCCAGCTCTGCTAACAGTCCTTGAAGCCATATCAATTCTTTATCGGCTTCGTCATCGCTACATACTCGACCTCCGTAAGTGGATAAAGCAACAATTTTTTGTATCCGCGACATCCAACTAACAGCTTGTAGTACCAACCGTGAAAACATAATCGGTGGTGCTTCTTCGGTGATCAACTTCACCTTCAAAGTCTGCATTTACGTAGCCCTGTAATCTTAGATTTCCTTTTCCAAAAGATAGACATTTTTTTGTTGTTCCTCGTAGATATCTTAGAATCCACTTGACGGCTTCCCAGTGAGCCTTTCCTGGATTTGCCATAAACCTGCTCACAACTCCCACTACATGGCCAATGTCTGGCCTTGTACAGACCATTGCGTACATCAAACTTCCAATGGCTGAAACATACGGAACCTTAGCCATAATTTCTTCTTCTTCCTTTGTTTGAGGAGACTGATCCTTGGATAGACGAAAATGACTAGCCAAAGGTGTACTGACTGGTTTGACCTTGTCCATGTTAAATCTTTGCAAAACACAGTTGATGTACTCCTCTTGAGATAACTGCAAAACTCCTTTTTGCTTATCTCTCGTGATTTGCATTCCAAGAATCTTCTTTGTTGGTCCTAAGTCTTTCATGTCAAATTCCTTTGACAACTGCATCTTTAAATTTCTGATATCCCTCATATTTGAACCTGCTATTAACATGTCATCAACATAAAGTAACAATATGATATAGCTGGACTTATACCTCTTGAAGAAACAACAGTGATCGGCATTGCACTTCTGGAAACCTTCCTTGTGCATGAAGCTTTCAAACTTCTTGTACCACTGTCTTGGAGCTTGTTTCAGACCGTACAAGCTCTTCTTCAATTTGCACACCATATCCTTCTTTCCTTCTGAAAATCCTTCAGGTTGGTGCATGTAGATCTCCTCATCTAAGTCTCCATGGAGAAATGCAGTCTTCACATCTAATTGCTCTAGGTAGAGCTCTTCACTAGCCACAATACTTAACACTGTTCTGATAGTATTGAGCTTTACTATTGGAGCAAAGATTTCAGTGTAGTCAACTCCTTCTTTCTGCTGAAATCCTTTGACAACTAGTCGGGCTTTGTATCTCTTGGAACCGTCATGGTCTTCCTTCACTCGATACACCCATTTGTTGTGAAGTGCTTTCTTCCCCATGGGTAACTTGACTAGTTCCCATGTCTGATTGGAGATCAGAGACTTCATCTCTTCTTTCATGGCAAGCTCCCACTTGCTAGCATCTGTGGTTTGACAAGCTTCTATATAATCTTCGGGCTCCCCTCCATCAGTCAGCAACATGTAGTCCACGTATCTCCTGTTTGGCACATGAGGTCTAAAGGACCTTCTCAATATAGGAGTTGGAGTAAGAGGTTCTGGTTGCACATCACCTTCTTCAATTGATTCCTCTGATTGAGGACTCCTCACTATAAGATTTTCTAGGACATCTTCCACTTCTGCAAAAATTGGTCCACTCGATTCTAAATTGCTAATACATGTTTTATGCATGTCCTTGTACAATACTCTTTCATTGAAGATTACATCTCTGCTGCAGATCATCTTTTTGTTTTCATCATCCCATATGCGGTAGCCATACTCATCTTCACCATAACCAAGGAAAGTGCACTTCTTTGATTTTGGGTCAAGTTTGTTTCTACCTTGATCACTGATATAGACATATGCTACACAGCCGAAAACTCTAAGATGTGAGAGTTTTACCTCTTTTCCGCTCCATACCTCTTCTGGTATTCTGTGCTCCAATGGTACCGATGGACTTCGGTGTATCAAGTAAGCTGTTGTGTTGACTGCTTCTGCCCAGAACTGCTTTGGTAAGCCTGATTGTACACGCAAGCTTCTGGCTCTTTCAATCAATGTTCGATTCATATGCTCAGCTACACCATTGTGTTGAGGCGTACCAGGCACGATCCTCTCCATTTTGATTCCGTGCTCATAGCAAAACTTCTTGAATCTGGTGTCTACATATTCACCACCATTGTCGGATCTGAGCTTCTTAATCTTCAATCCTGTTTCATTTTCTACCATAGCTTTCCAAATCTTGAAAGCTTCAAATACTTCTGACTTGTGTTTCAGAAAGTAAACTCATACCTTTCTAGAGTGATCATTGATAAACGTCACAAAGTATTGCTTCCCACCAACGGATGGGACAGCCGTTGGACCCCAAACATCAGAGTGGACAAGCTCAAGTCTTTCTTTCTTTGGAGTTCTTCTATTTGTCTGAAAGCTAACTCTCTTCTACTTTCCAAGTATGCAGTCTTCACACATGTCAATTTCTACTGACTGAAGACCTGGTAGTTTTCCTTTTGAGTGCATGATCTTCATCCCTTTCTCACTCATATGCCCAAGTCTTTGGTGCCATAGATTGGGATTTTCATTTGCCGCAACCGCAATCAAATGGCATGCTCATGCAGTCTTGTAAAGAGTACCACTCTTTTTGCCTCGAGCAATTGTCATCGCACCCTGTGAGATCTTCCAATCATCACCGTGGAAGATTTTTGTGTAACCTTTACTGGCTAACTGACTCACTGAGATTAAGTTCTTCGTTAGGTCAGGAATATGTCTGACATTTTTTCAATTCCCATACAGACCCGTTCAACTTAATCTTTATTGTACCTTTACCTACAATCTCACACGATTGTTCATTACCAAGGTAAACTTTACCAAGATTTCCGGGAACATAATTCTCGAACAGTTGCTTTTGTGAGGTAGTAAGGAAAGATGCTCCAGAGTCTAACACCCAAGACTCCTCCTTGCTTTCTGAAGAGCATATCAACACATCATCTTTCCCTGAGGTAGAGGCAACGTTTGCCTCATCATTCGCTTCTTGATTCTTTCGTGCATTCTTGCACTGATTTTTGTAATGTCCGGTCTTCCCACAATTCCAACACTCGATTTGCTTCGAGTTTTTGGAACTACGATGATTTCTGAACTTGGATCGTTTGCCCTTTGATTTTCTGCGTCCGCTTTCTTTGGTTGAACTTCTTCCTCTTGACTTTGTATGCAATACTGAAGAGGTTGATGATTCACCCAACTCCCTCCGCCGAATCTCTTCACTGAGAACCAAATTACGAATATCATCAAATTTTAACTTATTGCTTCCCGATGAGCTACTCACAGCTGTGACAGTAACATTCTAACTTTCTGGTAGAGAAGACAAAAGTATCAAAGCTCGTACTGTTGGCAAAATTTAGGTCATGTATATATATGATACATAATTTAAATGTGTTAGGGTCATTATTTATTAAGCCAAATAATAAAGTGATCTGACTAAATTAAAGTTTTTGCTAAAAGCATATGTCATGAAAATAAAATTGTGTAGAGACCATTGAGCAATTTCTAATTTGATGAGGGGTCAAATTGGAAATACTAAAACTTAAGTAATTAACCTAATTCTGGTTATCTAAAGGGTCATGGTCCCCTTCTGGGAGCACACACATAGAACATAAGTATCAGTCCCGTTCCTTTCTTTCTATCCCCATCAAGAGAGAAAATCAAGAGGGAAATACAGGTGCTCTTCAGGTGGAAGACCATAAGATCAATATAATGCTCTACAAAGACATCATCATTATGGCTAATTTAGGTATGTTTTCGCATTCAGTTTACAGCATGTTTATCAGTATGGGATTACGTTTATGTTTGATCGTTAGAATCAAAATCAGGATTATTATTATTATTATTATTATTGATTTTCCAACAATTGGTATCAGAGTCGCCCATATTTGATTCATGTCTGTTTAATTTATAGAACCCTAATTATGAAAATTAGGATTAATTTTGTTTTAAAAAATTCAAATTACCCAATTTTATGAACCCTAAGTGGAGAATAATCTCTAATTTCGTGAACCTTAAAATTTAAATTTGGGGGTAATAACCCCAATCTGATTCTGCTTGCTGATGGAACCATGGAGGAAGCTATGGATTCTTCTTCTTCTTCGTTTTTCCTTTTGTTTCAGTTTAAGTTTCAAGTTTTACTGAGAAAGAAATAGTGTTTCAAATTTCAATATTTCTTGTATTAGATTCTCTATTCTCTTTGAATCTTTTGTTTTTGTTTTTATTTAATTTTATGGGTTTTTGTTTTCGTTTTCTTTTCATGGTGGATATGGATGAGTTTGGAATTGGGGGTGGTGTTTGGGGAATTCCCAACACAGAAAATCTTAGGTAAATGGTAAATGTTTCCACAGGTGTGACTGTTTTTATTTTATTGCCTTTAGGAAAATTTGATGTTAAATTTCCCTGTTTAGGGTTTGAGTGATTACTGTTTAATCCCCTTTTAGGGTTTAGAATAGTATGCTAAAGAGACTCAGAACTATCTCTGTTTCATCCCTAGTGTGATTTTAGGGAGATGTTCATCCTTTATGTATTGGTGGAAAATGAGGCCTTTTTTTCATCCTTTGATTTGTTCAAATGAGGTGTTCATCCCTAATGAGATTCTAGGGAGGTGTTCATCCTTAGTAGAATTCTAATGAGGTGATTCTCTTTTGAATTAGTTTGCAAATATTAAATATTTGGTTTTGTTATGTAAATAAAATATTCAATTTTTGGTAGTTTAATATTTTTTGTGAGCAAATTGAGTCAAGAAGTCACCAAAGTAACTTCTCTTGAATTGGGCAGTTCATGAAAAATATTGAATGTTAGTGTTTGTGTATATTCATGCGAGTATTAGTCGGCCCAAAGGAAGATTAATATTTGGCCGAATTGCATACACACTTGTAATGATAAACATGTGATAATTATAAGGATTTGTTTTGTCGATGATAAATTAATCCAAAGACTGGTTTGTTGTTGGACGTGTTTTATTGTCAATGTTTGATTATTACAACAAGATACATCTAGCAGTTAATATTACTGTCCAAAGACTTGATATTGATGGTGCATTGGGTGTCTTGAGATGGGTTAAACCACTATTTGAATATATATTATTTATTTTTTATATAATGTGAGCATAATTAGTTTATTTCTCGTGTTCTAAATTCAGCTACAATTGCTTCTATATCTGTCAATTTAAATTTTGTTCCGATCCTCAATGGAACAAATTTTAAGGACTGGAAAGAGAACATTGATATTATTCTTGGTTGCATGGATATGGATCTTGCGTTAAGGATTGAGTAACCCCCTACTCCTACGGATTCAAGTACCTCTGAACAGAAAAGAGATTATGAGAAGTGGGATCGCTCAAATCGCATGAGTCTAATGATCATTAAGCGCGGTATCCCGGAGGTGTTTAGGGACACTGTTTCTGAAAACATCACAAGTGTCAAAGAATTCCTTGCTGAAATTGAGCAGCGCTTTGCAAAAAGTGATAAGGCGGAGGCAAGCACTCTTCTTTAGAACTTGATCTCCATGAAATATCAAGGCAAAGGAAATATCAAGGAGTATATTATGAACATGTTTAATATAGTTTTTAAACTCAAGGCACTAAAGCTTGAACTCTCAGAAGACTTGCTCATTCATTTGGTGTTGATTTCTCTTCCTGCAACGTTTAATCAATTTAAGGTATCTTACAACTGTCAAAAGGATAAATGGTCTCTTAATGAACTCATTTCACATTGCGTACAAGAAGAGGAAAGACTAAAGCAAGACAAGACAGAAAGTGCTCATTTTGCAAGCACCTCCAAGGCTAAGGGCAAAAGAAAGAGATCAGAGGATCTCGAGAAAGAAGTTGCTAAGGGTCCAGAACAAAAGAAACAAACTCAAGAAAACAAATGTTTCTTTTGCAATAAGACTGGACACGTAAAGAAGAAATGTGTTAAATATCATGTTGGGCGTGAAAAGAAAGGGTTGCCTAAACTACCGGAAGCCAATTGATTCTGAAAGATGGATTTATGTTGGAGATGGCAAATCGGTAGAGGTGGAAGCTATAGGGCATTTTAAATTGTTATTGAGTACTGATTTTTTATTTGGATTTGAAAGACACTTTTGTTGTGCCGTCATTTAGATGGAATTTGGTTTCAATTTCTTATTTGGACAAATTAGGTTATTTGTGTTCATTTGGAAACAATAAGTTCAGTTTGTCTTTTTGATTAAGATATTGTTAGAACTGGTTCACTTTTGATTTATGATAATCAGTATTTACTTGATATTATGGCCACCTATAATGAAACCCTTAATACAGAATCATGTGGTATTAAACGTAAAATTAAAAATACTCACTCAGGTGCATTATGGCACAAGTGCTTAGGTAACAATCAAATTGTGATGTTTGGGCTTGTGTTACACTCTTAAAGATATGGTAGAGAGTATAATTTGTCATTCCACCTTACTGGAATCACTTTGGAGAGAGACACTAAATACGACAGCTTATATTCTAAACAGAGTATCAACTAAAGCAGCTACCAAAACACCTTATGAGCTTTGGATTGGGCGACAACTTAGTCTGAAGCATTTCCATATGTGGGATTGTCTAGCTGAGGCAAGACCTTATAAGCTAAATGAAAAGAAATTGGACTCTCAAATAGTAAGTAGTTATTTTATTGGTTATGCTGAAAGATCCAGGGGATATAAATTTTATGATCCCACATTAAAGATAATTTTTTAGACGGGAACTGCTATGTTCTTTGAGGATATTGAGTTTGGGGGGAAGAATAAGATTAAGAACTTCATCTTGGAGGAAGAATCGGTAACAATTTCAGAACCGATTCAAATAGTTACTTTTGATAAAGTAAGTTCTGAACCTCCACAAGGCATTGTTGATAAACCCCTTACTCAAGATGATTTGGTTGTTCATGAAGAACAAACTCAAGATCTTCAAGAACCTATGCATCATGAGCTAATAACTTTGCAGAGATCCACTAGAGAAAGAAGAAGTGCTATTTCGGATGATTACATGGTATTTCTTCAGGAACATGAGGAAAATAATGATATAATGGAAGATGACCCAGTTAACTTCTGTCAAGCTATACAAGGTTCTAACTCTCAAAAGTGGATTGAAGCAATGAAGGAGAAGTATAAGTTCATGCAAGACAATAAGGTTTGGGAACTTGTCCCATTACCAGAAGGTATGAAACTCATTTGGCTTCAAGATGAATATTGTTGATGATTGTGTGTATCACAAGTTTAAAGGGAGACAAGTTTAGTCTCAATCAGTGCCCAAAGGGGAATTTGAAAATTGAGGAAATGCAAAAGATTCCCTATGCATCAGTTGTAGGGAGTTTGATCTATGCCTAAGTATGTACGCATCCAGACATAACATATATAGTTGGGGTTCTAGGCAGATATTTAAGCAATCCAGGAATATACCATTGAAAAGTAACAAAAAGGGTCATAATATATTTCAAGAGAACAAAAGATTATATGCTCATATACAGGAGGTCAGACCAGTTGGAGATCACTGGGTTTTCTAACTCAGATTTTGCAGGATGTCAAGAATTTGTAGCATGCTATGAGGCATCAAATCATGGAATATGGCTGAGAAATTTTGTCACAGGGCTGCAAATTGTGAAAGGCATTGAAAGACCACTTAAGTTATATTGTGACAATAAATCAGTTGTATTGTTAAGGAAAGAGTACAAAGTGGACACATTTTTATAGAACACTTAAGGACAAACTCCATGATAGCATATCTTCTAACTAAAGGAGTTCCGCCCAAGGTCTTTCATGAGCATGTTGCTCACATGGGTGTTTTACAGTTTGAGAAATTTGTGGTTTAGTGGGAGTTAGTCACTTTCATATATTTTATGTTCTATGTTTAATTTCATATATGTATACATTGATTTTTGGACATATTTGGTTATCTATAGATATGCGATTTTTTTGTTCATTCATTACACTTTGTACATTAAGGATATTATATCGATCTCGATAAGTTAAAGTTTGGACCAGTTGAAAATAGACGTGTACAGATCACCTTCACGTAATTTTTCATGCTACACATTTCATGATAAATCCATGTCATTTAGTTATGTTAGGATGAGTAATCATTGTTGGTTTTAATTGCGATGATGCAATGAAAAGCTGGTTTGGTTCTATATCCTGATATGATTAATGGACAGAACTTTTGGAGTATGCTAAAGGAATATAATGACAATTTTGAGCTCATAAAGTATAACACATTTGTAAGGTTGTAAGAACATATATATTTGTGACCAGTGGGAGATTGTTGGCAAAATTTGGGTCATGTATATATATGATACATAATTTAAATGTGTTAGGGCCATTATTTATTAAGTCAAATAATAAAGTGATATATTAAAGTTTTGGCTAAAAGCATATGTCATGAAAATAAAATTGTGTAGAGACCATTGAGCAATTTCTAATTTGATGAGGGGTCAAATTGGAAATACTAAAACTTAAGTAATTAACCTAATTCTGGTTATCTAAAGGGTCATGGTCCCCTTCTGGGAGCACACACACAGAACATAAGTATCAGTCTCGTTCCTTTCTTTCTATCCTCGTCGAGAGAGAAAATCAAGAGGGAAATACAGGTGGAAGACCATAAGATCAATATAGTGTTCTACAAAGACATCATCATTATGGCTAATTCAAGTATGCTTTCACATTCAGTTTACATCATGTTTATCAAGTATGGGATTACGTTTATGTTTGATCGTTAGAATCAAAATCAGGATTATTATTATTATTATTATTATTATTATTATTATTATTATTATTATTATTATTATTATTATTATTATTATTATTGATTTTCCAACACGTACTTCATCATCGAACTCGATCCCAACCGAACTCAACTGAGTTGTAACAGTATTGAGTTCATTGATATGTTGCGCCGTTGAAGCGCCTTCAGACATCCGTAGATTGAACAACCGCCTCATCAAATGAACTTTGTTTGAGGCTGATGGTTTCTCGTACGTACTGGAAAGAGTATTCATAAGACCTGCTGTCGTCTTTTCTTTTGCAATGTTAAAAGCAACATTACGGGATAACGTCAATCGAATGGCTCCAAGGGCCTTTCTATCGAGAAGAGTTCATTCCTCCTCTTCATACCCTCTGGTTTCTTTCTTGTGAGTGGTTCGTACATATCCTTCTGATACAGGTAATCCTCGATCTGCATCTTCCAGAACCCAAAGTCCGCACCATCGAACTTCTCGATTTTCACCTTTCCTTCATCTGCAACCATCACTCCAACTCGGATCTGACTTTTCTGGATCGTTTCTGACAATTTTTGTGAACTACCGTGTTTCGGAACACATCTGTAGATAATTTTGTAGCACCGACAAAATTTTTACTATTCACAGAATAGTAAATTCACTATTCATATGAATAGTGTCACCACAAAAATTGCAGAGTTAACAACCCGTTCTGATACCAGTTATTAGGAAAAATACACAAAATTTTTCCATGTAGTCAGATCTGTGAAAATGAAATAAAACAAAATAAAGACGGAATAATTGGACACACCAATTGATAACGGAGTTCGGCCAAAATTACCTATGTTTCCGGACTACTGCAGATATTTTACTGGGAGAAAAAGAAAATACACAGGTGTTTATAAAGCACTCTCAAAACACTAGCAACCCTCAACTCAATTACACCCAGATGCTAGATTATTTTCTTTCTACTTGCTGACTAACTCTTGTAATGGTTGCTTTGGAATTGGATGATTAAAATGAGTGAAGTGAAAGAGCATTTTATAGCAAAAGGAATGGTGCATGTACATTTAAGACTTTCCATTTTTTTCTTGTCTCCAACCATTTGTCAACCAACCACTTGCCACCTTTTTTTTTTGTTTTTTTTTTTTATTTTTCAAACACCAACAATAAGGCAACTGAATTATGCATTGGAATAAGAAAGTAAATTTTTTTATGTTTTTTATTTAACAGTACACCACCAACGAATGTGTTTCATTTAGTTTTTCTTTTCCTAAACTTTCATTTGGAGGATTAGCATTTCAACATGCACACGTACATTTTAAGCTTTTAATGCTGTAACTATGGTGTGAAAAAATCCTGATAAGTTTCCAACCTGTCATGTAGTTAGTCACCATTGCCGTGGTTGGGATATTAAGCGAGCATTTAGTAGAATGATGATGAGTCATGGTTCTGATTTTCTCCATGTCCCACATCTTATCAATTTTTATCCATGAAAAAGCTCGTTGAAGAGATGTTTACAACTTTTCTAAGCAAAAGGATAGCGAGTCCTCCACTTCAAGGTCCAGAGCCATTTTTGGACAAAGCCCGCAGGCTAAGCATACTAATTCTTCCTCAGTCTTAAACAAGGACCCACATTTAAATTCTATAATGATATATTCACTCTCATCAACAATGATATTAAGGAAAAATGACCCTCTTGTCACCACAGTTTTCTGCAACAAATGAGTTTTGTCCAGCATAGAGACGACTTTGAAATTAAAAGATATATACATTGAAATAGCTAACGTTAATCTCAGGATCATGATCTTAGTTCTGTCTATTTTCATGAAAGAGTCTTATGAAGGAAAAAAATTGCTCTTGTCCACATCAATTAGCTTAGTCATTATATGCATGACTTTGAAATTAGAACATATAATTTGATCATGTCGGAATAATTCCCGGTCAAAAGTTGTGGATTTGTTTAAAGTCGATTTTGGGAAGGAAACAGTGAGCGAGAAACAAATAGTGTTGACTTTTGGACAAGTGCAGCAGTAATTTTAGTTTTAAAATAATTAAGAGTACCAAATCAACGTAAACTTCGAGTAATATTAATAGTTATTTAACTTTATATATTATTAGGCTTAAATTAAAATAAATATAAACTGATAATTTAAATCTAGAGAACAATATTAAAATTAAATAAATACATTATTTTTAGTATTTTTAAAACAAAGAAAACTAAATTAAATAAAAATAGATATATGAATATTATTAAGATTAAATTTTATTATCTCACTTTTATTTTATTTAGATCATATAAATATGCTATTATGAATATACGAGAAATTCTTTTATTAAATATTTAAAGAGTTTCTTTATTTGTTATATAGCTTATTGGTGGAATAATTAATTAATTAATATATGTATATATATATATATATATATACATTATAATATTAAATGATATTTAGAGAGAAAAATGTAAATTTAATAATGATTATGATATGATAAAAAGGAAAAGAAAATATTAACAAGAGTTAGGTTATCCTATATTTTATTTTTAATGAGTTATTATTTTATATCATTAATTTAAAAATAAATAATAAAAATTAATTTTTTTTTTTTTAAATAAGTGATACCTCTTTATAACTTATAAGAGGAGTTCTGGTGAGTCGAAACACTTCTCTACCTTCAAACAAGTTATAGTGTACATGTTAAATAAAAAATAAAACATGTTAAATAAAAAAAAAGTGAAACTTTTGCTCTAAGACGTATAAACAAAGCAAGACTATAACTTTATTTATATTAATTCTAAAGTCTTGGGACTTTGATTTGTTTCATGTAAATTCTTCTTCAAATTCTCGTGTCCTTTTTTCTAGATACCCATCGCTTTTATCTTGTCAAGCTCCGCCATGAACACGTAAATTATAAGCATTACTGTTAGCATGTTCAGTAGACAACATCCTACATAGGATCATACTTTTTAATTAAAGTAATATTTTATTATATTTTTTTCATTTTGAAATTAATAACATCTCCTCTTATTATAACTTGTATTATTTTTTAAGATATATAATTTCATTGTTGTTTAACATTTTTTCTTTTATATAATTCAAAATTTATAATTCTCTTGGTTAATTTATCCTCAATATGTATACAAAATATTTAGTACAGAACATATTTATATTATTCTACTCTTCTTCTTCTTCTTCTTCTTTTATCATAGTGGCTCTCAATATAATTCCATTTTGGGAAACTCTAAGTCATGTTATTTAATCATGTTTCTATAAATATCAATAAACTTGAGTAAAAAGGTAATATAATTTTGTATCCACTGGAAGAACAATTTCTTTTATCATTACTTCCCTTATAAATAAAAAATTGAGCCATGCACAATAAATCATAACACTAAACCAACTAAACTTATTCCATCTTTTGAGGTTTATTCTGGATTGGTTATTTCAATTTTTATCTTGATTTTTAAGGGATAACATTTTTTAAGCCAACAAACAAATGAAATTTACTAGAAAAAAGAGTAAGAATTTTTCTGCAGTGACTAACTTCGCATTCACGGGAAGAAACATATTTACCAAAAAGTCGTGATACATAATGAACCGAAAAGTATGTTCAAACTTCTCCATTAATTAATGGTCATGATCAATAAAATGGAAAAAATTTCCTTTTCGATGATAAATTCAATGACTTGTTTAAATAACTTGACAAAATAATATATTGTATAATAGTTGAGATATTATATTGACATTATCATATCAATAATTATTGAAGTCTTACATAGGTTGAAATCCCTTATACCTTTTTAATATAATTTTTTTTAAGATAATTTTTTTTAGAATATATCTAATAAAAATTATTTATTGATATGCTTAAATAAAATATTGATTATTTGAAATAATTTTTAATTAGAAGAATCTTACATAAGTTATTTAATATTTTTAATAATTATTTTATTAAATAATTTATACAAATGAACAAATCAAAATTTAAAAATTCATTAAAAATATTTTTAATGAAATAAAATTAATATTAAATTATTTAAAAATAATGTGAGATCATGAATCTTTATTTTATATTTTATTAAAATAAGAAGCAATTCGGATGGGTTGCTTAGTGAAGATGCTTTTAATTTTTCTAAAATATCATTCCTTTGAGAATAAAATAAAAAAATAATATAAATTTAGTATGTTTTATAAGATTTGTTTTGGTTTTAAACGTGAACAATCTAAACCAAACCAAACGAAGAATATAATTGTTTTGGTATTTAGTTTTTAATTTTTTTATTACTTTATGATAATTAGTCTTTGAATCCCATCACATATGGGCGCTTATAAATACTTGTAAGATTGCAATCCTTCCCATGACCAAAAAATCGATTGTAATCATGGATACCTCTCACTCTGGCATTAGGTTTAAACTCTTTTTGCTTTGCTCACTATGTACAATCATGTTTAGCTCTGTCATGTCCAATTCAAATATTCATTGCAACAAGAAGGACATGAACACACTCCTAAGCTTCAAACAAGGGCTCACAGATCCTTCTCACGTTCTCTCTTCATGGGTCCCAAACTTAGATTGTTGTCAATGGAGTGGAGTCAAATGTGATAATATCACAGGTAGAGTTACAAATCTTGATCTCCCTTGTCACACAAGCCACCCTAAAGTTGTTGAATTTGGTGAGAAGGACGACAAATTACACTGCCTATCAGGTTCATTCAGCTTGTCTTTGTTAGAACTTGAATATCTGAGTTACTTGAATTTGAGCAACAACAACTTCAAGTCCATGCAATATAATTCAATAGGTAGTCAGAAATGCGATGACTTGCCAATAGGTAACCTTTCTCATCTGTGTGGAAACTCCTCCAACCTCCGATATCTAGATTTATCACAAAATTATGATCTTCTTGTCGATAATCTCCATTGGATTTCCCATCTTACCTCATTGCAATATCTTAACCTTGGTGGTGTTTATCTTCACATGGACATTGATTGGCTTCAATCAGTGACCATGCTCCCTTCACTTTCAGAGTTACACTTGAAGAGGTGTAAACTTGAAAACATCTACCCATTTCTTCAACATGCCAATTTTACCTCACTTCAAGTTCTAAACCTTGCAGACAACGATTTCATATCTGAGTTGCCTGGTTGGTTATTCAACCTTAGTGACATCTCTCATATTGATCTTAGTCAAACTTGCTTACACAGCCAACTACCAGACGCATTGCCAAACCTGAGAAGTATTAAATCCTTGATTTTATCTCATAACTATCTCAGAGGACCCATTCCAAGTTGGCTTGGGAAACTTGAACAATTACAAGAACTTGACCTTTCTTATAATTATTTTTCTGGTCCAATCCCTGTAAGTTTAGGAAATCTATCATCCTTGATTACATTAATACTCGAGTCAAATGACTTGAATGGAAATCTTCCAGGGGAGCTCGGACAACTCTTCAACTTGGAAACTCTTCGGGTTTCAAAAAATTCCTTGACTGGGATTGTGTCTGAAAGAAATTTAGGTTCTTTAAGAAATTTAAAGAACTTTTCCATAAGTTCTCCCTCCCTGATCTTTGATTTTGGTCCTATCTGGGTCCCTCCTTTTCAACTTCTAAATATTGAATTGGGCAATTTGAAAGACAAACTTCCTTCATGGCTATTCACACAAAGCTCTCTAAAATATCTTACCATCAGAGACTCAACTGCTTCATTTGAACCGCTTGATATGTTTTGGAACTTTACTACTCAACTTGAGTCTATCTCTTTGGAAAACAACACAATCAACGGGGACATGTCAAATGTGTTTCTAAGTTCAAAAGTGGTTTGGTTAGTGGCCAATAATTTAAGAGGTGGCATGCCGCATATATCACCAGAAGTGGTTGTTTTACACTTACGTAATAACTCATTGTCAGGATCCATTTCTCCTCTCTTGTGTCACAATAATAAGAGGAAAAAAAGTAATTTAGTGTACTTGGACATGAGTTATAATAATTTATCCGGAGAACTCACAGACTGTTGGAATGATTGGAAATCATTGGTTCTTATTAATTTCAGATTCAACAACCTAACAGGCATGATTCCTCACTCCATGGGTTCTTTGTCTAACCTTCGTTTTCTGTATCTGAAAAGTAACAAGTTCTTCGGAAAGGTGCCCTTTTCACTAAGAAACTGCAAGAATCTTCGGATACTTGATCTATGTCGCAATAATCTTTCCGGGCTAATACCAAGTTGGTTAGGGCAAAATGTTGAAGGTCTTGAATTGAGATCCAATAAATTCAGTGGCAATATCCCCACACAGCTATGTAAACTTCAATCTTTAATGGTGATAAATTTGGCGAGTAATAAATTATCAGGACTAATACCCAGTTGTTTGCATAACATCACATCCATGCTTTCTAGTCATTTTGTAACTCGTAAATTCGACTTTACCCTTAATTATCCAGGTTTATCGGTATACATTTCTTGTAATGTTCCGATGCTTATAAAGGGAAACGAGTTACCATATGTTCATTTGATGAAAGCCATTGATCTCTCAAGCAATAACTTGTCTGGAAATGTGCCTCTACAGATATATATGCTCACTGGGTTACAGTCCTTGAATTTGTCCCATAATCAATTGATGGGAACGATACCAGAAGAGATTGGCAACTTGGAACAATTGGAGTCCATTGATCTTTCATCAAATAATTTCTCGGGAGAAATTCCTCAGTCCATGTCTGCCTTGCATTTTCTTGCTGTATTGAATCTGTCATTCAATAATTTTGCGGGCAAAATCCCAGCAGGGACCCAACTTGGTTCTACAAATCTTAGTTATATCGACAATCCTGACCTCTGTGGACCTCCACTTACAAAGATATGCCCCCAAGATGAAAAACCCCCCAATATAAAACCTATGGGAGGAGGTGATGATGACAAATCTGAGGTGTGTTCGTGGTTCTACATGGGACTAGGAGTTGGATTTGCCGTTGGATTTTGGGGAATATTGGGCACCGTTTTCTTCAACAGAAGATGCAGACATGCTTATTTTAGATTGTTGCACCGAATTTGCAAATTTGTTATCCAAAAGTTAAACTCCATTACTGAAATATAGGAAACTGCGGTACGTGAAGGCTATATATATATATTATTCACTCAGAAGAGTAATTACATTTTACTCTCTTTGATGCAACATATGCTACCGTTTATACACAAATACATGCACCCATTTACAAATATAGTCACACAAACTTGTGCTAGCACACAGATATGTTATAACTCTAGTTACATATATGAACTGCAGGTCCTTAATGGTCATATGCTTCCACAAAGTTACTTCAAGTAAGGTTTTTGCAGCAGGAGTTCGTGTGTGATTCAGGAGGATATATAAAAATAAAAGTAAGTGTGTGATTAAATGGCAGTGTAAATTTGCTTTACACTGCTAATATATAAAAAAAATTCTCCAATAAGAATCGTGACTTTGTAGAATCAACTTTTTATGTAGTTACTTAATCTATTGTAATTGCTTCTGTTTACTGTATGGAATTTGTATTTTGCGAATAGTTTGCAATGTATTTAGAGATGGTTTTATGATATATATATATATATATATATATATATATATATATATATATATATATATATATATATATAAATATATAAAAAGTTGGAATGGTCATTTTCAATTGACTTCCCCTTTTTAGTTGAAAGTTGCAACACGTAACGTTTAACAATAACCTTGAGGTAAGTAAGGGTCGAATGGAAATCGGGAATCAAAGTTCGCGGGCGCCGGGATGCTTGTTCAAAGGTAAGCAACATCACACTGAATATAAAGGTAAAGGTTATTTAACAGCTCTTTTAAAAAAAAACGAAATCCCAAGAAAGTCCCTTGGAATTACGTACTGATTTTATATGTATTATTTTGAAGAACTAAAATTTTTCATGCAAACCCATGCTTGCAAGAATAATCGCAGGAAAGTCAGAATTTTCTGTAAATTAATATTCTCCGGAATGAAAAACATTGCAAATAACATTTGGAGCAAAGATAAAATTAAATCTTACAGAAAATTTTCTTAAAAATATCCCCAACGAATTGCTGAGTTTCTAATAATGATGATATCCTACATTAAATCATCTTTTTTTATATAAGTTCCACACATTCCAAAGAAAAGTTTAACCTAATATTAATGCGAGTCATCTATTATACAGCTGAAACCACTACTATTTAACAAAATCTATGATTATCAAATTAAAACTCCCGATCGATTCACATTCCCATCTATGCGCTTGGAACGAGGCCAAATGTCACACTTCTCTCTTCATAGATATTATGTATTCTCAAAATCACGCCCTTAATTAAGACTAACCGAAAATCTCACTCCAAGAATCAAGACATTTTAATTATAATATTAGGATATCAAAATCTAAGTCCATCGAGATTAGGTCTGAATCGAATCAACTCTTAACAAAAAAATCCTTTAAGATTAAGTGTAGCTAAAGTCTCTAGATAGAACACAAACCCACTAGATCAAGTCCAACTTGGTTCTCATAACCAAAGAACTGAACCTTTGGAATATTTATAAAAAATGGTATTTGGATAAATATTAAAACAAACTGATAGTATAAGATCAGTCGGTAACCTCAATATATAAGATCAGTCAGTAACCTCTATATATCTATCGGTCAATCTAAAGAGAACGGGAGAGAGAACACCAATATATTACAACATAAATATCCAATGAAGTCTCAACAAGGAAGAATAATAGAAAACTCCCATGCTACAACCTGGTACTATGACAAAGATGTTACTCGGACAGAGTTATCAGCTGACCCAGTCAAGAAAATGGGTAGGGTAGGATGCCAATCCACAGCAGTAATAGGAGCACCGTGCGGAAGTGTTCTCCATCCACTTAGATGCCCATGAACCTGACACAAGACAACCAGACATTGACAATACCAAACAAATAGCAAGATAACCGGAAATATTCAAGCCAATATATGGATAACTGAAGTATAACCCCTTCAAAGCAGAGGGGTCTAATCACAATTCACGATGCAACATCAACCTGATATATGGGTGCTCTAACTGAACTGGATGTTACCAAGAGTCTCCTCCCATTTGCATCTAATGCCATCTCATGTCTGCAATATTTTGAACCATTGAGGGGGTAACAGAACCTATGAAAGGTAAAAATGTGTCACGCTGAGAATTTATTCATCAAACATATATAAAACCAACGATAGGAGGAATAGAGATAAAAATTCTCTATCTAGTTCAGTATTTTCTGTTATTTTCGCGAAGATCTTACTATCTGAGTTACGGTCCAAAAGTTACTATTTTTCACCCTCTTCCAATAGACAACATTGGTTAAATATGACTGTTTCATTGCCTATCAAGCCACTACGTCATATACCTCTGCCCTCCACCGCCTAAACTTATAATGATTTTCCGGCCTGTTAAGATGCACAAATAGATGAAGCAAAAGGCTTTCAGGACAGGTGACCAAGATCCAGGAAGTCCTAGTCATTCATGAATTCCCATTACACATAGTCATGAACATCTAGATGCAAATTCTAATGCTTGATATGAATATACTGAAACACCTAAAGAAACGAAAGTACAGACAGATGGTTGAATTGCCCAATTTTGATGAGTGATCCAATTGGATGGTTGGCTTGGGCAGAGAAGTACTTCAAGATTCCAAACACAACACCAGAGATGAAGGGGCCGCTTGCTTTTCTGACTGTAGATAGAGGCCCTGTTGCGCATTGGTTTTACCTTTTCAATTTTTGAGAAAGAGATTACATGAGAAGAGTTGGGAAACTGACAGCAGAATTTTTCTAGAGATGTTGTAAAAGTGGAGTGGGGGGAACCTTATGAGCAGCTTACCGCAATCTGTCAAACATATTAGGTTAAAGAGTATGTGCAGCTGTTCAAAATGTTGCGCCTGTAGTAAAAAGTTCTACAAGAACAAGCTTTAGGATATTTTATGAATGGGTCGAACAATGTTAACAGAAGGAACGTGCAAACACATGACCCACAAAATGTTCCGAGGCTAATCTTCCTTGCACAATTCATTGAAGATGAATTGTTTACATGAATTTAGGGTTATGCAGTTATATGCTATGATGTAACAGTTTTAATTATGCATAGGTTGTGTGAGAAGCTTGTACAAGGCAATTAAAGATGTTGGATCGCTTTTTCTGGCATTTTGAGGGAGGAAATTCTTTGATAGGGAGAAACCCTGTCTTGGTTGATGTTCCTGGCCTAAAACGCAGATTACATCCATAATTTATACATATTGAAGTGTGTTGACTTCTTAAATCCAACATATGACAACCCTCAATTTCATATACCTAATTTCCCTACCTTTGACCAGAAAAAACTACTTTGAGTCATACAAAAAGAAAAAGGAATATGGTAAAACTAATTGTAAGCTGTCAAACTACAAATATACCTACTACAGTCTCTCGACCATAGGATTTGACCTTGATTTTGCAAACTCCACTCAAAAATCTGACAACAAAGAAGCAATTAGTGCGGATGTAAAACCCATTTCACAAGCTGGAATATCATAAATTAATTATACTTGCCTTCCCATCAGAGCCCAGGCTAAAAATGCTAGTCTCGTCTGGTCCAAAAAGAATAGAACTGATGGAAGAATCATGTGCTGGCCAGCCAGTGATTTGTAGACCAGCAGACATGTCTTCAACTAGTTAAGGATGACATGATTGTCAAACCATGTGGCCACTGCTTCAACATTCAAAATACAATCCTTATTATAAAAATAAAATAAAAATTGCAGCATTTTATTTCACGGAATAACTGAGCCCAATAATCGTAGAATAAGGAGCCTCTAGAAAGAGCAAGAAACCCAGCAAATTGGCAACCCTAGCAAGAGAACATATAAATAAATACAACCACTGTTGAAATTAAGTGATGCTAACTATAGATAAATTAGATAATAAACTGAAGAATTATGTGAAATTATAGTCAAAACAGATAATAATGGAAATAAAACAATCAAGTCAAATGATAATGGAAATGTGTAAACAGCAACAAAAAAAAAATTCACAAAGGAATCATCAAGACCATCGCAAGGAAAGAATCAAATGAATAAAATTAAGGATACCAAACATGTGAATCATTCCATCAACTGCAGAAGCTGCCAAAATCTTTCCATTGTGATTAAAGCATAGAGAAGTAATTGCTGGGGGATCTTCTCCAAGAGGAAGGACTGTCTTTATGAAATCCAAAATTAAAAATAGCCATAAAACAACATAAACATAAAACATTTTATACAAAGAAGCACATACCATGGCTTTCCAAGTCTTCATGTTCCATACAGTTAGCGAAGCAAAACCCAGGTTGTCAACATAGTTGGAACCAGCCCTACATAGACAGTATGTTAACATCATAATATTAACAAAAGGTGAAGAACAGCAAGAATGGACAATGAAAGCAAAATAAAGGAAAGAATAGACAAAACAATGGTATTTAACCATAGTTTCATTCTTATATCAGAAATCAAAACAGCAAAACATACATATCATATCATAAATAGACTAACATTGTTTTAAAACAGATTATCAAATTACCAAATTATATAAATTTACTAGTTCAGCAAAGAATTCAACATATAAAAATTTAACAATTACCCTCCAGATGCTGCTGCAGACACAAAAATCGGTTCCACAGGACTGCACTTTATATCCAGTACACTGTAAAACATGGGTAAGAGTTAAAAGGCAATGCACAGAAACCTAAAAAACTTATAAGGTTGAAATATATTTTAAGTCCCAAACACAATATCACTTTGTTTTTAGTTTTTGTATTTTATTTTCCCTGCAACATTCACCGTCACTTTATTTATCATGTCATAACAGTAGAGACTACAACGAAAACTTCTATATTTATAGAGGCCTAAAAGTAGGGAGTAAACAGAAGTTACTATATCTGTGAAGACTAAAAACAAATATTGTTAAATTTTGCAGGAACATAAAGCCAAAAACTGTTATATTTGCAAAGGCATAAAACATATTATTATTAATAGCAAGTGAATGCCATGACAAGGACCAAAAACAATCAATACTCCAAGGAGCAAAACCAAAAAAGTTAATATAGGGACTAAAAAACAAGAAAAATGCTATATTTGCAGTGATCTTCAAAATATTTAAGCCATTTAAAATTAGGAAATACCTTGGAAACGCTTCAGTTGTGTTGAGATCACAGACAACTCTCTTTGCATCCACATTCCATGCTTTAATGCACCCATCGGATGTACCTATAAGAAGCTTTTTATCAAGAGGAAGAACTTAATAATCTGATCTTATAGTCTCATGATCATTGAAACTGAATAAATTCAATCACTGAGAAAGCAATTCACATACCAAGCGGTCTGATTTACATTCCCAGTCAAGTGACAAAATTTCAGTGCCACAATATATAGTTGCGTTTCTAGACACTGGAGTTGATGTATCATATGTCCATATCCTTCATTAAAACATACAGAGAAGACAAAGGTGAAAAGGCTTGAGATTTCATAAAAATTAAGAGTTGCATATACTCAGTGAAAGTCAAAGAAGGATTAGTGACGGAAAACATATAAAGGGCATTTTGCAAACAAAATAGCATTGTTGAGTGCATCAAGCTTTTTTTTTTTTTTTTAAAAAATTGATTTGTATGTGATGTTTATGGTATTGCTCTAAATAAATCTGCACACAAGGGTTCTAAATAGTGGCAAATGAGGTACATGCTATAGCTGGTAATTGAGACTGAATTTACACAAAAGCTATGCTATTCCAGTTTACCACTGAAGTAACGCTTCACATCAACAACTAAAAAGGGTACCTGACAGTTCCATCCAGAGAAGCACTGGCAATATTGTTTCCAGATGCAGAGAAGCGACATCGACTGATTGGACTGGTGTGCCCCAAAAATGTCTCCTAGAAACCACAGTGATATGATATCACACAGATTCCAATAAAACTTAATATACTCCGGTAAAGAAAATGAAAATGCTGAGCTGTGGGAGGACAAATAAGCCTCTATAATAGGCAATGTTACCTGGTGCTCTACTTTGACCTCTGCAAAATCTTCATCCCCATCGTTTTCTACCACAAAATTCATTGTTAATTGTTTATTTCCAAATATACAATCAAGGATAACAGAAACATTTAAAGAACAATTTATTCTGCATCCAAGATTAGGTGGGATTTGAAGTTCAAATAAAGTGCATTAGAGTTACATGCTGAATTAGTGAATACAAAGCATAATTTTAGGAAATAAATGGTAATAAATTGATAGGTTGCTTCCTTGTTTGAAATTTAAATAAACAAATACAAAGCCTTTTATTTTCATTTCCATGAGTTCTGCAAGACTGCAATTTATTCTAGCTTTCCAGTTTCATTGAAATGTCTGGTACTTTCTTATGCTTGCAGTTTTGTGTAACGAAAACTATCCTTTGAAAACAAAATAATTTAGATCTCTCCACATACAAAGTATCTTGTTTTAGTGCAATTTATGATTGCAAGTTACAGCTTACAACTAGTGGCAATGCAAAAGTGATTTCATCGTTGTCTTTAGGATGCAAATGAGTCATATTGGCAGAGAATTCCATCTATTTCTCAAAATTCACGGACATTTGACATTGTGTCCTAACTTTTCCAGGCACTTCCATTACTAATTAATTAGTTATCTTTTCAGAACAATAATTCATCATTTTGAATATGTCTGTCTGCACACGAATTTGAACAACTCTATCCATGTATAGCAGCCATTAGGCATCAACTTTGTTAATTACCACCAGGCAATTAATTAATGGTAAATACTAACGAGTGCCCTAAGGGCACTGGTTAAGGAATTAAAGGTGTAAGTTTATTATTGGATGTGTAACAATGCACTACCCCATGATTTTTAGTACGCTATCCCATTATTTCTAATTAAAAATTTCCTCTTTTAAATCTTTAACCAGTGTCCTTAGCACCCTGGTTACGGAATTAAAAGAGGGTGAGCAGCATTGAAGCATGTTGTTTGCCTCTATATGAACTGCATTACCTTTTACACTGGCATTGTCAGCTCCGCCATTCCTCAGACAGTCATTTGATAGAAAAGTTGAATCATCACAAGATGTGGAGCCAATCAACTCGGAATGAACATTTACAAGTTCACCCACTGCTGAATCGTGGCTAATGTCGATATGACTTACTTGTGAAATGCTAGTTGGAAAAACATCGGGAGAATTTTTCACCGTACTAGCACCTTCTTCACGCAAATTGCTCGATGAACCAGTACTCCCTTCCATACTTCAATCCAAATAAATCAGCAAACCAAGCATGTCCAATACACGCTATAAGACTGAATAAACAAACACAGGCTTACCTTCTAAATTGACGTAACTGTGCCTCTTTCTCATCGACCAAAGCCTGAAGTTGCGACAACTTCAGATTTAAATGTACGATATCTCTTTTGAGTATATTATTAGTATTCATCTCCGAACTAACCTTCAATAGTGAAGGTAGACGTGATACAATATTAAGGCTAAACAAGTTGTGAAAGAGATCAACGACATTTTGTGAATTAAACAAGCAAGAAATAAAATTAATGGATTTAAATTATGGTCTACAATAGCATAAAGGTTTTTCGAGTCACCACACCACAACCACGTTCACATGGCCCATATTCCCGAAATAAATCTAAATCTCACATTGACTAGTGATAAAAACAAAGGATTAAGTATATTAATTAACTATCACCTTACAACTGGTTTTGTATGATTTGATTAAACCATAACCCAAATCCAAATATGAAACGAGAGGTTATCTTAATCCATTAATGGACCACCTATCATATTATTCATGCACCGAGCCTAATAGTAATGAAAATGAGGGAAGTGTTGAATTAAAACTCAAGTCCGAAAAGTATATAAGTGGGAGACAACACTTAACTCACCAAACCATTTTGAAGAGCTAAGTTAAGCCAAAGCCCAAACTCTAATACTAGAGTTGCATCAGCTGCAATTCCCCACAATGTCAAGGATGGCGATGAAATGAAATCACAACACCAATTTAGAGCTATGAACAGAATTAATGTGAAGGATATGAGTAGCGTTGAAAACCTCGCTGAAGAAGTTTCTAGAAGAAAGATGCAAAGCCTGATACCACTCCTTGGAGAAAAAAACCCGAAACTCGGGATCCAAGTGCGGGTTCTTCTTATAAGGAATCGCTGCAATACAAACGACATCTCATTTCACCGTTAAGTTTATCTCAAGATAACAGCAACAAAAACGATGAAAGAGAAACAAAACCCACCGAACCATTGAGTCCAATCTTGTGACCTCTGCAACAATTCGGTGCCGTAGAGCGCGAAGAACTCAACGACCTTGTCGTTGCGGTTGCACTGCACAGCGTGGACGACGTAGAAGCGTAGAAGAGAAGCTTCCAACTTCGAGAGCGTGGTCACGAGCGGCGTGTCGGAGGAGGAAGAGAGGTAGTGTTTGAAGAACCCGAGGAGAGCAACAAGCTTATCGGCGTGGAACTTGGGAACGTAGACGGAGAAGATGAGGTCGAGGATCTTGTCGACCTCGAAGCCCTTTCCGATGTCGGTGCGCAATTCGTTCTCGTAGGACTCGAGGGTGTTGGTGAAGCCGCGGAACACCAGAAACTCCCTCACCAGCTCCTCCGCATGACGCATCTTCTCCATCGTCGCCTACTCTCGCAAACGAACGTCGCTGTTGCTATCGTTAGACAATAGCATCGAGAATTGATCGATCTTGGTATGGGGATATGGAATCGTGCTGGATTGAGAGAGGGTTTGCGGTGGCGATGCTAAATTGCGCTGGTGAGGTTTTGTGGCGATTTGTGTTTGGTTTGTGGAGTGGTAGTTAGCACTTCATGTTTGCACGTGCCTTGTCTCCGATCTTCGGTGCTGATTGTGAACGGAGCCCCTCTGCTCACTTCCAAATCCTATTAGCTGAACTGGTTCACCGTTACCGTTAAATTCTACCGTAAATAAATAGTTATTGTTTTAGATTGAGAAAATATTTTTATTTTTATTTCATTTTAATTATAAAAAATAATTTTATTTTAAATTTTAAAAATATGTGTTCATCTTCATAGCAAGTGTACTTTATTGTGTGAAAAAAAAAAAAATATATATATATATATATATTCCTATTACCAAACCAGTTCTTCTTAAAACAAATCTATTCCCAAGCAATTATTTAACTCCCTAAGCCAACAAATATTTCTATTGATACTACCATGTCAAAAAAGGAAAAAAAAAATCAAAATTACAAAGATTAAAAATATAACCACAAAAGGACAAATACTTCAAAATTGCTAAGAGTATAATTACAAAGATTATAGATACAAAATAGAAGGTAAGAATCCATTTCCTTCGTATGTGGGGCTTCTTCCAAAACCATAAAAAGAGCCATTTCAACGTTGTAAAACCTTCGATGATTTTCCCCCCTAATGATATTGAGATCACAGGACAAGACCAATTTCTTAGATTGTGGAGGCAGCAAACACTTTGAAAGTCGGAACAATTTTTTGCGTGTTAAGTTTTGAAGACTATCTTGGTGACATTGTGGAATTGCTACATGTGGCACGAGATGTAAGATGGCTGGTAAGAGTGAATGAGCTGGAATGATTATACTCTCTTTTCATAGCTTTGTATACATGGTCTAAGCCTTCCTCAATCAACTCTAGCACTGTTTGTGGCATTGGTGGCATATTTATGTCGATCGAATCTTCCAGCAGTCTTACCACTTCCCCCATTGTTGGTCGCATAGAAACCTCATCTTGGATGCACCAAAATGCAACTTTCAGAGCTCTCTTTAGCTCTTCTTCATCAACTGCCCCATTTAATCTTCTATCTGCCACTTTAATTGTTGACCCATTTGTCATTTCCTACGATCACCCAACATTATAATATCAGTTTTATGAAGCAGTTAGATATCTCAAGTTGACTATATATCAAAAATGTGCTTAGGAGGTCTGCATACACCAAGAATGTAATAAAAATTTGCAATTTTTAATAAACTTCAGTGAATAATGGACATTATATTTAAAAAGAATTAGATAGTGTAGTAACATTTTTGTTCTCATAATAACAATAATAAGAATAGGAGGTATTCGAATATACCTTGTAAGCCCAACCAGGATAGAAGAAATCCTCAGCACCAAAGGACATGTCAAGATTTCTCCTACCACCAATGATCTCTAAAAGAAGCATCCCATAGCTGTAAACATCAGCTTTGACAGTTATAGGGCGATTACCAACCCATTCTGGTGCCAAATAACCTCTAGTGCCTCTCACCATTGTTACCACATGAGAGTGCTCCCTTCCCATCAATTTGGCCAGTCCAAAATCAGATACTTTAGGACAAAAGTTTTCGTCTACCAATATATTCTCCGGTTTTATGTCACAATGTATTATCCGATCCCTGCATTGCTCATGGAAGTATGCAATTCCTTGTGCAGTACCTAGGGCTATATTGAAACGAGTTCTCCAATCTAACAATCTGTCTCGCCCTTGATATGAAGGGAAGATCCATTTATCCAAGGAGCCATTCTTCATGAACTCATAAACCAGAAGCCTGTCAAATAAATATTTGCCAAAGCCAATTAAACCATTAAAAATTCACGTCAGCAAACATGTATCATTGTATACAAGTTTTTTGTGTCAACCATAAAAAGATTGGATAATTTTTAGGATAATTATCATAAAAGTTTAGAAAATGTGAAAAAATCATAAAATTGATTGTGAAGAAAGAGTACATACCTGTGTGATCCCTCAGAACAATAGCCGCACAGGCGAACCAAATTCATGTGATGCATTGAGCCAATAGTGTTTACTTCAGTAATAAATTCCTTCTCACCATGAGGCAAAACCTTGTCCAGTTTCTTCACTGCCACTAGAGTACCATCTCCTAGGCTTCCTTTGTATACACTCCCAAATCCACCTGCAAAACATGTCATTTAGTAACACTTCACACAAAATCAAAACTCTTACTGTAACTGTAACTTTTTTGCCATAAAATTTGATATAGAATACACTAACCTGTTCCTATCAGTTGTGAAAAGTTGCATGTCCTAATCTGCAAATCACGGTAGGTGAAATTCATTGGAGCACCAGATAAGATCAAGGAACTTTCCATCTCCCTTTTCAAAGTTCTTTTTCTGTGAACACTGTAATACAGTAATAAACTCAGCAAAACAATGAGGACTACCATGCTCACAACAGTGGGAATAATCACAGCCTTCTCCTTTGCACTTCCCATTCCATCAGAAGAGCTATTAGACCCTTCTTCTTGGCCTTCGTTAGTCCATGACCCGTTTGCTCTGACCTTCACAAACAAAGTTGAGCTTGTATCCTCAAAACCACCAAAACTTAAGCTCCTCAACACCCAACAATATGGTCTCTCCTCATTTAGCCCATAAACAGAAGCCACACAATCACATTCTGACAAGCAAGCATCCCCACATTTTGACACATTAGAAATATCACTATAGTTAGCTATTACTGACGAGTCAGAAAAATAATAGTTGGTTTGCTGCACCGTTGAAATCTTAAACTGGGATGTCAGGTTTTCATGCTTGCCATTGCATTTTCCCACAAGAGATGAATTCTCATAGCACTGGCCATCCCTACCAACTACAGAAGTACCTGGCAAGCAAGCGCAAGTGGCTTTTGTCTTACTTCTATCCAAATTGCAAACCCCATTGCCACAAACTCCAGCAATGTCACATGGATTTGAAACTGCAGCCCATTGTGGCACCCACTGCCTTGACCCATTCACTTCGTCCCATCGATACAACCGCAGATTGCCATTCTTTTCTAGTGTTAGTCTCCTAAGAACAGTTGATGGTGCAGATTGATGAACTGCAGAAGGCAAGCCTGCATCATCACCATCATTCTTGTACACATATACTGCTCCATCAGATGAGTCTCCATACACAATCCCAAAGCTCCCAGCATGGTCTAAAACTGCTATAACCTCCCCTGTCACATTGGAGATATCAGGGCCTTCCCAATAGGAATAGTTGGTGTATGATTCATCTGACGCTTCGTAAGTCTCAAGGAGATTGTAAGTGAGAGCAAGGCTTAAGGAAGTAGGCTGTTGAAGCATTTTGAGAGAATAATAGCCGCCACCATGAGAGGAAGACTTTGATGAAGTTAGTTCTGAAGACACTGTTAGAAGCTGGTTGGGGAGGAGAGTGTCGGAAGGTTGAGAAAAACTCTGCCACACAGGGTGGTTGGTGGAATTGTGGAGGATGAAGTTGCCAGATTCTTCCATGACTGCTGCTTGTACACCAGCTCGTGAGGTATTAGAGGTCCAGATTGTGCTGTCTCCATCCATGAGAACAAGGTTGCCAGTGGTGTCAAGCTCTAATGTTGCATCTTGGGATACAGGAGTGTCTCTATTTGGATTGAGATCAAAGAAAATGAAACATGTTGGCATTCATAACCTGCAGAAGCTTTTGTAAAAAACTAAAGACTAGATGGAGATATGATTGATGACTTTCTCTTTGTCTTAAGTCAAAAACCAGAACTAACCATCCAATCTGCACTACAATGACATAATCTTTAACCATGAAATTATATAAGGTAACTTGTCCTTAAAATGATACTTTGTGTTTTCTTATTTCTACTGATTTAAGAGATTCAAACAAAGTGTGATGAGAAATTTAAGTAAATTGTATAAGATATAAGGATCAAACACTATTTTTGCTGTTGTAGGAAAAAAATATAGACATGGATTCATATTCACGAGGAATTCATCCCTCGCCCACTAAAGAAGCAATTTTTCTGTACTAATTTATCCTTAATATTATTTCATTTGCAATTCTGTTATTTCGTTAAAATTGTAAATGAAGATACATTTAAAATATTTTACTTAGACTTTTTTATTTTTTATAAGTTTTCTTAACTCATTTCAATCAATTTTTCCAATTAAACTAATGAATAATTTGTTATTTAAAAGAAAGTATTGAATTCGTGATTAATTAAATTGAGTTCCCAATATTTTTAACCTTTAATGTTTAAAGGCTTTTAATAAGCTATACAAATTTTAATTAGATTGCTAACTGCTAACGATATGTTAAATTTTTTTTTAATAAATTAATTCTTTCCATTATTCCAGACGAACAGAAATATAATCATAGTCTATATTAATGTTACACATTTCAAATATTGGACTGTAAAGATTTATTAAAAAGAGAAGTATTAAAATAAAATTAAAACATAACAAAAACTATTGAAAAATGTAAGAAACTAGAACAGTATGCAAAATAATTTAACCTTTTATATAATTTTTCAAAATAATTGTTGATGACTTTTATGTTATGAAAAAAAAATCTGACTATTTATTGTGATATTCTGATACAAATACAAAAAATCCAACGAGAGAATTATAAATAGTATTTTAATTAATAAAGTCATAAACTTATTTTGTTTTATTTTAAAAATAAATATAAATAAAAAAATTAAAATAGTAATTATATATATAATAATATTATAAGTAAATCAGTAAATATTTTTTTTATCAATAAAGATAAATTATATTATTAATTGTGAGTGTCTCATTAATAAACTTTACAGTAAGTTTAAAATATTAAAAAATAATAAAAATTAAAAATTACACTTAAGTTTCATATATATTACATCATTATCTTCTCGCGTCTTTGATTCCACTTTAGTTTTTCAAATATGTTACATCATTTTTTCCTGTTCTCCCTTGACATGATATCACTGTTGTTGCATGGTTCTTCATTTTATTCAGCCAAAGACTATTTTTTCATTTTAATCCTTCACAAATGTTCTCATTTTTCATTTTGGTCTATTATATCAATAACCTTTGGTCGTGATCATGATCTTTTAGTTTCTATCAAATTTTGCATAACTAAGTAATAAAACAGGGTACCGTATTTGGGATAGGGCTATTTTAAAATGAGTAAAATAATTCATTATCAAAATTTAATCTAGTTAAAATTCTGCGTGAATTAAATTGAAAAAAAAAAAAAACAAAGACTTTACAAACTCAATGAATTTCATTTTTTTTTTTTCAAATACGTTCTCAGGCATATTTTGGTATGTGTCACAAACATGAAAGTGAAAGATGATAAAAAACTAATGATGAAAATAGTACCTATTGGGTGACCAAACCAAAGTTCGATCTCCTGGAAGCTGTGCAAACCAAACGCCGATCACAAACAATCGATGATCACTCTCTGCCGGAGTGAACCCCAAAGCAAAGGTGCCATTTTCCGAAACCCATGTTTGGGCCTTGCTAGACAACAAGCTGGAGCCCAACCCAATCTGGGCCGAAATGCAAGTACCAAAAGAAGACAGGCCCAGAGCAAGAATGAAGCAATAACAGAAAAAGGAAGATGAAGAAGAAGCAGCATTTGCCATGGAAAGTTGTTACAGTGGCATGATAGTGTGGTATTTGAGTGAAAAAACAAAGGTTGGAAAATGTTATGGCATGGTGTTATATAAGGGGATGAGTAACGGGGGAGTGTAGTGTTGTATTTGGAGAAGAAAGACACAGAAAATAAACACGTGGAAAGTGGTTGTTGAGCTATAACTTTGAAAAAGCTGGGCAATGTGTGTGGTCGGTAACTAAGATATGATTAGATATGTGTGCGTATGGTGACATGGAGTGATTGCTTTGTGGGTTTCAAATGGGGATTCAGATGAATGCATGACCGAAAGAGCAAAGACCAGAAAATATGGACACGTAGTTGTTGAAAATAGTAGTTTGTAGCAAAGCAAATTTGAAGATGGTGGTGAAGACGTATCTTCACGTTTCACACTTTTAAAAAGAGGAGCTTCTTCCTGTTGCTGTATTAACTTTCTCGTACACTTTTTAATCAGAATTGTGTTTGTTTATCACCTTTTTCATCTCAGCATTTTTTTATATTCTCATGATACATTTTGAATAAGATAAGATCACACATTTCACTCAAAAAATTTAGGTATTAAATGTGTGACATTTCTAACTTATGTTTAACTTTTGTTAATTTTATTTAATGTGGGATTTAACCTACTCTTTAATTTTAAAGATGGTAAATAAGATTGATTAAATAAAAAATAATTATTTTACATTTTAATTAATAATAAAATATATAATTCGTGTTTTAAATATTTTATTAATTATAAATTTAAGAATATTATATAATAATTTTTTTAATTAAATATTATGTTAAATCAATATGACAAAATATATTAGGTTGTTAATTTTAATCCATTAATCTGATTTAACTTATTTTTTTAACCGCTTTCTTTAAACCATAAATTTATCGATAGGAAAAAAATATTTATATATTAAAATTAAATAAAAAATTTAATTTAAATATTCTAATTTAAATTATATATTAATAAATTAAATTTAAATTATTGATTATAATCAATTAATTTAATTCTTAAATATAATAACTTTTTTTAATTTATCTAATAAAAATATTAATAATTAATAGAACTTATAAAATATTTATTGAATTAAAAATTATTTTTAAAAATATTATATATTTATATATATACATATATAAGATATTGTTTTATAAATATTTTTTCTAAAAAATAATAAAAGTATTATAGTTTAAAAAAATTATGATTTAAATATTTAAAAAACAGTAAGAATACCAGAAAGAAAAAAAATATATATTTATATTTAAATTGTGTAAAAAAATGTAAAATAATATTTTAAAAACTTAATTATAAAAAAAATTAAACACCTATATACTTTAAACCCCTTTGTTTTCATTAATATAATATAACATGAATTGAGGAGGCAAGAGAAATGGCAAGGTTTTCAAACAAACGGCATCTCTATTTGCATTGAATTAAATGAACAGCGACATATAAGCTACAAAATAGTCAAAATTTTGGTGGAACTTTGATGGTTCTATTGATGGCTGATAATAAATAAGATAAAATGATTGCTAACCGTCGGTTTATTAAAAGTGTCAACTACCATGTTACCCTATCTTCTCAATCAACAAGCACTCAATTATTGTTTCTTATGAAACAAAACACTTATTCTCAATTACCAAAATTCAACTTTATTTCAATTTTATAAAAACTTCTCGTTTATTTAAAATATTAAATTATCCATTCTATTACGCACAACATGTAATGTAAAATATATTTTGAGAAAATATTAGGGTATCTCAAAGTATATATATATTAGAAAGTTATTTAATTTCTTAAATTTTACATAATGGTCTTTTCAAAACAAATTAAAAAACAGAAGGATGAACTTGATAATTAAAAATGAAGGAAGAAGGTATTAAAAATCGTTAATGATTTATATAGTTATTTGTATTTTTAATCAATTTATATATAATATGATATAAAAATAAAAGAAATCATAATTATTTTATTGGATAAAAATTATTACATTTTATTTTTTAGGTAAAAAAAACTTTAAGAACAAATAGAGATATGGGTGGATGAACAAATTTTAATCAACAACATGCAAATAAAATATTATGTTACGGTAGAATAAAAAAAGTCACACTTTGTTCTGTCGTACTCAAAGATAAGAGTTTCCACCGTCCATAAGGATGAGTTGAACTCCAAATTTGGATGAATAAATTTTAAGCACTTAACCATTTTCTACTCATAACTACTTTTCCAATTTTACTTTTATTTCTTTTCTTTTTCCTTCTCACCATAGACACACGCGAACACATGTAATAATTTACTACTTTGAAGAACAAAACATAAGTACAACAAAAATGTCTCAATCATTGAATTAAATCATAATTTTGATATAGTGTCACATCTTTAATGTCACAACAATAAAATTTTACACCATCGTAGGGTTAAAAGAATTAAATATAAAATAAACTAAATACGCATAAACTATAATAGAATTATAAATTTTTTAAATTAATAAAAATAGAACACTTGAGGTTCTTTTACTCTCGTCGTGTTCACAATCTGATGTCTTCCCCTCCCTCCCCCGAAATATGGATTTTATCAAACAAAAAAAATTGCACGAAGAAGAAGAAAGGTAACAAAAGAAATGTTAATGACAAAATATATGGATTACATCAAATGCCACCAAAAGAAAGAAAGGTAACAAAAATGGTGATAACAAAATATCAAACATCAACCTACCTTCAAAGGTAGCCACGTTCTAATGAAATGTGGATATTATTTACACAACACAAGCGAAATGCTGCCATGTGCAACCCATGCTCTCTCACGCTCACCCGTGATGATAATGTGATAAATATCAATTTTAATTTATTATTATCAAGGTTAAGGGTGGGAAAATTTGAAAATGCCAAAGTTTAATTCATGGTTTAGGCAATTGACATATGATATTATTAGCAAAACAGTGCCTGGTGGTTTCATTGGTGGAAGCGGAAGCTCCATTCCAATGGCCATATTTTTGTGTATCTGCTGATGCACAGTGAAACGATCAACCCGGTTCATCAATCTCTGGTGTTGGTGTTGGTGTTGCACTGCCATCAATGTCCACTACCATATCTTCCCTTCCCTTCTCTCTCTCCCTTCCCCACAACTCTAGGGTTTCCCTTTTCTATCCACCTTCATCACCTATTCCATCCCAATCGTCTATCACCTTTCCCACAAAAGTAAGTTTGGTTTTTGAACAATTTTTCTTTAAAAAAATATATTATTTTTATTGATATTTTAATCAATTAATCGTTGTTTAGATATTTAATTACATGATTGGATTGGTGCGTGAAATGTGCAGTTGGTGTATGAAGCTAGTTTAGCTTAGTTTTCTTTTCTTTATTATTATTCTGACCTGAATCATTTGTTCATTATAGAAATGGAGGTTTTTATGTTTTAGACATGAAAACACTTCATCAGAAATTAATGGCTCTGTGCTCAAAGACGATAAATTGGCAGAAGATTTGGTGAAGCTTGAAGGTGACCAGACCAAAGACCTGAAAAAAGATTGGTTTGCAGCTATTCATCCGGTATTTACTTCATTTGTTCTGTTTTGGCCTCAGTGTAAACAACGAAATTATTAATTTGCAGACTCTTGGTGTCCCTCTTTTGCTCTAGAGATTTGAAGTTTCTATTCTTGATTACTGCTGATTTATTAAATATTCTATACTTGCGCATGTCTTGATTGTGTTCATCTTGTTTTAAATGCATAATCCCATGGGTTTAATTTACATTCAATGGATGAAACATGTATAAATATACTGTGAAGGCTGGCATCGATTAAAGAAAGATAAACTGAACACTATATTGTTTTAGAATCATGGTTTTAAATTGTAGTTGTGGTTGCTTCGTGATTATGTTAGGAACTCCTATGTTAGACCATATCCATCAATCTTGACAAATTTGACATGATATTCTGATTTAAATCCATAGAGACAATCTCAAAAACCTGGAGCTGATTTGTGTTCTCTCCCCTTGTTATATTGGCGCTTGTCTAACCAAAAGAAAAGTTGTGTTTCATATGATAGAGGCACTCCTCAGTTTTATAACTAAAGTAAGTTTTTAACTGTGAAGATAAAAATAGATATGGTAGCAAACATGAAGCAAACGCTTGTTTGTTCTTCTTTTTTCAACTTACACTGCATATTGTTAGAAAATTAGAAGGGGACAAGAAAGACTCTTTGCACATAGTCATATGAGAGAAGGCAGAGGAATCTGAGAAAGAGATTATACATGAAGATAATTGATTTTTTTGAAAGAGTTAGCTTTTAATGGGTTTTTCCTCTTCGATAATTAATGATAGGATCTACAATAATTAAAGTAGACAGAAATCATTTATTGATTGTAAAGTGAATGAGTACACGAACTGAAAACTTGTCTATTCTCTGTTACGTAAGTCCTATATGTAAGACCAGAGAATAGACCTTGAACCGAGATTGTTATATAACTGAAACAGTAAACTAACAGAAAGATAAACAGAATAGTACAAAAAGAAAGATCTCTAACAACCTCGCACAAGCTCATGGTAGGTGAGATAAAGCTGGAAGATCATCAGCCCACTGAATTTGTCCTGGAATGTGTTGAACAATGAGTTGCTTTGGTAGAGTTTTTTTCTCAGACAAAGACAAGATTTAGTTTCATGTGTTTAGTCTTGGTATGTAGTACGAGATTGTGAGAAGATTATCATAATACACCACAGGAGTGCAGTACCGGTAGCTCGATAAGAGTTTGTCTTCATATAAGTTAATAAGTGGAGAAACAAGATTTGCTTCAGGGCTTGACCTGGCTACAACAGTCTGATTTGAGACCAACAAGAAAAATGGCAGCACCTGAAGTAGATTTGCAATCATTTGGATCTATAGCCAATCCATATCACAAAAGGCTTGAATAGTAAGGAACTTATGAGGATCAGAGGACAAACTTCAAGACCACAGCATAAAGTGCCTTTTAAGTACTGAAGAATCTGTGTCTTACAGCCACCCAATGAGTTTCAAGAGGTGTTGCCATAAACTGACAAACCCAGCACACAGAAAAACATATTTCATGATGAGTAATAGTGAAATATAAGAGTTGCAACTACTAAACTATAGAAGGAGGGATCAGAGAGTAAATCAGAATGCCGTTTGGACAGTTTGTAGTCCGGAACCATAGAAGATATATGTTTGGTGTCCAGTTTTTGTGGATAAACCTTGTCCATTTCCCATGGAAGAAGAACTAATCGGGACCTTCAGAAGGAGATGTTTGTTGAATAATTTGAGCCACACTAGTTAGTGTTGGGTTTCTTTCAATACTTCAGTTGACGTACTTCATGTGCAAAAATCAGGCCTTCGACTTCTTCAATGGAAATATCTTTAGTGCAACTTTCAATGATGACATAATCATACTCAATGTAATCCCTCGATATAAGAATCAAGATCTTCTTTAGAAGAGACAGGATCTCCAATGGATGCAAGAGGATTAACAGCAAAAGAATTTCAACAGCTTTATTGTTAAGAGAAGAACTGTGCAACTTAGAACGCAACTGACAGGCCTTTGTACGAGTTTGATGATGAAATATGCATGGATCTTGTCCAAAATTTCAAACAAGTGAATACAACCAAGAATAGCGCCAGAGAGTAGAGAGTGAAGATTGAAGCTATGCTAAGAGTGTTTAAATATGGGTGTAAATATTGCACATTTAATGTACAATAAATATATATTTGTTTGTAAGAAATCCCTAAAATTAAGGGATTGGGATTATGAGTTTATTTGGTAGATTTCCTCTTAATTTAGAGTCTTTACTCCAGGATATTTATTTCCCTTATTAGGATTAATTTTCCCTTTAAATACCCATGTATTATTTCTTTTTCTAATCAAGTCAGATAATTTTATAATTATTTACTCCCTACACAATTTATCACATGGTATCAAAATCGATATTTTGTGTGGTGACTGGCTTAGTTGAGTCCGATTGGAATAGGCGAAAGATTTATTATTGTGAATCCTTACGTTGAAAGTCTTCTTAACAAGGTTTCAGGCGAACAAGTCTTATTGTGGTGAACAACAATAAAAGGAAGCTCACTACTCACTACTGATACTTGTGGTTAATAAATGTTTCCACTCGAGGGGGGATTGTACTAATGTGGAAAGAAATTACACTTGTTAGAGAAATTGTTAGGAATTCAAGTGTAAGTTGAAATCCTACATTGAGTAGAATTGAGAAAGTTGAGAAATTTATAAGTGAGAAATATTCATAACCTAATGCTTTAAGGTTTTTTGTTAAAGGTGGTATCACGTTTTCTTATATAGTTGACTTATGTTTCATTCATGAAAATCTTTCTGGTTTAGTCTCCCTCAAAAATTCCCAACAAAGAGTAATTGATTTTGTTCCCAAACAAGATATTTAGGATTTATGCTGTTAAGATCAAGATCTTGCTTGTTCAGAAAACATGAAGGTGTTTTTTGAGGAATGAGGATATGATGTTATTGGTGCACTCTGATAACTTGTTCTACATGTTGGTGCCATATAAATTTTTATTATCAAGTTTTTCCGTGATTTGATGCGAAAAGGTCATTGGAGCTGGTGTCAAAACAAAGGAAATAGATCCACCAGATGCATGATTTGAGGAATGAGATGGAAAGCCATGGAAACTTGTCTGTCCTTTCTTACACAAGTCCTATATATAAGACCGCAGAATAGATTTTCAACAGAGACTGTTATAACTAACTAAATCAGTTAGTTATATAACCGAAGCAGTACAGTAATAGAAAGATAAACAAAAATGTACAGAGAGAAATATCTAACAACATTTGATTGTATTGATTAAAACCAAATAAATTGGTAAGAGTCATATAGATTATGTCTTATGTTTTTTAATTAAAATGAATTTGATGACGTCGTTCTCTTAAAAGAAATTCTAACTTTATCAAACTGTCAAAACATCAAATTGCTTTTAAATCTTGACCACCTGTCCTTAACCAAGTAGTTAAACACTTACACCGATATGGCCTGAGTTAAAATAGTAATTGGATCAGATATTCAGCATGTGCCCAACTAAGCCATCCACTTGAAAAGTATATTTTAGAGAAAGGAAAGGAGCTGAGTAGGATGGGAGGGATGATCCAGCGGTTCATAGGGAGCGGCATGCACAGTGGGGGGAAGGAGGCGATGATCATTATGTTGAAGTGGTTCCTGTAAGAGTTAGGCTCTAGGTATTCTCTAAGGTTTCTTGATTGTTAGATCTCTATTAATTCATTTCCATATTAATCAATAATATTCTGTTCTTATTACTCTAAATCTGTATCATAGACAATTCAAACATGTTTAGGGAGTCTCAGAAGTGGTAGTAGTAATATTTTTGTAACATTGCAGGTCATAACTGTTATTCATGGTGTGGAACCCTGGACAGTTCCTTGGACAGCAAAAACCATTGTTCAGGTAAAGTATATGCTTTCTAACATTTTGCCACCATCATCGATGCTATCAATTCTTAGAGTATGTTTTGTACTTTAGATCAAGGATTCTATTTGTGCCTCCTTACCTTAGGAAGCTCTACTTCTGCATAGCCAAGAATGTCCATTCCTCTTTCTTTTGGAGTGAATGAGGGTTCTTAGCTGTCAATACGGCAATAAAGTTATTGCTTGACAACTTTACCCCAATTTCATTTATGCAAAAATGATAAAAGGTATTACTTTGTTTGCAAATAATAATTTGTGGTTAAAAATAACATTTATTAGTTTACCCATTCTTGATATTAAAATTTCTACAAAATTAATAAACTACTCTTATATTTAAAAATTGTTATAAAATCTTTTCACACATTGCTACTTTTTATTGAATTTGGAAAAGACAGCCTAATGTTAAAATATCTGGAGAAACCTAAAGTAATTACATCTTTTTTATTGAATTTTTTTCAATTAAGAACTTGTATATGGATGGAATTGCCGAATATTTACTTAATCAGAAACAATATAGCCGATTTAATTTGCTCTTGGTTTCATTACTTCTAGAAGAGCACCTAAGTTGGATTCTGCAGGTTATGCTCCTCTGGATTGCCTCATTTTGGTTTGTAGGATCTTGGATAGTTCCATTTTTAGCATACACAGCAGGGTTTAGAAAGGAATCTCTTACATACAGAGGGCAAGCATTGTACAGCCTCTTGACGGATGTTGCCGAAGGTGTGATTGGGATAGCAATTCTTCGTCATTGTCTTGCAAAGTTTCAACCTCTTTCATCTGATTGGTTCAAATTTGAACTCAAGGGGAACTGGCAGTTTGATGTTGGTTTAGGCTGCCTTATGTTCCCCCTTATCAATCAGCTATCACAAATGAACCTAAATTTGTTGCCTGTTCTTCAATATACTCCAGTTACCATCTCAAGTGTAGAGCAATCCATTGTTGCGCGAGACCCTGTGGCAATGGCGCTCTATGCAGTGGTAGTCTCAGTTTGTGCCCCAATATGGGAGGAGATTGTCTTCCGTGGTTTTCTTCTCCCATCTTTAACCAAGTACATGCCTGTATGGAGTGCAATATTAGTTAGCTCAGTATCCTTTGCCTTGGCACATTTTAACATTCAGAGGATGCTACCACTTGTATTTCTTGGCATGGTGATGGGTACTGTCTTTGTACGGTCTAGAAACCTCTTGCCATCAATGTTGTTGCATAGTTTGTGGAATGCTTTTGTATTTCTGGATCTCATGAAATAAAATATAAAGCTTTTGGCTATTTTCTTACGTTTTGGCATTCTTGCTTCTGCTTTAGTCTATTTTCACTCGCTGTCAGACAAATTAAAGGTGCACTTATTATGCCTTGACCAAGAGTTTATATAATTTTTTACTTCTCAATGTTAAACTTGGAGGGTTAAAAGTTAAAACCAGAAAGGGGAGGAGTGGGGTGGGGTTGTGTTGTACTACTTTTGTCAATATTTAAACACTTAAAATCGGTGGTACGATTGTTGTCGGTAGAACTGTTAGCAAAACAGCATCTAATACACTTTCTTGAACGCGTTCTTTATTACTGACTGAAATTTATCAGAAAACACAATTTTGTAAATCCCACTTCTAATTTTGAATGAGATTCCATTAATGATTTTATAATTTTCAATAAAATTCAAGTAAGAACAAGGAGTGTGTTAGAAAGTATGTTGAAAGTCAGTTTCTTGGGAGACTTGAAGGTATTATTTTCTAGTTCCAAGTCCTCCATTTGAAGCTGGAGAGTGTGATGCGAGCACTCCTCTCATCTCATTGCCAGTGCTGATAAATGTTTGCCATGCCTCCATTTGTAGAGCATAACATTAAGATGGTTGACTGTCTTTCACCAAAAGCAAGAACTTGAGAATTTCAACTTTCAATGCCAACTGTAGATGGAATTCCGAGATAAAATATTTCAGAAGTCTCTGGAAGATGAACAATGAAGGATGACTGAAAATGAAATGCAGACCATGCTTTATTTAAGCTATACAGAGTCCAATAATGTATTGGTTGCCTCTTCCACTCTTAACATCCTTACAAGCTGGCCCCAGAACGGCACTTAATGACAAATAGTTATAGAATGAGTGCATGTGGTTTGCCTAATGCCTATAGCCACATTTCACCTGCTGCTGAGCTGGTTGTCATGATGCTCCCTTGTGAAATTTATCTGCAATCCAACTAACTGTGTTCTTGTAGATAAAAATTCTGTCAATTTTTATCAGAACCACTTAATTCTTTGGGTCCTTCCTGCTTGTATGAATGGTGCAACATTCTTTTCAGAACTGGACTGCATTAATGAGTGTTGTATTTACTAGTAAATACATATTGTCTTAAATGGGGACATAAGGGAGGGGACCAATTGGTTTTAAGTCACTTACTATCCTGACTCAGTAGCTTTTGTCCCAAGAACCTTTGCTGATGTTTACTTTATCCGACAACTGAGGGGACCCTTGTCTGCTATTTTAGCATTTCATAGAATTGCTTATCAGAACCAGTTTGCCCGTTTTTGGATGAAAAAGACGTAACTTTCTTCAACATTTAAGCCTCAGAAGATTTGTGTGCATCTCCACTCAGGCTGCTAGTGGATCAAAAAGCCTGAATTTCCTTACCCCATGAGAACCTCATGAATTTTGCTCTTTAAGAATTCAAATTCATGTTGAACTCATCCAGGGACAATAGTGATTCCACAGATGCCAACAGGGAATGTTATCATGTACTCAGTTTGTAATATGTATCTGCCTTCCTTTAAGAATAGAGTGCAGTCCCTTTGTGCATGTCATTTGATTTTCAATTACCTTTACAAACCATATTAATTTAAGCTTGACTGTACTTTTAGTCTGTTAAACAACCAAATTTGTGTATAGAAGGAATACTTTGCTTGGATTTAGTTCTTTGAAATTCTACAATCAAATTCTCATGTGTTGTCCTCTTTTTATTACTCCAACAATTTCCTTTTCTACTTAAAATTTCCATGAATCGAATCATTTAAATAAATTTAAGCACTCTTTTATTTAAATCTCACTAATCAAAATATCATATTCAGATTTCACCTAATAAGATTCTTCAAATGTCAACAATATTTTTATTACCAGTCTTCTAAATCAATTTATATTACAAGTTCATCCTAAACACTTAATTATTAAATAGAAAAAATAGCCTCAAACGGAGGAAATTGACGGGAGAACTTGATTGTAAAATTTTTTAAGCTTTTAAATATTATTGACCAAATCAGTGATTAATTAAATTAAATGAGCTATTTGTAATTGTTAGGAACTTATATATAATTTATACTTAGTTATAGACTTGGATTTAAATTGGTTTTGGTTAGCTCACCTTTAAATTATAAACACTCCTCTTAACGCTTTCTATACTAACTTTTGAAAGTAATGAATTATATTATTTTTCCTCTTTCTTTCCTATTATTCATTTTATTTTATTTATTTATTTTTATATCACCATGAATTTCTTGTGTTATAAATTGTCCTGGTCCTCTCTTTTTCCTATCACGATCTTTCCCAAAGAAAAGTAAGATACGATTTAAAATCAAAATTCTGCTTTTACATAGAAAGCTTTACCGACACTTACCTTTCAAAGAGGCTTTTGGTTATTATCCAAGAAATCTGGTCCAGCTAGGTAAAAATTTGCTACTGCAGTAGCTCAGTGGCAGGGGTAGCTTAGAGAACAATTTCTTGGTAGATATATTCCTATTCTAAATTTCTTGAATAAGACTCTAATCTTGTGCATAGTTGAAAACCATTGCATGACGCTAAACCACTAAAAGTACTATAGTACACTGCTTTTTCTCTTCATGAAACAATAATGTTGTCCAAGAGTATCTCCTGCATATAATAATCAATGATGGTCCAATAAAATATACAACATATCTGTGTCATTTAGGTTGCATGCACATAATAAATATGGTACGACCAGATATTTTATAATTGTAAGTTTAGTCTGTGCAACAGTTGGAATGTAATATCACACTGATAAAATCACCTTTCTATAGTGGTCATATCCATCCAAATAATATTATTACACAAAACAATAAGACAAGAGCAAATTTCGGAAAACCTTGGTATAATCAACAATATTGCACATATTGTTTTAAAACATTGATTTATGACATAACAACTGAGGATTTGAACTCATTATTCTTCAGCATGAGTAATTACTTTTGAGTTTCAGTTTAAATTGTTTTTTTTTTACTGGATTCCTAGTGTAACAACATTTGCATATTAGTGTGCATGAACCTCCAGGATTTTCTAGGATGTGATTTGGAATTTAGACTGTAAGTCTAGAAACAAACCAACCCCTCCTTTATGAAAATTTTAAAGCAATAAATGATTAAAAAGAAAAGGTGAGGCTAACTACTGATGAAACAGGACATCATGGGTCTATTGGTGGGCTCACAATTCTGTTTCTTTTTCTTCCTTTCTCATTTCCAATTATTGAAACTCATTGTCTCTTGCCAGACAGCCACATGACTAATTCTTGGACACAGATTATATATTAAGGGGTGTGTGTATATGTATACATATAAGTCAAATGATATGCTGCATAAGAGGTGTGAGTGCTTTTGCTAGCAATAGCCCACCTTGTATCCCCTTTCCTTAAATTGTCAATTCTTTCCAAGATTCCTTCTATACCTTCACAATACCACATCCATGGAAACTTCCCAGCCTCTTTCTATTGAAAGCTTCTCGTATAGTTGGTTAGTAAACCTGAGGCCATCATCACTAGAAAGCCTTGATAGCTCTCTTAGAACTTCCCTTGATGCATCTGATGAAGCTTCTTTCATTGAGATGGACCCAAGAAAGCCACCCTCTAAAAGATTCTTTAAGAACTCACAGGACTCCAAATTTGACTTCCCAATTTCACAGTCCCCTCTTACTCTTGTCCACGCAGATGAACTCTTTTCCAATGGCTACCTCATGCCTCTTTTTGTTGAATCACTGCAAATGGAAGAATATGAGTCATCTGACTCCAACACAAGCCTGGTTTCATCATCACATGCACCGAAGAGCGAGACTCCTCCAGGTCCTTCTAGATGTCTTTCCTTAAAAAGGTGCAGAACACTGTCAAGGAATGTATTCCAGAAGTATCTGAATTTCTTAAGGCCTTTGTGTAAAAGATTGAGGGGTCACAAATCAAGTACTGACACTGTTGCTAAAAGAGGTGAGTCTGTGAAGAATAGGAGATACTATTCAGACACATCCCCGCGTATTAGTGTAGCCTTTTCTGCTGATGATTGGCGCTACTCTTGTGATTCTGAAAGCTCAATATATGAGGCAGTTCTCCATTGCAAAAGATCCATCGGTAATGGTAAGTGCAAGTCCAACATTTATAGATGTCTGTCAATTGAATATAGTCATTCCCATCATAGAATTCTTTAGACTTTCGGAGTTCTAACATTTTAATACTTTGTTTATGGCAGAGAGAATGAGTTAAGGGAGCTGCAAAAGGGAAGGGAGAAGATGAAGATAAAAAGAAAAGGGATTAAACTTGATCCACTGTCAGTGTCACTGTCACTGTAAAACCTTTTATTCTATGAGGAACAAAAGAACATGACACTTTATTGTTGTAGCTAAAAACTTTTTTTCACTTCTTATGGAACTTTTAACCATATTATCAGTAGGTGGCTTCTGATGGTTCACTAATAGTACATATCAAATCAAATAAAAAAAAAAAAAGGAGAAAAGGGAAAAGAAAGAATAGTAGTCACATGTGAACTGAATATGCATGAAGCCAAATTGTCTTCAGCCACTCATACTGTAACTATTCTCCTCTGCTTAATAAAGGAATTTCACAGGGAAATGTTGTGGTTGGTTGGTCACTAATCAAGCTTTTTGCATTCAAATTTGTGGAAAAAATAATAAAGATACTGTTCAATTTTATTTTCTAATATTGTTACTACAAGGATGAACCCTTTTACTACATATAAGAATCTGCTTCCCAATTTCAGTGATGTAAAAATTCTTCAAAAAATTGTATATATGATACCAATCAGTTTATTATAGATCATTCACTGCACTTCATTCTGTGACTAGATTGGAAGGGGAGTTATCAGGGTTATAGAAAACAGCTCATGGTGGTAATTTTGGCTGTGAAGTTAAGGTTCTTAAAGCTTCATATGATCACAACACATATATCTGTAATGTTTGTTTGATGCTACACAATTCCAGTAGTTGGAACCGAAAATCTTTATGCTAAAGATTAGTAATCTTGATCTGGTAGAGAGTGATAAGTGCACTTAATTTTCAAGAAGCTCCTAGAAACACAAGATGCCATTATTCTTTTCTGAAACATAATAATTGCCTAATTGGGGTACGAGATACTTTTTGTTACATAGTAATTTTCATCTCTATTAGCCAAGGTTCTTATTTTTCCGGAGTTATTGTTTTTTTACCAGATGATGACTGAAGCATATAACTGTTCAAAATTAATGGTTAACTAATTTTAGTAATTCTTGAGTTGAACACACATAAAATGAAGCTGATTTTGCATTTGAAATGGAACTCCAAGTTTTGAACTATTCATACACTAAGATTTGGAAAACAATCCTTTGAAGTGAATTCATGTTACCTTTTCATTTTCAAAAGCTTTGATAAATATGTTAAGTATTATGTTGAGCTCAATCCTCACAAAAAAAATTACAAATCATTAAAACAAAGTATGTAATCATGATCTCTATAAAATTTGAAATACGAAATTTTGTATTTCCATAAATAACAATTACGTAAGTGTCAGTTTTTTTTTAACTTATTGAAGAAATATAAAAATATAAAATTATTATTTTAAATATTTAAATAACTTATTTTTGTTACAAGAGATAAAACTCTAATAACATTATTTGTTATCTCTAATATTTAAATGTATAATTATCAAGAGATTAAGTTTAACATATAATTCAAGTTAATATTATCACAATAATAATTAAGAAATAAGATCATGAAAGTTTATATAATAATATACTTATTCATGACAGGAAAATTTCAATTAAATGTATTCTTAATATTTATATTTACTTTTATTTGTCTTGTTGAGTATCAACGCATTATTATGATCAAACACGTCCGATTTCTTGTAAAATCACTATTTTTCTCACTGTATAAATATTGGAAAATAAGAAATTAAATAAAAAATATGATAGTGTATATTATATGTTGAAATAAATAAATAAAAAAGTCAAACGAAGTCCTAAAATTATTATTTGTTAACAGGTGATACAAGATACATGATTTTAAGCATATAATTTTTATGTTTTCACTGTTCACGTAATTTCGTTGATTTGTGAGTTTGGGGAGAGTGAATTAATTAACCATATGATTTTTTAAGTTTTCACTTTTTACATATTTTCTACAATTGGGTAACATTGTCCAATAAATATGAGTAGAATTTCAAAGGGTTGATAAAGGTGGAACAATAGACACATAAACAATGTAATTAATTAAATACATTAAGATCTAATTATTAGCTTAATTCTATTTTTCAAAACAATCTATATCTATATACTATAAAGGGATATGTAATATATATCATCATAATAACGATAATAAAATATAATAATAGTGGAAGTAATATTATTGAGTTTAAAACACTTTTGACTAAATTAATATTTCAAAAATAAATAATTAACTTTTAAACTTCACTCTGATGGTTTTTCTTCTTTACAAAAACTTTCTAAACAAAATAGAAATAATAATTATACGCATTTTTTTTTATGAAATTCGAAAAACATTGTGTAGCTTTGAATGACTGATGTTATGAGAAATAATTTATGCGATGATGTGTTGTTATTTAATTATAACGCATTATATATAATAAGTATATTATTTCATATAATAATTGTTTTACACGTCATGTCTAATACACACTTTTTATCACTTCAAAAAAAAAATTAAATGTGTTTGTAAGTATTTATCTGTGAGTAAGAAATGTAATTAAAATAGACTGATAATGTAAATGTTCTTTGCATGGCAATTGAATCATATATTGAAATAGTTAATTTTTGTAATGGTAATTGGGAAAAAGAAATCTTATCTGGAATGAATGCATAATAGTTGCATGGTGATGATGAAGTGCATTTTGTTGTTGTTTTATGAGAGAAGTGTAGGGTATGTTACAAGCCATGTTCTCTTAAAAACGACTGCATGATCCAAAACCTGGTTACATGTGGAAAGGAAATTGTTGAAGAAGGTAGAATTATTTGATGGGGTGTGGAGTGGAGGGACACGTAAGTGATTAGGTCTGAAATGGTAAAAGAACAGGCCGAAGCTTGGAAGGTAGCATAAGATAGGTATTTGTATGAATGAATAAGAGTTTGCAGCATTTGTGGAACACGATGATATCCAGAATGGTTTCCATGTTCCTTTTTCTTTTTCTGGTTAGATTGCCAGCATATTGACAGGAACATTCATTAATCCTGTAAAGACTCAAACTTTCAAACACCCAACCATGAAAACGATACTCCTTTGATGTTGGTTGCTGCTACCATATATTCATGCACTGCCAACTGGGGACCCTCCTCCAGATCTCTTCACTTCAAATAAATATCTTTAATTTCTCATGTGCTTCTGCTTCTACTCTTAAAAATATATATGCAGAAAATTAAAATAATAATAATATATATATATATATATATATATATATATATATATATATATAAATATTGGAAATATTTATATGCATTGTGAAACTGTATATTTCCCTGTTGAATAAGGTGATTTTTTTCTGCAAATATAGGTGTTGATTAAATAAGAATAGATGTATGTATATATAGAAATTGAAAATTTGATCATGCAATGTGTACCCAAATTCTCTAATTCATTGCATTCAACTTCCAAGTCATTTTCTTCTGAGTTACCAATCCAAAAGCCACCAGCTGGCCCTCCCCTCCTTTGTCACACCTGTCTTTTAAGAACTCCAACAATATTTTTTAATTTATATTATCTAAAATATTATATAAAAAATTTATAAATATATATATATATAAGTATTTCTATTAAAAACATTTCTATTTATCATTATTCTCCGTTTCACCAACTTGAACAAAATCATTGATCGATTTTATCAAATATTAATATACTATTAGAATAACCCATGATATACCACTACGAGGATAAGAAGCAATAACCCTTCCAATCTCAACAACCTTAGTTATTTATCTTCTAACTAATCTTTATTCAACTTATTATATCTTTGGTTCTTCTCGTATACCTTTGTACATGTTCATCTCATCTTCACCAATTACTATATATCCAACTTGGATAATGCCTTTCTTTCATTTAAACATTGGGATTTAAATATGCAAGTTAACCAACGAACTTGGCTTAAGAGAAAACATTGCAAGCATACTCGTATGATAAGATGCACTTTCATGGTTTGAAATCTCATACAACAAAATTATTGAATGGCATGGATTACTACAATCACACCAATGATTTCTTATTTCTTTTGGAATTCCTTCTTACATGGTCACAATCATGGTGAACATGTGGATAACTTGCAAATATTGTATAATAAAAATAAAGGATGGGGTATAAAGAGAGAGGTATAAGAAATGCACATTCACTTTTGCTAATAACACTAGCAAAGGATTCAATACTAATCATCAATGTATAATTTGTTTGCAACTCTCATAGTTCGATCCCAAAAGCATTAGGGTGAATCCTAGATCAGAGTACATGATGAGAGGGAAGTTCATAGACATAAAGTTGCCGAGATAGCTTTATAAGAAACTTTGTTTTTTTTTTTTTTTTTTTACATGTTTAGATGTGAAGATAGGATGTTTTGGATTGGAAGACAAAAAAATAAGGCTGAAAAAGAAAAAAATAATAATAAAGTTATTTAATTAAAAAAAAAAGAGACAATGAAAATATGTAGAAAGTGAAATAAAATTAGTTATTGTTTAATATTATGTTTAAATTAAATTATTATTTTAATATCATAATTAAATGTTTTTTATTTTATTGACAAATATAGAATAATTTTTATGTATTTTTCCACACCCATATTCACGTTTGATTAAAAATAATCATTAGTAAATATTTTTTTATCTAAATAGTCTAATTAAAAAAAATATCGATATGAATAAATTTAAAAGAAAAATATGAATTTAGATAAATAGTGATATAAAATAGTTCTTCCGAATGAATAAATCATGTTTCATGATTTTAATTTTCCTTTAGATTTTGGAAAAAGTCCTACTACATAATTTTTATTATTATATTATAATTATAATTATTATTATATTATTATAATTAATAAAAAAATTATATTATTAATAAAATAAATAATAATTAAATTTATATTATTATTATTATTAAAAGTAATAATTATTATATTAGTTTATTATTAATAAGATAATATTTATTATTTTATTATTAATAATAGATTAATATTAATTATATTAATAAATATAGATGTATTTATTATTATTTCTTTTATTATTAATTATAATTAAAATAATATGAATAAAACTCTGATGTTGTTCATAAATCAATCTTGAGTTTTTAGAAATAAGTTTAGGTTTGGCGACATGGGTTTTGGTTTGGTCCCTTTGTATTTTTTTTTCTTTATTTTCATGTATTTGTATAAAGAAACTTAATGTTCAATATATCAACTAGATTAGAATCTTACATTAAGACGTCACGTAATTTTATTAAAAATATATATAAATAAAATAGATAATAATTAAATATATTAAAATTATTATAATATTAATTTTTTATAATATAATTATAATAATTATATGATAAATTTAGAAAAAATTACACCAATTCTAAACAAAAACTTACTCCTTTAGTACATAGCAATAAAATTAAGTAAATCTCAAATAAAATAGATTCAGTTATTTTATCTAAATCTCTAAACTTAATCACTTATTATCATTTTGATTCTCAAATAAATCATAATATTACTTCTCAAATTACATACCTTTTTTTCTCTTTTTACTTATGTAATAAACATATTGCACTTTCATGAACTTCTATTAAAAAAATTACATCATTCTTTCATAGATTTTTATTAGTTTTAGGATTAATATTACAAAACTATACACATTTAGACGGTGTTTACTCATTTTCTGTAGAGGAATATCCTAAAGTGCATGAAGAATAGTATTTTATTGCACATTATTTAAAGGTTGAAATTCCAAAATAATAAAAAGACAATACATATTAAATGATTATTGAATAGATCTCCATGTTGATTTTGAGTTAAATAATATATTATTAGTAAATAAGACAGAGATATACATGAATTTTTTTCAAATTCCACTTTTAGATACTTCTTTGTCAACTGAGACTTGTTTTCCAGATTTCCAACTGCATGCAACATCCCCAAAAGAAGAATAATGGAATTAGTTTTCTCTAACAAAGTGATACCGGTTGCCATGAAGGTTCTAGCTAGAAATTCATTTCTTAACCTTGAATCAGAGTGTAAAGATTTCCTCTGTTCTTCAATCATATTCCTTTGTAGTGTTATCACTCTTGGCTTTGTGCAACATTGTTATTGGTCTTGAACATATGCACTGGAAACTGCTATTTGTTCTGTTCTTTCCAGAAGAACCTTCAAATGTTAATTTTAACATACATGGGAAAAATTGATGAACCATTATTTATATAGCAAGAGAATGTCATTTTAGTCTTCAACTTTACAAAATTCTCGCTTTCGATTCTGACTTTGCAAAACGTTATTCATTTTAGTTCTTTATCACTTCATTTTCCCTTTTTATCGCAAAAGAAAGGTCTAAGATTTTGATTCAAGGACTAAAAAGTGAAGATTTCATATAATTAGGAACTAAAACAGTCGGCATTTACAATGTCAGGGACTAGAATGGGATTTACTCAAAAAAAAAACTTAAACTTTCCCTCATGTCCCTCACATGTCTCACCACAGAAGGTTATTAGTAAAGATGTTGATTTACATAAGAAAAGTCTAAAATTTTTCCTCATGTCCCTTACATGTCTCACCGTGGAAGGTTATTAGTAAAGATGTTGGTTCCCTCGTTATTCTCTCTTGGTCGTTCGAGACTTCTAAGAATTCATGTAGATGATGAAGTCTTGGAACTATTGGAGTGTGTTGTTGTCAAACAAGCTTCTAAACTAAATCATTTTTATCCGAGTTCACAAACTTCAAGTAATTTTCAGTCTTTTTGGAATGACCACGGCTCCCAAGTCCTAAGGGAAAGCATTTCTTCTGTGTTTTTCGCTTTCTCTCGCTTGTGGCAATGGCAAGGTCATTGGGAAAGAGGTCTTGGATGACAAAGGCATGAACTATGGTGGAGACAAGCACTGCTGTTAATGTGAATGTAGAAATGAGACTCAATATTATGCACAAAGATTGAGTTACAACATTTGTGACTTCATTTGTGTAGGTTATGGTAGCAATTGCTGCGGCAGTCATTGGAAAAGTGTAGGCCCACCATGAAATTGAGAATCTGCACAATCACATTATGTCAGAAAATCAACATAATGAAATAGCATATGGTATAGATATGAACAAGAGTGGAGCTTACTTGAATCCTCTGAAAAGATTGACCCGAACTGCCTGCGAAAGCATATGAAATAAAACTAATAAGCCACTTAATACTAAACTTAGAAAAAACTAGTCATTATGCATATTTAAAGCACTAGTGTGACAAAAGCTTACCAGCGAGAGATATAGAAACATGGAAGTGAAATAGAAAATCCGTGATTCATATTGAAAAGAACCCTGAATCTTAGCCAATGCCATTGCAGCAACACTAGGTGGTGCAACCAAAAGAAAGAACACTGGATGAAGGTCTTTGGGGATGGTCTTATTTGTTGGAAGCATCTGTGAGAGAGTTACAAATATCACCAAGTAGTGAGCTAGCCCAATAGCAAAGAAGAAAATAGGCCCTTCTTTTAGGCCCATAGATGCACCCAATAAGGCCCCCACAAAATTTCCAACAATTGCTAGCATATTCGATGGATTGGCCACCTTTGAGATCATTCTTTTGCCCCCAAACATCCACTGGCCATATATTTTGAGCATAAGGCAGAACAATGGAATCATTAGAATGTACCACACTGCATGAGGCAATTCTTTGGCAAATGATGAAGGAACTCCAAGACCTAAGAACAAGAGGGCTACCCATGGAGCAAAGAAGAAGTTAACACGAACTGCATGATGGTACTCGCGCCGAACTGCTTCAAAATAGAGAATTATTTTGAAGAGATAGATGGTGAAAATAGTTGCAACAAGAGCAACAGAGATGAGCCACAGGATGAAATTTATTTTCGGGTTTATGTGAAGAAATTCAGTGGAAGGTGACGTGGCCAATGCTTTCCAAAGAATTGCTTGACTGCTAACTCCAAGACAAATACCAAAAGATGAAATTGGAAACCGAAGAAGAAATGGCCACTGCTTGTCCTGAGGAAGCACCAACTCTTCTGAAGACTTCTGAAGGAGTGAATCAAATTAAAATACATTAGACAAACGCCAATGGTTAACTTTTTTATGTACCGGTGAGTGTCAAAAAGGAATAAGGATAATTTGAAAAAAAAAAAATGGTTTACTTTTGTCAACGTAAGTCTCAATTAGCTGAAATATCAGCAAAATCTGCATTGAAGGTTATCTAGGATGTGGAAAATTTGTTACACAATAAGAATATGACTGCATATCTGAGGAGTTTGTACCTGTGGACCTTTCAATGTTTTGAAGAACAAATCAACAGGTAAAGGCTTATTAGTGTTGCTTAAGCTGGCATCCTCTTCCACACTTTGTGTATGTACCCTTCCACGCAGAATTGATAATTTCACCTCAAGTTTACTGGACCATGTTTTGAAAAGGTTAGTTCTCTTATCGTTCAAGGTTTTGATGCTTTCACGATTGGTAAGATTCACTGTGCTTGCTGCCTCTGGGTGCACACTGCCATTTGGCATCGATTGTGATGGCAATGGAGGCTTGGAGTCCGTAGTAGTTGATTGAGAAGAGAAAATGGGAGCAGCATTGCTAGAATCAGTTTGGCCACTATAGAGAACTCTTATTGTGTTATGTAGCTGAACATCTTCGCAAGAGATTGGCATGTTGATAAATACCGAATGCTTATTTTGATGATATCTGGCCGAATGTTCGTGTTCATCACCTTCCTGTTATTGGAAACAAATATCCTAAATTATAATCACCAAAATGGATGTTGCTATTGAACAATACTATTAGTTTTATTTACTTTCATCAAAAGGGACTAATCTCTGGAAATTTATTTTCAATTTTGCGAGCTCACTGTAATGGTAACGAGCCTTACTTTGAAAGACGAGCTGAGACTTTTCAAGTGAACAGTGTCAAAGTTGGCTACATCATTTGATGATATATGTTGAACTAATGATGGAACTTTAGGCAAGCCATGCCCTTCTGTTACACGGTTAAGGTTGTTTTCCATGCTAGGCCTAAACCTGAAAAAGTATAAAAGCTATTGAGTTTACATGACAAGTGAATGAGTAATTTTAGTTCTCAAGGAATTTGTAACATTAGACAAACAGAAAACTATTTCAATTACAGAGACTATAACATTAGCATGCAAATATATGATTTGAATATTAGCCTTCTTACTAATTTAGATGAAAACAATGGAAACCTCGGATAGAGAAATGACTAGATAACTACTCAAGTTATTGACAAAGCATATTTTGGAAGAGAGCAATGAGATCTAATGGCACGACCAATAATTAATCACTGCTATCATTTTTGTCATTTTCTCGTTAGATCATTAGGATCTACATGTATAATTATATATATATATATATATATATATATATATATATATATATATATATATATATATATATATATATATATATATATATATATATTGAGGAAGGACCGAAGAGGCTGATCTATACAGTCTTGCCCCCTCACTAAGAAACGAGTTATAATAGTGCAAAAGGGAAAGGTCTTATGAATATTGCTAGTAATATACACTCTTCGATACTCTTCATTAGGTAAAGTAAAATTCATGTGAATCTTGTACTCATACTAAAAATCTGAACTGCTGTCAAAGTCAGCCTGTTCTCTTCCTAGTAAGACTCACGTGTAATTCACCATAGTAGAGAGTAAATTGAAAAGAGTGTGTATGAGAATAGGATGGTATAGCATTTCAAAAGATCTCATTCTTTCCCATAAATGCAATACTACTGCCACTAGCGTTTTTTAAAACCTGTTTTTATTAGCCTTGAAAATGGAGATATGAAGAGGCAATTATGTTGCATGAAGTGGAAACGAATCTGCAGAATGCAGATCATTGCTGTAACTCCTAGCCCGTAAGAAAGAGATAAAAAAACATATGTATATATGAATGAGGATTTTGAACCTTTGAAGTTCTTACACTCTATATCAGAGGCACAGGTTATAGAACTGAGGAAGCAGAAATTTTACAAGAAGATGCAAAGAGAAAATACAAAACAAAGTTAGGAAAATTGTGCTGAGGAAGCAGCCAAGTGGTTCTTTGAAGAAAGATGAAGAGTGTGGAGATGGAATGGGTGAGAGATGATGAGAAGGAGATTATATACAATGCAAGACTATGGTGGCCACAATATGCTCGTAGCCATTACGTCAAAAGCACTTTATTAGTGATAACAACAGCTGCTTATTTTGACAACTGCGTGGCCACGTTAGAAGACAAGAACTGCACAAATTTTGGTAGGTCAGATTATGTCAGAAACCATAGATGAGTCGGTGAAAATAGTAAAATAACATTAGAACAAGAAAGTTACGGGAATATAATACAATTAAGCTTCAATTTTCTAGGTCAGTGCATGATCATTTTTTTAGCCACCACCACCTAACATTTGTGTGACGTCAGGATTAAATATAGTACTAAAATGGAACCAAACACTGCTTTTCTGAACAAGGTTCGCTACTACCACTTATGTACGATAATATTCTAATATTTTCCTTGTCATCTTCCAACACAAACCCAGAATGGAACGTAATATAATCCTAAGAGATAAAAAGAATAGAAGCTTTATGAAGGAAGTTGTAAGTAAATGGATATTAAAAGAAGACTAAAAGCATTAGTAATACACTCTATAGAACACAGTGTCAGTCACAGTGACAAATACATTACCCTGATTAGTAGGAACAATACTCTATTAGAAAAATTTAAATATTACTTTATTAATTTTTGGCTTAAAATTTATCAACTTTTAAAAATTATTTTGAAATCATTTAAAAAAACTAGAAAGAAAGATATAAAAGGAATATTATCTCATTTTTGTTTTCCCTTTATATTGATTATATACTATATTTTTTTAATATACATAATATTATTATTATTATTATTATTATTATTAAGTCTAACCAATAGAGATGTAATTTATTGAGAGAGAGAAAAATTACAATAACTTGATTTTAGAGAAAAATGAAAAATATAAATCGAGTTTAATTTAAATTAAAATAATGTATCAAATATGTCTGAAAGAATAAATATTATGGGAGTTTATGAATAAAATCACGAGTCAACATTATAAAATAAATATAATATTATTTTTAATTAAAAATTTTAAAACATTAAATGTGAAATTTTAACTTACATTTGTTTACTAACAACGTATTTATCTAATTATTTTAACTTGTTTTAAATTAAAGAATAAATTAGTTCTTTGAATCTCGAAGTCTAGTGACTAGCAGTCCCTCAACCTAACTCGTCTAAATTCTTTTTTAAGTATAAAAAAATTAGGTCCAAATTTTTTTAAGAGAGTGTTTATGTTAAACGAAGAGGGTTATTAAATAATTGGAACATCTCTTTCTCTTTTAGGTAGTGCTGGGTTTAAACTTTTTGAAAGTTGCTCTAAAATTATCTTGGTCCTGAAACTTTATTGATATCTGAAAAATACTAGTGTGGGAAAAAATATAATTAAATCAAGCTGACATGAAAAATAAAATAAAATTCCGATGAGAAGTCAAGAAGGTGGTAAAATTCAAAAGGACTTAAATGGAGCGTTTACGATTATTCTGAAAATGAGTGAGTGAAGATGCATGCGCGTTTCCTCGTAAAGTAAGTGAAGGAGGGTGCGAACGAAAATCACGTTTGAAGGTAAAAGTAAGTGAAGAAAAAGGTTAGATTTACCAACACGTCTTTGACTATGGGAGGAGGTGACGGTTTTAGGGTAACTTCAAATTTACCATAAAAGCTGCATCTCATTGTTGCTTGCAAATTACGAGTAAATCAACGTAAATATTGATTTTTTATTGTTTTTAATAGATTTATTAATATTGTTGTATTTTGAAACCAGGAAATTATTATATTTAAACATATTATCTGTTTTTAAACTTATGTAATAATTTTGTCTTTAAAAATATTTTAATGGTTGAAAAAAAATTATATATATAAAATACATTAATTATTAAGTGATGTAAATTCCTAAATCGATGATTAAAATTATGAGTAGTGAGAAATTTTTGTTTTGATTTTATGATAAACAACAATATTTCATCTAAAAAGAAAAATAATTCTGTCTTATAATCATAATATTATTATTATAGTTAATTTTTAAATATATTATTTTTTATTTAAAATTTAATTTTAAATACATGATTTTTTTATCTAAAAATTGATTTGATAGTGGGAATATTTTTTTATAAATGGTAACTATTTTTTTCAAAATTATTCATTTAAAATCTTAAAATCAAAATTCAATATAATCGAGTCATCTCATCACATCTCTTGTTAACCTCAAAATAAGAATAAATATAATTTTAATTTTTTTAAATATCTTAAGTTTAGAAATAACTCCAAAACATTATATATCTTATATATTTGAAATTCTGCATCTTAATGAGGCTACAACCTAAGAAAACTATTTATCAAAATAAAAAAAAAAAGTTTCATATTTTACTTCTCAGTTTACAATTTTTTTTATTAGTTTAATCTGTATCAAAATGTATATATATATATATATATATATATATATATATATATATATGAAAATTTAATAAAAAAATAAAAGTAAATTAAATAATAAAATCATTATAGTCTAAGGTCATGTATTAAAAAGAGAAAAGAAAAATTAAAAAAATTAGAAAAGATGCTTCCTAAATTGGTGGGGACAACATAAGTTTCGCCGATGACTCACTCATGCATGGGTCGTGATTTGACTTGCATGCCCAATATATCTTAATATATAAAAGAATTATTTATTCTAAAAATAAAATTCAATTTTTTTATCATTATTTTTTAAGCTAATAATTTAAAATAATAAATATTATATTAATTATGGTAAAAAAAGTAGACTATGAACATAAATCTCTTTTTATTTTTTTATTTATATATATAATAATGACATTCATATAAATAATAATAATTATTATGATATTTTTGTTAATTTTTTAAAATTAAAATTTGATCTAGATTATAGTTTAAAATAAATATAAATTATTTAATTGATCATACACATATTTTATTAGGATTCATATGATATATGATTTGTAAAACACATATAAATACAAATTATTTGATTACTTATTAATTTGTTACACAGTCAACTCAAGATAATATATAAAAGTAACTAAACTGTAATATCATAAAAACAATAATAATTAAAAAATTTCATTAAAATAGTTAAAGTATAATATGTTTAGTTATAGTAGAAAACTGTCAATATTATTTAGAATAAAACTAAACAATAACAATAAAAAATAAAACGTAGTTCAATTATAAAAAAAATAATGAAAAGAAAAGAATTGTGATAACACGATAAGAGTGTATTAAATGCGATTAAGGAGTATGAAAAAGAGACAAGGAAACATGACGCTGTGGCTGTGATTATTATGGCCGCAAATAAACGAGACAAATAAAATATACGAAGAATTTGAAAAGATAAATACAACTAAAAGAGAAAATAAAGAAAATGTTAAATTGAAGCAATTTAAACAAAATCTATAATAATTCTATAAATAAATATAATCTATGTAGATATAAAATATTTATTTTTTTAATCTCTCTTATAAACAAAGCTTACTACGACAAATATAAAATTAATCGTTATAATTTTATATAGTGATTATTTTACAATCATCATTAAAAAATTTAATTTAATTGTAAATTTATGATTGTAATTTTTTTAATCTGCCAATCAACAACTACTCTTATTTTTATACTCTCACCTTTAATAAAATAAAATAAAAACTCAATGTTTAATCATTAATAAAATTGAATATATGTTTAAAAAATAATTATCATCCTAAAACACAATCAACTTATCTGGTTAACTTCTAAAGTACAAAAGCTTTTAATGCCAATATAGTTTATTAACAAATGCCATGTATTTCTTTCTTAAATATTAGCCAAATTGCTAAAAGAAATTAACGGTATCCGTTAATTGGTCATTTACATTAATAAATGAAAAATTATGTTGAGCATTGCGAGAAAATTAATAATGGAATGTTATTTACTAATGAATGACAAATTAATTATATAATAAAATCATTTTCAACCAAGCAACTTAAGATATTATAATTTGATTAATTGATTTAGTTTTTATATCATGCCACTATAAATGTAAAATTAATATAAGCTTATGTAATACTTACCTTACGTGATTTTCACGTAATTAAGTATATATATATATATATGTGATTTCACATATACATTTAATTGATACATTAATTACACACGTGCTGGTCACGTAATTTTAAAAACTAATTAATAAAGTACAATATTTTCTCATTGTTGTCAAAATAATTTGTTATCTGATATTTATTAATTTATTATTTATTTTAATTTCAAAATTTTAAAAAGTATCAAGAGTTAAAAAATTTATACTATAATAAAATGCACCGTAAATTTAAAAGTAATTTATATATTTAAAATATCTACTTATTATAAATTTAAATTACAATGTCAAATTTAGCTGAATTGGTTGTGTGTGATATGTATTTCATTTTCATAGATAAAAAAAAGTAAAATACTAATTAACCATCTTAAAAATAAGTATACGTAGTTTATTTCATTTTTATCATTAATTATTGCGATAAATAAATTAAAAAACTAGTAAGTTTGAATATAAATACTAATATACTATAAGATATGGTGAAATACACTGGAACCCAAGAACTAGTGTGATATTTAATTCTATACAAATGCAGTATTGTTTTGAACTGGGCTATTAATGGCTCAAGTCAACACTTCCCTTAAATAAGAACATGAATAGCTGCTTAAGGCCAAACTTTATTGAATTTTGAAACATTTTCCTTAATATAACTAGGTATTAATGTTTTTTGCACAGTGAACTAATAATTACACTTTTTTTGAGTTGAACACATGAGTAGAAAATTAAAAAAAAATTAATGAATTTCAAAAATTTTCTTTGGGCAAAATATGGATTAGGGATGGTAAAACAGACTAACCCGAACCGTTTTGATCCGCCAAAAATGGGACGGGGCTGGCCCGATATAGTCATGACGGATTGTAGACCTTGGCTCGCCTCGCCATAGGGCGGATTGGCGAGCTAACCCGCCATAATTAAAAAATAATAATTTTTTTAAATAATTTTTTTTAATAAATTTAATAATAAATTTATTATTTGTTTGTCAATAATTTTATATATATATATATATATATTATTTCAATTTAATAATATAAATCAATACATTATTTTAAGAAATTATAATTTAAAACAATAATAAAATTTACATAATGATAAATAATAACAAATATATATATATATATATATATATATATATAAATAACGTTAAACTTATAAAATTTATATTTTTTATATTGAAAAATTTAAATACCTATATATTTTTTATTTGATAAAACTTCATATTATTCTTGGTTGAGTAATTCTTACACATTTAATTCAAGTAATAAAAATAAAAATAATCGAGTGCTTAGGATAAACAAGGAGAACATGAGAGAAAGTTATGTTTCAGGAAGGAGAATATTTTCCATGAGAATGAAACTTTTTAAATTCTTTTTTAAAAAATTTTAACTTTATATATTATCTTTATAATTAATTTTATTACAATAAAAAAATATTTTTTTATTCATTAGGTGGGTCGTAGGCTGGCCTGCCCTCGCGAGTTGGCTCGACGGGTGCGGGTTTGGCAGTGCGGGCCAAAACGGGTCAGTGGCTGAAAACATCAACCCGCCCCGCCATATTAAGGCGGCTGGCGGACCTAACCCGTTTTGTCATCCCTAACAATATTAAATATTTCAAAATTACAATAATACTTATTAATATTAATATGTATGTCCGAATGCAAATGACTAATTAAATTTTAAACACTTACAATGCAAATTATTTTACAAACTTGAATTCCCAAACACGGCTTTAATTAACTTGAGAATTAAATACTCCAGAAACAATGGAAGAGCGAATAAAGCAAAAAGGAAATTGAGTGCTTACTTGTAATAAATAAAATAAAATAAAATAAAGACACACGTATAACTAACATGAAATGGTATTTGACGAAAAACCTAATTTTAGGCACGATAATAGAAGTTAGAATAGAAACACTTTTTAAAAAAATGGTGCGTGTTGGAGTCCAATAACACCGCTGAAAAAGATATCTTCAGTTAATGGAGGAGAGTCACTCACTACACACACACATTCTCATTCTCGTCATCTTCTTTTTATCACTAACAAAAAGAAAAAGCACGTCTTTGGCCTAATGGAGTGTGAAAATTCACCATATATATTAATTAAGTTAGGAATCAAAATCCTTTTCTATTCTCACAAGTACCTGAAAAATAAAAATAAAAACTTTTCCAAACACAGCTTAATGGAGAGCGGTTCAATCGCCATGTACCAATGGTTTTGTCAAAACCCTAATTATTTTTCTTCAGCTCTTTTTGTCTTCATTTAAAACAATAATAAAAAAGTCTTCGCTATTTAGTCCCTTTTTTTCATTAAACATTGATAAAAAGAAATGATCTTGTTAAATCGTGTACTATATTCTGACCGAACTATTGATAGGACCCTTCAAACTTATATCATAATGCACTTCACAGTGAAGCTTTAAAGATGTAATAATTTTATTTTAGGAATGTTTGAAAAGAAAATTAGATAAAAAAGAGAGATGCAAACCTGGAATATATAGAAACCACACGTAACAATTTATTTGAAGTGCGATCTTAAGTTATGTACACTATACCCTATATATCTAGATGGTGCTTTGGGATTTTTTTTTTACCCTAAGTTGAAGGGGCTTTCGTGGTGCGTAGCAGTTCCTTCCACTTCCACGTATTGTCTTGTCTGGCATTGGAATTTTACAGATAATAAGCCAAAACTAATGAAAATTAAAATAATTTATGAAATTTCACTTTTAAAGATAACGGATGGAACAATTCCTAATTCATCGAAAGAGAGATGAACAGTTTTGAAAAGAAAGAATTGGTGCAAAGTAAGGTGTGGAAGTGGCAATAACTAAAAGTCTAAGAGAAAACAAGCATCAAATTCTTTAAAGAAATCATGTCAAGGGCCATTTCTGTTCTATTTTTCTCCAATTCTTGTATGTTTAATTAGTAATGTAGATCAAAGAAAAAAAAAAGGTAAGAATAGTGGGAATAAATAGTATCTTTCAGCATTTAATTTGTAGTCCAAGTAGTTTGTTGTTCGTACGTGTCGTGCACTTTATTTTCTTTTTTTTTTTTCTCAAAAATCTCTTCATTTATTATATATATATAAAAATACAAATATGATATAGTCACAATTTTTTATCTTAAAAAATATATAAATTATTATTAATTTTGACTCTAAATAAATTAAAAATCTTGATCAAAAAATTTATTCCAAATATGTTTTTTTTTTTAATCTCTTTTGTTTGAGGGGTGTGAGCGGTACGGTTAGTGGTACTCGAAAATTAAAGGTTGGAAGGAAAGTGCGTGGAATTGTTTGGCATGCGCAAGAGTTGGTTTTTATTTGGTGTGAGTGATTGAGACGTGGTGGTGATGTTGTTTTTGTGGGTAGAGAAGAAACAAAATGTTTGACTTAGTTCTAAGTAATGTCAGTGAGACTTTGTTTACTTTTGGGTAATTAGAGTTAAGAGTATTGGGATCAGAATCAGAATCCCATTACGATTTTATATTTTCCCACCATTAATTATAAACTAAATCAATTCAAAGGCTCTGATCTCATTACTCTATTTGTTATTAGAAACTTGTGAAAGAATAATGTTCATCAAATATATTAAATCTCAAAATGTTTTACATTACACTGTATATTAATTGATAATAATTACTTAAATTTATATATGTAAATACAATAACTAAATTTCAAAAACTTTAAAAAATATAGGAATATTATAATATTGTTTTATTTAGTTTTATTATTAAAATTTTAAAATAAAATAAAATAACTACAACCATCCTTACTCTTGACCTAATTGGTACTAGGATATTTTCAAACAAAAAATATGTTATGTAATCAATTAATTTTTATTTAATAATTAAAAAAAAAACAGAAAGTTAAAAGGAATGGTCTTATTATCTTACATAATTTTTTTTTCTTTCGTAAACCATCAAAACTCAGTATGTTAGGTAACAAAGGAAATTGACACGAAAAACTTTAATTTTAAAAAAATTGATATAAAATTATATAAATTTCTAACATAATTGAATTGAAATTGAAACAACAATATTACATAATATATTAAATCAATATAAATATATGTCTTTACTACTATTCAAATATTTATATTTAATACAAAATATTAAAAAAATTATGATGTAAATTGAATTTATAAATATAAAAAGACAGCATCTTTTCATATTATAAAATAATAATTTTTCTTAAATTTTTTATTTTATAAAAAAAAACTCGTGAATCGGGTTTTAGTATCAAAAATTGTTGTCACTTTCCTTATTACAATGAATAAAAAAAAGAACTTTTTGCTACTTATTTTTCTGCCTAATAATTTTTTACTCGTCCACTTTTCTTGTAAACTAAACCATCCTTGATATATAATTTTCCCAATTTCTATCTTTCCATGCATCCCCTATTCAATAAACAGCAAAAAAAATAAAAAACGGGAAATAATGTTGCCACCTTCTACTAACATCTACGTAAGTTTTTTATTTTCTATCGACCAAAACCTATTACGGTTACCATAATGCTACTATTTCTCTTTCTCTATAGTTTGATACGTAAAGTTATGATAATTTCATGTGTTTTTCAGTAAATACAATGTATCTGAATTTAAGGTTTTAAACAATATTTTTAATTATAAAATAAGAGTGAGGAATCCAGATCCAGTATGCATGGATTTTGGTACTTTTTATATTATAAATAATTGTGTCTCCATGAGTGATTGAATGGGTGCTTTACTTTGCCTCTTAACCAACTCAAACCAATACTTATGCTATGTGTTCACAGTTCCCTACAATAAAATAATAATATCTTCCCACCAAATTATTACTTCTCCTTGTTACTGAAACCGAAATCAAACTAAAGTATTGCAAAAATCAAATAACCCACACCCCACTTTCAAATCTCACGTTGCCCATTACTCGAACAGTAAACGTTGTGCGATTCTTGCTCCACAAATCTTGTTGCCAACTCCTTAAGATCTGAAAATCTCTTTCCCCTCCTATCTTCTTATTTCTGCCTGCAGGTATCGGAGGATACATGGTGTGAAAAGTTCAGATTTTTCTATTTCAGCTATATTTATAAATAGATCCTCAACACCACCGCTGGTGGATATATTTATAAATATATTCCCCTCCTTCCTTTCTCTCAACATCTATTTTATTTCCTTTTTATCTTTCATCTTCTTCCTCAACCTGTATCCCTTCCTCATGAATAATTGAATTGGTATATAATTTATTTCAAAATCAAAGTCACACATTAATATTCAAATTTTAGATAACTTAATATAAATTATTATACTTACCGTTGCTTTTACACTCAATTTAAATTATTTTGAAAATCATTTTATTTTTATTTTTTACGTTTAAAGTAATATGATCGATATGTAATATAGGTTATAAATAGGTAAAAATATATTTTAAGGATGAAAAGCGAACAATTTAGAGAAAAAAATAGGAAAAAAATATATATAGATAGACTAAACTATATTATATCATTAAAAATAATGTTTTTAGTAATGTAAGAATAATGGATAAAACACTAATGCTGCTTAACAAATAAAAATATAACAACAGTAACGTAAAAAAGGTTAATGAAATATGATAAAAAAAATTCATTTTGCAAGTTTTCCGCAGCGAAACACATCCAACCGCAGTGCAATGAACAAAACCTCTGCAACTTCCTTTTATAAAGACTCCAATTTTTTCTTTTTTCTTTTTTTTTTTCACATTACGTTTTTTTTTTTTTTTATATCCAGCGTTTTTCTGAAATTATGCATTTTCCTTTTTTTTTTCAAATTTTACAACTAAATATAATAATGGACAAACCCTTGAAAAAGAAAATAAAGCCCAATAAGTTTTTGGGCTTTTAAGAAGATGAGAGGGTAGTGGAGCTTGTTATTCACACTCACCCTTTTCTTAATATTCCCACTCACCTTCTTTTAACACACAATTTTTTATGGAAATTAAGTTGTACAATTTATTATAAGAAAAAAAAAATCATTATAGAGTGCTTTTAGAAGTATGGAGTCAGTTTTCTTAAAATACTTTTCTAAAAATAAGCAGAGGTGCAAAGAGCATAAAGTGGGTGTAAATAGTAACTGCCGAGGGTTATGTAACCCAAATCTTAGAATGAAAAACATCTTAAAAAATGTTAAACAGATAGTAATGATAAACAAATTGGAAATGGTAGTATGTATTTAGTAATTATTCATTATTCTCCAAGAATCTTGAACTTTTCTCTTGATCATTTTAGATGGGAAAATAACATAAAAATAAATAAATTGTCATAAAAAAAAATCGGGATTATTGAACATGTAATATGGAATAATTTTATTTATCTATTATTTTGAATTAATTTCTTGACTTCAATATTTCGATATATATTTTTATGATATAAATTAGTTAAAAATATATTATAAATGTTTTATTTAAGATAGTTATTATAAACTCATTAATATTAATGAAAAATGAAGTGTGAAAATACTTTATTAATATGTCTCGTATTTTTTTATCTTTATTTTTTATATTGCATTATAAATAGAATGTAGTAGTTTAATGGATTAGTTATTGATTCTTAAAAAATATCTTCAGATCATTCAAAAACCATAACATTACATCCCTAATTATCATATTTATACTTTATTCATATCTGTTTGGATTTTTTTTTCCTTCTGAAAATATACGTAAATTATATAAATTTTTTTATTTATACTCGTTCCCTCTTAATTATTTTACCTAGTCAATAACTAAGAAATACCTCATTTTTATTTTATTTTTCTATTTTTTTCTTTTTTATATTAATGAAAAAATAACCCAAATCTCATCTTAACTAAAAATAGTGTAAAAATATAAGATATAAGTGGCTCGCATCTACAAAGTGATTTTATAAAGTTAAATTAAACCTAAACAAATGCGTAAGAGTTAGTAAATATTATAATTAAAATCAAGTATAATATTATAATTATAAATAAGTATAATTTTATTACAAAATTTAAATTTTTGTTATATATATATATATATATATATTTAATACATAATATAATATTGTTTTAATATTTTATATAAATAAAATAAATATATAATAAAATATTAAATATTAATTATATATTAATTATATTTTATTTAATTTCACTTCGTTCATCAGTATAATTTTCCTTTATAAACTTCATCTTTTAAAAAAGAAAATTTGGTAGTAATATTAAACTTTTGATGGAGGTTGAAAGCAAGTTTTTTTTTTTTTGGATTTAACGGAATCCATGACTCCCAAATTTTTTTAATATACATGTATATTTATAATATAGTTTTTTTTATAAATATTAAATATATTAAATATAAATCATTAAATATATTAAATAATAAAATATTTTATATTTTTGTGACCTTTTTATTTTGTTTCTCCTCTCCATATTTTTAATTAATAAATAATATATAATTTGACCATTGAAATAACATATAAAGTTTCTTTTAATTTTTTTTATATTTTCGTATTTTTTTAACTTTGAATATTTTTAAATTATTTATATCTTTAATCATATAAAGTTTATCTTCAAAAGATATCTTCTAATTTTTTTTAATAACATTGCAACAATTAACAAATTTTCATAAACTATAGTTTGACATTTATTAAGCTTTTTAAAAAGTTTTCATGAGTTAGGTGATTTTTATAACATGATTTATTTGTCAACATGTATGTAGATTTATTAATTGTAAAAAATGTTATTGTAATAAAAAGTTTCTCACCTACTTTATCTTTTATTATTGGATGATTTCTTCTTATTATGATTTGTATATCCTTTTTAATGTTCTAATTTACTGCATTTATGATATTTCACTTCTAACTATATTTCTTGCAATAAAAACAAATAAAAAAAATGTGATTTGTTATTGATATTCTTAGGTTGGGTTGGAGGATACCTTTATCATTATGATATAATAAATAATTAAGGTCATCTTTTCTCATAAATCTTCCTAACTTTCTACCAACTAAGCTTAGACAAATCTTTCGTATTTTTCAATAAAACAATAGATGATTCATATATTTCATAGTGTTACCAATTTTTTTTAACTAATTAGTTATAAAATTCTTTTTTGAAAATTTATTTTAGTATTCTTTAATTGACTTAGACTCATCGATCTTTTATACCACAAATTTTCTTATCAAATTTATAACTTTTATACCTTGAATCTTCTCATTATCTTTTTATTATTCTTTTAAATAATCATAATTTTTTCAAAGTGACTTTAGAATCATGATTCTAGTGAATATCATTTGTGAAACTCCAACTCACAAACATGACTTTATTTTTATCTTTTCATTTTTCTTTTCTTATTAATTTTGATTTGGATTATAATAAAGTTTTCAAGAAATGAATTAACCATATAATCATATTTCACAACTTTTCATAAATCTAATAGTTTAAAATATGACTGTATTTTCACAGTCCATTAGTCATAACTTCCACCATTAAAAAGTAAAATAGTGAATTGTATAAAAAAATGTATCCTTCTATTATACAAATATAGTAAGAACCAAAACTCTTCGTACCACTCTTGGAAAGTTAATTATAAGGTTTTTGTATTTATGTATTTATATATATATATGATAATATTGAGTTGATGAAAATAATACATATTGAAAAGCCTCATATCACATTGGATAAACAATGAAGTGAGTGATAGTAGCTATATAATGGACTTAAAGTTTATGATGATCTGACACCCAATAAAAAAAACTTTAAGTTTGTATTTGACTTTTCTTATACTCTTATAGTAGAGTGTTGTGATGTTTAGTTTAAATTCTTACTTTGGAGAGTGTTAGTATATTTAGGGTCAAAGGACATGAAATAGTAGTATATATGTTGTAAAGATTTTCATGTAGTGTTATTATCTAGTTATCATTAAATAACGGTTGTGATTTTTCTCTCCTTTTTTGGAATTTCCACGTTATATTTTTGTGTTAATTGTTTTTATCGTATTTCTCTATTAGTATGTTAATTCTTGAGGATTACAACGATATTCTTCATTATGTTTTTTTCCCATAAGAATTTATGGTTTAGTAAGATATTCTTAATATGCTCTATGAAAATGGTATCAAAGTTTATGGTTCAGTAAAATATTCTTAGGATACTTTGTGGTTGTAACTTAATCTGATATTTTACTCCACAAAAGATTAATTTCTTATTATTAGATAATCATCATTGGTTGCTGAAGTTGCAATTTCATTTGTAAGTGTTGTCAATGTGACATAGAAAAATTTGATGAAATGATCAATTTTGGCTTGTGACAAATTCAAGTCATAGGGATATAATCTAGACATTGAAATGAAGAACTTCTGACATGAAAGAAGAGAAGTGGGATGAACTAGATTTGAGAGCTGCAAGTGCAATTCACTTGTATTTTTCTAAGAATGTTCTTGCAAACATGTAGAAGATGTCGACAACAAAAAAACTTTAGGAGAAACTAGAAGACTTATATAAACCAAACAACATCTCAAATTGATTATTTTTGAAGGTTAATTTCATAACTTACGCATGATACGAAAGTCAATCTCTGATTATCTCATTAATATTAACAAGATTATCTCTAAATTGGAGGCTATTGGAGTTAAGATTGAAGAAGAAGATATAATATTAAGACTCATTTGGTCTCTTCCTATGAGCTTATCAAGTCTATCTTAATATATGGTAAGAAAACTTTAAACTTTAATGAAATTACTGGTAACAGTCTTTTTGAAGAAAGGAAAATGACAAGTAATGAAAGCATGCCAACAAATTTAATGATGACTATTAGAAGTGGGACACATGAAAACAAGAACTATAAAAAAAATATGGTATGTTGGAAATGTAGAAAGTCTGTGCATGTAAAGAAAAATTGTCCTAGTAGATAAGCATTACGCAACTGTGAGTCAAATTCAGATACTAAAATTGTCTCTCATGGTGGGAGAGGGTGATATTTTGTAAAAGATGAGTTAAGTATCCTCGTAACATAATCATGTTGTCATGGAAAATAATGAGTCTTTGTTAGCTTAACTAACATTAGCTAATATTGATGCAGAGTGTGTGGTGATTATACATGGACATTGGTTAACATTAATGTTGGTGTGTAATGAAATAAAATTCTTGGAATTATTTTATTCTAAGTAAATATACTCTTTATGGTGGAATATGAATGATTGTTAATATAGACAATGAAGATAGAAAAAAAAATGTGCTTATTTTAATTATATTGAAGATTATTGGGTTAATGAAAATAATACATCAGATTAGATAAGTAATGGAGTGGATGATAATAACTATACAATGGACTTAAAGTCCATGATAGTCTAACACCCACTTAAAAATACTTTAAGTTTATATTTAACTTTTCTTATACTCTTCGATGAAATGTTTTGAAATTTTGTTTAAATTATTAATTTGAAGAGTATATTTGAGGTCAAAGAGTTTAAGAGAATAATCTATATATTATAAAATTTTTAATATAGTGTTATTTTTTATTTATGATTAGTTTGTTTTTATTTTTTTCTACGTTAATATTTTTATTTTTCTATAAATATAATAACTCTTGGTGATAAAAACTCTTTATGTTTTTTTTTTTGTTTTTTCATAAGAGATATACGATAAAATAGAGCTTCTCTCATGTGTGTATTTTATTAAATATACTCTCTATATAAAATAAAATATAATAAAAATACTTTAATGAATAATTTAAATAAAAAAATAAAACATATAACAAATTTCACCTTATTAAATTTTACTAATTTAAAAAAAATTAAATTAACTGCTACTCCCTCTTATCTTCATTCCTACCCTAAAATATTAAGATTTATGGAATTTTACCTATTCCAAACTCTAACATACAAGCTAATTAATAACTAAGATAGATTATCAATCAGTATAATTTTGCTCCATTCATTCTTATTCCAAACAAAAGGAATATTTAAAGATTATTTGTCATTCACAAACCTTTTCCGCGTCACCATCACTCACTATTATCTGTATTAGTTCTTAGATAAACATTTCCATTTGTTGCTTACACGCAATGCCATTTCTCGTAAACTATAGTTCACTACTCTACACTGTTTTTTTACTCATAAAGTCTCTTCCTTTATCCTAAAAGTCTCTCCACTTCAAAAATAAACAAACTCATAAAGTAGACACCACAAACAAAAAGTTACAGAGAGCCATTGTTTATTCTAAACCAGGGGTAAAGTTTTTCTTCACCTTTTAACTTGGAATCTTCACTAGTATTTTTTTTTCATTTCCCATGATGTTTCCTTGTGTCTACGTTGAAGAAGTTATTCAAATTATGGATGGGCTTGAATCAGTTTTGAAGAAAATGATTTAATTAAAAATATAAATAAAAATCAATCTAGTTTGAATTAAATCAGATTCTTTTATACATTTCTAAAATCACAAGTAATTTTTTTATTAAAATCAAATTTGTCCAAAGTAAAATTACTCTGTACGATATAGTTAAAAAACGAAAACACCCTTAAAAACAACATTTACTTCATGGATTACAGAATTCATTGACTCTTACTATATTTTTTTCATGTGTAAAGGAAGTTATATAATTAATGTTAGGTAGATAGTAGTGGGATTATTCCGGTAGTTCACGAATCCACATCAATTAGAGTATTTACGATATTGAAAATTTTGGTATATTTTATTGATGATTTATATTTTGGTATATTCGTAAACTTCTTATAAATTAAAAATTAAGGTGAATGATAGTTTATATATTTTTTTTAATTCTAAAATATTTTTTATAAATAAAATTATGATAAATAAAAATTATAAATAAAATAATTATTATATCTTAATGATATTATCATAGATATATCACGTATAACTTACTAAAAAATGTTGATAAAATATTTAAGTAAAATATTAATCACTTGAAATAAAAAGAATATAGATCAGATATATCTAATATAAAATAACGAGAGTATTGACAAAATATTTAAGTAAAATATTAATTAATCGAAATAATTTTTTAAAATTATTTTTATTAAAAAAAATTATTAATAAATTACATAAAAATAATATAATATAATAATTTTATATTTTATATTTATTCCATTAAAAATTTCTAGTAAAAGTGACGTCGATCGCAGTATCCCGAGCATTAAAATTTGATGTACTAGGAAACTGTTGTTGAATTTACATGCAAAACTAAGTCTTTATTTTCATTGACTTGTTCATCTAAGATACAAAAATCATTGACGTGCGCGACACTCCAAGGAATTTACAATTTCATTCTTGAAATTGATTAAAGAAAAAGAAACATCCGACAGAAAATTCAGCGTAAATTGCCAAGAAAATTCGCAGAAACTATACATACCAAAACCGAAGACTGCGGCTATCACGAAGTAAACGCACTAAAGGAAAAATAAAAATAAATTTAAAGTCTCTGGATAAAATATGTATAATTTCATTATTTTATAAATAAAAATATTTACAGCAATTCACGTTCTACCTTTATAACATTCTTTTATATAACTTAATGGAACTTTTATATCTGAACTTTATTTCTTAATATTGAAGTCTAATAATAAACTATATCGAAGTTTTTATTCTCTCATAAATTAAAATGCTAACCATTTATATGTGTTCCAAAATGTGTTTAATTTTTTCCTTAAGAAAATTAAAAAGGTAGTGAGAAAACTTAATGATTAAAGTTTCCTATTATGAACACATCAGAGTTAGGTGTGTCCAGACACACAATATGAATATATCTGCGTACACATTACTCTGAAAGTTACCACCACAAATCAATGCATTCATATTCATTTCGGCCAAATCTTATTCGATCCAGGTTTTTTTTTCCGGTATTCTATAATGATTTACTTCTTTTGGTTATGAGAATTTTAGAAGAAGAAAATGGAGGGAAGTTAGAGAGAATGGAAAAGAAAAATAAGAATAGAGAATACTGTTACTAGCTAGATTAGATATAAAAATTCAATTGTGAATAGTAAGAAAATATTTATTATATTTAATTTATATTACTATTTTCTTAAAAATAAATCAATTTTATAATATATAAAGCTTAATTTTTCTAGTTAAATTTAATTTTTATGTAATATTAAAGTTGTTTTATGTTAAGTATTTTATTTTCACATATTTAAATAAGTGGAGATTTTTTTTGGTTATGAAAAATTTAGAAGAAGAAAATGGAGGAAAGAAAGCCAGAGAGAATGGGAAAGAAAAATAAGAAAACATAATCTTGTTATTAATTAGATTAGATGTAAAAATTCAATTGTGAATAGTATGAAAATGTGTATTATATTTAATTTATATTTTTTAAGTAATATCATTGTTTTAAGTTAAGTATTTTATTTTCACTTATTTAAATAAATGAAGATTTTATTTCATAAATAATGTGTATTGTTAGAGATAATTAGAAAGATAACAATTTTATCTTTCACTATTTTTTTAATATATATATATATATATATATATATATATATAATTAAATTTTCTATTTTTATTTTTATTTTATTTATAGAAACAATATATTTCTTTCTTTTTTCTATTTATGTTTTGTTTACTTCTAATCATTTATTATAATAGATGATTTGAAAAAGAGGATTTGTAGGAATAGAGGATAATATGTTTGTGCTGATTTAAGTGGATTTAGATGATAAAAAAGTGGGTCTCACATTTTTCTTAAATGGTGAGAAAATAGATAGTTATATAATAAATATCTGAATTATTTTCTTTAACTTTTCTCATTTGCCAAATATCTTATTCTATCTCATAAAAATGATTTAATTATTACACTAAAAATACTATTATTCAATTATCTTATATTCAATCATCACTTACAATAAATTTATTATCTTTCCCTTAATCAAATAATCTCACAAATCTACTTAAATTACCTCAAATTAATTCCTTTAAATCTTCATCCTAATTTAAAGATAAGTTTAATTTCTTTATGCAATAAGTTTAATCAATCAATACTTGATAAGATATGTCAACCATAATCATAAATTTAAATAATAAACTTTCTGGTCACATAAGATAAAAAAATTGTATTAAAGAACAACACTAATATTTAAATATGAGATTTTTTTATATCTGCTAATATCTCAATCAAATAACGTTCACATTTTTTTCATATACCATGGCATAAAGAACTTTTTTATTTTAATCGTTTTTGTATCATCAATCATAAACTAATATTTTTTTATTAAATAAAATATTATTTTTTATTATATTATTTATAAAAACGATAAATAATATAGGAATAAATAGTTATTATAATATTATCTATTTAAAATGAAGGAAGAGAAAAATGTGATACATAGCCAGAATGAAAAAAAAATAACATTTTGTATAAAAAGTTAAAAGAAAAAAATTATAAAGAGAATAAAAATTTTAAAAATATTTTTACGCAAAATATTAGTATAAAAATATTGAAACATTTTTGTTTTCACTAATATTTAATATCTTCACATAAAATTAATCGTATCACTAAAAAAATACATGAATCATTTCGATGTTAATATCTAAATATTATGTGAATCCAATGAAAAAATACATTAATAAATTATATATATTAATCATTAGCTTGTATACAATACATTACGTTTGTATTTACGTTAAATTATTCATGTTATAATAAACATGTAGTTATTATTAATATATTATAAAAATATTAAAATTTAATTTAAAAATAAAGATCATATATATGTTAAAACAAACAAGAAATTAATAAAATCTTATCCTTAAAAAAAATCCTAAAGTTATTCCTTCAACAACTACTACAAATGCTATCATTTAATATATAATTATTCTAACTATAAATTTCTTAAACTCTTGCGAGATCCAACATTTTTTTTTATAAATATATTTCGCATATATTTTTATAAAAAAATGTCTGGTATCTTAACATATCAAACATCATTTTCTATTTTTTTTATATACCTGATTAATTTTTATCCATTTTAAATTAAAAATAACATGAAATAATATTATAATTTAAGTTTTTCATTATACATACAAAATATATTTTTTCTTTATAGTTAGTGAAAAACGCAAATATTTTAGTAGTTATATATATATATATATATTGTATAATTAATTTTTTTAAATATTATTTTATTTTTTTACTCTTTAAATATATTTTTATTTTTTAAATATATAAATCATAATAAATGTTTAATATTTTTTATTTTTTTCTCTTCAATAATACCAAAAGAATGGTTAAAAAAACTATTTATATATATAGTTATAGATAAATATTTATTATGAATTTTAATTATAATATTAATAATATAATTTTTTTAAAAATGTTACCCTGAAATTAATAAAAATAGAAAAATAAGCATATGTAACTAACCGTTCCATTTTTTTTTAATAAATTTTAAATTTAAATATTATTTATTTATCTTTAAATCAGGATCAAATGAGATAAACAAAATCAAAACCACTCACCTATAGTATTACCATTGTTAATTAGTTTTTGCACATACTATATATAAATACATAGAGCTACCCAAAAGCAATGCGGCTGCATAATTATTCACGCCAGAAACGTTGTCTTCCCACATGTTCTGCGTTCATAGCCCATTCTCTTGTTCTTACAATCAATAATAAGGTGGGTAGTGATGGAACAGAAACACGTGTTTGCATTGAGTGTCGGAGTTGGATTGGGGGTGGGACTTGGATTGAGCACAGGTCAGGCTGTTCAAAAATGGGTGAGAGGAAGCTGTGAGTCTGATGAGATTTCTGGGGAGCAAATTGTGCTGGAGCTCAACAATAAAGTCATTGAAGGGAAGAACAGTAAAACCACATTTAGTGACTTTCCTTATTACTTAAGGTAATTTATAGACTCAAACATTATCAGAGTTTTAATTTTTTAAAACTGAATTCTAGTGTATTTGCATTTCTTATTAAAATAATCCTGACGGGTCAACGTGTTTTCAAGACATGAAATAGTTTCATGTTACACTTGTGAATATCATGGAAATTTGCTGTGGATCTCGTAGTAAATGTGTTTTCTGGCTTCCTTATATGGTTCATCTCTCATATCTTTTCTCAGATTGTTTGTCGTTGACTTCACCTCAACACCACTGCTTTCTCAAACTCAATCTTTCTTTGACATTCTGTTGACACTTCTGTCTGGCTTCTCAGTGTAAAGTTATTTTGAGTATTTACTAAGACATCGATTAGAAGATGCAAGTAAACGCTGTTATCCCCACAAGTTTAGGACTCTAAATATACACAAAAGAATGAATATGAGAGTAGAAATTCATTTGCTGGGGTTATTTCCCAATTAAAGGACATTTTGATTGAATGCCAGGTCTTACTGTGTTATGACACTTTTTTCTAGTTTAGTCATGGTTTAGGTTAAGCATTTCATTCCAGATACCAGCTTGAACTCTTAAAAGAAGACGGAAACTTTTCTAGTTGAACTTTACTATAATTTGTGTCTTTTTGCAATTAGTACTTCGTTTCATGGAACTTATAAACTGTGATTTGAATAACCCTGTGTATTGAAAGCCATATAAGTCATACCAGCTAACATGCAAGGGAGAAATTTAGCATAGTATCAAACTATTGCGTCTGAAGGTCTAGAATTTATACTTACTGAACAGTGCAGTGCTATTGGAATATGTGGTTTCCTTCATCAAGATATACCCAACTTCATAGACCCAAAAAAATTTATGTTATCACACATTCAGCAGTTTTTGTTTGTAGCATGTCATGCAGCCTTTTATCATAGATAATTTCTTCCATATGTTTTAATGCTCTTATGTGGTCTAGTTCACTGGTAGGTAAGTTGTTATATACCAAATTTTAAGGATTTCCTTAGTATAAAATTATGATAAATAATTATTAACTACTGAAAAAAAAAATCCTTTTATGTTTTATGGTGCATCTTGTTTTCTGTTGGACTCAAACTCCGGCTTCTTAATTTTTGGTCTTATTAGTTTCCAACAATTGTACACTACCTAGATCAGTCACCTTTTTCTAGGTACTAAATGAGTTTTTAATAAAAATAAGTAAGCTTAACAACACTCTAATTAACTGAACTTGGGCCAATCTTCAGCATAGATCTCCATATTTGAACCTAAATCCTGTTACAGGTTTGATCTAGCCATGGAGGAATTTGATAACATTTTCCATATTCATACATTTGTCATGAAAAACTTCCCGCTGATTGTACCACGTCTCATGTTTCTGTATGATGTTTAAAATGACAGTGAAAGAGTCCGATTTTCGTTAACGAGTGCGGGATATGTTTATTTAAAACAAGACTTTTCCAAGCACATGAGGAACCTATGTCCAGCAAGCAGAGCTATTTTACTTTCTGGACCTGCAGGTATATTACTTACATGTTCTGTCTTCCCATCCAAAGGTGATTTTGGTTTTCAAATCCATATGATTGACAGTATTGCATTTTGCATTTTGAAGAACTCTATCAGCAAAAGCTTGCCCAAGCTTTAGCTCATTACTTTGGATCGAAGTTACTGTTGCTAGACATTACTGACTTCTCGTTGGAGGTACTTATTTTACATCTTTTCACTTTGATTTAAATTATCACGTATATAGTCATACCAGTCATGTTTTCCTTTGTACAGATGCAGAGGAAATATGGATGTCGCAGAAAAGAACCAGTAAGTTTTGTCTGCTCCAATTTTGCTTCTGCTTGAAGATATTTCACTATTTATTTACCCTGCTTTAATCTATTTTTGCACTTTGTAGTTCCTTGAATGTATATTATAAATTTATTTATTGAATTTAGATGATTGTGACCATTTCTTTGGTGAACTGTTTTTTAATGGGTTATGTTTAACTTCCCTGAACTGTTGCTCCTTTATTGGTGGCTTAATTTAATATTTGCTCTTGAAAAGAACAGTGCAAACATTTAATTTTGGCTTGTAGTGTGAGTTTTCTAACTCATGTACTTATATTTGCAGTATTTTAAAAGGTCCGTTTCTGAGGTGACTTTGGAGCGAGTCTCTGGTTTGTTTGGGTCCTTGTCAATCCTTCCTTCAATTGGCAGAACCAGAGGTACTGGAGGAAGTTGTACTTGAGCTGTTTGAAAATGTTATTCTTATTTTATGATTACTTTTTATGAAGTTTAGTTTAGTCATCATGAAGTAAAAATAATGCATTATTTGAAATGTACCAATTGATTTTATTTTATTTTTTTACTTTTGCTGTCAATATCTCAATAAGCAACGCTCATAGTCAAGACATCATAAAAGGTCATTAGTTCTTATATGATCTATGTCAGCTCTCATGTTCCTGAATTTGCATTGATTGATTATATCTTCCAGTTCTTACCCTTTACCTTGATGGTGCTAACTTCACCTATTTAACTATTATTTCACTCTATCTTGAATTGTAATTTCTTCGCAGGTACACTAATTCGACAGAATAGTGAAATTGAAAATCCCCGCAATCCTTTGAAACTTTGTAGGAATTCCTCTACTGCATGTGATACGATTAGTTCTTCTCAACGTGAATCAGATCCAGGTTGTACATGAAGGAAAACTCTCTTGGTTGTTATCTTCAACACTTATTTTCCATAACTATATTCACATCTAAAACCATCTAGAACTTTAAATTACCTTGTTACACAAGTTCTTGGGCCTGCTATCCTTCCCATTGTTGGGTTCTAGCGTCTTTCTTTTAATTCTCTACTGTAGTGTTTCCATGTGTGCTACAGTAGTGCTCTGTGTGCCTTCTTACAATATGGTGCATTGATTTGTAATTATTTGATTACTTCATCCGTTTTAGCTATTCAGTAAGATTCTCTTAGCAGTCTTATACTTGTGACATGAACTAATTTCAAAAGTAAAAAATTATTGTGTTAAATCCATTAAAGTTCAGTCAGATAAGTAATTTATGCTTCATTTTATACCTGCTTATGCATGAGATGACATTGTTCTTCAGCAATATTACGCTCATTCTTTTAGTTCATGTTTTCAGCTCTTTTGAAGTGGACAAGCGGCTTCTGTTTTGATGAAAAGATCTTCGTGCAGTCACTTTATAAGGCGAGTTCATCACTAAAAACTTATTTTTGAAGTTCAAATTTGTATTGCTTCAAAAGATAAATTGTCCTGTTGACAAAATTTCAGTGAGATGATATTATGAATAATGAAATTATATGTAGCTATCTTCACCCCAGCCCATGTCTCTCAAATCCTCCTTTTCTCTGCTCTTGGTCAATTACTCATAATTCTCTTTAAATTTTTTGTATTGAAAATATTAATTAATCTTACAGTTTCATGATATATCTGTCATAAGTACTGTTCTAACAAGCAGACTTGTGTTGACTTTTCAGGTCTTGGTTTCTATCTCAGAAACCAGTTCCATTATTTTATACATCAAGGATGTTGAGAAGATCTTTGTTCGATCACCAAGGCTACACAATTTGTTCCAAAAATTCATAAAGAAACTTTCAGGATCAGTGTTAATACTCGGTTCCCAGATATTTGATTCTGAAGATGATACAGAAATTGATGACAAGCTCACAATGTTATTCCCTTACACTATTGAGATCCAACCACCTCAGGATGAAATCTATCTTGCAAGCTGGAAAACCAAACTGAAAGAGGACATGAAAACAATTCTGTTTCAAGATAGCAGAAACCACATTGCAGAAGTACTTGCAGCAAGTGACATTGATTGTGATGACTTGAATTCAGTCTGCCATGCTGACACTATGCTACTCAGTAATTGCATTGAAGAGATTGTGGCATCTGCAGTTTCTCACCACCTCATGGTGACTAAAGATCCAGAATACAAAAATGGAAAATTAGTTATATCAGCCAAAAGGTAAATATCCTGACAATTTTTTTTAAGGTTATTTATTAAGAGAGAGTTTTCTAGTTACTAATATTTGATTGGGGCAGTTTGTCCCATGTATTGAGTTTGTTCCAGGAAAGTGAAAGTAATTCGGAGACTAAAGATTCAAACAAGGTTTGTGACCTATTTTATCAGTTATAAAATAGGGGATCATCACATGAATAACTGCAGAAAAAAAATAATTATACAATTGTTACTATATACTCAATTGACAAAAAATTTATTCGTAACCTGTTTACTTCATTGTTATGACTATGTTCCCGTAACACAGAAAGATGGCAACAGAATTGCTCCTGTAAAGGTGAATGATTTGTATACTAAAAACAAATAGATTGTTTTTCTTTCTTTTTGGTTTTAGGCCAACTTATTAGACACCTTCTGAACCCCATCTAACTAAAAGAAGAGAATATATTAACAATTCTAATACATACTTTCATCAATTAGCAATTGTTATTGGTTTCAATACGGATGATACTTGTTTCTGCATTTTCCACCAATTTTATTATCATAGACTGAATGTTACATGCTTTTGTAGACTTAGTTTAACGAGTATAACATGATGCACCTTGTGATATACACTTATATTTTATGTTTTCCATATTTTTTATTCATGTTAAAAAATGAACTTTGCATGCTTCAGGAAGTTTCTTCGGACAACGAGTATGAGAAGCGCATGAGAGCAGAAGTTGTGCCTGCAAAAGAGATAGGAGTTAGATTTGAAGATATTGGTGCATTGGATGATATCAAAGAATTACTTCAAAATGAGGTCCTGCTACCCTTCAAAAGACCAGAATTATTTAAAGGTGGGCTTTTGAAGCCTTATAAAGGTATATTGCTTTTTGGGCCTCCTGGTACAGGAAAAACAATGCTTGCAAAAGCAATTGCAAATGAAGCTGGAGCAAGTTTCATTAATGTCTCAATCTCGAACATCACTTCAAAGTGGTTTGGAGAAGATGAAAAGAATGTCCGAGCTCTGTTTTCACTAGCAGCAAAGGTTGCTCCAACTATTATTTTTATTGACGAGGTTGATAGCATGCTTGGGCAGCGGACTCAATCTGGAGAGCATGAGGCAATGAGAAAGATTAAAAATGAATTCATGGTCCACTGGGATGGGCTATTGTCAAAACCTGGTAAGCGAATTCTGGTTCTTGCTGCGACAAACAGGCCATATGACCTTGATGAAGCGATTATAAGACGGTTTGAGCGCAGGTTAGACCACACTTGTCCTATGGTTGGAATGACATCCTCATATATTGATTACTTGTTTCTGTTCAGTTTCTATTATTTCTACATACATGAGAAACAACGACATACATTATTTTCATCAGCTGTTGTGAATAGTTGGGTGCTCATAAGAAAACAAGAAAATGTGGAACAAATATTTCATTAAATGCTTCTTGATAAACTGTTCCAAAAATCTTTTGCAAATACTTTAAATTGTTAATTAAATTTATTTGTTACATAGTTGCTCACTAGATTGAGTTTACCTGACTTCTTCCTTGGATGAATAAAACATTGCCATATAATTGCACAGTTTAGTTTCTAGATGGATGTAATGTAAGCTATTTTTTTAATATCTGTGAATGATATATATCTGTTGATCACGTCGTTAAGCAGGATCATGGTTGGTATTCCATCTGCTGAGAACAGGGAAATGATCTTGAAAACAATCCTAGCTCAGGAAAAATGTGAAAATATTGACTTTAAAGAGCTTTCAATCATGACAGAAGGATATACTGGAAGTGATCTTAAGGTTCATTTTGTTGGTTATTCTAATTCCTTATTTCTAGTTTGTGGTGATAATATATTATTGATATTTATTTCTGCTAACAGAATTTGTGCACGGCTGCTGCTTATCGACCTGTTAGAGAGCTACTACAACAGGAGAGGTTGAAGGAAAAAGTGATTACCTAATCTCTTCAAATAATGTGAACCATAAATGGATATCGATGTAATGCAAATATTATTAGTTTTCTGTATTGCTAAGCTATAACTATTTTTGTTTTATTTCAGGAAAAGAAGGAAAAGGAGGGAGAAGTTCAAGGCTCAGAAAATGCTTCTGATGCTAAAGAAGATGAAAAACACCAAGTCATTACATTGAGGCCTTTAATCATGGAAGACATGAGACAGGCAAAGAGTCAGGTATGTGGAATGGAAAATACTTCACTTCAATGACTAGAGTGTACTTCATTTTGGGGCTCAATGATAGCTAACTTTCTTAACAACAAATAATTCTAAAATTATTGAAGGAAATTCAAGAACAAATACCTGATATTTGGGTAAATGACATTGGGTTGAGGATATTATATAGGTGAGAAGTTATATCAGATACGAGCCATAAGACATTCACCTTGAGTTTTCTTTTAACCCTCCATTCCATTCGTCAATGACCATTGCACCATTGTCTATTTCTTACCATGTTTCTTTGTAAGAAAAAATTCACTTATTACCCAAGGGTTCAAGATGACCACACATCCAGATTAGATACCGATACAAGGTTAATATGCTCATGACTTCTATGCCATTGTAATTGATAAATGTACATGTGAATGCAGGTGAATGCTAGCTTTGCAGCAGAAGGATCAATAATGAGTGAGCTGGAGGAGTGGAATGATTTATTTGGAGAAGGAGCTTCAAGGAAGAAGCAGCAGGAGCAGCTTACTTATTTTATTTAGATTGTGGAAAGCTGGTTTTGTTATGGACACGTCAGTATAAATCACCAAAGGATACCTTTAATCAGGGAAGCAATCATCAGCCGAGCAGAGATATTGAACTAAAAGTACAAAGTATGCTCAAATCAGAAGTTTAAGAGATTTATTCATCCCTGAAGTGCTATCTGGGTCCAAAGAATGTGTAGATCATCATGTTTGGGAGCGGGTGCTCAGTTATGGTTTGCATTGTCTGCAAACTAGTGGCAACATGTATTTTAGTACACGCCGTGTTGTCCTGAAATTTGAACACTCTATTTTTAGTGACGATGATAGTTTTAGGGTTCAGCATAAGAAAGCGGATGGTTTCTGTGATTTAATTTCTCTTTTGATGGGAAAAATAAGTTCTTATTTGTGTCGATTTTTGTATAAAAAATTTATAAATCAAATTCATGTATAACATTAAATTTGTCTAAGATTTGGATAGATGTCAACTTTTCTGTGCAATATGTTTCCTTTTTTTTTTTTTTCTGCATTGAAATTAAAGGAAATAAATACTGTGCGTGTTTATATTACAAGGGAATGAAATGTTTATACAACACAAAACACTGTGCGTGTTTAGATTCACGTGCCGTGTGAACTTTAAGAGATGTTTCATGTGTAGTCTCACGTTGAAAACCATGTCTTTAGATGTTCTGTCAGATTGACATGAAAGACATCAATTTTATTCGTGAGAGTTTCGCTTGGTACGTAGATAATTTTAAGTTAAAATAAATTTTATTCATAGAGTTTCGCTTGTGTAAATTTGATATGTAACACAGGTACGTAGATAATTTTAAGTTAAAATAAATTTAAATCATTTATATTTGTGTTTTATTTTCTCCCACACGTTCATCACCAAAGAACTTATAAGATGTGATTTCATTATCCGATGCACACAATTTACACATCTTAGATATTGTTTAGATATAATTTGATATTGTGAAAATATTATTAGATATTGTTAACCACAATATCAAACAATATTTTCTGTTTATTCTGTTTACTTTCGGTTACTCTTTTAGTTATACCTCTCTATTATAAATAGATTATCTTATGTGTGATTTATACACAAGGGAGATTAATTTCAAACTATATTTCCTCTATATTCAACATGGTATCTAGAGCTTAAGGTTATCTTGAATGTCTTTTGTCCACTGTTGGAGCTGCCCCACCGCTGCGAGAGCCGCCCCACCGCTGTTGGTAAACTGATCCTCCAAATAAGAAAAGAATTATCTTTGTTACTAAATTTTATTTGGTAGTGTAAAAATGCATGTCTAGGAAAGTTCTGGCAAGAAAAAATTTGGTATTTAAGTGTGTCCATTAGTGACCCACCTCTCTTTCCTGGGAACTTACCTGGTGTACTGGTTCACGTTGCTGTCACCGTTGCCGCTGGATAGAGCAGTCACCGGATCCGCCGCTGCTAGAGAATTCGCCAGAGTTTCATTTTTTGACGGGTGACATATGATTTTACTTGTCTCGGTCAGGTGACCACCGTGTCATTAAAATCACTACTATCGGAGTTGGTCGTCCCGTTGTCTCCTGCGTCGTTTAGTCTTGGTGAACTTATTTTTAGTATTCTCATTTTGTATTTATGCTTCGTGGGTTGATTGGATTACTTTGGATTGTTTTAGGGTTTGTTCTCCCGTTCTTCATGACTTCTTCCACTTCTTCTACTATTTCCAATTTTGTTAATGATTCTTTTGTGTTGACATCCCATCGTGATGACCGGACTCGCCCTCGCAAACAGGAAAAAGGGTGTCCTAAGTGTGAACATTGTGACAAACTAGGTCACAAGATTAACAAGTGTTATGCATTACATGGTCGTCCTCCTCGATCTGCTGCAGTTGTTCAGACCAATTTTTCCCCACCTTTATCTGCTGGGGATCCTCCTTCTTCTATTGCATCCGACATGCCTGCTATGTTCAACAAATTTCTCAAATAGTATAAGGATCAACAATATTCTAGTTCCACTATATCGGTCACACATACAAATACATATTTTGCTGGTCTGACCAATCCTTTTCTCCTGGTCCTTGGTTTTTGATTCAGGAGCCACTGATCATATTATTGGTAATAAATCTTTGTTCTCCTCTTTATCCTCTCCTAATCATTTACCTTCTGTTACACTGGATGATGGCTCTAGAGTATCATCTCATGGTGTTGGAACGGTTAAACTTTTTCCTTCTTTAACCATTGATAATGTTCTTTATGTCCCTGGGTCTCCTTTTAACCTGTTGTCCATCAGTCATTTAACTCGTTCTCTTGATTGTGTTGTTACTTTTACCAACAATTTTGTTTGTTTACAGGACCAAAGTTTGAAACAGGTGATAGACACAAGATGTGAGTCTCATGGTCTTTATTATCTCCGTCCCTCTACACATGTTAGTACAGTTATGGAGTCTCCTTTTCTTCTTCATGCTCAATTAGGTCATTCAAGTCTTGCCAAGTTACAAAAGTTTATCCCTGTCTTGCCAACTTATCTAGTTTGGCTTGTGAGTCATGTCAATTAGGCAAACATAGTCGTATTTCCTTTTCTCGTAGTTTCACACGTGGTGCTTCGTCCCCTTTTGTCGTGGTTCACTCTAACATTTGGGGACCTAGCCGCGTTAAGTCTACTTTAGGTTTTCAATACTTTGTTACTTTCATTGATGATTATTCCAGATGCACTTGGTTATTTTTGATGAAAAATTGTTTTGAATTATTTCATATCTTTCAAACTTTTTTTAATGAAATTCGAACTCAGTTCGGTGTTTCTATTAGAGTTTTGCATAGTGATAATGACTGTGGATATCTTTCTCATTCTTTTAAACAATTCATGGTTTCTCACGATATTTTGCATCAAACTTCTTGTGCTTATACACCTCAACAAAATAGTGTAGTTGAACGTAAAAATATACATCTTATTGAAACAACTCGCACACTTTTAATTCATGGAGAGGTTCCTCAACATTTTTGGGGAGATGCTCTTCTTATTGCATATTATCTCATTAATTGCATGTCTTCTTCGGTTTTAGATAATAAAATATCTCATTCCATTTTATTCCCTCATGAACCACTTCATCTTTTACCTCTGAGAGTTTTCGAGTCTACATGTTTTATTTATAATTTCAGTTCTGGTCTTGATAAGCTTTCTCCTAAATCACATAAATGTGTTTTCTTAGGGTTTACAAGATCACAAAAAGGGTACAAATGTTTTTCTCCTTCTCTTAACCGTTATTTTGTGTCTGCAGATGCCACCTTTGATGAATTGTCTCTTTATTTTAAAAGTCAATCTTCACTTCTGTCTCCATCCAATCTTGTCAACACTCCTAGTACATTTAATGTTCCTATTGTTTGTGACCCTCTAACTGTGTCTTCTTCATCATTAGTTCCTGCTCCATAGTCATCTTCTTCTCCACTGCCTCTTCAGATTTATAGTTATTGAAACCAATCACAACCACCACCATGTGACTCCACTCAAGTGTCAACTACTCTGTCTCTTTCGGATCTGACACATGAGTCTGACCTTCCCATTGTCCTCCGAAAAGGTATTCGTTCTACACGTAATCCCTTTCTCCATTATATTGCTTTGAGTTATCATTGACTGTCATTACCTTTTTATACATGTTTTTCCTCTATTTCTTCTGTGATCATTCCAAAAACTGTTTGTGAAGCTTTAGCCCATCCTGGTTGGCGTCAGACCATGTTAGATGAACTAAGTGCTCCACATGGGAATTGGTCCCGTTACCGTCTGGGAAATCTGTTGTTGGTTGCAGGTGGGTGTTTGCTATCAAAGTTGGATCTGATGGTACTATTGATCGCCTCAAAGCTCGTCTTGTAGCCAAATGTTATACTCAAATTTTTGGGTTGAATTATGGAGATACCTTTTCCCTTGTGGCAAAGATGACTTCTGTTCGTTTATTTATCGCCATGGCCGCTCTTCAACAATGACCTATGTATCAACTGGATGTTAAAAATATTTTCCTCAATGGTGATTTGCAAGAAGAAATCTATATGGAGCAACCTCCTGGGTTTGTTGCTCAGGGGGAGTATTCTGGAATGGTATGTCGTCTTCACAAATCCCTATATGGCCTAAAACAGTCTCCTAGGGCTTGATTTGGAAAGTTTAGAAAGGTTGTTCAACAATTTGGTATGACTCAATGTAAAGCAGATCATTCTGTCTTTTATCAACACTCGAGTGCTGGATGTGTTTACTTGATAATATATGTTGATGACATCATTTTTACAGGTAGTAACAACCATGACATCTCTCAGTTGAAATAACATCTCTGTCACCATTTTCAGACCAAAGATCTTGGCAAACTTAGATATTTCTTGGGTATTGAGGTGGCACAGTCCAATGATAGTATTGTTATATCTCAGAGGAAGTATGTCATAGATATTTTGGAGGAAACTGGGTTGATGATTTCAAAGTTTGTTGATACACCCATGGATCCCAATACTAAACTTATACCAAATCAGGGAGAGTCTATATCTGATCCTGAGCAGTATAGAAGATTGGTTGGAAAATTGAATTATCTTATAGTTACTCGTCCTGACATTTCCTTTGCAGTCAGTGTGGTAAGTCAATTTCTTAATTCACCATGTGAAGATCATTGAAATGCAATCATTCGTATCTTGAAGTATATTAAAAGATCTCCTGAAAAAGGATGGTTATATGGTTCTAATAACCATACAAGAGTTGTTTGCTACTTAGATGCTGATTGAGCAGGATCTCCTTCGGATAGAAGATCTACATCTGGATATTGTGTCTCCATTGGTGGTAACTTGATCTCATGGAAAAGTAAGAAACAAAGTGTTGTGGCAAGATCCAGTGCAAAAGCAGAATATAGAGTTATGACCTCAACTGCCTGTGAACTTGTTTAGCTCAAGCAATTGCTTAGAGAGTTACAATTTGGAGATGTCACTCAAATGACACTTGTGTGTGACAATCAGGTTGCTCTTCATATTAGTTCTAATCTTGTCTTTCATGAGAGGACCAAATACATTGAGATTGACTGTCATTTCATTCGAGAAAAGACTGGGTTTGTTAACTCAAGTGATTAGTTAGCAGATATTTTTACTAAATTTTTACGGAGGCCTATAATTGATTATATTTGTAACAAGCTTGATACATACGATTTGTATGCTCCAGTTTGAGGGGGAGTGTTAGATATTGTTTAGATATAGTTTGATATTGTTAACCACAATATCAAACAATATCTTCTGTTTATTCTGTATACTTTCGATTACTCTTTTAGTTATACCTCTCTATTATAAATAGATTACCCTATGTATGATTTATACACAAGGAAGATTAATTTCAAATCTTATTTCCTCTATATTCAACAACACAAATATAAACACATTGATTCTTTATGTTGGATAAAAAAATTACTATCTTGATTTTTTATTAAATTTATTTAAAAACAAATCAGTTTACTTTAAAATAATTTAAACCAAAACATTTTAGAAAACCAATTTTATTAGCAAACAATGTTACAAATATTCATCCAAAATATAATGAGACACAATTATCAATTTGGTTGAATTTAAAACCAAATTTCTGCTAGCATAAGAATCAATCAAGTTTACTAATTTCTTAATTTTTCAATTCAAATTATATATAACTTTTCCCCTCTATAGCACAAGTTTGCTACTCTAGTTTTAACTTTTATTTATTTATCAAAGCTTGATCGTTTTTTATAATAGTTTATACCTTATTCACTTTATTTTTGGAGATTTTTTTTATATGTTAATATATCTATATCAATATATAATAGGATATCAACACATTTTATCTTTTTATTACATAATAAATATGCTTTTTGAGTTTATAATTTCATAAATATGCAATTTTGTTTTTTACAGAAATTTAGTTACATATTTAGTTCTTTAATTTTGTAAAATTTAGCCATTATAGTCTAAGGTAATATATTAATTTCTATAATATTAGGAATAAATAATAGTAATTTTAAATTCCAATGGAATAAAAAATAAAAAATGGTAAAATTAAAAATAAAACTGATTCATTTAACCTGTAACAAATATATATTTAAATCTTAAAATAATTACAAAAAATACCCAAATAATTTTGATTGAATAATGGAGCAATGGATGTAACCGTATAAACGAACAAAGGTAGGGTTCTTATCTCCCAATTTCCAATTCCCATTTCCCAGATATGTGTTGTGAAGATATGAATTTGATCGATTAACAGAACAGAACAGAGAGTGTCGAGAAGATGTCAAGCCCATTAGAGAGATACCAGAAACTTGGCTTAAGAGAGGCTCTACAAAAAAATTACAGATACCCAATCGCCTGCAAAGAGCTAAGCTTTATCCTCAGAGAAGCTTTTCATCAAAGTCCCAAAAATTTGCAATCTATCATCTTCCAAGACACCCTCTTCGCCTTTCGTCTCTTCCCAGAGTATGCATTTTAATCGTCATAATTATTGAGTTGTTTTGTTAATCAAATTCGCAGCACATGATTTTAAATGTTAATCTAATCATTTGGAATTGTGATAACTGCTGTCAATTGTCATGTGTGGTTTTTATTCTTTAGTCAACGATTATTATTTGAAGACCATGGTTACCATACATTGGAGTGCCTTTTTCTTCTTATAGAAATTTTCGCGAGATTTCTGGAAAATGTAGTAATTTTACAACCGAGATGTGTGAATAGTTTCGTTCGTCTTACAACTTATTACCTTTTGTTTTTGATTCTGAAAGTGTCAATCACAGTGCTAGTGCTAGGGCCATATATTTTCTTTGAGCTGAAAGCTTTTTATTCCGTCTGATACATCTCTACGCACTCTTTGTACTCCAAATGAACAATGTTTTAAGCCTATTCTTCCCTGAAAGAGAAGAAACATATTACATATGGAAATTCTATGTGAAGAAAGGTGAAAGTGGTGGTAAGGGTGGTGTGAATAGGTTAGGGTAGTTTCCACTGACATCCAACCAACGCAATGCAATTGCTAGTGTAAGTTGGCTGGTAAACTGTAAAAGTATCAAACTGTTAATTGCAACCATATCTTGCTTTGTCACGTGAATTAGAATCAGATTTGAAATCTGTATTGGAGAATTTTCATTTACCAATGGAAGATATTTCTAATGATATAGATATTGACCTTGCTTATTTTAACTTATCCATAAACTCTTACAGGAAAAAAAAATATGAAAGTAAAATGAATTGAGTTTTTTCCGTAAGCTAACATTAACTTTTGTACTTCAAGATAAGTTAATTGAAAGAACTTTTTTAAAAGTTAGTGTATGGGAGAAACTCAATTAATTCTACTTTAAAAAAAAAAAAAGTAATTATGGATAAATTTATTTAAAGAGGCCATCCATAAAACTGAGAAGTGTGATTTTTGTCTTTTGTAACGGGAGCAAGTGATTGTTACTAACTTTAATCAATTTTAACTTTATATTAAATTATTAATTAAGCATCTAGCTGTTGTCTTCATGGACCACTTTGCCTCATTATTATTTTTTTCTAATTTTAGAATAGAGACTAGGAGTGCTGCTTCAGCTGTCCACTACCTCCTTCAGAGTGTAGAAGCATCACTACCAAATCGAAAAAAGAATGTGGCTGTAACAGAATTTAAACATGCAATGGTTTCTCATAAGAGGCGCAGTAAAGCTACCCTGGTAGAGAAAGGTCAAATTCTAAATAAGAATAAGAAATGGCCTTGTTATTTTTTGAAGGCAAAGTCATCATGTTTAAGAAGTTTCTTTTTCCTGTATTGCAGATTCACTGCAACTTCCACAAGATATTCTCGTGCACGTTTTCAGTTTTCTTGATATGAAATCTTTGGTTTCAGTGGGACTAGTCTGCCGGTAATGATTTCTTTCTTTTTATGGTCATCATTTTTACATTGCATGAAGCCATCAATGTTCTTGGGGATGTGAAATACAAGCACCTTTCATATTTTTTCCACATTGGACTGTTCGTTAAAATTGTCAAGAATATTGTTAAATATCAATACCAAAATAAATTCCCCGGTGACTCATGGACGTTGCATATTTAGGTCTTGGAAGGTAGCCGCAAATGATAACCATCTGTGGCGGATTCAGTATGCCATACTGTACGGTAATGGTGCTAAACTGAAGTATTTGAAACTGGTTGAAGGGAAGAACTATAGGTTTTTGCAGGAAACCATAGATAATAAACTTATTACTGACTGGAAAGGAAGTGTTAAAGGAGCATACACTGGTAAGCTGAATATTGATGAAATGTACACTAACAGTTTGTTTTTTCACATCCAATATTTTTGTAAAAAATTGGAATAAAAGTATACTCTAGTGAGCCTATGAAACTATGATGCACATTTATTATCTTTTACTTTGATATTAGATTCCTAGCTGTGTGTAAGTCAATATATATTGAGGTGATAATTGCTAACCATAACATTTAGTTGGTTATCTGATTTGTATTATGATGTTAAAAGCTAGATTTTTTCAGTATTTTTGTTTTCATTTTTTCCAAAGCACATGGGGGATGGAACTAAAAGTTTATTCTTCATTTCAATTGTTTTGGGAACCGCATTACAGCTTTAGAAACTGTTAGGAGCATTGAATATCGTATTAGTTATCTATTAAATTTTTGTGCTTTAAATACAGTATTCTCTCTCTGGCAGGTAGAGAAACACGCATGTATGCATTTTGCACATTCAATTTTCTCTTCTGTCTTAATTAGTTGATTCGATATAGGAGCATTATCTACTATATTAACAACCAACCGGGGATATTGTGGACACTGCAAATCAGTAGTATGGCTAAATAACACAAGATGCCCCAATGTACACTCTGGAATATCTGAAGTTCAAGAAATCAAGCCTGTAACAGCATTCCAGGTCATTCGTCCTAGTATTTTTTTTTCTTTACTTTGTGTCTGGATCCTCTGAGAGTTACTTACTTGAAGGGCTAATGATGGGTGAGAAAAGCAGTGCCCTTCACAAGGAAAGGCTCCCTTCACATCTGAAGAAAATCATCTGTGTGTGTGTGTGTGTTAAAGCGTACTTTTATCACACTAGATTGCGTTTTTATTTATCTCCAGCAGTCGTTCAAAATAATGTACTGAAGGAACTGAACTAAATGTAGTTTAGACTAACTGTGTAGTCTTCCTAATTTCAGGTTGTGGAATATGTTGTGGATGATTCTCTGTCCATAACATCTTCCTCAGACAGTGACAGTGATTCGGAAGAAGGACCAATTTCGAAGTTATGGGCATATCGGAAGTTCAGGAAGTAATAGTGTCCTTTTATTTAAGAGAAACATTAAGATATTTCTCTGTAATCATTTATAGGAAAAGTAAGATTAGAGAAGCCAATATGGTAACAGATTTTCTTGGCCTCTGTGATTCCTGCCTATGTACTGCACATACTCTTCTCTTGGTGGGTGCTCATCTATTTTGCTTAGAGATGCTATGGGGTTTGTATTGTTCCTTTGTAATTTTTTGGGTTAAGTCCTCTAAGTAAGATTTATATAAATATTAATTAATGTAGTATGATATAATTGACAAATAATTTTATTACTCAAGTATGTTGTGAGAGATTCAATTGTATTAACTGATAAAGGAGAATGTTTGATAATAAAATGTTGAAAAGTTTGTTATTAACATTGCATTAGAAAAAGGGAGATACTTTAGAGCATCTCATTTGTGATAAAGCAAAGTTGTAGTATTGGGATGCTGGAAGAAGCGTCTGAGTCGTGTCCTTGAGAAAAAGAGGAAGGTACTTATGAGTACCTTATTCGAAATAAACGCTTTTCAATTAACATGCATGGTTCAAGTGAAGTGTCTGTTTCGAACCCGGCACCTATGAATAGGTAACTAATGATTAACCATTAAACCAGGCTAGACAGACAACTAAATTATAATAGTTATTAATTTTATATCTATAGTTGCATCGTTATGTGAATATATGAATAAATAAGAGTAATATAAACTTAAAAGATAGCATGGGTTACAGTTTTAAATTAAGGAAATAATTGTCTTATTACAATGTTTCTTAAATAATTGAAAAAAAAATTATATTAAAAAAGGGTCGTATAAAAAAAATAAAATTGTTTTAAGATAAGAAATGAGATGTTATTTTAAGTACATCATGCTTTTGCATCAAGGTCATTTGATTCAGTTTCAGTTTGACGTCTGTACAATAGCTAAAATGTAAAAAGTAAAATATGTTTTTTTTTAATATATCATAAATGTTTATTATTATTTTATCTGTTTTTTAAGTTCTTTAAAATTACAAATGTGTTATATTATTATTAATGGAGTTGAAGTACATTAATAACTTATAAAAATATTTGTGTTTATTATTTAAAATTTTATTATTTTTCTAAAATTATAAATGTTATCCTTCTTGACAAAGTTAATATTTTCAATAACTTTTAATATTTAATTAATTGATATTTAAAATAATTAGGATCTTAGTACAAGATGTTACTACTAATGCTTATAAGTTAATGATTGTTTAATGTGTTATAATTAAATAAGTATTATTTGATTTTGTTTATTGGTCAACAATAATTTATGTCAATTGTCATATTTGAAGATTATAATAGAATAATTAACTTAAAGAAATAGTTATCATTAACTTAATTGTATAAGTAGTGATATGAGATATTAAAGATGAGTATTCAACAATACTTTAATATTGGTAACTTATGGAGTTTTTATTGGTAACTAACTAAATTAACATGTTAACAACGAGACTTTATATAATATCAAAATTTACTATTATAATGTTGTTTTACGTTTAGTTATTAAGTTTTTTAATAGAAAAAAATTAAATAATATATAAACAATTTAAAAAAATTTATTTTAAAATATAATAATATTATAATATATAATAAATATAATTCTTATCTTATTAAAAAATTAAGTTCAGTATTCAACAATTTTTTTAAATTATAATAATAAAATTACATAATATTAATAAAAATATTGACTAAATAACTTAAAATTATGTAATTATAAAATTAGACAATATAAATACTTAAAAGAAAAAAAAAGGTTTAAGAGCTACTTACATAATATAATCCCCTATCCTTATTCAAAATTGGATGATCCTGTGTTGCAATCTTAAAATTTAAGTATTAAAATAATAATGATAATAATATATATTTTGAATGATCAAAATTATAAAAAAAATACAGAGAAAAACAAATTATAATTTTACAAGAAAGAAAACTGTTTTTATCTAAGTATAACGTGTAATCACAATTGTTCAAAAATAAAATATAAGATAAACTTACAACTAATAGATTTATGCTAAACTGAATAAGATTTGATTAATTTTCATAATAACTTTTTAAAAAAAATTTAATTATTGTTTTAATTTATAAAATGAATGATTTTTTTTGTAAATTATTATTTTTCAATTTATTATCTATCATCTAAAATTAGTATTCAATATTAATGTAGTCTTTTTTTAATATTTTTTGTTAGTTTCTTTTAATTTTGTATTACTGATACTTTTAGTATTATCTTAATACATTATTTTTGAAAATAAATTATCACTATCTCTAATTAAATTATATAATGGAACATTGATGTAATAATATATATATATATATATATATATATATATATATATATATATATATCAAGTTACATAATTTAACATTGTTAATAAAAAATAATATTAAATTATTTAAAAACAAGATTAAATGAGTAAAAATTAAACAAAGTTTAAATAATAATATAACGAAAAACCTATATAGTTTATTTTTCTTCTATAATAACAAATATTTACTTACGAGCTAAAATTTGTTTAGTAACGTTACTTATTTTAAATAATATTTATCTTGAAAATTCTATTTAAATATACAAAGTATAATTTAAAATATATCAATTGTATGTTATTTTTAATGATAAACAAATTTAAATCAGTTTTATTTTAAAAAATATTTAATTTTTATAATTAAAGAACTAATATACTCATTAGATACATACATGTAAAGGACATTACATTATTCTTAATTTTGTTATAATAAACGAAATCAAATCTAATTTTAATGTACTATTACACAATCTATTTAAAAATATGCAAAAAATATAACTAAAAATACTTTTTTATCATTAATTAAAAGTATTTTAAATTTATAGCTTGTAAGAATAAGTATTTGTATATAGATGGCATTTTTTTATTTTTATTTTTTAACAAAATTACACTTTTTGTTTTCCTATAATAAAAGAGTTAGTTCCTTTAAAAAGAGATGTTACTCTAATATAGTTCACTTCGGATATATCTTTGTTTTCAACTGTAAAAAATTGAAGAGCAAAAATACTAAAAAAAAAAAAAAAAAAAGGAAATATCCGAGCAATCATACTTTCCGTGCTCTACAGCGAAGAAAGAAAATAACACAAAGCAAATAATAAATTATGTGTAATATTTTCCCCCTCTTTAATCCAAACAAAAACTGTTACAATGATTACAGTCATCTACTGGGAAAATACGAATGTCTGGTTTCTGACCCCTCAGTTGATGTTGCCTAATAAATCATATCATAAGAGCAGACTCGAATAAATTCCACCCTAATATTTCAATATCAAAAAAATTAAATAATAAATAAAAATATGTTAAATCATTGTATTGTATTACAACTCTAGGATTTTGTCAGTTGAAGGATAGAATTTTAAAGAATAATTAACGTCTTGAATAATAGTTATAATTCATTAAAAGTTTTATTTATTTTTTTTATGTGCCTCTTTTTTAGCGATAATCTTAAACTGAAATATCTAATATTTGTAACTAACATTTTTAATAGGTTACAGAACTCTTTACAACGTGAATGAATCAATTAAAATTAAAAAAAAAAAAAAAAGTTAAACAAGGCGAGAATAATGACAAAAGTGCACCCAACATTTTCATTTTCTTTCTGGCAGACCTGCAAATAAATGTGCATATCCCCGAAAATACAATCATGGATAGCAAAAAATCAATCAATGACCAGCATGCATTTCAATTCAGTCAAATCCACCTTATATTTAAATTTCATTATCACCTATCTCAAGTAAGGAATTTTTGTAAGGGACCAACCAAAGAATTAAATAAACAAAAGCCACAAATATAAAAAGGCAAATAAAACCATGGTGCTCTGACATTTAATTTAAGGCTACTCATAAATGGTCCAAGATAATCCTACAAAATAATTAAAGCCAAGGTGGATTTTTATTCCTCAAACTAAACTATATTTCTCTCAATTAATTAAAAGAGGAAGAGGGGTACATTCAAGACTTAGAAACTTTATCTGCATAAAACAAAGACGTCCACAGTAGACAATAACACGGCAGATAATGTATTCTAATCCTTTTTGAATCCTGCTATTGGTATCTGGCTCAAAACCTTAGCATCAAACACTGCATACTGCTTTTTTATCTCAATCATTGCCTTCTCACCAATTGCATCAACCTGGTCTTCATATTTCTCATACAGCAGTGGCAATGTGAACAGTGACAAATAGACTGTATCTCACCAAATGGATTCAGTGTTAGGAGAATACCATCACAATGGTCTTTTAAGCACAGAACATAAAGACACTTAACAAGGAGAAGAATTAATGGAAGTAATGCATGAAGTCTTACATAGATAAAACAAGGTCAAGAAGTTGAACCAGCCCCCAATGACCGAGATAACCCATAATACAGCAATAACCTGGGGACGCGTCAAAAAACATCTTAGTGTAGCTATAATTGCTATTGTCAGCAGCACGAAGTCTGTAGCAAGGCAAACGTAACACTGGATTCACATTAGAACGAAGGGAGAAATCAACTTACGCTCAGAAACTTCTTTAAATCTCTCCCAGTTCCAATTTCCCGCAAAACAACGAGGCCTCGGTTTAGTTCAATTCTTATAGCAGAAGCAGCCTCAAGAACGCAATGCTCTGGAATTACTATTTGTGGGATGTGCTGTGGAGACCTAGTTGAGAAAATTTCAAAGGCCGAATGGAAGTGCACAAATTAAGATAGAAGATATAATGGTTTACTAATAGTTGTCAGTTGTGTATATGATATTCCCATAAAACCCGGAGTGATAACGTAACACGTTAAGAGAATATCCCTGATTGTTTTGCCACCCATATTTTTAAGAGGGACACTAAACTAACTCGACGAACACAGCATAAATATAAGCATTTCCAAAGGCTTACTTGTGGATAAAGACAGATGCATTGGACCACAAGAAAAGTGCAGCGAGGGACAAAATCAACAAATGGCAAATAAAAGTTATCAGGTGGTATTCCATCATCTCAAAGAAAACCCAAAAGACAGTTCCAGCTCCAACTACAATTCCTGTGCTTCTCCTGTTCCTCCAAAGCAAAATATCAGCAGCTGCAAAGGGACACATGTAATGCAACAAAACGATTAGAAGAACTGGATTTATTACAAAAAATAATTAGATTTTTCTTATCAGGAGGAAATTGTTCTACGCAAAGTTGACGGATAAATTCGAAATTAATCCCTCTCCCATTTCAGTTGTGTCCTGCTTCGCACAATACAGTAGGCTATCAAAAGCCAACGTCATATTGCAGCAATAACGAATGCTGAGGCAAAATGTAAAAAGATGTCTCAAACAACCTTCAACAAGAGATTGCATGGAACATAAGAAATTCACCATGCCAGCAATATCTTGTTTCTCTCTAACTATAATATACCAAAAAAATGTCATCAAGCAAAATTCCTGATTTCATCGTTATAGTTGTTACTTTTTGCACTCCCTTAACAAGCAAATTTATTCCAACAGTTTCGGAAAAAAAAAAAAAAACGCCCTAGCTTTCATCAAAGTCCAATTGATAAAAAAAATACATTGAAATATTATGTTACTGAATGCAAAATGTGGTTTTATAAACATAAAATGAAGTTAAAGTCTAAATTCATCTAACTATTACAAAAAGTCAATGATGTTAAGTTATATATAACAATTTAATAATTAGATTATAGTTTACAGGGTTAATATCTTTTAATTAGTTAAATTAAAAAAAAATAGTTTATTAAATTGGTTTTACTGTAACCTAAATCAAACATCCGTAAATATCTAGTCTAATCTAATCTAACAGTAATTAACGTTTATGCCTCCCGGGAAATGATCAAATTAATATCAAATGCGATTAACAGGACAATGCCACCATCAATAAGAAAACGACACCGTCATGCATCCTTTTAATGCTGGTCTCAGATCATAAATGACTCTGGTAGCCAGAGTTTTCCATCCCAGGCGTATATTCGCCAATCAAACACAAAACACGCGCGATGAATGACAGTAAATAACGCAGGAAGATAATAAGGAGAAATGCAAAGAAAAAGAATGAATGCAAATTACGTTTACCACCGCCGAGGACCATGTGGACGGGCTGATCACGGCCGAAGAGGCGGTAAACGTTGGATCCGGAGGTCTTGATCGGCGGCCTCTTGACATGATCGTCGTCGGAATCGGAGTAGGATTCGGAATCGGAGTTATGATCATGGAACTTGTCATCCATCTTTTCGACGAAGGAATCCGTGTCCTCTAACGCCATGGATGTGAGAATAATGGAAGTGAGGAAGGAAGGAAGGAGTGGGCGAGAGAGAAAGAGAGAAGAGAGTTTCACTGAACCGCCTCTAATTATATTTCGCGGGTTGTTTAGCCCGAGCCTAAAGCTCGGAATGGTGGTTAGGAATAAATAACGGAAATATTCCACTTCACTTGAACCTCTATACAAATATCACTGAACACGCCTTAGTTTTTATAGCGTGAATTCATTTTTTAATTTCACACACTTCTTTAATTAAATATCTCATAAATATATAATGTTGTATTATTAATTACTAGTTCAATTATTAAAATATACTCTAAGTAATAAGTCCTATACTATTTTTGCCACGTAACAAAATTTAAGAAATAAAATAGTTCATTTAAAAATACAATACTAAATTATCATTTTCTTAACGTTACTTCTATCATTTTAATTGGGTTGGACGATTTAAGAATCTATTATCAATTTAACTCTAAATAATTTTGTTAATACTTTTACAATTGGTTTTAGAGACGAGCAAATTGCAAATTATGGGGACAAGAATGATTTCGCGTATTAGTATCAAATAAAAAAAAAAAGTATCAAATAAATATAAAAATAAAAACTAAGTTGTTTCTCATGTGTATATAAAATATAGGATTGAGTACATTTTTTTTTCATTCCTACTAGTATCATGATAGTAAGAAAATGAGGTGAAAGGAGAGAGAATAAAAAATGTTATATTAAATAGAGACAATTGTGTTAAATTATTATTACATTAATATATAACATTGTTATTGTTAAATTGCTTGATCCGATACTGAAAAATTCATTACAGACATTGAAAATTAAAATGGCGATACAAGAATAATCCTTTTAGAGTTTTGAATTTTTACGATCATAGATAAACTATAGACTTTATAAAATATATTCACGCTAAAATTAATTAATTAGGTTAAATTTATGTTTATAGATAATCAGTGAACAGATTCTGATATATGTCAAACAGTAAGATATTTAGTATTTCTCATATAGTTTTGAAAAATTTATTTTACGTATAGTTTTGAATAAAAACGTCTAAGATAAGCTTATCTAAAAATATTAATTTTTTATTAAATAAAATTAATTAAATAAAAAATTAAAAATATAATTTTGGAAAAATTATACGGCAGTACACGTGGTCTATTATGACAAAAATTATTATATTATTTTCTTATTTTTCTATCCTAAAATCATTTATAAGAAATTTTTATCAAATAATTTATTATGTTCATATTACTAGAAAAAAAAAGGAAGAAACTAAAAAACAACATTATAAATAACAAACATGAAAGTTATTTTTAACTTGAAATTATCATATATTTTCAAGAATCAAATAGAACATTCTATCACATTAGAATGGAGATAGAAAGATAAATTAATAATCATTTTATATTTTTGCATTTTTACAATTGAAGGATAAATATAGACATTATAAAAATTGTTGAATCCTAACTTTATATATATATATATATATATATATATATATATATATATATATATATATATATAATTGTAGCCATTTTTATTTAAGAATTAATCATAAACATGACAACAAGTATGAACTTGTGTGATGCCACTGTGATAAAAAAGAAAAAAAAGAAGAAGAAAGAGAGTAGATAGAGACTACTTACCTTTATCAATAAACGAAAAGAAACTAAATATAGATAAAAACCATAAGAAACATGAACTTTTGTGTAAAATGAAGATAATTATATAAAAGGTTTGAGGGAAAATATACCTTTAGCTGATTGGAGTGAAAATATAGGTTTAGCTTTAGCTTTATCTTTAACCTTACCCATAGATGATTGCTGGAGAAATCAATTGAATTTTTTGATCTTTCAAGTTTTCATACACAATATAATCCCTCTGAATGAGTATAGGCACTATTTTCTTTTCTTAGCCCTTAATTACTTTGTTTTTTCTATCATTATTTTCTTATATTAATTTGAGTTTAAATAAACGCATGCATCATTTATAAAAAGGATTTATTATGTCAACTAATGTTTTTTATATCTCAAATCATATATTTATTTCAGTTTAAATAACGCATGCACTGTTCAGATTTTTATGGAGCATATTCTAAGTCCCAACCTATGGACTCGTTCTCTCTCCTTGTTTAGTTATTTTTACATAATCAATGAAGGATCAAATTTAATTTTATTTTTATAATAAAAGCATCTCAATATTAATCATACCGACTTCAAACCGAATTTGAATAAAAATCATTTTTTTCAACCAGAGGAAAGGAACACTAACTCAGATAAACTTATGTTGTTCCAAGTTGCATATTTTTTATATAAGTCTGAGTCTCAAATAAACTCTTATATTTTATCAAATAATTATTTATTTTTCTTATCAAATCTTATGTTCTGGGCCTGAATTTAAATTTCATGTAATGGCAACAAACGATGGGCTGAGTTTAAAGGGAACAAGATCCCTTGGAGGCCCAAAATTTCTAAACTACCGTGTACTTAATGAAAAAGAAAACACTAATGTGGATATGACTAAAAGCACAGAATTGGAAGCCATTTTTCGTTTCAGTCTCCAAATGTTGCAAAAAAGTTTAGAAAACTGGTTACCCAGAATGAAAATAACAAATAATAATATTTCAAAAATATTATTCGGACACATATATTTTCATTCATAAAACAAACACTCTCTTACCACAAAAACTTGCCCTATGACTTACAATTTAAGTTCAAATAAAACTCTTTGACAATCTAATTAGCCCTTGCCAACTCAAAAGCATAGAATCCTCAACTAAATTATATATTTAAAAGAAAACAAATTAAAAGACAGGGTCATTAATACCGATATAACTATATTGTCATACACACTAGAATAAAAAATCTTGGAAAACTACATATAACTGGTATTTTAATATTGCAATGCACTTCATAAATATTTATTTAAATAATTTCATGATTGTATTTAATTAAATAATTTTTAATATTGCAATGCACTTCATGAATATTTGTATTTAATTAAATAATTTTTAATATTAATTATATTAATTGTATTTTCATGATGTACCTTTTAACAATTCACAGTTTCATTTAAAAAATATTAAAATTTTGGCATAAAAAAATATACAAATGATTGTTTAAAAAATATTCTACTTCATTTTCACTTCGAAAAAAATTTAAATTTAGTAGAATAGTGAGTTTCAATCAATGAAATGAAATATATTAAATGTGTGCGAATTTCAAATTTAAATTTCATAAATTTAATATAGGTAAAACGTGAAGAATGATACACTAAAGTGAAAAAATATTTGTAACCGTAATTAGAAGGTACAAAATATGGTCTTCATATGTCTCCATGAATAATATAAAAAAATTTATGTGCCTGTGTTTCACTATTATGATAGTGCAATTTGCGTTGTTTAGCAAAATGACAAATGTTATAAGGAGAGGGATTTACAGAATAAAGGATATTATTGGGAAATAATACGAAAAATAGAGTTAGAGACATGACATAATCCATGATGCCAAAGAGAAGTATATTTGAGTTTCGTAGTAGTGGTATGAGCAGAAATAAGATGATGGTTGTAATAAGAGTGAGACAGATTTAACACATACAATCCTTAGTGCAACCTAACCAAATCAATCATCCTCTAAGAGATTTACTGCAAAATAATATAAGAGTTAGATTAAAAAATGAGACGACAGTGCAAAGTTTGGATCAATTTTTGAACAGAAACCAGATTTACATGAAAATTAGTAACCAAAAGAATGTCCTGAAGAATTAAGGAATCTGACAACATAACGGTACCAGATATTCAAGTGGAAACTTGGACAACATTTGACAAAGTAATGAAAATAGGTAAAATAGATTTATGAGTGACAAAAATGTGAAAATCAAAAGTGATATGATCAGTGACTCCTGTATCTAGAAGTCACTAAGGAGATATCTTACCTGAAAGAATAGAAAGAGTTTTAGGAATAGGGGAAGAAGAACTAACCCAAGGAGTGAACACCGAAGTTTTTGTATGCGCAGGAGATTCTAACCGAAGTAGTGAACACCGAAGTTGTTGTGTACGCAGGAGATACCAACTGAAGGAGTGAACACCGAAGTTGTTGTATGCACAGTAGATTTGGATTGTTGCGGAGTTAGAATGTCATGATACTACTCTTCAGTAAATTTAGGCATTGGCCATGTGATTTCGTAAATGTTAGAGACGTTGGTAGTAATAGAGTCAGATGGAAAAGCACTAGAGGCAGCATTAGTAGAAAACTATGTCTAAAATAACACATATCTACTGCGTGATTTGTGCGTTCACAATAAGTGCAGAATTTATTACCATAAGAACTTCTTCCTCCGTTATTTCTATCACGACCCCTTAGAAAGGAATGACCTCTGTCTCGTCCTTTATAAAAAAGATTCGAGTTAGAAACATCATCATTCTTAGATTGTAAATTTGAAGAAGTAGTAGCAGTTATGACTTGTGAATCAAGAACAGTTTCAAAAGAATTAAGAACAAAATGTGATTGACGTTCTTGCTGGATAACTATGTTAAAAACTTGGGTAATATCGGGAAGAAGATCGATTAACATAATCTAAGATCGTATGGAGGCATACTAATCATTGAGGCGTTTCTGAATTCGAATGATATGATCTTGTTGTTTATAGCGTCGGGAAGAATCAAGAGCATCACAAGAATATTTGATAGTACATATGCAGTTAACAAAGGAACAAAAACTATTAATTCTGTTACACAAAGAGTACCTTGATGTAGTTTGTATAAATCTTCCTATAAATCTGTAATACGAAAAATATCTCCTTGATGAAACCGATGGTATAAATCTTGCCAAAAGTCAAAAGCATGTTCAATATAGAGAATGAATTTAAGAATGATTTCATGCACTGACAGTTGGATCTAAGAAATAATCATTATGTTGCAACGATCTTAAGGTTCGTAAAAAGGATTAGTTAATTGTAATTTGGAGAGTGTCATTGACGAATTTCAACTTATTCTTGGATTTGAGCCCAAGTTTCATGGCATGGGCCAAAATGTGATGATTATTGTCATCCAAAAAGGTGGAGATAAGAATGAGAGTAAAATTTTCATTGGAAAAAAGAAAGAAGAGATTTAAGGAATTAGTATGAAAGTCAATATAAAGGTCAGATGTCATAGGAACAGAGGAAGAAATTAAGAAATAATATCTAATAACATCTTATTGTTCATATATATACATGAAATCCATATGTTTTTATTAAAAATTTCTCACTCTAAAAATGAGTATAAACAGTATATATATATAAAATTAAACTTTTTGTTATATTAGAGAATGAATTTAAAGAAATGAAAAAGAATAAATTTAAAGAAAAAAAATGAAAAGTGTGATTATTTGGATTAGAAAAAATATGCAAAGAAGTATAGAAAAATTTATAAAATTTTGTGAATAGTTTTATTAATATAAATGATAAAAAAATATTTTATTAAAAAATATAAAATATCCAAATTACCTTTTAAATAAAAAATATTATTATTATAATTTTAAATATTATAATTATTTAAACTATTTTTACTTTTATTTAAAATAATTATCAATATTAATATTAAGAAAATAAATTCTATTATTATTATTAAAAATCGATTATTTTATTTAATAATAATATAAAAAATCAATTTAATAAAGAATCAAATTATCACGTATAAATAATTGTATAAAATTATAACAAATGATATATATATTTTTTTCATTTCTTCATCTACATGCAAAAACTCCATTCAATCCTTTCCTTAAGTTTACTCTTTCAAATTCTCGCATATGATTTAAAACAAAAAAACAAACACGGGTAAAACAAAAGTGGTCAACTTAGACTGAGGAGGATTTACCATTTTCATCTTGCTTTTTGACTGTCATCTTCAATGCCTGCACTGTTGCCATATATAAGCTCTCTCAACACCTTTTCCTCGCAATGCAGGACACCTATTCATTAATATACTGAAGTTTTGTTTATATTTTTCTGGAATGATTCAAATAATATAAAGTTTTTTCAGCGGAGTTATTTAGTGATACTCATCGTTCCCATTTTGATGCAGACTATTAGAATGGTAAGAACTAAACGAAGAGATAAATATGAAAATAAAAAGGATAGAAAGAAAAATTATATATATAATAAATAATGAAAAAACAAAGTTTATTAGGTTCTGAAGTAAGGCTTAATTATTAAGGTTTTGAACAGTCAAAGTTTATTAGGTGTGTGTAGGCAAGTTACCTTAGTTTTTAATTGTTCTTTGAAAAATTCATGGTGTCAGCTGATTCCCTGGAATAAAATTAAGTTTACCTGTCGTGAAACAGTGAAAAAAACATGAGCTTTTATTGGCTTGTCTTGTTGGTTGGATAAGTAGGAGAGTTTATGTGAAGCTTTTGCTGATGCTATATAGTTTGTGTTGTGAGAGAAAATTAAGAAATTTCCAACGACCTCTGGAGTAATGTGGTGAGTCTAACATATTGGTCATCCATCAAAGAAGACAACAATGGAGTTAAAATTTGTTTCTTTTCAATTGTTGTAGCTTTTGATTTAATCACAATAGGATCTTCAATGGCTTAGTCTGTTACCTTTCTGTGCACAATTTGGTGTCTGCTTAATTTAAAATGACACAAATAAAATTTGAATTTTAAATGTGATGCAAATTATTATAGTGGTTGTTCCATCTATTTGCTATTGGTCGGTTTTGTAGTTTTAATGCAAATAAGAATTTTTAAATAAAAACAAACAGATATTTTCCAGCTGTGCTGCCTTTGAGGCTAAAAATCAAGACTTAAATTAGTTCATCTGTGTTATTCATGTATCTTCCAAAATCTCCACAGTTCCTCCGTTCATATGATTCAATTTTCTCTGCAAGCCATTTTGTAACAGTTACCATGCATCACTTGTCCATGTTCATCTGAAATCACTAATGCAATTTGATTTAATCTAAATGAAAAAGGGCATGGTATTCAGTCCTCACAGTATCTGGTCAAAGTAGCTTACTATGGAATACGCAGAATATTATACCTATATTTTCCTTTCTATATTATGCAAAGACATGAATTTTTCTACAATACTTGGCAAGCTTCCAATTTCTTATTTTAGTTTGGTGCTGAAAACCACACAAAACTTTATGGTTGAAAATCCTGTTCTTGCCCCCACGAGTATGGAGCAAGAAGACCCCACTTAGAAATTTCTGCAAGGAAGAATCATTTGACCAGTTGATCTAATTGTTATTGTCCTAATAGCGACAGAAAGTGCCACCCCCAACCACTGGAACAGAACCAACACAAAGTGTCACACTAGCAACCATCAATGTGAACAAGAAATTAAGAATTTGGAACAATGCTAAACTTTGCAAATTCAAATTGAGTGTTTGCATTCAAATTTAACCGATTTAACTTAACTTCTACGATCGCCCGATTGGAAAAATGCCAAATACAATTTTGTACGCATGTGTGTCCTAGATAAGGTGCAAGTTGCAAAGTTCATTGTAGGTACAGAAAGTGACTCAGAGAGGTTAATTTTCTGCGTACTGAATAAATAAAATAAAAGAATAAATCACTGAAGAAAACAGAACAGCAAACAAAATGTCCTAATGATATCATATCATAATATATAGTATGGTTAAAAAACACGTTAGAACTTCATAGACTCAGCAATAAATTCTGGCGAAGTAAGAGGAATCAATCTCATGTCGTGCAAGCCATAAACCAGACAGGTTTCTTTTTGAAATTGGCAAGAGGTGAGGGGATAAGGAAAAATAAAACTTTTTATTTAACATCACACAATCTGACCCTGTAGATACACTTCCTTGTTCTTATCTAATTCTAATACCATCATGCATATATACTTTTTAAACTGCTACAAGTCAAATGAATATCAGAATATCTCCCTCAAGTATTAGAATCTTATGGATGATTACATTCTTTTCCTCTTTATTGAGTCTGAACCTTTGTAACCAAAAACTTAGTTTTTTGATATTTATAAATACATCTTTCCAGGTTAGGTGTCACTATATATCTAGATTCTGGCTCAGAACCTTTGAAACTTGAAAGGTACCTTTCAAATGTGAATTTGAGTTCGGTTGTTGTTTTGGCTTGTTTGTAGTGTAGGTCGTGTGACTGTGTAAAAGACTGATAAACAGTTAAGGTAGTGATTTTCCGTTGTCACTGATCAGAGAGAATCTCCAGGAAAAAAACTTGGCAATTTGAAGGGGAGGACCACAAAATATTCCATACCACGCAAGATCAGCATATTTTCCCTAAGTATACACACATAATAAAACTTTTTTGGGTTATGATATGTAGGATAATAGTGATGCATTCAGGTCCATACAATGATACAATGCATTCAAATTTTGTTTTACTTTATCGTTTCTTTTGCTATACCAAAAACATTATTTATTGGTTATACATGATACCATCATTTTCATCTTTCACTTTCTGGAATTTTTTTTCTCCCTTTTCTCAGTTAATGATTGATGTTGAGGACTAATTATAATAAGAGATTTTGTAGATACTTTCAATTTTTTTATGTTCACTAAATTTTGTCTCTAATTGGATTAAACAGTGACTAAACAGCTAATGACCCCTACTAGATACGGGACCAAGTCTAAGAAATCCCTTAGAATTTGCCAAGCATTGGAAAACAATTATTAACTATTTCAAGATGTAATAATTTGAGGCAGGTATGGAGGATATATATAAAGTAGGCCTTGATGCTTGAACATTGTTTTCATTAGCTGTGGTGTTCAAATTGATTTGGAAATGTGCTCAAAATAGTCCTACATAACATCAGTACTTTGGGAGGTAGGTTAAGTATTCCAACTTAAGACCCACTAACTATGTTTCTGCTAATTAAATAAGGAATGATGTTCTACCTAGTTAGAGACAATTCCTTTGAACTGACATTTCTATGGGCATAATTCGTGGACACGAAATTCATTCAAGTCCAAGTATTCATAATTTTATTCTGCCAAAATCCACATTTGTAGCTGATTAGTTTATTTATAAATATTCTTTTGAGTCATGCATTTCCCCCTTCAAATTTTCTGACCTTTTGTAATCATTTTTGTAACCAATAAAAAAAGAAGAGTGCGAGAGTAGCCAAACGGAGTTTACAAGTCAAACCTTTTGAAGCAAAAGACTTGGACCCTTGTGCTCATTCAATTGCACAAAGACTTGGACCTCTTCAAACATAGGTGTAGTCACTTAGGATGGGGTCCTAAAAGCAGCAGAACATGCGTGCTCTAGCTTTGCACCTAATGACTTTGCCTTGTAAAAGAACCCAATTTTCTGACTTGCACCAGCTCTTTTTAATTGGTCTCTCTGTAAAGAAAGAAAGGTAAAGCAGTTGATAGCCCTTACGTTTCCTTTGCTCTGCATTTCTCTCTTTTTTATGACCCTTTCTTTTTAACCCTTTTCTCTTTCGTTCTTCCCTTCTTTCTATCCTCCTTCTTTTCCTTTTCCTTTTCTTCCCCCTCAACCTTTTTGGAAGTTTCCTATCACCATCCCTCCACCCTCTTCATCTCAAATGGCATCTGCTGCATGCACTATAAGACCCACACTCCTATCCCCTACTCTCAATCTTTTTCTAATTCCTTCCTCAATTAAATACAGAAAAAAAAATCAATAATCAGAAGAATCTCCATGTTGTTGTTCATCATTTCATTATAATTAGAACTTACCTACCATATTCCCGTACATCCTTGAATGGAAATTACCAGTAGAGTAGCCGAATAAATTAAACAAACGGTTTGACCACAAATGTTAAATGATCTTATAATCATTCAAAATCTAAAAGAATAGGCACCCATTTTAACTGAAGTGCTTGGCTTAGTTTGTATTTGTGGACCTATGCCTTCGTATAAATAAAACAACCTATGTTTAAAATCTTAATCCAAAAATGGCATTATATAGCATAGCCAGAAGTAGAATATACAATGGCAGAGATGGTATTTGATGATTCATTGTGGTGGGATCAGAAGTGGGCCAAACAAATCTCAGTTTTCAAATTTACCTGTGGAACTCTGATGAAAGACTGAAACGCTTCGTTCATGACTCTGTACGAGTCCAAGGACTTAGGTCAGAGGCACTGTACAATACTCAGTGCCTTTTTCCAATTTTTTATTTTTCGTCTAATCTCTCTCCCCCACATGCTCACAAACAAAACAATCAATTTTAAGAAACATAAAATAAAAGAGAGGAGGAAAATGAAAACAAAAAGCAAAACGTTTCTCTCCAAAAAGCAAAAGCTAAACCCCTCTGATTCCCGAAGAAAGCACCGTATTCAATGCTTACACAAGCGCCATTAAACGAAGTGAAAAGCTAAACCCTCTTCTCTCTCCCTCCCCCTCTCTCAAACACTTATTTTATTTTGTTCATTCATCTTACTGTCCCTATAAAATCCAAAACTCAACTCCACCTCAAAACAGAACACAACACACTTCCTAGTTCCACCTCTTAGATTCTTCTTTCATGGACGCTCTGAACTTCCTCAAGTTCTGGAGACACGCTACCATGACCACTACCTCCGAACCCCACCTTGTGGTGGAAACCGACACCGAATCCGACGAAGACGACTCCTTCTTCGACTTGGAGCTCACGCTACCCGATTTCGACTACAAAGAAAACAACACCACTAGCAAAAACGACGACGATCCAAAACAAACGACGACAACAACAACAACCGAACTAAAACGTCTTCCCTCTAAGGAGGAACCCATCAAAACAGAAAACGGTGTTCCGTTCAAATCCACTCTTCCTCTGTCTCCTCCCGAACCTATCTCCAAACGTAAGGTCCTCCCAATCGAGCCTATATCCAAACCTCAATCTCCCATTGCGCTTCTCAGGTCCGCTCCGAGCTTCAGAATCTTCATGTTCCGAAAGCGAAACAGAACTCCTCCGCAGAAAACAGAGCACTCTGCAAACGAGGCCAAGGTCTTCGCGGTGAAGCTCAGCGTCGATGATTTTCGATCCTCTCCCGCCCTCAGTAGGGATAACAGCACGAGAAGTTTCGGGAGCAAGCTTCGGGGTTTCAGCTACGAGGAACCGAAACCGGAGCGGTTTTCGAAGGAGGTATTGCGGAAGTACCTAAAGCTTATCAAGCCTCTATATGTGAAAGTCTCGAAGAGGTATAGTGATAAAGGCAAATTCTCAGGCGAGGGTTACGCCGCTTCACCGTCGTCTTCGCCGTCGGCGTCATCTGTTTCTTCTAGGGTGGACAAACAGGTGAAGGGGATGAGGGTTGTTTCGAAGCATTTGGGGAAGAGTCGGTCGGCATCGTCCGCGGTGGCCGGAATTGGTTCTCCGGCGAAAAAGAGCGACGATACGCTGCTGCTGCAGCATGATGGGATTCAAAGCGCCATCCTTCATTGCAAAAGGTCCTTTAACTGGAGAGGTAATTTTCCGTTGACCATTGTTAAAGTTTTGCTTAAATTGGGTATGTTGTTATGAATTATGAGCTTAACGTAGTTTTAAATTTTTGCAGAAGGATCAATGTATTCGGTGAGAAACTCATTTGACGGTGAACGCGGTGCAAAAGAGTAATTTTGAGGACGTTGTTGTGGTGAAAGAGAAGATAAAATGTGTAGTTTTGTATTTGTAGTGTATTTGTAAAGAAAGAAAAGTTTCCATAGAGAAGGGGAGAGGGGTGGGATAGATGTGATGATTAGGTAGTGTTGGAGGCTCCCCTGTGTAAATTAATGGGGCATTATGAAAAGAATCAAAGGGATCTTCTACTGTATCTCTGTCTGTCTGTGCTCTGGAGTGTGTGGATTCACCACTTTGCACTCTGCTTGAGGTTTATTTCATCTTGATTTGATGCCATCAAATGATTCAAGCCAATTGCATTTTCTGATTATTGACGTGACTTCCATCTCAATTCTAGTTCCCTTCATTTCACTTTTCTTCCTTTTCCCTAATGATGACGGAGAATATTAGACGAGAGAACGGTTTTCTGTAATACATTTCAGACATGAATGAGTTGATTTTCCTCAATAATCAGTGCATCTATCTAAATCGAAATCGCCTAAAATATGTTTTTTGTAAACTTTAAGTATTTTCTATGGAGGACTACATACTTTTTCCATTGGCTACAACAGATGGTTGTGATCATTGTTATCTAGTAGTGGCCACAGCATTTTTTTGGCATTTGGTATGAAATAGTGGCGTAGTGTATTGACTGAAAGTAATGTTGAGAAATGTCAGAGGATGGGATTGGATAGATGAATACGCATTGAAAGCAGGAGCAATGAATGCCACAAAAACTAGTTCCTACCAGGATGTATTCTCTCTGTTCTAATCTTCAATAAAATCAAATTCAAATTAGAAACAATGTTATTTAGATGCGTATTTAAATGGTAATGATTACTAGTAATTTTGCACTGTATTTGCCTGGTAAAAAAAGGTTAACTTATCTGGTTGGTATGGTCAAATATGCACGGATTTTGATTTGACTAATTTGAATTGTATATATATATATATATATATATATATATATATATATATATATATATATATATATATATATATATATATTACTTATTTTAAGTCAGATTGTTGATTGTTATTTTTAAATCTACCCATGCTAATTTTATTTTTTTTAGTAGAGACTGATCGAACTATCTATACATAAAAAATAAAAAAAGTTTGCTTTAAAATATTGAGAAATTTCATCACAATTTACGACAAATAAAATGCTAAAACATCTCTCACTAAAATTAAAATCATTTGAAAAGGTTTTCATAAATATAATATATTATTATAATATAAATTATATAAAAATAGTTTAAAATAAATAAAAATATTTACCTTTTTTACATAATTTTATAGTAAAGTTTATAGTACAGTATATATATATATATTTTATACATAAAATTTACTATTATAAATATCATTTACCTATAAATCTCCCGAAATTTATTTTAGTTAAAGGTTATAACACTTATAAAGCAATCTTTTGATATTACAAAATCACAAATTTCTATTACAGAATAAAGAAAAAAAATCACTTTAGAGATTCAGAAAAAGTTATTTAATTATCATATTTAAATATTTTATCATTACAATAAACAATAGTTGATATTTAATACGTTCTTTATACATATATAACTTTTATTATTACATAAATTACAAATAACTAATTAGACTTAAATGATTACATAAAATTTATAATTTTAAAAAAATTAGAATTTAATTTTGATTTAACATGTGTAGGTAAATATTCCCATCTAAAGTACATAATCATTTAATAATGAATAAACTTTACATATACTTTTAATTCAACCTATTACTCCTCTTTTCTTAATATAAGATATAATTTATAGAAAAAAAGAAGGATGATATTTTTCCAAAAGACATTTTCTAATATATATGAAGTATTGGACTTTACTTTTTATTTATATTAAATATTAAGAATATATATTTTGTATTAATAAATAATGATAAGAAAAATTTTAAAATTGGTACATTGCTTGTATTTTATTTAAAAATTCAACAGAATTAATCAAAATTTAACAAAATAAAGTAAAACTAATTACTTTTGTTGGTATGTGTGATTATGTAAGAAATATCATATGTTAAAGATATATGTAATAGTTTTTAATTTTTAACTTTCAAAATTTTAATAAAAACTCAACAAATAAAGTAAGTATTTCACACATGTAGTTAAAAAAGTGAAGTTCCGAAAACTAATTTTCTTTTTTCATTTTTATAACATTATATACAATATTATAGTTACATTTGTTTCCAATTTTTTTTAGTTCTTCTCTAGATATTAAATAGAGTTTAGTACGCACCAACCTTCTCCCCAAACAAGTAGAACAATTAATGTGATCACGTAGAGAGAAAGTTTAGAATTATTCCCAAAACCGAGTTCAAAGTCCAAACTTGTGCTCCTGCGTGTACAACTATGATGTCAGTTTGGGTCCAGCAATGTTGCTGATTTATCTGAAATTAACACATGATAAATACGGATGCATTCTAAATTAGTCCAGAATATCTTTGTTATATGTCCGATGAAAAATTAATTTTAAATAGTTTTATTTATTTAATGCTTTTTTATAAAATAATGTTTTTTTAATGGGAAAATATAATAAGAAGACATAATATTATTGATCAAATATTAGAGTTGTTCGTTTACTCAGACACTGATATTTGTGCGAAAGATAAATACTATGTTTAATTTTCGGACTTTATGTTTGCATATCTTATACACCATATGCTGTATAAATTGAGCACACTGAAGCTTTGAATTAACTCCATCTGAAATAAAATATAACCAATAAAAATTTTAATTTTAATTTTATTATAGAATCAATCTAATTAATATTATTATTTAAAAAGTGTTTTCATCTTTTTAAGTTTAATAATCATAGTATTTTTATCTTTAATTTTAATAATCATATTATTATAAAAAGATTATTCAACAGTTGAAAAATAAACATGATTTTATAATTATCATTGCTATAGTATGGTTTGAAGGTTATAATTAAAATTGATGAAAATGTAAATTATCCATACGATAGTTATAAATATAATTATTGTTATATATTATTTATTAAAATTCTTGTTTTGTTGTATAAGATTTTGTTTTGGCGCAATAAATTCATAAAATTTTACTATTTTCTTATACGTAGTATATTTCTATAGTAGATTTTTTTTTCGAAATAGATTTATTTTTTTGGAATAGATTTAAAAGGTTTTATTGTTATATTACATGTCATATATCTCTAGTTAATTTAATAAATTTGTGATAAAAGGGATGCTTCCCAAAAAAAAGAGAAACAGATAGTTGAATAAAGAAAGTTGAGGGAGAGAGGGAGAAAATACAACTTATCGCATAATTTTAGTTAAATATTATAAGTTACCCATTTAGAAAGAGAAAAGAAGAAGAAATGAAAGAATGAATTATAAAAGATAAATATTAAGAGACATATGACACGATTCTTTTATAAACATCATATTACATTAAACAATAATTATTAAAAAACCGTTATTAAAAGATTAAATATATAACTATGATTCTTTTGTTAACTAACAGTCATATATATCACAACGATAATTATAATTAAAATCATCGTATCAAGCTAATTATTTATATAACCATCGTTAAAACCTCTTTTGTTATTTTTGTATTAGTGTCATTTTAAATAAATATAATTAAAGGTAATTTAGGATTTTTCTGTGTGAAAATAAAAAATTAACATCAACTTAAACTAGAGATATTACTTTATGAAGAAGAGTTAGGTCCACGTTAATTATATGAATACTGATTGAAGGGGGAGAGAAAAAAACAAGGTAAAAGAAATTATTATCTCGATACATAAAACAAAAATAAAGAAATTCCCCCATTATTTGTTTAAATAAATAACATAATTTAAAAGAAAATCAATGTTGCAGTGAATTGAGACCTTATGTAAAGTCATGATCTTTAGATAAATCCAATGTAACGAAAGTTTGTAGTTTAAAAAAATACCAAGTTAAAAACCTACGTTTTTAATATTTGATTTATTTTTATAATGGTTGATTTTATATTTAAAATAAATTAGGAGATAAAATGAAAAAAACAAAAGTTATTTAAAAAATAGTTTGATAATATTTAGTCATATATATATCCAAAGGATAAGTGAATATGTAGGCATAGATAAACAGAAACATAGTGTGGTTGCATGATTGTGTGTTTGAATTAAGCAATGAACTGGGGTTTGGGTGGTAATGCTATATATGTAGAACAGCATTCACACTGCTACTGGTATGACATGATTAGCTAGACTGCAGATTCAACTGAAAAATCTGAGACAGTGTGGAGGTTGGATGATACGAGATCTTGATGGTTGAATTGTGTTTGTGGGTGAGAAAAAGAGTGTTTTGTAATTGCATAGAGGTCAAAAATGTGTATTGAGGAGTAGGGCTTTTGCCGTGTACAAGTATTGCAAATTTCTAAGGCATCATTAATGACAAGAGAAATATGCCAGAAATAACCAAACCTGGCCCCCTCATACTATACTACACTTCAAAGTGCGCCACAATAGTAGATTTCCCTTACTCAACTGCACAACCCACAACTGGTCCCTCTGTGCCACATTTTGGTTTGGTTTGGTTCTTCACTATCTGGTGCTAAGCAGTGCAGATAAAAAGAAGCGGTTCATTTGCATTAAAATATATTAAACTATGATATGACAATTATTTATCTGTAGAGAGAACTCATAGTGCGTGCAATATCTAATTGATTTGATCTAGTGCAATTTAGTTTCAAAATATAATTTATCAAAAGTCTATCTTTACATGTAAGACACAATAGATATCTGTTATATACATTTTTTTTTTCAAATTTGATACTATTAAGTCTGAGCAGCACTTTCTATATGAAAAAAAGCTAAAAAGAAAAACATGGTTCTGGCTATTCCACGTCAATGGTTGAACAAGATAGGCAAACAAAATGGCCGATAAGTTATGCGGGAGATGATGCGATGCTTCATTGTCTGCTTGAAACTCACATAGATAGAATACAGCACAAAAACCTAAGCTAGGTTCTAAGAACCATTTGAAAACCCTAATGTTAGTTAAGAAAGTTATAACATAAGGTGTAGATTCCCTTAAAACTTGAGGAAAGAATGTGCAATGCACCCAGAAACACTACATAAACAGCGACAAAACAGTGTTTGTTTGTGTCCTCCGAGGATGGGAGATTTGGTGTGTTTCCTGACCAGATTTTTGTTCCTTTATTTAGCAAGATGATGTAAATGAAATGTGATTAAGATGAAAGCATTTTGGATGGGAGAATCATTGAATCCAATTTCCAGTAATATGTTTCCTGTTTTGGATAATCACATTGTTGGGAGACAGTATGATTGGGAATTGAATTGCATGCTTTTAGTTCATTGCATCTTCATGTTCATTTGAGAAGGTTTTTCAACCCATGTAATGGTAAACAATGAAGACTATTCCACATGCCACCAAATGCACGTCTCTCGTTGAAGTCGAGGCTAAGAAAACATAATGAATTGGTAGGTGAGACATTATCCTTTTATTAGGGTTGTTCATCTTTCTCTACATCTCGAGATTAAACAATCCATGTGCACGTAACCCTTCAATTAATTTATGAAAAAAATATTTTGACACCACTATTCACACAAACAATCCTCTAAACAACTGCATTTTATATTATAATAATAATTTTAACCATTTTTTATTTTTATTTAAACTCTTTCATGATTATTATATTAATAAAATGGGTTGTTTTTTTGGGTTATTTTTTATTTAGGTTGTCAAAATATCATCACCCATTAATTTCAAAACGTATGCAATTTGGGATGATTAATTAAAATGTCAAAAGACTCATTCATATTCATAGTCCTGCACATGATGGCGGTAGTAATATGTCATTATCCACTAACTAACTATCTATCTATCTATCTATCTATCTATATCATATATATATATATATATATATATATATATATATATATATATTCTAACGTGTGCCAAGTATTTTAACTTTGAGTTGCACACATAACTATACAAGAACATATTCATGGTGAGGGTAAGTATGGGTTTCGCAGAGGCGAATATTCACCTGTATCAGATAATATATTATTAAAAAATAATAAATAAATATAAAAGAGTGAAAAAATAAAAAAGTGAAAAAATAAAATTATAAATATATAAAATAATCATTATGTTTGGGATACAATTATAAATTATATAAAAATTATAAAATTAAAGAGAGGTTGAGTGGATCAAATTGTAAATATACAAATACAGATATTAAAATTTGGGGGGTCAAAATCATAAATTACATTAGAATTATAAAATTTTGAGGGTCACTTACCTTTAATTCTCAAGAAGATCTATATATTAATGTGCTCCAACCCAAAATAAAATGAATCCAAATTTTGGGATGGATTTTTTAAAATGTTAATGACTTTATAAACCATTTTCTATGTAAAAAATAAAAAGAAAAACAATAAGGTCATGATTTTCCATAAATTAAAATTAATTCGTGCATAACTTCAATTGAACATTTTAAGTTCAAATAATTTCTTAAATATTTTAATTTGTTTATAAAATTAATCATAACTTATGAAAAAGGTAATTTCATTTTTAATTTTTGTTTTCATGAAGAAATTATTATGCGTAAATTTATCCAATAAACCCTTAATATAATGAAATAAGCATCAATTTGTAACTGAGATGAAATGTTTTAATTAAGTGTTTTCTCGAAAAATAAAGGTTCCAATAAGTGCATAATAATAGCTTTTTCGGGTCAATCGTTTTTTTTAAGAAGTTTGAGCCCAAATTGTGAGGTGGATTAGAAAAAGCCCAATAACATTACTGATACCCAAAAATTGTACCTATATCTTTATTCGAACTTTTTGAGCTTTGACATAAATAGTAAATATAAATTTCAACCTTCAAGTACCAGAAATTAGACTTTGAAAATAAAAATGTAATGTATCCTTAATAAAATACTATTCTAAGTTAAAGGGAAATGCTTTCTCAGGTTATATATATATATAAATAATTTTCTAACTCACTAACAATTTTTTTAACAATGAACCAAACATAGATTAAATTCTCTTACGTGAAATTAGAGTGAGTTGTTTTTCAATTATTTCTTTTTTACACTTTTTAGGTTTACCTTCCTCTTTAGTCTACCACCAACCTCTTTCATTTCTTCACACTTTAACTATTTTTTTCTCCACATTTTTGCTCTTAGTACATTGCTCTTTGTTCTATAACTTGAATGGTGATTATCTACGGAATTCTAAATTTGCATTCTTAATTTTATATTATTATTGAAAATAATAAAACAATTATTGCCTTCACATTTTGGCATTGATACGGAAGTAGTTTTTATAATTTTTATTATTTTGTTATAAACTTTAGAGAGATTTTTATACTAATTTTGAGTCAAGGTCTTTTTTTCGTTTTCCTTTTTTAGAAAATTTGAACCCCACCTATACCAATATTTGAAGTAGTTAAATTGACTACTTCAAAGTATTTAAATAAAAACTCAACCAACTTTATTAATTTGAATGCATATTTTTTAAACTTTGAACTAACTCAAAATAAATGCTTGACAACTCTCTATCGCTCACAAAGTAGATGCATGTATCCATGAATTGTCACGGATCAAACAATTGATTATGAAGTGAAATAAACCACTTGACCAACTTCAACATGCATTTTTCATTCTGTTTTTTGGAGGATCAAATGGTTCATATTACTTAGATAAAACGACAACACTTTATAATATTTCATTCATGTGTAACGAGAGATTCATGTCACCTACGTGTATTTGTATTTGGATTTTATTATTTTCCACGAAAGTTTTCTCTCTTTTAATTTTTTTATCACAACTTTTAATTTAAACACAACATAAGTATAATCCTTGAATTATTGCATCTAGCTTAGAAAAAAAAAAACTATGAATGGATATTTTCTGGGGCCAGAGATGTGTTCCTAATTCCTATATATCTAGTTGGGTTATTATAAGTTCAGATGATTTAAAAAGAAAAAATTATCCACATCTCTGAGAACTTCAAATAATTAATTTTGACAAACGTTTTTATCAGAAAATTTGAGAACTTCAAATAATTAATTTATTATGAAGGATATGTTTAAATCAGAAATAAGATATAATAAGAGTAGTTGGTATGGTCACTTTCTTTTCTTTTCATGATATAGCATGTGAAGCTATATATGCATTGATAAATAGCATTATTTATGTTAATCTAAATATTCAACATTATTTTGAGCAGAATTAAAATGTAAATCAACCATGAAAGGGCAATGGACTTAACAACGACACCTTTTTATTATTTCTCTCTTTTGTCTCATTCTATATCATCCCCCATCCTTATACACTTCAACACATGGAATGGAACATCCTTCGTACATCCCACCACCACCCATCTCACTCTCACTCCCCTCCATGGCGCAACCATCCCCACCATCATCACCACCACCACCACCACCACCACAGCAACCACCACCACCAAAAACCTACACACTAACCGCCACCTCAATATGCTACACCAAATCCCCCCCCACCAAACTACCGCTATTCTTCAACCATTGCACCACCCCCCCTCCAGCCTACATCCTCAAGGACATCTCCCTCACCGCCCACCCCTCTCAAATCCTAGCCGTCGTGGGTCCCAGCGGTGCCGGCAAGTCCACCCTCCTCGACATCCTCGCCGCCCGCACCCTCCCCTCCCACGGCACTCTCTCCCTCAACTCCGCCCCTCTCCTCCCCTCCTCCTTCCGCAAACTCTCCTCCTACGTCCCTCAACACGATCACTGCCTCCCTCTTCTCACCGTCTCCGAAACCTTCCACTTCGCCGCCACCCTCCTCAAACCCTCTGCTCCCAACCTCTCCTCTCTTGTCTCCCAACTCCTCTCCCAACTCCGCCTCTCCCATCTCGCCCACACGCGCCTCGCCCACGGTCTCTCCGGCGGCGAACGCAGAAGGGTCTCTATCGGCCTCTGCCTTCTCCACGATCCCGCCGTGTTACTCCTGGACGAACCAACTTCGGGGCTTGACAGCACTTCCGCCTTCAAAGTCATGCAAATTCTCAAACAAACTTGTCTCTCTCGCAACAGAACCATCATCCTCTCCATCCACCAACCCAGCTTCAAGATCCTCTCCTGCATTGACAGGATCTTGCTGCTTTCCAAAGGAACCGTCGTTCATCATGGAACAGTTGCCACCTTACAAGCCTTCTTGCATTCCAACGGCTTCACGGTGCCTCACCAACTCAATGCCCTGGAATATGCCATGGAGATTTTGAATGAGGTTAAGCCTCTCACTCCACCCAGGCTTCCTGAATCGCCCGAAAGTTCAAGTTCAGTAAATTTGATTTCTGATGGTGGAAGAACTGGGAGTAGTAGAGAGACTATCATGTATAAAAGCTCTAGGGTGCATGAGATTTTCACTCTTTATATAAGGTTCTGGAAGATCATTTACCGAACTAGGCAACTCCTTCTAACCAACACTGCTGAAGCACTTCTCGTGGGGCTTGTGTTGGGAACTATTTATATCAACATAGGATTTGGTAAAGAAGGGATCGAGAAAAGGTTTGGTCTATTTGCTTTCACTCTCACATTTCTCTTATCTTCCACCACAGAAACCCTCCCCATCTTCATCAACGAGAGGCCTATCATATTAAGAGAGACTTCCAGTGGGGTTTATAGGCTTTCTTCTCATCTCATTGCAAATACTCTTGTTTTCTTGCCCTACTTGTTCGTTGTTGCTGTTATATATTCTATCCCGGTTTACTTCTTAGTTGGTCTTTGTGCTTCCTGGCTTTCTTTTGCTTACTTTGTTTTGGTCATTTGGGTCATAGTTCTCATGGCAAACTCATTCGTGCTCTTCTTGAGCTCTCTTGCACCCAACTACATTGCTGGAACTTCGCTTTTGACTGTGCTTCTCGCAGCGTTTTTTCTCTTTTCTGGCTACTTTATCTCCAAGGATAGCTTACCCAAGTACTGGCTCTTCATGCACTTCTTGTCTATGTACAAATACGCTCTTGATGCCCTTCTCATTAACGAGTACTCGTGCTTGGTGACAAAGTGTTTGATATGGTACCAAGAGAATGAACAATGCATGATCACTGGTGCTGATATGCTACAGAAGAGAGGGCTAAAGGAGAGTGAAAGGTGGACCAATGTGTACTTCTTGATCGGGTTCTTTGTGCTGTATCGTTTGCTTTGCTTCTTGGTTTTGATTCGAAGGATCTCGAGATCCAAAACTTAATAGAGACTGAGAACAGATGATCAAAAGGCTAAAAACTTTGAGCCTTGTAGTGTTATTGTCTTTAATTTATTTTTTCTGCCATTGGTATTGTATGAAATAGTTTTGTTTTATTCAGTTTCTTAAAGTATATAATCTGACATACAGCCACAGGAAGAAAAAGATTGATTTATAGATATGAAGTGAACTTTTGGTTGTCATCTAAAGTGGTGTTATTCTATTATTCTCATTTCTTCAATAGATATAGTTGTCCCGTTTCTTTGTAGAACCTAGTAATCTGGATAATTGGATGATTTGGTAGAAGTGTGTGATATTTCATTTTCTTTCCTGAAAAGATGTAACTCAAGAATGCGACCTTTCATACTTTAGGCACACTGATGGGTACCCATGAATACAATTAAAAAGTAAATTTATTATTATTATTATTTATTAAATTTTATTACTCTTATAATTTTTTTTAATTCTAATAAAATTTTATCAATAATAATAAGTATACATTAGTAATTAGGGTATTGGGTGTTTGGTTTGATATTTATGTTATCAAATAATAATATAAATCAAATATAAAATTAACTGTGGTTTGCGGTTTAGCTTTAATTTAATATAAAACCTCAATCAAATCAATTAATATTTCCAATGGTTATATTATTATTAAATTTTTATTTAAAAAATTATAAAATATATTTTAACGAAAATATTTTAAATAAAAAAATATATAATAAAATAGTTGTATGATTATAGTTATATTCATAATTTAATTTGTTCTTAAATTTATAAATAAATTATAAAATTTTATAATAAAAAATTACAATCCAAAATTATTATCATATTTTTAACAAGTATAAATATATTATAAATAAATACAATCAATTTTCAAATACAATCTTTAAAAAAAGTTATAATTATATATGTTTATTATTATGATAATGAACTCTAAACTTATATTATTATATGTAAACACAATAATAATTTGGTTTGATTAAATTTAATTAAAATTTAGATTAAATTGTGCAATGTTGAAGAAAGTATATTAAAAAAATTTAATAAAATTCTAGTTTTAGATTTTTAGATGAATTTATAGTTATTCTTTTGTAATTAGTTAAGTTTAAACACTGGTATCAGTAACATCATCCATATTGATGAAATGGATAACTTTTAAAGCTGGGATAAATTTAAGAAAAAAATTTAGAAAGTGGGGATAAATAGATAATATATTAAATATTTGTATTATATCCTGAACGATTTTTATAAATGAAAATATGTTATGTAAAGAAAATATATTTGCAGCAGTAGCAACCACACATTGTGATTGTACATGCATGTGGTTTGATTTTCTCACATGCAAAGCAAAGAAGTTTGATTGACACAAAATGAGAGGTGAGGATGGAAGATGATGAATTAAGTGTGTATTTGAGTTGATGGGAGAAATGAGTTGAGGCTTTAATGGGTGAAGGGAGGTATGTATGTAACAGCAAATTCAAACGTTGGATTTGTTTAACTTTGTTGAAGTCACGGGTCTGTCTTTTGCGTTTGGTTGGAAAGAGAGGGGAAGAATCCAAGGGTGTCTATATCATCATGGAAGAGGTTTTGTCGTGTGGCTAACTTGCTTTGTTGCTGCTATTCTCTTGTCTGCTGTGACTGTGAGCTATAGTGTTTTGATCACGGGTTCTTCATTCCAAGTGTCTCGTGAACTTGTTCAGTGTTGGGTTGGGTGAGAAATGATAGATATTATTTGATGTAATTATAAACTGTTAAGCATAAAAGTTCAGAGAGTTATGTTGGATGAACATAATATAATATAGTAGTATGGGATGATGTAGTTCATAATGAAGTTCCTGTAACACAGGCTTTATTTTGAAGTCACTGAAGAATACAGAAGAAAAGACAAGTGAAAAATACTATATAATCAATGCATTTTCTGTGATTTGGATCAAAAGCAAAGTATGGAAGTAGAAAACAGTACACGGGGAATCAGATTTCATCCCATAATTGACTACAAAAATGGAGTTCTCTTGAGGAAATTACCAATTTATGTTTATTTATATTCTTTGATTAAAAGGATATAAATGTAAAAAATGTGTTTAATTTTATTCTTTCCCTTTGTCTCTTAGATTCCACAAAGTAATAGGATGAAGAAGAGAGAAAAAACCAGACTTGTTCAGTGAAATAGATCCAAATTTACTGCTGCAGTAAGTGGAGGCTGTTTAATTTGCTATTTTTATATTCTTTTTTGTCTATGCATGAAAAAGTATAAACCATCGTCAAAATTTAAATTTTGCAAAAAAAAAAAAAACAAAAATGCAAAAAAGCAAAACCGGTAGAATTAAAAATTTGCAAAAATCAAAATTTGTAAAGATAAAAATAAAAATTGAAAAAAAAAAGCAAAAAAAAAGATTTTTTTTTTCAAAATATAAAATTTACAAAGAAAAAAAGTTTTCAGAAAGAAAAAATTGAAAAAAAAAAAGAAGAAAAGTAGACTGTTTTTGACAAAAAATATTAAAAAAACAAAAAATTAATCTAAAAAAACGCTAGAAGGAGGGCTTGAACCTCCGACCTTGTGGTTAACAGCCACACGCTCTAACCAACTGAGCTATTCCAGCTTTTAATATTATTGTACTTTTATAACATATAGTTATTTTAATAAAAAAGACAATCCTGTTTATTCAGCTCTGGTTTTTAATATACATCTATGAATAAATTACTGGTCAACTTAGTTTATTCTCCACTTCTTTACACTCTTCTACATAAATTTACCTTTCAATTTAGGTTACCAATATTTCTTAGCCAATAATTGAAGTGAAAAAATCATGCATTATGAACATAGATGATAATGGAAGAGGCCAACATGCGTACTACTTATTTACTTTTCGTTCCGTAAAAACAATCTTTCCATTATCCGTCATGTATAAAAAAAAAAAAAAAACTCACGAATCTTTATATACTTGCCATCCATGAAAACATGTAAATATTTCCACTTTTCATTTTTTAAACTTTAAATAAAATTATTTCAAAATAATCCTTAAAAATATAAACTCAATTTTTTTAGAAGTATAATTCAAATAAAACTGCATCTATAAGTATAAATAAAATTAATCTTTCAAAATATAAATTTAAATAAGTTATAGTATTATAAATAATTTTTTAATTATTAATATTTTTTTACCAATAATTTGATTTTTCAAAAAATTAAATAAAATTATTAACTGAATGTCTAAAATATAAATATCATGACAACCGTATATATTTCACGAATAATTATCGACGGATATGTAATCGTTGGAAAATGAGTGATTACCAACAAAAATTATCGATGAATACTGAGTAATTACCTGTGAAAATTACTAATTAGTTTCCGACGGATATATCCGTTAGTAAATATATAAATATATCAAAATATATAAATATAAATATATTTGTATTTTTATATTTTATATTTATATATTTACACGGATATACATTTATTTGTATATAAATATAATTTATTTATAAGTTATTATAAAAAAATTATAATAATTTTATGATTAGAGTATAATTACTAATAAAAAAATATAAAGTAGAATAAAGTATTCAAAACTATATATACAACTAATTAAGATAACTATATTTTAACTATATTTTTAATCTATATTTTTTTTTGTTACATTTAACTTCGGCATTTTTGTTTTCAAATTGATTAAAAGTACATAAATTTAGTCTTTCTTTATTTTTAAATTTAATATTTAAAGGTTTTTTTATTTTAATATTAACTTTATTAGTTTAAAATTTAAAAATCAAAACTAAGTTTAAAAAAACTTGAATTAAAAAAAAAAACTGCTGAAGAACATAATTTGAGAATATAAATAAATGATATAAAAAATTTATTTACAAAGTTAATATTTGTGTGAGAAAAATAATGTAAAGGGTATAGTATAAAAGTACTAAATAAAAATACCTCGCACCTTATACCCTATGCATTCTCAAGCGGAGAAACTATTTTATTATATAAGAGTAGGATATTAGCTTGAATTTAAACTAGTTTAATCACCATTCTAAATGATTGTGGTGATACATGAGGAATTCATCAAACTAAGAATTTACATTTGGACAACATATAAGGTACCCTTGATAGCCTAGCTACTTTCACTGCCTCATGGAGCTTGAAGAATATGATAGATCAAAATTGGAATGAAGCAAAGAACATGGTGAGCAAGTTTTCTTAAAACATACACCAAAGTACTATTAAGGCCTAATCAATACAAAGAATTGTAGGTATAGCAAGTCGCGATAATGGAAACTAGGCAAATGAAGAACGATGGCATGAGGGTGATATTGAGGAGGCTACTCACACTCACATAGCCAGCAAGAGTAATGGTTGCATCTGCGACCACTCGTGCAAGTGTCCCAGCCTCTGTGGACAAAAGCCCTCCATTGTAGGTTCCACGAGAAAGCCTTGATGACATAACTCGTGAAAGAAGTGACAAGTTGACGCCTGTAAAGCATGAATGATTGTCAAACATCATAACAATGACCCCAACATGTTTTCATGATGGTCCACAATGAAATGCTTCTTGCTCTTTCTTTGTCGGTCAATATTTGGTTACTTTTAATCTTAATCCAAACATTTTTAAAAACTCTGATTTTGATTAGAAACTTTCTGAAATATGGTGAAGTTAGTTCTTGATATAACAATGATGGTGGATTTCATCAAAAGCTGTACGATCATTCCAAAGAAGAAAACATAAACAAATACAGGACAGGATCGTTTTTGTGATATATCTTAAGACCCTCTGGATTTGAGAGAATAACAACATGCTCTTTGCTGGTCAAACTACGCTGTATGTTCCTGATGGTAATTATTATCATATTCAGTAATTAAGAGTGAGAGATAATACCACAATTCTTGTGCATCTCTACCATCATAAATTGGAAAGCAGATTAGTGATGTGACTAATAAGAGTTGAAGATCTTACCTTCAAGTACTTCAGCAGAAACAAACATAAGGAGCCCTGAACAGATATACTGTGGCTCAGAATATGGAACAATTACATGGAAGCTGAATAGTATGCCTACGAAAACCATAATTTCTGATGCCAACAGAATTTGCCTACAAAACGATCAAAGGGAAAGAAAATCTTAGTTGTGTAGGTGGATTGTGTCAACAATTTTAAGGTTGAGTGGATAAGTGAAAATATTGGATTGGATCTCTACAATTGCTTTGATCTTTTTATCACGCATTGAAGTCCAAAATGTATAATTAATTTGTCATGCATCTTTCTACAAACTCCAAAGCATAAATTAACTTTATGATTGATAATCAAATGAAGTGTAGTATTATTTATCACACGTTACCTGTCCTCAAACATATTGCTTATATAAGTTCCAACAATAATGTTGACAGGAAGAACAGTCAAGCCAAGACAAGCAAGAAAAACGGAAACCGTGCTTGTTGTCCAATTGAAGTAGTATGTCGTGACTACACTAGATTCTGATAGTAAAATCTCCATCGCATATTTGAGCATGAAATATATCAGTAACTGAACCTGAGATGTCACATAACGTTGGTCAGATGAACAATCTTTTATCTAGTCTTCAATTGGGACTTTGTAAATTGTGATATCAAACAAACAGTACATAAAATATTTCACAATTCTAGATAATCCAAAATAACAATAAGCTGAATGAGGAAAATCTTTGTGTCAAGAAACATATACGACTTCGAAATAATCTTATTTGACATTATAAACTAGAAAGTGCTCATCTTGCAAATTTAGCAGTATAAATCTTCTTTTAATGTTGTTATCGTGGGGGCTCATGTTTGCACTTATTCGGAAATAAAATTCTACATCCAGTTTCAGATCCCTTAGTTTTATTATAGACAAAATCCATTTTCCTCCCACGGTTCTACGTAATCATAAATGGAATGCAAATTAGTAATAATGCTCACACAGTCTTTCGCAACCAGAACCCAGGATCCATGTCAACAAATTGTAATCAGGTAAAAAGAAAAAAATTTAAAAATATTCTTCCACAATTCCATTTCCATGTATCTGTAATCTTAAATTGAAAGAAAACTTGTAATGCTCAAATTCATTGAATTCCAAAGCCTCTTGCGCTTGTTATGCTCAAATTTGACCTGCTGGGCTATCTGGAGATACTTGTCACCTGTTCAGAAGACAGATCGAGTCCTATTCAAAGATTACTACTACGGAAACCAAAGTCATTAATCATTAACCTAAATAAATCCTCTCTGAATCTCTAGCTTAGGAGTTACTAAGATATTAAACATGATCTACCATCTGACCTTTATGTTACCATGGTTGCCTAAATAACCAATTAATATTTTTACTTAGTTTAGTGTAACTTCATTATTAATTAATAATTCATATTAATTAGATGCCCGAATTAAAAGAAATGCTTACGAGACCTCTCTTAAAATAGAAACCAATAAATTTATCAGGGCTTCAGGCCTCTGTCCTCAAGGGAATCTAATCGGTTGCAAAAAGAACCTTCGCTATGATCTATGGTCTAACTTAAATTATTATACCAAGTAAAAATGTTTTGCAAACTTCAACGAGGACAAGGTCATCTCTCTAAGTTGCATTTTTGCAATAAATGAAAGGAAATTCATTTACGGGCCTAGTAGACAAATTTTACGACAGGAGCGTATGGTGTGTCACATGAAAATTAAATTTAACAGTGATTAAAACATATGCTTCTAGTAAACTAATGGTTAGTGGAGATACAACATTTTATGGGTTGATACTGTAACATTTAGAATTGCTCTCAAACCTTTACTGAAGGTGTAAGGAGTCTATATGCTGCTCCAATTGAATTGGCTGGCTGAGGAGATTCTTCTGGAGCTTCTTCACTATCATCGTTATCCTGATCAGCATCTTCATCTACCTTAACTTCTGAACTAATTAGCAAGCGTTGTTTCAAGCCTTTTTCAAGTGCACTGTTTTCTGTTAGTACAAGCAAAAAAACTGTCATCATCAATTTTGTAGTTTAAAAGAATGAACTAACCCATGAAATATGTCATTATAATATAAAGATAACGTGGTTTTAGACGTTTTTCTACAAATCTCAAGGAACAGAGACAAACTCTAATATTTAAAGAATTAGTCTTTAGTACCAGAAGTGTTACCTATATTTCTCCCTAATTTATAAATATTACATTTAGGCAGCAGATTTACAAATTCATTAGAGATAGCATTCCAGGTAAATACTTCCCACTGATTTTTCAGTTTTTATTACTAATTTCCTTCATATCCTTGTTTGTCCTACTCGGTAGGTCATTGGTCGTGTTTTCAGGGTCCAAAATACTTAACAAGGTAGCATTAGAAGTAGTGGGAGCACAGTTGAACAATAAAGTTTTATAAAGCTTGTGAGTCAGAGAGGCTATGGTCTGGTAATACATGTGCGTCTTAAAGTATGAAGCAAAATACAAAGTTATTATAAAACCGAATTTAATAATTTAATATATGCATCAATTTCCATTTCCTTTGATCAGGAAGAATATGATATTTATTGTTATTTTGACAGTGGTCAAAAGTATAAACGATTACCAGTGTCATTAATGAAATATTTTTTCATTACTGAATGCTAGAACTTAAGGGCAAAAAATCAAGTGAATTTATGAAATAGTAGGACCCAGCAATGAAATCAAAGGATTAATGCAGATAAACAATCTTATAAAGACACAACAGAAAAAATAGAAATCATCAGCAAAGAAAGGATGAATTATGAGTTTGGTACCAGCATTGGATTGATGTGCTATGTTATTCTCTTCATTTTCACGAGAAGGTTCCTTAAAAGTGATCCACAACCACGCTAGATATAGTAGCCAAGCAATAGTCATTACCCACCCTGGTAAGGTATCTTGATTAAATGTAATGTTGAAAATCTGAAAATTGGTCTGTAGTAAGCCAGCTAATGCAGGACCACAGGCCATTCCAAGAGCACTGGCACTAACAAAACCTGCCGAGGCTTGCATGCGGATTTTCAAAGGTACACAATCACTAATATAGCGTCGATTAACAGCTCTGGCAGAACCAAACCTGCAATTAAAATCAGATGTTTATCACTGGATTTAGGTCCTAATGTGACTAGTACCTTAACATATCCCTAGCTTCGGTATTAAAAAAACGTAAAATGGCCCCAATAATTCATGATGGTTTTCAATATTTATACAAGTCAACTCGAACAAATTTCAAGCAACATGTAAATCACAGTATACAAAGTTTCCTATTTAACAAACAACAAAGAATCAAAATTAATCTTTCCCGATCCTTATTCTGGATACGGACAATGGTTATAACACTAGACGCAAAACAGATAATGTAATAATACTTGTCGAAAGTAAAATGATATTGCAAAATCAAAACCTACGGCCATCAAGTAATGGAAGTAAGTAAAAGATACAAGAGTGCTTACCCACATAGAAGACGACCAAATAGGAGAATCCATATCGAATTAAGATCATATGCCAAGGCATACATGGCATTGCCGAGAAAAAGAACTATGCTACTGAATACAAGAGGTCTGAAGTATGATTTATTTGACCACGCACTAAAGTACACTGAAGAAAACACCTGTGCAACTGCCATTGCCCCGATCACAATACCACAAACCGTTGGTGCAGCTCCAAGGCTCATGGAGTAATCATCTGCAGTAGGGACTATAATATATGTATTGACCATATATAAAAATGTGTTTGCCAAGTTTAGGAAAAGAGACATAAAATGATATCTTTGATCATCAGCATGCTCATCAATAGATGTTGGTAGCTCCTCATCCACAATAAGTGCATGCTTCCCCAAAAAGTTTAAGAAGTTGGTTGAGTTAGTTAACCTATCAACCGCTGCTCTTATTGAATCAATAACGGGATCCTGAAAATAAGTAAGACCAAGTAATTATGATGGAAAATCACTGAACTTGTGTTGCTTCTTAGCCAGCTACTAAAGCTTGCCTAAAAACAGAGAGAAAACATGACAATTAACATCAGGGGATGAAACAAAGTCAATGTAGAAGAACCTGAAGGGGAAGAGTAGGTTGATCATAAATTGATAAGAAGCTCCCTTGACTTTCCTGAGTCCCCTGAAGTTCATGAAGGTTGCGAGATAAAGCTCCAACAACAGCTCCAAATCCCTGCAAGTTTCGTATGTCAGGCAATCTCATTTGTAGCAAGAAAATAGAAGATAAAGTTAAGGTAGTTTTCTAACGGTGTATTTTATTCTGAAAAAGTCCAAATGCAAATTTGTGCTTGAAATAAATATATTACCACATGCTTGAAAACTTGCTGCAGCTGGGAGTAAGGATGATTTGCCCGAGTTTTAACATAGTAATCAGTAAATTTATAGCCTAAACGTTTGTCAAACTTCTTCAATATCTTACGCAAACCAACAGCATTGACTTCCACAAAGAAGAGAAGCTTCAATAGCTCTTGTCCCACTGCTCTATAAGCTTCTTGTAGTTCAGCTATTCTGCTTAATCGAGGCTCCTGCTGAATAATTTCATGTTCCTCTCCGAGCTTTGCTATCCTGCTTGCTAAATGCCCTTGTTGTTCCAACAGGAAAAGGACAGTCTTTTCAATCTGAATTGTAGTAAGTGAGTGAAACAATTGTATCACACAATAACTGAATGCCATCCATTTACCCATATACTCAACCAGAATCTAAATTTAGCAGTTTGAAGTAATGAAAAATACTCAACTTTACAACGTTAAGTCTCTGACTCAAATCATAATTATACAGTCAACGATGGGAACGGACCTGATTATCCAGCATTCTTGAGAAATCCTTAAGTACATGGCGGCGATCTAGTGTTCCTAGTTGAATTTGTTGACCATATTGCTTAACTCGCTTCTTCATTAATTTGTAGTTTATGTAATATCTAAATTAAAAGTAAAAAATCATGACCATGTGTAAAAATGAAACCATAGGCAGACAACACAGGCAAAATGCATACCCTTGCCATTCTTGAATCTGTCTTTCTTTCAACTTTTTGCCAAAGGCAACCATCTCTCTCTGCAAATGCAAGGGTGTATGCATCCAAAGTAAAAAAACTTAGAACAATAGTAACTTAAAAATTTAAGGATGAGACTTTCTTTTGTTAGTAGCTACGTATTTGACATCATAAGCAGCTCAGTTGACAATGAATATTTCAATCAAATACACCGTCGAGTTGACCCAAATTAGACCAACATAGAATTTCTACATACCCAATCAATGTACCGTTACACAAGGGATCTATTATTATTCGGTTGCTCTCTTCCTAGCTTAGCATGTTTTCTGCCAGTACAAATATGTCGAAGCATCCATAATAATACAGGCAAAGTTGTGAAGCCTTCTCATTAAAGAATAAGAAGCCATAAACATACCATGTGTCTAACATCTGCATCAAAGCATGAACACACATGTTCAGTAGATATAGTACCAAGAAATTTCTATGTAGTCAATATACAATCTTCAAACTTTTTCATAACATTTTTTAGTAGAAAACTTAGAAGAAAAATTGAAATTAACTTCTAAGATAAAATTAGTTTTTCTACAAGTTAAATTAACTTCTCTACAAACTAAATTGGCTTATATATAAACTAAAATGAAACTTCTCTATGATATTTTTAAAGTAAATAAATAAATTTTTATTCTAAAAGAGCTTATAGAAAAGCTGTCAAAACATACTTAAATAGACAAATGATAACCCATATGTTTAAAAATACAACAATTAAAAAATTAGGGAAAGAAACATATATTATAAGAAAAATATAATAATTATTTTTTAAATATAAGTAATTGGATTGTAATGTTTACATGTTCATTGATGAACAACACTTTCGTACACTGGACTATTTTATTAGGCTACTTTTCATATCTAGTTAAACAGCTTGTCTTGGAATGATGTTAGAAGTTAACAAAAATATATAAGCTTTTCTCCTTAAGTACTCTTCTATAGGAAAAAAATAAAACATTTTTATAAATTAAATTTAAATTATATAAATAAAAAATATATAAAATAATTTTTTCAAATTAATTGATAAATAAGTTAATTTTAAATTATGTGTCATTAATTTCATTTTTCTTTTATTATTTTCTGTAATACTTACAAAAATACTCATCAAAATACACTATGTTGTACTAACGTATAAAAATATTTTACGTTACTACACTGCATCATCCTATTAGGAGCTAATATTATACTGTTACGATCAAAAGAACATTCTTATTGAATTATTTTGCAATACTAACTGTTCGCATCAATTAAAAATATCTTAAAAATGCCAGGGATTTGACTTCTGGAAGACCAACTTAAAAAATATAATATACACATAATTATTAATAAGAAAATCAATGATTAATATCTGTAATGAGATTATATATTTATATATATAACATTTCAAAATTAAATTGTATTTCAATAATTAATTTTCAAGTGAAATTATTTATATATACAGTCATTGTAAAACAAATTTACACTCAACCAATTAAAAATTATAATAGATATACCTCTTAAGATGATTATTATAAAAAATAACTAGAAACAATATAAAATCCTTTATATTATCAATACAAATGTTATTTTTCATTTTTGTTTAATAATCATTACCATATTTTCCATTGAAAATCGTATTCTCCTGAATTCTGACTAGTCACATCATTTGAGAAGACGAAAAAAAAAATAATTAAGAGTGGAGACAGAGAAAGAAAAATCCAAGAAAATTTAAGGCGAAGTTATTAATTCAGTACTATGATTCAAACCTAATATAGGAGCCTGGCACAAAATGGACGAAGGCATTCGCCATTCATTTACCACCAAAGTAAAATCAATCCTCAATCAATAACACTACTGAAAATTAGGGATGAAAAGATAAAATAAAACGAACATCCCTTACATTATGTTTACCTTTAAACAGAAGTTCGTAGTCACGATCCGTTTTTTTCATGAAAAATCTAAAAAATAGCCATTAACAAATAATTTGTGTAGAGTTTCGTTGCGGATAAAAGAGTGCAAGGAAGAAAGCAAAAGAAGAAAGACTTAAAAAATGGAAACAGACAAAAAAAAATGAAATCCTTACCGAAAAGAATAGAAGTGTGGAAGAAGGAAAGTGAAGCCATAAAAAGGAGAAGAGATGAGAGGAAGAAAAGGTAAAAAGGGAGTGAGAGTGCAAAATTTAACAAACACATAGGAAGCGGGTCCTACTCTTGCCAATGCTATTTGCTACCATATATTTTCTCTCTGTTACTAATAACTATATATAGAAACACTTTCTTCCACTTAACACACCTCATTAACCAAAATAATCTAATTAATCACATTTAACTTTTTTTTAATTCACATAATTTAATCCAAATAACTAATTTGGGTAGTGTGGATTAAATCGAATATGGCTAAATGCATGAAACCGACTACTCTCATCATAGGAAAAGATATTAAAAAACAATTTAAAGTATAATAGAGAAATACAAACAGAACAAAAATTAAGAAATTTGTCGTATTTTTTAACTATTTTATATGTATCTCTTCGCTAATAAAACTTTTCTATATGAAAAAATTCACACTCATTTTTGTCGCATTGCTATCAATCTACTTACTCATTTTCTTCTCAATAGTATCTCCCCAGATAAAGTTTTGTTCATAATAATACTTATGTTAGAAATTTTATAATTCATACTTAATTTACTTCAACTACATATTGTATTATTTATATTAATTATTTATTTTAGATGAAATTTAAAAATGATTAAAAATCTTAGTAAATTCAAAAACATAATTATGATTCTTTACAGATTAAATTAAAAAAAATCTCTTTTGCCATTGAAAAAGAAAAATGAAATTTTCATTAATAAAATTAATTATTCATGCATTGAAATCAAATAAAAAAATAAATAGAAATAATGTAATAACAATATGTTAATTATGAAAAACAAAATCTAACCCGTTATGTTTAATATTTTTAAATACACAATTTTTTAAGAAAAGTTGTGCTTGTGATTAAAAAATTTATATATATATAATTTATTTTAGTTTAATGAATGATAATTATCAATACATAATTAAAAAAAATGTATTTTATTAATATATTTGTTGTAGTTATTTAAAAGAATTATTAAAATGATTCAGATTTCCTGCAAAATTTTTATAAAAGTTTTATGAAAATTTGTACCATTAAATTTTGTAAGATATAAAACAAATGATAGGTAAAATTTTAACAAAATATTAAAAATTCCAATAATAGAAATATATATTATGTTTAAGTTTTTGTTTCAATAATTTATTTTTTTTTAAATAAAAGACATAAAAGGTATTAAATGATTAATAATACATAGCTGAGAATGTAAACATTAATTTAACTATCATGAGAAAAATTATTTAAAAAAAATTAAAGAAAAAAAGAATTGTTATAGTATGACTTTGAAACAAATATATTGGGGAATACCATATTTAAATTATTCAAGATATGTAAGTAAAAATCAATAATAACTTTGACTCCACGTTTTATTATTAGAATTTATGTTTTAAGTAAATGGTTTTATATTGTCATTCAAATACAAAAATAAAAGTAAATATAACTTTCAAGGAGTTATGATAAAAATAACAAAAATTCATGGTAGTCTGTGATTGATTAATAATATAAAACTCCTTTAAACTGTTAATACATAACTTATTTTTTCTTCATATTGTCACAAATGATTTGCTCATTGCGCTCCTTGTGTCTTCGTCTGCATCTTGATATATCTCAAGGAAAATTGTGTTCAATATAGTATCACACCATCAAGCTTTTCCTCTCTCTACTGAAATTAAGTGTTAGGGGAAGGAAGTGCACAAAACCTAGTAAGGACTAAAACATTTTGTATATGTAGACATGACAAACTTCTTTCTTAACTTGAGCTTCCAACTTATCCCAATCTATTCTTTTTTACTTCGAGGATGGAAAAGAAGGTCTATAGTCTCTAGCAGCTGCATAATTCATGGTATGAAATAATGCATGTTTAGGTTTCACTACACCTCGACCATGTACTCATATTAGCACGCAAAAATACTACATACTCAAATAACTTTGGATGTACTAATTATTATTGTTCACACCATTCCTTGCCATAAAAAGTTTCACAAAAGTTATAGCAGTTTAATAGAACATAAACAGAACTAGAGTCTTCAGGAGCATCCACCCAGATCCAAAGGCAAAAGGTGAGTTGTTGTAAGGTTGTTTATGTTCACAAATTAACTAAATTACAGTATTTGGCAAATGAAAATTCAGATGCCCAAAGGTAAGCGAGAAAAGGACAGAACAAAATAAAACTAACATCAATCAATATTAGAAATTTGTACCTCATAAATTCTTTCAGCCACATAAATGAACAATACACCAATTTTTCTCTGGCTGAGCAGCACCCCCTGTGTTGTACTCTTTCTGGTATACCAGATTCTTCTGTTCAACATAATATTTCAATCAAACACCTCAAGTTCATATTCTCAGTAAGACATGTTCCTTTTCCCTTTCAAAGGTCAACACATAATGATAAGGTTTCATTTCATATAATGAAATTTTCTCCCTGCTAGGTGTGGTCAGCTAACTCCAAAAAAAAATGAACTAAAATATAAAGTTTCACCACATATAAAATAAATGTTTACCTGCAATCAGCGCGTATCACACTCTTTAATGAAATCAATCAATCAGTAAATCTAGAGTCTCCTGGAGCCAATGAAGCACCCATCTCCAGAGATGCCTTAGCAGTCTCACATTCCTCAAGCATGATGCATACCTTACTACAACAAAATACCAAATAAAGTCACATCACGAAGCTTGGTAAATAATAACTACAATCCAATCAACCAAGAACATAAGGAGCTTAAAACAGAATGGAAATTTTTTTGAGAAATGATGATATAATGCACTTAAGGCATGTTTGGTCGAAATTCTTGATAACGACCTCTAGGAGAGAAAAAAAAATGAAATTGAAGGAAATTATGCGTCGGAAAAACTCAAATTGTAATGGTATCAACAAAAGGTTCGAAGAAAAAAAAAGGTGGCATCAGGCTCACCCTTTGCGCAAATAAGCTTTCGAGTGAGAAGGATTCAGCTCAATTGCTTTATTTGCATCAACAACAGCATCTGGAGAGAAACAGGCAAGAAAAATTAGTCACCAAAACATTGATCATTTGATCTACATAAAGGCCCAGGCAACAAAATATCCATCTTGGTTAAAACCTTTTGAAAAATTTCGTAACTTGACCAAATTCTATTCCCAAAAGAAACGACCCAATGAATCTGGTTATAGTTTCAAGGTCAAAGTTTACTTCTTTCAGAGAAAAAGTGCATACTGGTGAGGTTGTTGACTTTAATGTTAACCTGGGCACGGTCAGCATATAAGTCGGCGTTGTTGGGGTTGAGGCCAATGGCCTTATAGAAGAGGTCGTAGACGAGATAATAGTTCTCATCTACCAAAGCCTCTTTGGACTTAAGCTCAAGATCGGGAGCCATTGAAGAGTAAGGAAAAAAGAAGAAAAAAAAGTAAAACAGAGTGAAGTATTTGAGAGAGAGAGAGAGAGAGAGAGAGAGAGAGAGGCCAACACTTGAAGTGTGAGAGTTGAAACAAGGTAATGGAAAAAAAAAATGCAACATAGGATTACATTCCTTATAAATCAGATTACGAATAATAGATTTCTGAAAGTTATAATTTATTTTATTATTCATCAGTTACCATAGAAAAGTCTAGGAACGTAGAACTAAATTAAGAGGAAATTATTTTAGAATAAAAATGTTTTATTCATTCACCAACAATGGTTTTGTAAATTTATTAATGATGAAGCAAAACCACACAACTAATTAATTAATGTGCGTTTCACTTTCAGTATTCATTTTTTTTCTTTCTGAAAGCTACATTTTTAATCATTAAAATAGTAATTTACTCAATACTGGTAAAGATATCCCCCAGGCATGAATATGTATAATGCAGGGAAGTCAGAATATTAATATTATACAAATATAAATTTTCGACTTTAAAAAAATACACAAGAAATAATAAGAAAAAATAAAATAATTTTACACAAATTAAAAAATTAAAAATTAAAAATCCATATGAAAGAAATTTAATATATTAGTTTATGTATATAAATTATACAGAAACTTGTCCACTAAATTTTAATTTATATATTAAAAATTATATCTATTTTTTTAATCATGTTAGAAAGTTATCAGAAAAAAAGACATATTTTCACAATCCATTAAAAATAACTTTTAAATAAATTTTTATTAATATAATAATAATAAATTTTAACATTTTTATATATTTATTATTATATTAATAAATTAGAGTTATAAGATGATGTATATGAAAAGATGAATTGTATATATATAATCTTATAATAAAACTAGCAAGTATATAAGCATATATAACTATATTTTAATTCAAATAAATTTAAAAATGTTGTAAAGATAAACTTTATAATTATTTAAAATTTAAAGATAAATTAGTATATTTAATTGAACAAAATTTAATAATGTTAAGTAAAAAAATCATTTTAGAAGAAAGAAAAATATTTATTTTTAATTAATTAACCGAATGCATTCTCGCAAAAATCTAATGCATTTGTTTGGGTATGGTTAATTTACGAATTGCAAAACTCTGATCCTGAAAAGTGCTTCCTTTTATTTTGGAGCTCCCTCACAAGCCCGTCATTTTCATGACATTTGATTGAACAACCTACGTAATTTCGAACGCCGTTTAAAGTTGCCTATTAATATGAACTATGCTACTTCCAAGCATTTACTAGCAACAAGTTGTTGCTAACAACGAATGTGTCTCCCCACAACATCGTTGGGTCATGATGTTATGTAGTAAAACAGTTGCTAACACTTCTTTTCCATGCCGTTTCCGAGAAACTTGCTTGCAGGTTCTCTCTCTATGCAACTCAAAGACCATGGAGGAGGGAGCATGTGTTCATAGCCCAATGATCAAAGTGGGTCTTCAACATGACTTGTATTTGAGCAACAATTTGTTGTCTTTGTATGCCAAATGCTTTGGAGTTGGACCCGCACGCCATTTCTTTGATGAAATGCCTCACAAGGATGTTGTGTCATGGACTACGCTTCTATCTGCTCACACCAGGAACAAGCATCATTTTGAGGCCCTTGAGTTGTTTGACATGATGCTAGGTTCTGGTCAATACCCCAATGAGTTCACCTTGTCCAGTGCCTTAAGATCATGTTCTGCCTTGGGAGAGTTTGAGTTTGGGGCTCAAATTCATGCCTGTGTGGTTAAGCTTGGGTTGGAGCTGAATGCGGTTCTGGCTACCACTTTGGTTGATTTGTACACAAAGTGTGATTGCACTGTGGAATCACACAAATTGCTTACATTTGTGAAGGATGGTGATGTTGTGTCTTGGACAACCATGATCTCTTCATTGGTGGAAACTAGTAAATGGAGTGAAGCTCTACAACTCTATGTCAAAATGATTGAAGCGGGACTTTACCCGAATGGTTATACATTTGTTAAACTCTTAAGCATGTCTTCTTTTGTCGGTTTGGGAATGGGTTGTGGGAAAGTACTGCACGCACAATTAATCAGATTTGGTGTGGAAATGAATTTGGTGTTGAAGACAGCCATTGTTGATATGTATGCAAAATGCAAGCGGATGGAAGATGCCATTAAGGTCTATAATCAGACGCCTGAATGCGATGTGTACTTATGGACTACCATAATCTCTGGATTTGTCCAAAATTTTCGGGTTAGAGAGGCTGTTAATGCGTTTGTTGATATGGGATTGTCTAAAACTCCACCAAACAATTATACATATGCAAGTTTATTGAATGCTAGCTCCTCAGTTTTATCATTGGAGCTAGGGGAACAGTTTCATTCACGGGTCATCATGGCTGGATTGGAGGATGATATTTTTGTTGGAAATGCGCTGATAGATATGTACATGAAATGCTCCCAGACCACAGCAAATGGAGTGAAAGCTTTTAGAGGGCTAGCCTCGCCGAATGTCGTCTCTTGGACCTCTTTGATTGCTGGTTTTGCAGAAAATGGTTTAGAAGAAGAATCTTTTCAGTTATTCGGTGAGATGCAAGCAGCTGGAGTGCAACCAAATTCATTTACGCTATCTACTATCCTTGGAGCTTGCAGCAAAATTAAATCTCTTATTCAAACAATGAAAATTCATGGATTTATCATAAAAACAAAAGCAGACATAGACATAGTTGTAGGGAATGCTCTTGTAGATGCTTATGCTGGAGGGGGGATGGCAGATGAAGCATGGTCTGTAATTCGCAAGATGAACCATAGAGATCCCATCACATACACAAGTTTAGCAGCAAAATTAAATCAAAGGGGAGATCACGAAATGGCATTAAAAGTCATCACTCATATGTGCAACGATGAGATAAATATGAGTGAATTTAGTTTAACAAGTTTTTTATCAGCAGCAGCTGGCTTAGGCACTATGGAAACTGGAAAGCAGCTACATTGTTACTCTGTCAAATCAGGTTTCCTATGTAACTCAGTTTCAAATAGCCTTGTTCACTTGTACAGCAAGTGTGGTAGCATGCAAGATGCATACAAAGCTTTCAAAGATATAAGTGAGACAGATACAGTGTCATGGAATAGTTTGATATCTGGATTGGCATCAAATGGACATATATCCGATGCTCTTTCTGCCTTTGATGACATGAGATTAGCGGGAGTTAAACCTGATTCTTTCACATTCTTATCACTGATTTTTGCTTGCAGCCAAGGTAGGTTATTGAACCAGGGTCTTGATTATTTCTATTCCATGGAAAAAACATATGATGTAACACCAAAGTTGGATCACTATGTGTGTTTAATTGATCTCCTTGGTAGAGGTGGTCGCCTAGAGGAAGCTATGGGAGTTATTGAAACAATGCCTTTCATACCAGATTCAGTAATTTATAAAACCCTATTGAATGCTTGCAACTTACATGGAAATGTGCCACTGGGAGAAGATATGGCAAGGAGATGTCTTGAGCTTGATCCAAGTGATCCTGCAGTATATTTGCTGCTTGCAAGTTTGTATGACAATGCCAGACTCTCTGATTTCGGTGACAAGACTCGCAAGCTGATGAGCGAAAGGGGCTTAAGAAGAAGCCCCAGGCAGTGTTGGATGGAGGTAAGGGGTAAGATTTATGTCTTCTCTGCAAGAGAGAAGATAGATAAGGATGAGATTAACGAAAAGGTATTGTTTTTTATAACTGAAATAAAGAATAGAGGGTATCCATACCAAGAGAATGAAGATAAATTATACCACGCAGAGCAATTAGCCCTTGCATTTGGTGTTCTTAGTGTACCAACTAAGGCTCCAATACGAATAAACAAGAATTCACTTATCTGCAGTCACTGCCATTCTTTTATAATGCTTGCGACACAATTTGCTGACAGGGAGATAATTGTGAGGGATAGGAAACGATTCCATTTCTTTAAGGACGGCCAGTGTTCATGTAAAGGTCACTCATAATGTGTTGAAACCTTTCTTCTTCTTTTTTTTTTCAATTTGTTAAGCACGTTACGTGGATGATCCTAACATATTTTCTTTTTCAGGTTTTGCTAAAATAACTTGAGTTAACCCTTTATTCATGTAATTCGTTGGGTTTTTACTTTGGACGCTTTTTTTCTGGCAATGTGAATGAAACAAAATAGATTATTTAGGATTCTGAATCGTATTTGTTGTTATTGTTGGAGTAAAAATTATAAATTTTATCATTACAAACATATACCTTCATTTCAATTTCCTCCTTATGGCACTCACTTTTTTTATTAAAATATTATATTATCATATAAATATTTATTTAAAATTTAAAAAAATGGGTGCATTTGGATGTTGATGAAAATTTAGATGGTCCATTCGAAAAAGAGTTTTATGGTTTTAACTCATGTAAAATTGTTTCCAGTAAAATACACTTTGTAACAAATCATCAATTTTAAGTAATTGTTTTAAGTGACGAATATCCACTACAATTTAGGGATGGGAAAACTTGCCTTTGGCATGCCAAAAGCATGCGGAGCAAACTGACCCGATATAGTCATGACGGTACGTAGATCTTGGTCCGTCCAGTTAAGGACGAAGTTAGCTGATCAGTGGTCGACTGCCATAATTCAGAAAAAATAATTTTTTTAAATAATTTTTTTAATAAATTTAATAATAAGATTATTATTTATTTGTCAATAATTCAATATATATATATATATATATATTATTTCAATTTAATAATATAAATAAATACATTATTTTAAGAAATTATAATTTACAATAATAATAAAATTTACATAATAATAAATAATAACAAATATATATATATATATATATATATAAACGTTAAACTTATAAAAATTATATTTTTTATATTAAAAAATTCAAATACCTATATCTTTTTTATTTGATAAAACTTCATATTATTCTTGGTTGAGTAATTCTTATACCTTTAATTCAAGTAATAAGGATAAAAATAATCGAGTGCTTAGGATAAATAAGGAGAACATGAGAGAAGGTTGTTATATTTCGGGAAGGAGAATATTTTACGTGAGAATGAAAAATTTTTAATTCTTTTTAAAAATTTTAACTTTATATATTATCTTTATAATTAATTTTATTACAATACAAATTTATTTTTTATTAATTAAGTGGGCCGCAGGCTGGCCCGCCCCGTCCCGCAGGCTGACCCACCCCGTCCCGCAAGTTGGCCCAACGGATTGACGGGCTTAGCGGGACGGACCAAAGCGAGCTGGTAGGCTGAAAACACTAACCCGTTCCGCCATATTATGGCGGACTAGTGGGCTAGTAGCCGGACCTAACCCGTTTTGCCATCCCTCCTACAATCTAGTCTTTGAGAGAGAAGGCACATTATTCAACACACTTGGTGAAGTGAGAAAACTTGTTTGCTGTGTTGAAAATATGAACTAAACACTAAACAAGATGCATGTGAGAGTAAGACTAGGTCAGAGAGCCATCTCATCTCTCATTCAGATTTCCCTTAATTAATTATACCATCCTTGGCCATTGGATCGTATAACAACTCACATATTTAGATTTAACGTGCATGTTTCATTGCGTCATATAACAACCATTTAACAAAAGCATTTGATGTATCACGTTCACCCGCTTTAATACTTATCTTAAATAGACCATGTCTGCAACTTATCTTGCTAGGTTTGACCTGCAAATGCTCTTTTCCACCTATTCTGAGCTTAACCAAGCTATGTTAAAACTTCTGTTTGAAACTTACTTATATTACAATCAAGTTAGATCTAAACAACGTTTAGATTTTACTTATCAATAAAGTGTGGAACTGAAACACATAACTATCATTTGGGTGGTACGAAACATTTATCTTTATCTTATTTACACAAACGTAATCACGATGATAAAAAATATATTAGAAATTGATATTAAACTTCGTATCAGTTTTAGATTGGATGTGCCTTGCCATTATGCTAGCCGTGTTGACAATGATGTAGAAACTTCAAAGTTTGACTTGGTCACCAATCTTATTAAAAAAAAAAATTGTTTTCTTTTCTTAATAATTTAGACGCTTTCAATATGTTAAGCTTTCAAATCAATATTACTGAAGTGCCAAATTTGTTCTTATTATTTAAAATTCTCTTCTCGTTATTAATAATCGAAAAGAGAAAAAATATACTTTATATTTCTATTATTTATTTTTTAATTATAAAAATATGTAAGAATAATAAAAAATATCATTTTTTTTCATTTATTACATATTTTTTTAGTTTTTATTTTTTAATTTTATCAATATTTATTTTTAATAATTAATTATTTTAAAAATAAATATTTATATTCTAAAATTAAAGTTTAATAAATTAAAATAAAACACATAATAAAATACGAAAACAGTATTTAAAGAAATAAATAAAAGAAATATTTTACAAAAATTATAAAATTACTTGGCAGATCTAGGGTCTTTGGTTAGCCACGTGGCAATCTTAGGTGGCAGATTGTTGAGGAGCAAAACTAGGCCAAAGATTTAAGTGTACGGCTTCGATTTGAAAAATGAGAATCAACGATTCACGAAAATTATGATCCTACGGTCACCAATGAAGATAACTGAGACCGGTCCAGGAGATCCAAACAGACATGATTTCAAACCGGTTCGCTAGAAGTCAAATCAAAACCGGTTTGGTTCTTCAAGTCTGAGACAACGTCACTTCAATGCAAAACTTGCTGCACAAGAAGGCGGTGATGGGGTCATCGAATGTCACCGTCATCGTCCACGTCAGTTTCCATATCCGGGTCGGGTTCGACATCACAGGTTTCCGGTGGATTTTCTGATGGCGACGTGGGAGAGTGTGGCGGTGAAGAAGAAAAGGATGCATCTTGAAAGGAAAGTGACCCGGGTAACAGTGGCGGATTCGTCGTCGGAGTCTTACTCCGGGTACTTCCGGCAAGCGAGTTCCGGTGGATTGGCCGGGGATGCGAGTGGTCTCCGGTGTAGGTAACAATGAACATATCGGTTTCAGTGTTACTCCGTTCAACTTGTTTTCGAGCCATACAACCTTTGGAGCTGCTACACCTATAGTAATTCCTACGAATATGTATGTGTAACTGGTATTAGCATTTTCCTGAGAAACTAACAGAAACTGGATGGAAAAATCGGTCAGAATTATAGTTTATGAGTATATGTCTGTGATGCATACCTTGGATATGGAGAACCCTTAATCGGTTTTTGTCCGTATTTTCGCCATGCCCACAAATCCGCTGAGAGGTTATCTGCTGTTACCTGACACACCATTTTCTTCTGTTGGCTTTTTCTACAAAACAAGAAAAGGGAATGGTAAATGTAAAAGTAAATATACTGATTTTATGTTCGTGTATGTGAAAATTCAATTATTTGGGTTGTAAAAGATATTCATTATTGATGGAATATTTTGATACCTTTTTCTTGATTTGGGTGTTTGAGGTTGTGTGTTTGGTGAAACTGTGGGAGAACTGTTCTGGGGTGCATGAAATTCCTGTTTCTGAAGGACCTGTAGTTGATTCTGTTGCTGTTGTTGATGGTTAGGGAATCTGTTGAAACTGGGAGTGGAAGGTTCTGGTAGAAAATGAGGCCAAATGGGAAGGTGGTCACTAATTTGCTGACTTTCCTGTTCTGCGAAATAAGGGGAATTAGGATTGATGCCAGGAGCACTAGGGATAGTGGGGGTGGTGGGGTTAAAGGGTGTAAACAATTGGTGTAGTTCATGAAACTCATCGGTTATGGGTTGCACTGTATTATTGGGGAAGGAAAATGCATCATATTTTTGGTCCTTGACAGTAGAAGTGAGGAGGGAAGACAGAGAATTATTGGTGGTGGTTTGTGGAATTGCTGTGGTAGAAGTATTGGTGGTTGATTGGCAGCTTCGGACGACGGCAAAGAGATCCCAGTCCTCATCCATTTAAGCCGCGCAAGATAATAGAAGAAATAAACAGAGTTCTGGGTATGTATGGCTTTAAACCAGATAAAAAAAGTTTAGTTCTTTTTTCCAAACAGAGCAACAAAGTTTGGGAAGAGAGGGAGAAAATAGGGCGGAAAAGATGGCGCTGACTTTTGGAATGAATTGGAGAGGAGAGGAAGAAAGAAGAAGGGTTGGTGGAGCACTGACTGAGTTGGGCAATTAATTATTTATACTTGAAAATTTGAAAAGAAAGGGAGAGAGATAGTATGTGAAAGTGGAATTTTGTAGGGGTTGGAGGAGTTAGAGAGATATGCTCTGTTGCTTAGTTGGTTTTTTTAAGAGATTGATTTGGCTTTTGGATTGACATTATGAAAATGTCAAAGGGGGACCTTAAGTTTAGGGTTATGATGATTCTGATGGCATGACCTGAGTGGGAAAGTTTGTGTCTTGTTCTCACATTCACAGTTGTTAACAAACAGCATTGGGATCTGATTGGACAGTGCATGAACTCGTGCGTGGAGCTACGTACAAGGTGCTCGCTCACGCGCCCATATGTCATGTGGGATCGACACATTGAGCCACCGAGTCAGCGTGCAACCGACTCACTCTGTCATGTTCTTCTCCTTGACACGACTTGTAACTGAGCCACAACTTGTGTGATATCCATCACTCTGTTTTTAGATTAAATTAGACAAGAAAGAAAGGGAAAAGAAAAAGACGATAATTAATATAAATATGATGATACAAATTATAAGAAAAATGAGAAAAAAACAAACAGTTAAGATGAAAGAGAAAACTGATGAATGGTTATATTTACCAGACACTGACAATATAATTTTTAACATGTTTTTTAATATATATTTTGTTATTAGTTAAAATTTGTTTAAAATTATTAAATTATGAGTGAAGTTGTTAGATAACAAGTGAGATGTTAATATTAATTTTTTGTTAAAATTGATTTTAAAATATATTAAATATGTTAAATAGAAATATAAAAATCGTATTATTTTAGTTAAAGTTTGATTTTTAGACTTTGATTTTATAATAATAAAGTAAGAAAAACTTGTGAAATATTTTACAAGGGCATTTGAAAATAGAATAAAGTTGTAAAAAAGGAAAATTATATTTGGGATATAGAAGAGAAGAATATTTATTTTATGGGTAAGTATTAATTATTATTTTTTATAAATAATATGTATCAACAACACCATAAATATTAAAATGAATGATTGTTAAGATATTTATATTATTAAACTTCCGATTTAAAAGTCACAAATTCTATAAATTATAATGTTTTTAAAACAACTACATTTTGTTTGACTGATAAAAATATATTGAGAGTATTTACATAATATACACATGAATAAAAGAATAATTGTTAACTGCAGTTTAAAAACTTTACTTGTATAATAAAAATAATGATAAATATATTTTTTGAAAATAATCTACTGTTTTTTAAAAGTATATATTATTTTGACTAAGACAAAATGATTAATTAATTAAACGACAATTTAAAAAAAAAACTCTAGATTAAAACATTAAAATATTAATTTATAATAAAGAAAAATTTCAAGCTTTAAAAATATACAGGAATTTAGTTATATAGAACTAAGTAACCAAAAAATAAAGAGGATAACTTTCTCTAACTAAAAAACTGAAAACAAAAGTAAAGGAACATAAGAAATAACGGTAACAGTTATTCTAACTGATCAACTACTACCTAACAAAGGCTAAACTTGTAGTAATTGTGGAACAAGTGAAATACTTGATTACATTCTAATCAGAGTAACATGATTCATGTGAAACTTTTATTTTAACTTAGGAAAGTTATATTTTCATTTTCCATAAACATTTTTGCACAAAAAGCTAATTTTAAAAAATAAGGTTTGATACGAGGAGATCTTTACCCGTGAAAAACTTAGAAGTTTCCCCAAAAATAATATATGTTTTCACATGTAGTTCATCTTTTAGTGGTGTTTTTTAGAAAGAAAATTTTCTATTTTCTAGGAAACTATATTTCTTATATTTCAGTGAACATTTCAAAAACAAACATTTTCAAATAAATTTAGATCAAAATGACTATAAAATATTGTTATAATAGAAGGGTGTTTTATTGTATCAAATAATCTAACACCAAATTTAATTAAAATATATTGTGTTTTTTATTATTATTAGTAAACTAAATTTAATTCAACTCACCTCATCTCTTGTATGGTGAGGAATTGTATATTGAACTCGAGATATGATCGATGTACATCTTTAGTTAATCATGATCCAATATGATATTAAGTTAAGGTTAAAATTTTTTTTTCTCATATTATTTTTAAATTTTATTCCACTACTATTTTTAATATAAATTAAATCTTAATTGTTACAAATTTTAAAAATAAATCAATGTTGTTATTTTATCAATATCATTAAAGGTCTAATTGAAAAGTATATAATTGCATTGCTGTAATACATGTTACAGCTAATCTTATTTTTGCATAAATATCAAATTTTAATATGATTGATATATATCATCAATGATATCTTATTAGCACAAATATCTTTATATATATATATATATATATATATATATATATATATATATATATATATATATATATCAGTGACATATTACAATTTTCATTAAATAAGTTAATAACTCATATATTAAATTGAAAATAATAATAATAGTAATAAGACGAAATTATATATATATATATATATATATATATATATATATAATATGAAAATTTAATTAAGTGATGATTTGGAAAAATATCTTATTAAATAATTAAATATAATATTAAGTGAATAATTTTAATAAATGTTTTTATTTAAATAAACAAAGTTGAATAATTCTCAAGATTCCTAATTCCCATGATTTCGGATGAAAAAAATCATTTATAATATCAAACACGTTGATATTATTAGGAAATAGTATTTTAAAAATGATTTAGTTTCCTACAAAATCATTCTTATAAAAAAAGTTGTAAATCTAACTTTCTTGAATTAAGATAAGAATAATTAAAAATATATATCATATTACCTTTATTAAATCATCATTTAATGTAGTAAAAAAAATTAAATCTTTAAAAAACATGATATGTTACTTTTCTTTTTATTTTGAGAAAATGTATCAACCCATTATTTACATTTCTAATAATATTTTAAATCGATTAACTAAAATTTAGTCATACATAATAATCATAGTTGCCATAAATATGATCTTTGGGTTTGAAAAAAAAAACAAAAATAATCCTCTAACACTAAAATGGTGTTGAATGTTAATTTTTTAAAATATAAATGAAATATAGAAAATATATTTCTGTGGAAGAATGATAGTTACAGACATTTAATCTTGATATTTACAAATCAAAGAACTCTTTAAATATAGAAATGAATGGTTCATCTGTACATGAAGTTGCATGTGCAATATATATATATATATATATATATATATATATATATATATATATATATATATATATATATATATATATATATATATATATATATATATATATATTCATTTATAGAAGTTCAGATTAATGTCTTCACAGACCCTATGTGGACATCATGAACATAAATTTCAAACAGGTTAAAAAACTTGTGGGATCTACTTGAGTAAAAAATTGTTTTGGACAAGAATAAAAAAAAAGGATACATTACTCAGAAAAACAATTGAAAGAATATTTGAAAAAACACGTTGTGTTTTAAGGAAAAAAAATAAAAAAATGTTATAAGTCAACTGAAAATAGTGAAACTTTATGATTTATAAAAAAGTTGGATACAATCTATAAATTAATAATCAATTGTTGTGTTTTCTTCTTTGTATTTCGCTCTAAAAGGTTTTTGAAAATTTATTTTTTATTGACGATAAAAATATAAAAAATTGTAATTTGCAAATAAATATTTAAAATTATAATTTAACTTTTCTTTTTAGTTATTTTGGCAGTGATAGATTCTTTCTCACATATTAATTAAAGGAAAAAAATATTTCTGTTAATTACTAAACATCGCATAAAAAGTTCCTTTTTTTCACTTTATAACATAACAAATTTCTTTGTGTTTGTGGTATTTTTAACAAATTTTGAATGAATAAGTTATGTACATAGACATAGCCACTCGGTATTTTTAAGACATTAAATAGTTGTCTGTCGTTAATGCTTAGAAAACATGTATTATTGTAACAAAAAAAAAATCTGCAATAAAGGGGTATGGATTTTCTCTGATACTTGTTTCCAATTTGTCGGGCAAAGTATTCAATTGTACAATTATTCATTAAAATTTTCAAACTTGGATTAAAGTTTGAATTCCAATTACACAAATTTAAAATATTGCATTAGAATGTGAATGCTTGGATTTTTCTTTTCTTATCCACAAACTCATTCTATTTATTTAATTATATATTTTAAATCAATCAAATCAAATATATTTTTTTTTACTAATTTTTCCTATTTTATTAACTTAAATAATTTTAATTTCTATTTATTTATTTATTTTACCTCACTCTCTTCTTCTCTGAGCCCAACAAAAGCTGAGATTTTAACTGGTTAGAAAAGGGACCAATAGTTGACAATGGAAAGGGTGTAGATCAAAATTAAACGAAATGACCAAATCGTACTAAAAATATATAGTACAAGTTGACCAATTTTCACATTTTTAAAATAAAAATTTTCAAACAAGTCCATTTAGTGTTATTTATTATCAGTAAAATGAATTTTCAAAAGATTTTTGAATTTATATTTTTTAGGCTCCTTAAAAAAACCATTTTAATATTTATATTATTGCTTTTGAAAAATGAGGAACCAAAGGAGAGAATAAAAAATAATATATCTGTTGACCAAATGGAAAGTAAATGGTGAGAGTAGAAAAGAGTGGTTTTAACGTGTTATTAGTTTACAGGGCATAGGTCAGTATCAAAATTACTAGCTACTAGAAACCACTATGAGAATATGAATTGACAATTATTTCTTAGGCATCTTTGATGACAGTGAGTGGAGTGGATCCACCGATGAAACTGTGTGTATGCATGTACTTTGGTGTGCAGAAAATTCTTCACTGATAGCAGTAACTATTAAAAATTTAAAAAGATACAACAAGTATTTGAAGCAAAGATGGTACCTCGAGGAAGCTTTTATTTGTTTTTTGGTGTGAACCTTGAAGAAGCTAAGCTTGAGTGAAAACAAAGGGAGTTTTGAAAGGGACCACCACTATGAAATCTGATGCAAACCCATTATTTTCTGCCCTTGGTTGTGGGAGGGGTCCAAAATTTTCAGGTAAAAGAATGAAATCTTTCAACGATTGCTCTTCATTGTTCATTCCATTAATTGGTACGTGTTTGGTTGGCAGGTTCGGTCAATGGAATACCCTACAAAACTTCTCTTCACACTATCATTCTCACCTCTGTGACCAAAGTCCACTTCAACCAGAAATGGACAAAATATTTAATACTTTGTGGAATATTCAGTGGCCTCTGCACTTCTCTGGGTTAAACTTTAGACCTCCTTAGCTTATATTATCAACTGCAGTTAAAGAAAAAGAAAAACGATGGAACATGAAAAAACATGAACACATTGGAATTCCCTCATATGGCTTAACCTAGTGAACTAGTGTTTGGATTTTTCAGATAATAAAAGAATCTGGATTAAACAATATTATGAGCAAGCATTGAGTTTATATATATATATATATATATATATATATGCTTCAACTCGTTATGGATTAAACAATAACTTGACAATATTGACTGAGATTTTCAATCATTTTCTGTTCGTACAGATTGGGGAGATTTTCCATGAATGTATATATGCTTGGAATGTATGCAGTCATTTTTACTGCATGGAATCATAGTCGTTGAAAATATTTCATTTTATTTTATTGAAAAAAAAAAGTATAAAATGTTTGAAAATATTGAATGAATGAGATGGTTTCAATATCCAAGAGACAGAACCATGAGTAAACTTATTGTTTTCCCTTCATAATAATAATAATAATAATATATATATATATATACATATATATATATATATATATATATATATATATATATATATATATATATATATAATAAGGATGTTTTGAAGAAAGAATGATTTATTTTCTCATGTCTAGGTGCATTTAATTAGAAATTTATATTTGAAGTTAATAGTATTAATAGGAAGAATTTGAAATTAGATGTCTCGTCTAGTGAATCCTATGTTTTGGTAAAGTTAAGTCTATTTTTGAGAATTTTTCAGAAGAAAATGTTATTAGGTCTTGTTATTGAATCAACACATTGGTAGAAAAAAATAGGGAAGACTCTATTGGACTAAAGAGTTTGTTTATGGTTACTAAGGTGAGTTTAATATCCTAAAATATTTTACAATGATTATTTACATAAGAAGACATTAAACCCTAAATTTTAAAAGATTCGTTAAAAAAAAAACAAAAAGAGATTAAAATACTAATTTAAGGAGTTTCATTCGTTTGATTCCTATTTTTTCGTCTACAATTTGTATTTAATATCAATTTTTTACCCACTCAGATTGTTATTTTCATGGTTTTCCTTCAGCTTCATGTCCTAAACAGTAATAATTAATCTGTATATTTTGTTTTCATACTTTTTTTACTTATCTATCAGTCTATTATTGCATGTGGTTACATTTGTTTAAAGGTTTTATTTTAACATAAATAGACTTTTTAAGTATATAAGTTAAAATAAAAAAAGAAAACTGGAAAATTTGCATGTAATAAACTCGACTTTTTGTAACTTAAATTCTTTAAAAAAGAGTTAGGTTTATTTGAAAAACAAATTATATGACTTAATTTAAGTTTAGTCCCAGTTGACTTTTAAGTTGAACACAATTTTCTTTACAACATTGTAGATAAGAACATGTTCATGAATCACGCTAAATACCAAAATGTGTAATTGGCACCTACTTTATCTAGAATGTAGTGATTTGACTCTTCTAAAATGATTCATTCTATAAAAGGTTTAAAATATTAGAATGAAGTAAATTTTTAAGTAAATTAATGACTAAAATTTGTAACAAATATAAAATAACTTATAAAAAAAAGATATTTCCCGTAAACAAAAACTAACTTATATATAAAATAAAAGCCTAATTTGAATAAGTTCATACAAAAAGGTTTTTACAAAAAATAACTTAAAAGTATTTTTTTTCTAGTTCAAAAAAATTGATAGAATTAAAATTTATTTACTTTATGATGGAGATTTACACCTTGTTTTTAGTTACTTTAAAAAAACAAAAAAAAACTCCATACATAAAAAATGGGATTTTAGCAACAAAGTAAAAAAAGTAGAAATTAGTAAAAGTAAATATAAAATTTTCCACTTTGGATAGGTGGTTTTGAGAAATTGGAATCCTTGTTCCTTTCCTTTGGGCATTCGACCACTAACTAAAGACAGATACTACTTTCCACTCAACGCACACGTGTCATCTTATTCCGAACATCCACCATTTCGATGTCTAAACAGGAAGAAGGGATGGAAAAGAAAATTATATTTTCTAATAGTTTCTTCAATTTTATAATAACTATTAGTTAAAAATTACACCAACAAAAACTGCTTTTGATTTACAGTTTTCACCCATTTTTTAAACAGATTAAGAGAAGATTTGAGAGTTTCTAACCAAATTTTATAAAATATATAAGTTCATCAATAATAATATTTTTTTAAAATAATTAATACAAATTATTATTATTATTATTATTATTATTATTATTATTATATTACTATAAATTGTAAATGTAAAATATAATAAATATTAAAATATTAATAGTTGTAAAAATATATTAAATAATTAGTTTTTTTAAAATTGACGTAATTCTATAAAATAAAGAAAGAAAACAATTGTAAAATATTATATCATTTAAATATGAATAAGAAAGAAATGAAGTGAATGGTAGAGAATCGTATCTATATATTCACAATTCATATCTCAGATTCAATTAAAAATGTCGACTTCTTATTATTCTAATTTTAATATTAAGAAGTACGGTCACCAAAGTTAAAAATAAAATATTTGTATACACTTTATACTTTTATTATGTCATCCAATTACAAACTGTTATGTATGATACATTCATCAAATTTTTCTCTACAACAACTATTTTGAAGAATATATTAATCATGAACAAATTTTCTCGCGTCACTGCTTTTTTTTTTTTTTTTCTTCTTTAAATATACTCCCACTTCTTCTCAGAAACTAGGAAGTGATGCTGCCTAAAGACCAGCAAAAAGGAGGCTTTTTGGGTGGGAAGAAAGAGGACACCCTGATCTGAAATGGAGATCCTCCAAATGATACTCTCTTATTTGATTCCTCTTCTTTTTAATGCAAATCTATTTTAACCTCTTTTTCAACTATCACCCAATGTTTCACACACTTCTTTTCATCATAGCCAATAACATGCAGAAACCAGTAAGTCACAACTGGGCAATTCGTGAAAGCTACAAAAAAAAAAATACAAAGAAATGTGATGAGTTTGGTATATCCCAGTTTGTGTGCAGTGAGTTTGGCGAAAGGACTTGGCCAATGATGAAAATCATGAAAGTGTTATTTGGCCAGATTTTCATTATTTGACCGATACAGGTGAAACTAACCGAAGGCAAGATCATTATCATTTAGTAGTGGAAAGATAGGCACTACTTTCCTATCTGTCAACACTTTTTATCTTACATTAGAGTTGAAAAACAATAATAGCGCTGTGACTTCACAAGTCACAACATAACTTTGTGGTGTAGCCACGTTAAGATAATGCATGCATTCCTAGAGGCCTTCCACAGAGATTAGATTTTGCAGAATCATTTTTCACAAATTCAGAACAAATACCACACATCATTAATTTTCATGTGAATCTTGCAATATTTGTTTATCTTTGATTTCAAACACTGGATTCATTATTTGTCTTCTATCATCTTTTTCTTTCTAATGTCACGTTTTTATTTGTGCTTTGCAAAGCTTGCTTCTCTTCCTATGTAATTCCAGCTTTGTAATGGCTAGTCTGCTTTGTACCTTGTAGCACTTTATAGTTAGTGTGGATGACATACATACGTGGATATGATCTTGGAGTTGTACTGACCATGATAAGAATGACATGATGTAGAGGATGAAGAGACTGACCTTGTTCTGAACTTAATATCTTTTGTTGTCAATGTACTTTTGAGGATTATATACATTTATCATTAACTGTATAGCTGGAAAGGAAGCTTCATGCATTTTGACTAAACATCCGGCATGGTAAATATTGGTGGTTGGAAGTTCATCATAAGGAGTATGATGGCACCTTAGAGATGAATAAGTAAAAAAAAATGAAAAAAAAAAGTGTGCTCTGGTTTCTGGTTTGTTTATTTTTGGAGTAAATAACCTACCTATGATTCATAGTTAGATCCAATGGCTTGCACATAATACAGAACACTCACCAACCAATCAGTTCAGTAATTCTGACGCAAGCAAAACCATTCAAAGTAGGAGAAAATTTTGATGTGATTAATGGTGATGTTCTCAATTTAAGATCACTTACAAAAATTAAAGCAGCACCGGTGGAGTCGTGGAACATTGAAAATAGTGATTTTCTCTTGAATGAGAAAAAAATTAGAAACTGGGAGATGGATAAAGTTCAGGTGCTATCAGCACGTGGAAATCTGCTGAGTTTAATGCTGCAAACATGGATATACAAAGGATTGCACTATGTTCATATTCATTGATAGTGTTTTTTTACTTAGAAATTTGCTTTTAGGTTAGTTATGCAATAAACTGACAAATGACACGTCGAATCTGCTTCCTCTCCCATCTATCAGTATCACATCCAACATTTCATTCCATTAGTATATTTACAATTTTATAATATTTCACAGTTGACAATGATAGACTAATAATTGAAAAGTAATGAACTTTTACCTTTCAAAAGTCAACCCAAAAGTTGTGTATGCTTTATTTTTTTTCCCTGCAAAAATTTAGTATCAAGGAGGGTGGGCTTTGGCGCAATAGTAAGGTACTGAGGTCACATGTTCAACTTCTGGAAACGGTCTTTTTACGTATTTACCTTCCTCTGACATCATTTCGTGGAAGCTTCATGCACTAAACGCATCTACCCCTTTATAAAAGCTTCAGCACTGTAAATACTTTTAAGAGATGATACTTTCATGCTTCGTATTCTACATTTCTAGTCACTAGAATGCAGAACAACTATAATGGGTGGAGCACCTACAAAGGAATCTAGGTCCCTGTTTGAGATATCTATCATAGAATTTGTTCCCCCATGTTCTCTGGTGTAAACTTATTAGGAAGTAAGTTATGTAACTGATATGACACAAACCCATTAACCACTCCTCAGATTGAGAGCTCCTCTTTGTTCATTGCCAGCCTCCATCACCTTACCACAAAAATTTTTTTTGGCAAAAAGTATCTTGGATCTTTAAAAATCACATTTTTGCCTCAATGATGCATTTCTATGTTGGACTACAAAATACAAACATGCCCTTATTGAGTGGAGATCCTCAGGTGAATCAAGGCTTACGTACTGCATTGAGATTCCACAATTAATTGTTCAATGTTTAACATGACGGTAACTTGGTTTTTAACAAAGTGATACAGAAATGCAAGAGATTATTTGATGGTTTAGGCAAATTTTAGAAATAAAATGCTTAGCTGGTGTTCAAAATCATAATCTGGATACATTACTTAATGCTAACATGATTATTTAGCCGGAAAAGAAGACAGCTAATTCTGATTTTGGCACTCTGATGATAGCATGAAAAGCTCAATCAAACGCTATCAAACACAGCTTCCAGAATCATCTCTCGTCTGAAAGCTGGTGAAGAAAATATTACACAAGCACTCTCGATCTCCCCGCGGAAATTGAAGGATATACAAGTGAAGGTACTGCATAAATTGTGGAATAGTTTCTCAAGGAATTTCTTTACTGTCATAGTTAAATGGTTTTTACATACATTTTAAGTGGGGCTGGATTTCAGTAACTTGATATTTAAAGTTGCCTCGTTCCATTCAACCAAATAGATCTAATACCAACTTCAAAATTGGACAGTGGTTGTGAGTGAACGAGAACAGAGAAGAGAAAAAAATGAGAAGACCAGAATCTTTATTTCATTTACATTGATTTATAACGAAAAGAAGACTTGAATATATATAGTACCCATGCCAAGGAAACTAACAGTAACTATAACAAACAAACAAAAAAGAAGAAAAGATATAAAAGAACTAAAATCTCTATCAATCCCCTCAAACTGGACGTAAGGATTGTGGAGGCCAAGTTTGGAAGTGACAACATAAAAAGGAAAAGGATAAAGAGACTTTGTGAAGACATTAGCAAGCTGGCTGGCCGAAGGAATATGGAAAAGATGAATGAGACCATCCAAGAGCTTCTATCGGATGAGATGCGGTCAATCTCCACATGCTTAGTTCTTTCATGAAAGGTAGGGTTTTGCTATTTGAATGGCACAACTGCTGTCAGAGAAGGTGGTATAAGGTGTTGGAATGGAAAGATGAAGATCTTGAAAGATGTAGTTTAGCCATTGTAACTCGCAAGTAAGGAAAGCCAATGCACAATATTCAGCCTCCGAAGAAGATCTTGAAACTGTGGTTTGTTTCTTGGATTTCCAAGAGATTAAAGAAGTTCCAAGAAAAATGCAGAAACCAGAGATAGAACGACGGGTGGTAATGCAGGAAGCCCAATCAGAATTAGAGTAGGCTTGAAGTTTCAAATCAGTGGCAGATTTATAGAAAAGACCAAGTCCAGGAGCATTATTTCAAAACCTTAAAATACGCATGGCTTGTTGCATATGAGGCTCACATGGTGAGGAAATGAATTGACTAAGTTGTTGGACAGCAAAAGAAATAGCAGGCCGTGTATGAGTCAGATAAAATAATCTACTAATGATACGACAATAAGAGAAAGGATTAAAAGAGGGCCTTCATCAGCATGTAACTTCACTGAAGGATCGGATGGAGTAGATGCAGGCTTGAACCAAGGAGACCTGCTTTAGAGATGAGGTCTAAACAATATTTTCATTGATTAATGAGGAGACCAGCTGAGGACCAAAGAACTTCAAACCCAAGAAAATACTTGAGAGGACCCAAATCTTTGATTTTGAACTGAACATGAAGGTGAGTTTTGACAAGTTGTATTTCAGACAATGTATTGCCACTAAGAAACACGTCATCATCATAAATCAGTAACACATTAATGGAGGAAGATGTGATTTTGACAAAAAGGGAATGGTCAGCACTACTTTAAGAGTATCTGAAAGTGAGAAGAGCAGTAATGAGCTTGTGATTCCAATTTCTACTAGTTTGTTTGAGACCATATCAGGATTTTTGAAGCTTGCAAACATACTTTGGGTTGGGAAGAGATAATCCAGGAGGGGGCTTCATGTATATTTCTTCATTCAAATCACCGTGTAGGAAGACATAGGAAGACATTATCAACGTCAAGTTGGTGGATAAACCAATTTTTAGCAGCAACCAGCGCAAGAATGATGCGAACAAAAGTTAACTTTACAACTTTAATCTATACCTTCAGTTTGGGTAAAACCCTTTGCCACTAACTGAGCCTTGTATCTATCAACTGAACCATCTGGTTTGTGTTTGATTATATAGACCCATCTACAACCAATGGGTTTCTTACCAAGAGGAGGAGGTACTAATGTCCAGTTATGGTTTTTGTTGAGAGCAAATAGTTCAACATCCATGGCTTTAGTCCAACACTCACTTTGAGCAGCTTCTTTGAACGAAAGATGCTCAGATTGGGCAGAAATATTGTTGCAAAAGGAAATGTTGTTAGATGAGCATTTGTCATAAGAAACAAAATGATGTATGGGATAAGGGGTAGAGAAAGAAGAAAGCAAATGAGAAGCAGAACCACAATAGTAATGTTTTAAGTGACTTGGTTTGTTTTTGATCCGTGTAGAAGTACGGATATTAGAGACAATAATCTCAGAACTTTCAGCAACAATATCAGATGTGATAGAAGTAGGAGAGGAAACTATGTCAGATGAAATGGGGACGTTAAGATCAAACAAACTGTTATATTGGGATGAAATAGAAATATCAAAACAAGTAGAATCAGATTGTGTTGTTATAGAAGTGTATGGAAAGATGGTTTCATGAAAAATAACATTTCTAGAAACAAAAACAGATCTTAAGTGAATATCATATAAAAGATAACCCTTGGTTCCAAATTTATATCTAAGAAAGACACATTTTGTACTTCTGAGATCCAACTTTGTTCGGCCAACAAGATTGGTACTAGCATATGATAAACAACAAAAAATCTTTAGATTAGAAAAATCTGGTTTAGTAGAATGAGCAAGTTCATATGGAGATTTATTTTGCAAAAACAGTGTGGGTAAGCAATTTATGATATGAACAACAATTTTAAGAGAGTAGGACCACAATATTGAAGGCATATGTGCTTGAAAAAGAAAAGTTCTACAAACATTTAAAAGATGTTAGTGTTTCCTCTCAACAATGTCATTTTGTTGAGGGGTAGTCACACAAGAGGTTTCATGAATAATGCCTTTAGAAGAATAAAAGTCAGGTAAAATAAATTTTTTACTATTGTTTGATCTTACTTTCTTTAGCTTGCAAGAAAACTGATTTTCAGTTAGTAAAATAAGATTTTGAAGAGAGTTTTTAACTCTAGCTTTGGTTTTAAGAAAAAGAATCAAAGTAAATATGCTAGTCATCAACTATAGTTAGAAAATACTTGTATCCATCAAGGGAGGTTATGAAAAATGGTCCCCATATGTTCACGTGAATAAGTTCAAAAAATTGTGTTGATTTAGTGATGCTGGATTGAAAAGGGAGACGTTTTTGTTTTCCATAGGCACACACATCACAAGGTTTAATAGGAGAATAGGTAAAATCAGAATATTGAGAAGCAACAACTTCTAAGATTTTATTAGAGGGATGTCCCAATTTCATATGTCATAATATACATGAATCAGTATTGTTAACTACCAAAGAACGATAAGAATTAATATTGGTTTCTGACAGACTTGGATCACAATTACTGGTAAGATAAAACAAGCCTTGATGTTTCCTAGCTACTCCAATCGTCTGATAGGTATTTTTTTGCAGTATGAAGCATTGATTTTGATAAAATGTGACTAAACAATTAGTAGAACTAATTAATTTGGGTATGGAAAGTAATTGGACATTGAAATCAGGAACAAAAAGGGTATCATGTAGAACAATATTGCCTAAAATAATAGTGCTGAAAAAAGTTGCAGTAACAAAGCACTTATTTGGTAAGAATGTGGTAATGGGAGAGATAGGTTTTAAATTTTGAAAAGAAGATTCAAAGGGACATATGTGATAAGTGGCCCCATTGTCAATTATCCAAGAAGTAGAAGAAAAAGAAATACCTGAGGTATTAGTGATGCATTAATGAACAGTAGGAGATTTAGAAGATGTTTGTTGTGACTGTTGGATCAAAGCGAGAATGATATCATATTGCTCTTTAGAAAAACCATGTTGAACATTAGCAGAGTCTTCCGTAGTGGCAGAAGCGTCCATAGGAGGAGTGAAATTAGTATCAATAGCATTAGCAGATAATTTTGGAAGAGTAGACTTAGGTTTGTTTTGTTGATAATTTGGGGCTAGGCCGTGCTTTATCCAACAATTGTCAGAGGTGTGGTTGGTTCTATGACAATGGTAAAAAAACTTGTTAGTATGACCTCCAGATTTAGTAAATCGACCACGACCACGAGAATTAAAAGAACCACTTCGAGTAGGTTTACTAGGATTTTCAGAAGTAACAGCATTCGCAAAAGAATATGAAGGATAAGCAGAAGGAGCCAAATTCACGTTCTTGTTGAAGAACAAGATAGAAGACTTTCACCAGAGAAGGCATAAGATCAAGAAGCATGATCTGTGAACGGACCTAGAGTACTCGTCATTGAGACCACGAAGAAACTTGATAACACAATCATCATCACGTTCTTTCTGAATCTTGGAAATCAACTCATAAGAACAGGGAGAAGAACAAGAACATGAAAGAACAACATGATACAACGACAACTCCTTCCACAATATTTGAAGACGAGTGTAAAATTGAGAAACAGAAGAATCACCACCCAGTTTACAATTTTGAAGTTTTTCTTGAAGATCAGTTATCCGAAGTTTGTCGCCATGGAAAAACCTTTGAAGAAGATCAGACCAAATATCAACGACAATGTCCATCCATATGACCGATTGTTTGATCTCAACCATCATAGAATGAGTAAGCCAAGCAATGACCATCTTGTTGCATCGACGTCAAGCTTCAAAAAGAGGATCAGTGGACTTAGGACAAGGAAAAGTACCCAGAACGAATTTTTTCTTGTTTTTGATCTCAAGAGCAATGAAGATATCGTGTTTCCATTGATGGTAATTACTGTCATCAAGAGGTGGGAAAACAAGAACTAAAGCGTGATTTTCTCCCCGGATGAAGAATCAGAGAGTGAGAAGGGTTGGTGAGATGATCGAATGAAGGAGTGACCATGAAGAGGGGAAGAGTAGCAAAAACAAATTAAACTGATACCATACTAGTAAATGAGAATAGAGAAAAGAAAAACTGAGAAGGCCAAAATATTTATTTCATTCACATTTATTTATAACAAAAAGAAGACTTGAATATATATAGTACCCAAGTAAAAGAAACTAATATTAACTATAAAAAACAAAACAAAACAAAGAAAAGATATAAAAGAACTAAAATCTATATCCGGTTAACATGCACAGGAACAGTTTTCGATAAAACAACCAGCTGAATATCATAAATATGGGAATGAATCAAATTGACGATAAACCATAACAGTTTCTGTGAGCAAGCATATATATTCTCATACAAATGTATGCTGTTGTAGTTGATCATTACATACTTGATTTGAATTTATTACAGGAATCACTTGATTTGGTTAGTCACTTCCAAGTGTTTGTTCAGGAACTCAAGTCCAAATGCTGACATTTTTTTTCGTAATACGAAGTTTAATTTCTTTATATTTGAATTTTTTGTTACATATGCCCTCATGGCATGCACTATACCTCTAAACACCAACAACGTTTACCTCTGAATACATTTTACTCAGCTGTCATCCTTTCCTTCTGAAACGGCACCATTGTATTTATGTGGCCATCTGTCTATAGTAGTTTGACGACAACACCTTGAGATGCCTGACTTTAGAAGATAAATTGCAGCTAGTAGAGTTGCATATTGGTGCTTTTAATCTTTCTATTCGTATATGCACCATGTAAGTAATTAATCCTCTCATTAATTTTTCAGATAACCATATAATGTGAAATGTGTTTATTTCCTTTCTTAAATATACAAAATTTTAATATGTATCGTTCCACCGATTTAATTTCTATGGAGAACGAGATGGATACAAAACTTAAAATATGGAATGATTGTGCTAAAATTCTGAGAGGATCCATTCCCAAGTTATGTTTAAAGGATTGATAAGATGATCGAAGGAGAAAAACACCGTTTCTGAAGTTACAAAACCTGTTGAAAGTTTCACTTCTAGAGTGAGTTGTGACATGTTCCATGCACTGAGAACATGTCATAATGCAATTTCCCCATGTAAGTAAGGCATAAAGTGACACTTCTAATTAAATCATTCAATATTTGATTGACACTGCCAACAAGATGGCTAATAACTCCCAAAGTCTTTGGGAATTTGTAAATGAGAAAAGAGCTGCAATGCCATAGTTGACAGGATTCATGGACATGTACCAAATTAGCCCCTTTGTAAGATAACAGCTTTAAGTCACAGTTACTAGTATATTATTGTATAAAAACTTCATAAATCTTATTGAACTATTAAGCACAATCACACCCAACAGTGTGGTGTACCTAGCTCCTCGTATAAGTCTCAAACACCAACTGCGCAGCGAGCATATCTACAACAGCAGAACCAACAGACTTGAACACAGTTATCTGCTCAGAACTGCTTCTCCCAACCTTGTCACCTCTCACAAGCTCCACCAAACACCCTTCAATCTCATCTTGCTTGATGACCCCTCTCTCAAAAGCCCCCACCAGCTCCCCTGCTTCAACTAAAGCAGCCTCATTGTCCACAAACACCCTTCCCCTCCTTATGGCCTCGTCATCGCACTCCATCATCGAAGGCTTGAAGGAACCCACCAAATCCAAATGAGCCCCACCCTTCAACATCCCACCCTTCACAAGGGGTGTTTCGGAATTTGTGGCACAACTCACAATATCCCCCAATCCGACAACCTCGTCCAAACATCCACAACCCTCAAAACTCACACCAGCAAATTCCCCACTTTCCTTAAGTTTGTCGGCCAAAGTTGTTGCCTTTTCCACAGTTCTGTTCCAGATGACGACTTTTCTCACACTGGGTACGGCTGAAAGATGGCCTTTAATCAGGTGCGGTGCCAAGGCACCGGCACCAACCATAACAAGAACCTGGCTGTCATGTCTGGCCAGGTATTTGGAAGCCAAGCCAGATACGCACGAGGTTCGGTATAGAGTGAGTTCGGTGGAGTCCATGGAAGCTAGGGTTTGGCCAGTTGTGGAACTGAAAAGGACATAACTTCCCTGCACGCCGGGTAAGTTGAGGGCGGAGTTTTGCGGAAAATGGGTGACGAGTTTGACGCCGACGTAAGGGAGAGAGGGGGAAGAGGACCAAGAGGGCATGAGGAGAAGGGAGGAAGAAGAAGAGAGAGAGTAATGTTGGCGAATTGGGGTTTGGAGAATGGTTGAGGCTTGGGGGAGTGTGTATTGGAAGTGGTTTATCAGAGTGTTATGGGTGAGGATGGTGCATAAGCTCTCTGTAGATATAAATATCGGAGAAGAAGATGCATTGGTGCCGATGATCTCGTCTTTGTTGGTGACAGCCATTGAAGTTGTTGTTTAGGAGAGAATTGTGAAGAACGGTAGAAAGAAGAAGAATCGAGGGATTGTATGATTGGGTTTGGATGTTAAGACTAAAAATATTATTATCTAAATTCCAAAAATTTAAAAATGCATTTAATCTAATAATAAATTATAATGAAGGTACAAAATGATTTTTCTTTTGGTTTCCCAAAATATGTAAAAAAATAAAAAAAATGTTAAAGCTTAGAGGATTAATTTATTTGTAATATATATAATTTTAGTAAACTAAGGAAAACAGCGAAGGAGATCTGATAAGATCTTTTATGGCATGGGCCTCTAGGTAGGCCCAACGTCATGACTTCTTATTATACTTTTTGTCATTTAACTTTAACTAAATAGAAAACAATGTAAATTACAACGTAAATACATCATCAGTTTTTTTTTTTTTTCTGTCACATCATATTATATTATATTATACTTCATGCTACATATTTCTCTTTTATCTTTCTTATTAGATGTTTGGGTCTGTTTTGAATAATGGTGCACATTTTTTCTCCCTGTAACAAGTTTCCCATGAATAATGGGCTTTGGTAGAAACAGAAAAGAAGTAGAGTGTTTTACGGAGGAAAAGTGGTGGAGAACGAAAGTAAAGCACTTTATTTTCCATTTCTTTGGTATCCTTTTATACTGTGCTTAAACCCATTTTATTCCCTAGTGATACCTGTAAATTCTAACAATTATCTTGATTGAAAGTTCTCTGGTGCGCAAATAAATTGGTGTCGGTGTCGCTATGTGAATGACGTGAATTTGCAGATAATGCCAATCATTACTGTCTGGTTTATCAGTTCAAAATTATTTTTTATATGATACCATTCGTAATTAATTAAGAACTTCTCACTTTTAGTTATGTGACTTGGTATTCTTCTTAAAACCTAAAGATTTTAGCAAAACGTGCCACTACCACTGGTGTACAACAAATGCCAAGAAATTCTGCAATTTGATGTGTCAAAGAGTGAATCTATATATTGAATTTTAAAAAAGAAACAAAATACAAAGCATGCATACAGAAGCAATGGGAGGAAGCAACCAAAGGGAAGAGACGAAAAGACAAAGTAATTTGTTGCTACAATTATTTGTTACTATGTACTAATTAAATGCCTACTAAAGCATCAATCTTAGAGGAAATGCTCCAACTGGTGCTGGAAAGGCTCCACTGATCAGAAATCATACCTGCAGCTGAAGATGGAATACCACCACCAACCCCACATTTTGCTACCATCCTTACACTCTCTATCAACTCCTTCGTGCGAGCCTCTTGTGCCAAAATGTCAAGCAACTGTTCTGGGGTGATCACAAGCTTCACTTTCCAAAACCTACCGCTACCACCACCACCGCCAATGTTGCAGCTACTATTACCACTGCTTCTGCTAGAGAAGGCTTCGATGGAGGATCTCTTCAGCAACCCCATCCCCTGTTGGTGGTGCTGGTAGTCCAAGGACATTCTATACAAGGCAGGGTAGGAGGTTGTAGGAACACTGTGAGATCTAACATGCCCTTGTCTCACAACGTTTACATTTTCACCAACACCAACATCACATGGGGCATCTATGTTGTTGTTGTTGTTGTTGCTGAGTGGTAGCAGATAGTAAGATTGGCCTGCCTCCAACTCTTCGAATTGGCTGAGTGGTTTCCAAAAGAGGTCGTGGCTTCTGAATATGGCATGCCCTGGGAACTCGTTGGTGATGAAACTCACGGTTACTGGAGCACTGAATTCCATGATGCCACCGTTTGATGTTATCACTTTGATGGCTGCATCAGGCTCTGACATGGCCCCAAAGAAGCAGTTTCCCATGTTGGACTTCAAACCTATATGTTGATAGAGTCGTATATATTGGTGACCTTCTTTGGTTATGTATGGTGGCCAGTGCCTAGTAGCGGGAAACTTGTAGAGGAGAAAAGTACATCTTGTCCCTGTGGTCGGTTAGATTCTTGTTGCGAGCTTTGACAAAAAGCTAGGAAAGAAGAATATTAAAGAAATAAAGGGCATTCTATGCTCCCGTGATTATGCAATTTGGATAGGGTTATCATGAAATAAGTCAGTGCAATTTTCTGTACATGAGAAGAAGTCATGTAACAGAAAATTTATATTGAATAGCAAAAACTAGTCAGACTTGTAACAATCACAAGAGTATATGAGTAAGAGTAGCTTCAGTTCCAGTTGTAAATTGGTGGTGACTGTGTTGTTCTACATCTTTTCTACACCTTATGTTACATTTGACAGAGTCTTTTATGAATAAAACACAAAAGAGGAAAAATGATTAGGCTCGGCCCAAGAAAAAGAAAGCAAAAGCGGTAGTTCCTGCCACTTGGCCCACTTTATTGGCCTTTTTCTTTTTCTTTTTGGTGCTGATATTGAAGGTGTGAAGACAGACACAGATAGATAAAAATGCATCCGAGTTGCGTAGATTATGGAATGAACTTACTAACTCCAACAAAATCACTCTTCAAAATGATTTTGGTTCATGCTCCACATGACTTTCAGTTAATTTAATATTTTCCCCACCCTTCACCATCCCGCGAAAGCCGTGTGATTAATAGTTTATTAAGCAAATCGAAGCCATATTATGTGGCTTTCAACATCTCATCATACCAGCTAAACATAAACTAGCTAGAATCTCAACTGGACCATTTAAATAAATCATGCATTAACCTAGACACATCCAACTAATCTGACCCTTGTTCCATCCATTATTGAAGATGAGTCAACAAGTTCTAAGCAAACATCATACTGATGGAGAATCCAAAACTATGCTTATGCATCAAATAAACTAGACCCTCTCTTTGTCATCGTATCGAGTTTGCTTTCACATGTAAACACATGTTGTTTATGCATGCATGTGATATTCTTTTAATTAGTTCGTACTCATAAACTTGCTGTATTGACCAACTATAATCATACAACTTGCACCCAATTTAACTATCACCATCATGTGAACTGAGTTTCAGAATTAAAATTACATGAAAAGGAGTAGTATTCACCAATTTTTAAAGAAGATTGATTGATACCAGTGTGTTAAGTTTTTCAATTGGTCAACATTTTTTATAGAGAGAGGATGGAAAGACAGCTGTTGGTGAAGATCCGAATCATTTAAAATATAACTCTGTCAAGTAAAATTTACGAGTAATCACAAATTTTATCTGCATTTTGGGGACAATTTGTGTCAAAGGGAAAGATAAACGAGAAAAAAAAAAAAAAAGAGAAGGTGAAGAATAAAAGTGATGGGCATAACACAATAACTGCTGTGATGAAAAAAGAGATTACAAGATAAGAAGAAAATGCGATCCAAAAGAAATGGAAGAGAAACTTAATATATATTCATAATTTTAAAAAAATTAAAATCTAAAATTAATCATCTCTATTTTAATAATAAAAAAAAAGGGTTACACTTACTCTCACAGAAACTATTTACACTGTTTCTATAACTAATCTATTGTTAGGTAATATTTTTACATAATTTACTTTAAAAAAAAAGTATTGTTATAAACCTATATAATGCAGTGTTTTTACCTTCTTAACTACAACAAAAATGAATAATTTTAGAGAAAATAATAGTTAGTTTAATGATTATATATATTAATAGTTTAAAAGTGTTTTATTGTCATTCAATAATAAGTGATGATAAAAAAAATCATATATAATAGTTAGGTTGTATGTATATAATGTTTTGTAATTGAATAACAATAAAAAATATTTTATAATATATGTATAATATAATTTTATTTAAATATTTTATTTATGACATTGATCTCAATCGCAAACTATTAGAATCATATCTTTATTAATTTTTATAATAATTATATTAAAAGAGATGTTAAGTATAATTTTTTTAATTAGTTGACAATGTCAAATTTTAACTATGTATTAAACTTGTCTTTTATTTTTAAATATGAAACTAACTTGGACGTGACTTATAATTCTTCTTTATGTGTTATTATAGAGAAATTAAGTTCTGAATAATCTTAAGTATTTAATATTATCATTAATCATCTCTCTCTCTCTCTCTCTCTCTCTCTCTATATATATATATATATATATATATATATATATATATATATATATTATCGTTAAACTTGTTATAGTCTTATTCTTTTAAATTCTCAAGTTAATAATTTAACCAAAACACATTATTTCACTACAACTTTACTTTGGTATTTAATATTTTGAAAACCCTCAAGTCCAATTATTAATTACTTTAATTTTTGCATTAGCTTTTATTATATCTCATCTCTGTTTTTTTTTTGTACGTTTCGTTGATATTTTGTTCGTCTTATATCTTAATTAATTATACATAAAATAAACTTCTTTTCAATTTTTATTAAAATTAAAATATTATTTCTCTTAAATCTCAATATAGTTTTTTTTAAATCAATTTAACAAAATTTAATGTAAATAATTATTAATGATATAATATAATAATAACTAGTAAGAAGTATTTCATTATAACTCGATCTCTTCTTCTCCAAGAATTAACAGCAAAATAAGAAGGAGAAATGGAAGCTGATATTCAAATGCACCACTACAAACAACCATGCATGATGATGTTCTGAAATGAACTTAGCAAATCACACATGCATTGGGATTCTCTTCTACATAACTTGAGTAATGATAATGCTTATGGTAGGCGTCGCAGACCTTCAAAATATTATCATTGTTATTCTTGTTCTGTGTCTGCTTCTTCTCCTCTTTAGTCTTTTCCTTCTTCTCTTCCTTCGCGGGTCCAAAAGAGAGTATCTCGGTGTAACACAGCTTCCTCAGTTTCTCCACTATAACCACAGCGTCCATGTCTCCAATTAAAGTTAATTTCTGCTCCTTCATCTCCATTGCCACTGATTCAACTCCTGGAATAATCACCTTCAAATTATTAACTAACCTTCGATAATCTCTCTATAAAACAAGTTTCTTTGGTTCCAGCCATGTAATGTAATGTAACCTATACATTGTTTTTTCCCTCTTTCTTTTTCTTGATTCGGTGAGTGCTTAAAAGTTAAGAAATAACGAAGACACAGGATTGAAATTGAAATTCATACCTGAAATATTGGAGACGACCTTCATGGCTTTTTTCTTAATTTTGTCATCTAGTAGTTCCACCTTTAGCACAACTTTCTGTGAGTAAAAAACAGAAAAAGTGTTATATAAGAATGAAAAAATTATGGAACGAGATCTCAAAGTGTGAATCTCAGAGAGTAAACTTGAAGATAAAGATAATAGTTGATGATAAAGCAGAGTGATAGATGGATTGAGAGACAAAAAACAAAAAAAGCGAGATAAAGGTTGGAGGGGTTACAAAATCTCACATTCATTGATTGAATGTTGCGAAGGAAAGCCAAACAAGAGTTGTGCTTTGAAGGAGCTACAAGATGGCTCTGTTCAGTGCACTGGAGCTCTGGTTGAAGATATTTAAAGAGAATCAAATGATCAACCCAAAGGGGGGTGAGAGAAAGTCAACTAAGTTTTTGATGGTTCTCAGTAACACTTCCCAACTTACAATGCCTCGTGATGAGCTAATCAATTTTAAAATGAGTTATATTATAGTAAATAAATAGATGAACGATCCAATAAAATATTCATTTACTATGTGGGAGTCATGATAAACAAAAATCAAAATTTCATTATTTTAAAAAGAAAAATAAACAAAAATCAAATGTTTTTAATAAATAAACATGAAAACAAAAGATAACAGTTGATGATGATGGTGAGTGATGCATGGAATTGGAAATAGCAAAAGTAAGAAGTTTGAATAAAGATTTTGATTCATTTATCGGTCATGACAGAGATAGAACTTGGAGGATTGTTTTGAAGTTGTTTGTCTCAAGACATTCAAAGAAAATAAAATAAATCAATAAAGGGACAGTAAAAAATTATTAAATTTAAGCCAATTATAAATTTAATGACTTTGGGTCTGATTAAAAAATGAAAAAAAAAAGTTAATATTGACTTATGTGTATTATTTAAATTATTAATTTATCTCATAAAATACTTATAGAAAAGTTAGTTTCCTTTCACTCACGCTCTCTATCAAATAATTAATCTTCGGAGAGAAAAAAAATGATTATTTTTAGTAAGAACTAATCAATTTTCTTCACCCACAACTTAAAAACTTAATTAACAAACCCAAATTCAATTCCAATCACACATTTCATTCATCCTTGATTTGTTGATTCAATCAACAGTTTATTTGTTGATTCTTAAAACCCAGTGACTGAGATTTGAAAAACAGTAGAATAATTGAACAGTTTCCCTATGTTCTCCTCTAATGGCCTAAAACGAAAAGCAAAAACAAACTTAATATTTGGAAGGAATCACTTGCATATGATTAAAAGTGCACTCAAATTTACTCAGTTGTCGATTTTTTTCTTCGTTCTTACAAACAAATAAGATATCATGATTCTGCAGAAGTTTTACATATGAAACTAACAAAATCTAATCCTTTACCCCATAATACCTCACTGGTTTGGCCAGCTATCCCTCAGTTTAAATCAATAGAAGAAAACGGGGAAAAGACAAATACAATAATCTCTTTTCAGTATCGTTTTCTAAATCCAACTTAGCAATAATAAAATTAGACAATGACACAGCCATTAGGATCCTCTTCCACACTTATGGCACTGTAATACGGATTGTATTGTGGTTTCGTCTGATAATAGTAGGCATAGTTTTGATAGAACTTGAGTGGATCTGGGACGATTTCTTTTTTAGAATCTTTCTTGTCATCGTCCTTCTTTTTATCATCCTTTTTAGGTTCTTCCTTCTTTTCCTCTTTTGCTGGTCCAACAGAAACTATTTCTGTGTGACAAAACTTCCTTAGCTTAGCTACTACTCGTACTGCATCAATGTCCCCAGTTAAGGTCAATTTCTGATCTTTCATGTCCATAGAAACAGACTCAACACCTGCAGCAATATTTCAAATACAATTTTAGTATATCACAAAATATCAATGAATCATTGATGTTACATTATTTGGAGTTTATTTCTTGAAACAAAAACCAGTTCCAGCCAAGCTAATTCACTGAATTGAGTGAAAGAAAAAGAAGCTTTGCCTGTATTATAAAATTTTCCTTTTATTGTTTTCCTCTTTTATCTTTTCATTTTCATTTCCTCCCTTTTCTTCTCTCAATTGGTTAGAGCACTGAAAAGCAGAGAAGCTAAAAAGAGATGAGGAAGTTCAGAAGCTGAAATTTAATTGAATACCTGCAATGCCAGAGACAGTCTTCATAGCTTTTTTCTTGATTTTGTCTTCATGTACTTCCACCTTCAACACAACTTTCTGTTAACAGCAAAATAAAAAAGTTGTTAGCTCAATACTAACTTCGGAAGTTCATTTAAACCAGAAACGATCCAAACAAAACACAGACTGAATTACGAGAATCAAACTGTGAATTTCAAAGTAGTGAAATTTGGACACTGACCCTCATTGTTATTGAAGTTTCTGAGAGCTGAGATAGAAGAACTGTTGGTGAAAAATGCGAAAGGGAAAGGGAATCGAAAAGATAGGTGAACGAGGAAGAGATAGTTTTTCAATTCCAAAATGAAGTTGTGATATGTAGGTAAGTTTGAGGGCCATATATATATATATATATATGGCTGTGAGAGAGGCAGGGCCAAGTCAATTCCACGCAAATACTTTGATAAATAGATAAAGTTTCATATAAAGTGGCCAACGGCGTTTTGGAAACTTTCCTAGAAAGCTTGATGTTAGTTCGTGTTTGGATCCGTAGTGGTCATAGTGAATGATGAGAACAACGTTTCGTTGTACGTTCCTCTCCGCGTCCTTCGTTGGTCACACATTGACCATCGACAAGACTAGAATTCAACGTTTTCGTCATTGTATTATTTTTTATTATCATATTTATAAGTATTCATTTTTTTTTTTGGGGTGCAATCTAAAAAAGATCCTAAGTTATGTTTCGTTTTGACAATGTTCGAAATGACAATTAATCTTAAAGAACATTAGTAGGGATATGTTAACTATATACTAAAGTCACAATCACTACATGTATTTAAGGATTCATTAGATTCCACAACAAATTTCACACCCTCTCACAAAAAATCTACACTTCGCATTCACCAAATACTTTCTCTTATCAAGACTTTCACTGACACTATCCTTTTTTTGGTTGATCTGAAAAAGAAAATACTTATTCGTGATTTTGGCTATTTTCTTTATTTGGAAGGATGGAAAAATTGTAAATTTCTGTTCCTCCCATTTGCACCTTCTACTTTGAATGGTAAATGTTTATAAAGTGTTGCTAAAAATTAATATTTTTTTTACTATGTCAAAATTTAAAATAATAATAAATATTGTTTTGTAAAAATAATAATAGAGTAAAAAATTAATTTTTTCATATAAAATATTTTTCGTGTAATTATTTTTTTCACGTTCTTTACCATTCATCCAAACAAATAGAATTTCTTTTATTCATTTGTATGCATCCAAACAATACACTGTTTCTATTTCTTTCTTTACTATCTCCATTTTAATCAACACCATTATATAAAAATATATACTATTTTATAATTTCTTTTGTCATTTTTTAATTAGATAATATTTTTTTTACCAAATTAAATAACTTTTTTATTTGATAGAATCTCTATAACTTCTTTAGTAATGCTAAAATTTCTCCGTTCAAAAATAACTATTACAAATTTTGACTGATTCACCAATAAACATTGAATGATTCAAAAGTGATATAGTTCCCTATACTATCAATTTTTTCTATTGTTCCACATACTTTTTTAAAAATCTTTATTTTTTTTAATAATATCATTATAATGTAAAATATGTTTCTTCACTAGTAAAAATAAAGGATCTTGATTTCTCTCGTAATCAAATTCTCCAAATTATTTTTCGAAAAAAATAAATAGACAACCTTCAAATGAAAAATTAAATAATATAATATAAACAAAAATTTGAAACTTTATGTTTATGATTATAAAATTCACGATTCATTCTAATATAGTATGATTTGACTCTACAAGTAAAAAACAATTACCAATCCAACCTAACTTATATTTTAACAGAATAATTTTAACTTAATTAAAAAAAATATATTAACATCTCTGTAATATCAGCATGAATTATTTTTCGGATTGTTCTCCATATTAAACTTATTTCCCACCTTTTTGGAGCGTGATTAGAAAGAAAGGATTGTACTTGTACCATGAGACTTATTGTTCTCGCAAAATAATGATAGCCTACTTTTTCAATAGCTGTAACATGTGAATAAAGACATCAAGATTCTGCAGAAGTTTTACATTTGAAATCCACTAAACCCAACCCTGCACACCATAATTAATACTCTTGCTGGTTTGACCACACGACCCCTCAGTTTAAATCATTAGAAGATATCATTTTGCATTAATTTTTTTAATCCAACTTAGTAAAAAACGAAAAATTAGATGATGACACAGCAATTAAATCTTCTTCCACACTTAAGGCGCTTTAATATGGATTGTATTTGTGCAATTATTCTTATCTCCATCAGTTATATCATAGTCACGTTGTTATTTTATTACCTTAGTAATTAGAATAGTGTTTAGTACAATTCTGAATATACTTTGTAGTTGTAGTTTAATCTTATTTTTTCACATCATAAAAGAGTTAATAAAAGAGTTATTAAGAATGTATAGTAGTGTTAAGGTGTATGTGTAGAAAAGTTTTGACTAAAAAAGACTTGACATTTAAACGTATCCATTAGTGACTGATTCTTTTTTTTTTGGAACTTACTTGATGTACTAATTCACAGTTTATTACTATTGTTCCAGTAGATAATACTATTCATAAGTGAAAGTTGCATAAGTCGATATACAATCATGGCAGGAAAGTACAAGATATAGAAGTTTAACTAAAATAATTTCTCGTTATGGAAATTGAAGATGAAGACATTTTTGAGAAATGACAATTGCTTAGATGCAATTGAAGGAAGACACGTTGAAACGACGAATCAGAAGTGGAAGCAAATTGACGGCAACATTATTGCGAATTTGCACCTAATAATGACAGATTTTGTATTATCCAATGTTGTGGAGAAAAATACAACAAAGGAGATTTGAGATACCCTCATCAAATTATATGAGGTGAAGTCTTTTTACACAAGGATATTCTTGAAGCAGAAACTTTACACTCTTCGGATGAGTGAGTTCACATCGATGACGAACCACACCAATCACTTGAACACCTTATTTGTCCAACTATTAGCAACAGATTTCAATATAATTGAAAATGAGCATGTGAAACTTCTACTTCAAAGCCTACAAGACTCGTATGAACAACTTATCATCAACATAACAAATAATAATATTGAAGGACATCTACGTTTTGAAGATGTTGTCGGAACTACTCTAGAAGAAGAATCCTGGCGAAAGAATAAGGTAGAAAATTATAAACAAGTAGATGTTTTGATGATGATGAGAGGAAGATCAATGAAACGTAGCTCTAGTGAGAGTCAAAATCATGACAGGTCAAACTTTAGAAATAAGAAGAATTTCAAATTCAAATGCTACCATTGTGGCAAGAAAGGGCACACAAAGAAAGAGTGTTGGAAGAGGATGAATGGAAAACTAGCCTCATAAAGTTGTGTTGCAAATACCTCTGAAGAAGGATAAATTTTGGTGAGCGAAGCAGCGATCAGTTCAAATGGTGAAAGTAGATTTCATGATAAGTGAATAATGAATTCAGGTGCAACTTGGCACATGACTCCACATTGAGACTGGTTTCAAAAGTACGAGTCAATCTCAGGTAGATTCGTGTTCATGGGAAATGACCATGCTTTGGAGATTCCTGGAGTTAGTAAGTCAAATTAAAAATGTATGATGGTACTATTCATACAATTTAAGAAGTACGACATGTGAAGGACTTGAAGAAAAATATATTGTCTATAGGACAATTGGATGACCTTGGATGCAAGATCCAAGTTGAAGATAGGATCTTGAAGTCTGTGAGGGGAAATTTAGTAGTCATGAAAACAGAGAAGATCATGGTAAATATGTATGTGTTTATGGGAAATACTTTACAAGAAACTAATGCAACAACTGCATCGACAAATCAAGAAGAAACGATGACAATGTGACATCATAGACTTGGGCATATGTCAGAGTGTTGTTTGTAAATTCTTGTGGAACGTGATCTCTTACCCAGGCTCAAGAAGGTTGATTTACCCTTCTACGAGCATTGTGTGACACGTAAGCAACACAAGTTAAAGTTTGCTAGAATGACTACACGAAGTAAGCAGAGATTGGACTTGATCCATTATGATGTGTAGGAATTGTTAGGATCGAGCGCTTACCACTAGGCCAAAAGCTATAGCCATTAGTCGAGCGCAACTCTTTTTACTTTAACGACCCAAGCGCCACGATTCAATTGTGACTCGGCCCACCCGACCTTCGTCACAGGACAATTGATGCTACCTGCAACAATCTCCCCTCGACGAATTGTCCTACAAGGTATCCCACTCTTGGATTGTGACTTGGCCCACCCGGCCTCTGCCACGGGACAATTGTGCAACCTGCAACAATCTCCCCCTCAACAATTGCCCACCAGGAATCGAACTCGTGACCTTGGCTCTGATACCAATTGTTAGGATCGAGCGCTTACCACTAGGCCAAAAGCTATAGCCTTTAGTCAGAGCGCAACTCTTTTTACTTTAACAGCCCAAGCGCCACGATTCAATTGTGACTCGGCCCACCTGACCTTCGTCACAGGACAATTGATGCTACCTGCAACAATCTCCCCCTTTTTTTTTTTTTTATTTAAAAATATGTACTTCTATCTCAAAGTATATGTTTAATACTGTTAGAAACAATTGTTAGAAACAAGACAATAATAAAGGAAAGAATGAAGGAGAGAAAAATAAACGACACAAGAATTTTAACGTGGTTCGGCTAAAATATGTATGCCTACGTCCACGACTACACTAGGAAGTATTTTTATTTCTGTGTATATCTCAAACTTTACATAGGGTTGCTTATATAACAAAATAGAGAACCTCATCTCACAATCCTAATCGATGTGGGACTAAATCAAGCACCATAATACTAACAATTCTCCCACTTGGAGTTTGATTTACGTTACCACCTAGTGTAGTGCCTTCATCATCAATTTGCTCGAAGGCCAGTTGAGGCAATGCAAAGCCTCAACTTAGTTGTTGTAACAGTCTTGGTCAACATATCGACGGGATTCTCTCGCACTGGAATCTTCAACAAACTCAAGTCTCCATCATTTATCAGGTTTCGATAAAATGATACTTCAATTCAATGTGCTTACATCTGGAATGAAGGATTGGATTTTTAGCAAGACAAATAGCACTTTGACTGTCACTAAACAACGGAGAACCATCTTGTTCTCTTCCTAATTCTTTTAGAAGGTTCTTCAACCATATCATCTCCTTCGCTGCTTCTGAGATAATTTTCTTGTTTTGGTCATCCCAAAACCTGTAGCCAAACATGTCAGATCCATAACCAATGAAATAACAACGTTTTGCCTTAGGGTCCAATTTATCTCTACTATTAGAGTATAACATAACATATGAAGCACAACCAAAAACTTTCAGATGTGAAAGATTTACCTCTTTTCCGGACCATACTTCTTCGTGTAACTTATAGTCTAAAGGAACCGATGGTCCTCTCGTTTATGAGATAGGTCGCTGTGTTTATTGCATCCGCCCAAAATACCTTGGGTAATCCCGATCTGGATTCTCATACATCTTGCTCTCTCATTCAAGGTTCTGTTCATTCTTTTCGCCACACCGTTTTGTTATGGTGTTCCTGGAACTGTCTTGATCATTCCGATCCCATTCTCTCGAACAAAACTCCTTGAATTGACTACTGTCATATTCTCCACCATTATCGGACTTCAAACATTTGACCTTTAAACCTGTTTGAGTCTCAACCTCCTTTTTCCACCTTTTAAACACAGAAAACACATCAGATTTATTTTTAAGAAAATAAACCCATACCTTTCTTGTAGAGTCATCAATGAAGGTTACATAATATTGTGAACCTCCAAGGGATTTCACCGAAGTCGGCCCCCAAACATCTCGTATGCACTAGTTCTAGTCTTTCAACTTTAGACGACTTACTTGTTTTTGAGAAGCTAACCTTTTTCTCGCTTTCCAAAGATACAATGTTCGCAAGGTCCAACGTCAACATGCTTCACGTTAGGTATTTTACCTTTTGATATCATGAGCTTCATTCCTTTCTCACTCATATGCCCAAGCCTCGATGCCATAAGGAGGAATTGTTGCCAACTTCTGCAACCGATATCATATCCTCATCTCGCAATCATGTAGAGAGATCCTTGCTTCTTTCCACGAGCAACAACAAGATTACCTTTCATTACCTTCCAATGTCCATCTCCAAAAGTGGTGTAATGTCCCTCATCATCCAACCGCCCTATAGATATTAAGTTTCTCTTTAAGGTTGGAATATGTCCGACATTATTCAAAGTCCACACGTTTCCATTAGAGGTTCCGATGTTAATATCACCTCTTCCTATGATATCAAGAGATTTTCCATCTCGCAAGGTAGACCTTCCCAAACTTTCCGAAACATAGTTAGATAATAGTTCTAAGGAAGGTGTAGTATGAAATGACGCACCTGAGTCCATAATCCATGAGTCAATAGAATTATCTAAACTACATAACGAGTGCATCTTCAACTTCATCGATTCGTTGCATTTGCTCGATTGATCATCATCTTGCTTCTTGTTGTTGTTGTTGTCCTTCTTTGGAGCCCTACACCGATTTGAAAAGTGGCCCTTTTTCCGACAATTCCAACAAGTGATATCATTCCGGACTTTTGCTTGTGATCTCCCTCTGGATTTTGATCTCGCCTCGGCCTTGATTACGACCTTTCCGGCGACTTCTTCCTCTAGTTTCAGTACTCAATGCTCGAACTCGAATTAGAACCGAAAGATTCTATCGAATTTTTCCTGCGAACATCTTCGCTTAAGATCAAGTCACGGATGTTATCAAGCTTCAACTTGTTATTGCTTGCGGAATTACTTACTGCAGTAATGCAGTTGCACCCCAACTTTCCGGTAGAGATGATAATAAAATTAATGCTTTCACCTCATCATCAAATATTATCTCGCACCGATGTCAACTGCGCAATAATTGCATTAAATTCACTAATATGATTAGTAACCGAGTTACCTTCACCCATTTTGAGGTTGACTAGCCTGCGAATCAAATGCACTTTATTGGTCGCAGAGGGCTTCTCATACATATTTGACAACGCTCGCATCAAATCTACGGTTGTCTTCTCGTTCATGATGTTGAACGCAACATTCTTGGCTAATGTCAGCCGGATCACACCAAGCGTCTGCCGATCTAACAACTCCCATTCTGATCGCTCCATGTCGGTTGGCTTCGCCTCGTCAAGGGTAGATACAACTTCTTCCGATACGAGATAATCTTCCATCTCGCATCTTCCGGAACCCGAAGTCACCGCCATCGAACTTCTCGATCCTCACCTTTCCTTCTTCCAATGCCATTGCTCTCACCGCTTTCGAAGAAAGCTCCCATCGCTTCTCTAAACTGAGATTCCCAAGAAAAAGACCAAATCTTTTCGATGTGGAAGATCGGACAAAGCTGCAACCACGAGCATACTAAGAAAATTGGCTCTTGATACCAATTGTTAGAAACAAGACAATAATAAAGGAAAGAATGAAGGAGAGAAAAATAAACGACACAAGAATTTTAACGTGGTTCGGCTAAAATATGTATGCCTACGTCCACGACTACACTAGGAAGTATTTTTATTTCTGTGTATATCTCAAACTTTACATAGGGTTGCTTATATAACAAAATAGAGAACCTCATCTCACAATCCTAATCGATGTGGGACTAAATCAAGCACCATAATACTAACAGGAATCACCAGAATTGTCCCTCGGAGGAGCAAAATATTTTGTATCGTTTATCGATGATTACTCTAGGAGATTATGTGTGTACCCTATCAAGAAGAAGTCTGAGGTGTTTGCCTGGTTAAAAAATTTAAAGCGCAAGTAGAACTTGAAATTGGAAAAAGAATCAAGTGTTTAAGGACAGACAACGAACGAGAATATGTAGATGAAGATTTTCTAGCATTCTACAAGCAAGAAGGTATTATCAGGAAATTTTCTGTTCCACATACGCCTCAACAGAATGGTGTAGCAGAGCGGATGAATAGAACTATTCTAGAAAAAGTAAGAGCTATATTGCAGACTACAGGATTAGTCAAGTCTTTCTGGGCAGAAGCAATTAAAATTTCCTGTTACCTGATAAATCAGTCACTATCAACAACAATTGGGCTGGAAACTCCTATGGAGATGTGGAGTGACAAATTAGTTAATTACTCTTCCTTACATGTGTTTGGTTGTCCTGTGTATGTGATGTTCAACACCTAAGAAAGAACGAAGTTGGATCCAAAATCTAGGAAATGCGTCTTCTTGGGTTATGCTAAGAATGTGAAAGGGTATCGCTTTTGGGATCCCATTGCCCACAAAGTTATTGTTAGTAGAGATGTAGTCTTTGCAGAGAATGAACTGCAAAATGAGCAAATATATGAAAGCCTGAAGAAGGACAAAATTGTAGTATAGATAGAGAAGAAGCCTTTAGAAGATTCTTCTGAGTTAGAGGAGGAGCACAAAGAACATGAGCCAAATGAGATTGGCGATGGAGAACTCTGACGATCAACAAGAGAAAGAGCAAAATTATCTTGACATTCACAATATGTGATGGCAAGTCATGATGCGTATTGTCTCCTAAATGAAGAAGGAGAACCTTCAACTTTTCAAGAGGTCGTGAGTGGTTCAAAAGCTTCCATATGGATGACTGCTATGCAAGAAAAAATTGAGGCTCTTCAAAGAAATAAGACATGGAATTTTGTGGAACTTCCAAAGGATCGAAAAGTTATTAGTTGCAAATATATCTACAAGATCAAGATAGATGATAATGATCAAGTGGAAAGATATCGTGCTAGATTAGTGGTAAAAGAATATGCTCATAAACAAGAAATTGATTTCAACAAGATATTCTCACCAGTTGTTAGATTGTCAACAATCAAAATTGTCCTTGCAATGTGTGTTATATTTGATTTACATTTTGAGCTATTGGATGTAAAAACTGTTTTTCTTTAGGGAGAACTTAAAGAAGAAATATATATACTCCAATAAGAAGGTTTTGAAGAATAAGAAAACTTGGTTTGTAGATTGAACAAATCTCTATACGGTCTAAAGCAGGCGCGAAGGTGTTGGTATAAGAAATTTGATTCCTTTATCATTAGCCTTGGTTACAACAGATTGAGCTCGGACCATTGTACATATTATAATAAGTTTGAAGAGAATGATTTCATCATATTGTTGTTGTATGTGAATGACATGTTGGTGGTAGGCCCCAACAAAGCACGAATCCAAGAATTGAAGGCACAATTGACTAGGGAATTTGATATGAAGGACTTGGGACCAGCAAACAAAATTTTAGGGGTGCAGATTCACCGAGACAGAAAAGATATGAAGATTTTGCTTTCTCAAAAGAATTACTTACTCAAGATCTTGCGACGCTTCAACATGCAAGATTGCAAGCCAGTTTCTACCCCACTTCCTATCAAATAAAAGTTATCCTCAAGTATGAGTCCTAGCAATGAAGTGAAGATGATTGAGATGTCTCGAGTACCGTATGCCATCATTTGTACAAGACCAGACATTGCGCAAGCAGTGAGAGTGATTAGTAGACACATGGAGAATCCTGATGGAGAGCATTGAAATAATGTTAAGAGGATCCTTAGGTATATAAAAAGAACCTCAAGTGTTGTATTATGTTATGGAGGATCAAAAACAATTGTCAGATACTAATTCAGATTTTGCAGGTGATTTAGATAGAAGAAAATCTACTACTGGTTGTTTACCATTGCCAGAGGGATAGTAAGTTAGTTATCCAGGAGGGACAATAAGTTGATTATCTAGTAAGTTGGTTATCCAAGATATAAGATGTTGTAGCTCTGTCTATTACAAAAGCTGAATAATTGTTATATAGTATGATAGTCAAAGTGTCTTGCACATTGTAAGAAATTCAGCTTTTTATTCTAAAACAAAACACATAGAAATAAAATATCATTTTGTTCGAAAAGTAATAAAAAAAGAGTGTAAATCTATAAAAAAATTCATACTGATAAAAATCTAACATTTTATAATAGGCAAAAAAAATAGAAATTTTATAATAAAAGAAAAATTACATACTTTTTCTTTAGTAAAAAATAATAATAATAACCCTTTCTTGAAAATACAAATAATATTAAAAAAAAAACGTATGACTCTTAAAGAAACGTTAAATTCTTTTTATAACATAAAAATAAGTCCATAAACATGTATTGTGGTTTCGTATGATAATAGTAGGCACATGTTTGATAGACAGTGAGTGGATCTGGCATTTTTCCTTTTGTTGAATCTTTCCTGCCATCTTCCATCTTTTTATCATCCTTTTTAGGTTCTTGCTTCTTTTCCTCTTTTGCTGGGCCAACCGAAACTATTTCTGTGTTGCTAAACTTCCTTAGCTTGGCAACTACTTGTACTGGATCAATGTCCCCTATTAAGGTCCATTTCTTGTCTTTCATATCCACAGAAACAGACTCAACACCTGCAGCAATATTTCAAATACAATTTAAGTAATATCACAACATATCAATGAATCATTGATGTTACATTATTTGGAGTTTACTTCTTGAAACAAAAACCAGTTCCAGCCAAGCTAGTTCACTGAATTGAGTGAAAGAAAAAGAAGCTTTGCCTGCATTACAATATTTTCCCTTGTCCTTTTTATTTTCACTTCCTCTCTTTTCTTCTCTCAATTGGTTAGAGCACTGAAAAGCAGAGAAGCTAAAAAGTGATGAGGAACTTCAGAAGCTAAAATTTAATTGAATACCTGCAGTGCCAGAGACAGTCTTCATAGCTTTTTTCTTGATTTTGTCTTCATGTACTTCCACCTTTAACACAACTTTCTGTTACAGCAAAATCAAACAGTTGTTAGGACTACTCAACTCAACACTCACTTTGGAAGTCCATGTAGTCCAGAAACGATCAAAGACAGCACAGTTTAAAACTGCAATATTGAAATAAGAGTCTCAAATTGGAACACTAACTTAAATTGTTATTGAAGTTTCAGAGAGTTAGGATAGAAGAGGAAGAGATGGTTCTTCAATTTTAAGATGTTATGAAATGAAAATGTTCAGGGACATATATAGTACTTGGTGGTGGTGAGATAGGCAGAGCCAAGTTAACCCATAAACTCCAGGCAAATAATATAGTTTTCTTTTCTTCACCCACTGTTTGGTACTGCAATTAAATTTAGAGTTAGAGAATATTAGATAACAATGTTAGCTTATAATTAAAAAAAAAAATTATAGAAATGACAGCATATATGTTACAGTACATAGAAGTAAAAAATAGAACAGTATTGACTTTTGCCTGAAATTTCTCTGTTACTAATTTTTTTAAAGCTTGTTTGAAAATTTAGCCTAGACAGATTTATTGAGAAGAAAAGTGTAGTTGTGAACAAAAAGGACATCATGTTAGGCAGACAAAAAAAAAAAAGAGGCATGATGTTACTACGTGTTTGAATCCTGGAACATTACTTGAGTCGGTTATGGAGACTACGTAGTATTTATGGTTTTGTGGTGAATGATGACGACGACGTTTCGTTGCACATTCGTCTCCGTGTCTGCCACAATTCTAATTTTCAAATTGAATTTTAAAGCAACCGTACTTTTCATTTACAAAAATTAAATATATTTTAAATGTCTGTAAATATGATTATATCTAATTTTAGTTATTTGAAAAAAACGTTACTTTTAAGTTCCTGTAATTTTCAATGTTTACATAATTCATAAGATGATATATATATATATATATATATATATATATATATATATATATATATATATATATATATATAATATTAATTAAAATATTTTAAAATAAGAATTTTTTTTAGAAGTATTTATTACAAATATCCTATTTACAGAAACAAAGTAGTAATTCAGATAAATAGTCATAATTTACCAAGTTACATGAACAATCTCAATTATACTATATTTATAATTTTACTCTATCACATTTTTTATATATTTATTTTTTCATATTTATCAATAATATATTATTTAATCAAAAAATCAATGATAGAGATCTAACACTGCTTACGAATTTATAAAAATAGTGGATATAAATCATTGAAATCAATACATATCCTGCTATTAATATATTAAAATTAAAGATTTATACAAATTTAAATTGGGATGGATTAATATAATAACAAAAATTTTGAAATATAATTTAATAAGATAAATATTTGAGTTTGCGTAGCATATTAAATTAAAATTTAAAATCATATTAAAATCAAGTAATAAATAAATATGTAAAAAGAAAAAAAAGTTGAACTTAGAAAGAAGTTACCTGCCCTAATGAAGAAATAAAAGCTTTTAAAGACACTGTTATAAAAAAATAAAAATAAAAAGTAAGGTTGAAAGTCATAATATAAAAGTATATTAGAAGACAAAGCAAATTTGTAAAAAATGTGAATAACTAATATTCAAAATTGGCATACGTTCATATTGTTTAGGCTGAGATGGATGAAACTTTGGGCCTCGTTGGTGTTAGTTAGCCCATAAACAACGTGATTGTTATGTCTCTTGAAAATGTTTATGTGCTTATGGCCCATAAACACTTTTATATTTTGTGTTATTGAGAGAGTAAAATTTACCTCACAGATTTTATCATCCGATGTATAATTTTCTTCTGAAATTTCATTTCAAAAGAACCTATAAATGTATGAAGAATGATAAATCTCACGCGTGTTGTATCATGTCAATTATAATAAACAGAGCTTCGAGGAAAGAGTTGATCGATTAGAAATTGGGAAAGGGTTACATCTAAAACCTAAACATGACATACATGAGAAAAAACCTTGTACCTCTTCCTTTCATTTATGATTGAAAAAACAGTGTCTTTATGCCTTCATTCCATCCATTTCTTTTATAGGACAGACTTCTAAGAGTGAAGGAATCAAATCCACAAAAACGTTCATTTGAATCAATATTATTGATTATCTATACCTTATCTAATTGTCCTAAATTATGAATCGAAAAAGTTCTTTTACTGACACATATAGATGAATGAAATTATAGTTACAGTAATTGGTTTTGATTTGAATGAAGTCAAAGGCTACATATATGTACATAGATTCGAGCAGGAGAAATTTCCTTAACATGTTTTAATTGTGTTTTGTTGTCTACATAGACAGGAATATGAGTTGATGAAGTGGATTTACTGCAACATAGGAAAGTGCAATAAGCACAAGTGAAGTGAAGAGAGACAGAGCAAGCAACAGAGTTAGCGAGACAAGGGAGAAAGAAACAAAAGGGAAAAAGAAAGACACAGCAAATGGGCCACTGGGTCCTCACAAGCCCCTTAAATTGGAGTGGGCCCAGCAGAAAATATCTGTCATCATGTTATGTGGCTTAGCTTCGTGTGTCTCTCACCACCTTACAACCACCAAGGCCTTGTGGGCCATGGCCTTTCTCCCCCAAACCCATATTTCATCGACACGTCACAAAACACTTAATTGTCACTTTCTCTGTCGTTTTATTAAAAAAAATAAAAAAATCCAAGGGCTAACTAATACACTCTGCTTTATCTCCTTCAACCAGTTTATGCAATTCCAGTATTACTTCTCCCACCTAAAAACTAAGATGAAACCAAGATAGTAATATTTAAATAGTATCTCTTTTATTCATGAACTTGTTGCTCTATCCTTTATTATAAGTCTCAAAAATAAAACTGTTTGTTTTGGTGGAATTAAAAAAAAAAAAAAAAAAAGTAATTTCTTTTCTTATGGTATTTTGTCTTTTACATCTAACAAGTGGTGTAATTAGGCTGAATTCATAAAGGTCGAGCGACACATGTTTTGGTGGCGTTTTGTGATATTTTTTTTTTATACACTGTTGGGCACACTTAACCTTTTCGAAATCAATTGCTCAATTTAAGATGGAAGTCTTGTCAAAAATTATATTAAAGATCAGGAAATTATTTGTTTTTGTATTTATTCTGTTTTAAAGTCAAGTTGTGCATGATGCTAATTAAATTCCATCAAGTAAACAGTGGCATGATATAGTTCTTTCTTTGCCCGCAGGGCACAGAACGTGTTCATTGTCTCACTGAAAATGGTACATCATACATGACACGTCTCTTGTAAATAAATTATGTCAAATGGACTTTACAATTTGAAGATATTTTACTGAAATAAAAACCACTGTTGCCATCTTCCTCATGAATTGATCCTTCTCCAATTCTAACTGTAATTTATCTCTAATTAGACTTACACTGGTCAAACCATGTTATCAAACTTCACTTGGGACATCAAATATTATTTTCAGGTGGAAACTAATTACCATGATAAGAACAAGTGTAGAAGTGACGCGTACTCATAAAAATTAAATGTTTGGATATTTTAGAAATATCCAAACTATATCCCTAAGCTTTATAGAGAAGATAGAAATAAAAAAAGTGAATGAAAAAATACTAAAAAAAAAAGGAGTTGAATTGTAATTTGTTAGATGGCGAGGTGGCAAAGGAGGATTGGTTGTTGAAAGGTAGGAAGTGAAAAGCAGAGTGCATTGGGAAACTATCTCTTATAAAATCTTTTGTGGTTCAGTTCTGCTCTAACTAACCACCGCATCTATCTATCTCCATACAATACAAAATAAATCTTAAAGCTTCAAAAAACTAAGTACTAAGAAGAGGAAGATGGTGTCCAAAAACCCCAACCCCTCTGAGGCTTTCTACTTGGACCCTTCTGGCATGTCGCTCCCAGGAATCCTCCCCTTCACCGCCGCTGCGGATTCGCTTGAAGACCCTGCTAAAAAGACTCGCAAACCTTACACTATCACCAAGTCTAGGGAGAGCTGGACAGAACCCGAACACGACAAGTTCCTCGAAGCTCTTCAATTGTATGTCGATTTTTCCCGTCTTTTTTTAATTTGTTTGTACTAGAATGTAGTGTGTGGATTTTGAAGTTCAACTGAGACATGGGTATTAGTGGTATACCTTATACAAGGTTTTAAATTGTGGTTGAACTTGTTTTTTATATCAGTAAAAAATGGTAGATAAATGAAGTGGGTATAATCCTGATCATTGACACCTCCAAAGACATTAACATTTCCGTGGTGAACAGTGTTTTATAACCTTGATACGTTTGTTGCATACCGTGGTAGTTTCCAATTTAATATAGAGGGGTGAATGTGGCATGTGATAGAGCAAAGATCTAATATGGAATGTCACTTGTCTAGGAGAGAGAATGGTAATAAAGATGCTTTATATTAAAGTTTCACTTAATTCTAAGCAAGTTGGAGTGGTAAATTCTATCCCGTTTACATTGGATTCCTCTGAATACTAGCATTACAGACACAAGGACAATTGGACTAATCACCTTGGGATTGTAATAGCAATAGCATGGTAAATATATGATTGTTTCATGATATATATGGCAGAATGACCAGAGCTAAGGTTCTTGTAAATGCCTCTCACAGCAAACTTAGTAATGTTAAGAAAATTATTACATTATGGATAGGAAAGAATAAAATGTAATGATTTTCTTGATATTTCTACATAATTTACATCATTGGAAAGAAAAGATAGAAGTTAAAACTTGCGAGAGGTTAAGAAATCCTCCTGAATAGAAAAGAATGAGAAGAAAACAGTGAGCAGTATCTAGTAAATGCAACAGAGCTGGGGTTGATCTCTGACTTTCAATCAAATTTTCCTTTAAATAACCAGGAACAAATAACCTAGGTACCTAAGAGAAGCCATAAACACAAACCTAGCCAAGAACAAATTTAAAGGCAAAGTGACAAATACTGTTGTTTCTCTGCAATCAAGTACACCTGAAAAGTACCAAGTTGTTTATATTGTAAATTTTGATAATAACTCATCCATTGTTTTTGTTCCTGTCATTCTGTATGAAGGTTTGACCGTGACTGGAAAAAGATTGAAGCATTTGTTGGATCAAAGACAGTTATCCAGGTAATTTCAGATGCAACCTGCGACTGAAAATTTACACCAGTTGTTTGGTTTAGCGATAGATGTCCTTGGTTGAGTTAGGTTTGGTATAGTTTTTGAAGTACGTTTAATTGACCCATGGTCCATAACACTTTTCTGTCTCTCCGTGAGAATTATTTTTTTTTTTTAAGTTAATAACTGTACAACCAGCTGTTCATTTTAAGAAAGTTCCAAATTTTAATAGCATCCATTCAAGATTTATTCAAGCTACTCCCACCATTCAAAAAATAACAGTATTGTTATGAACAACTTATTAGCAAACACTCAACTCAATTAATAGAAATTTATTTATTAATTAATCTTAATTAATGGCAGAGTTATTGTTGAAAAAAATAGTTTAAGAAAGTTAAAAGGACTGTCATTTGAAGAAAAAAAAAGTTTAAAAAAACTATTATTTTGGAATGGAAGAAGTATTACTTGAGTTTCATGCACATGCTATATAAGGATCAACCTGAATTTAAACTTAGCATGTGCATGCTATACAAGAAATCACTTCTGCTGAAATTTTAAAACATGTCCAGACTATTGTTTTTGAGTTACTCATGCATGCTATAGAAAGAAATCACAACTTCTTTTGAGTTTTCAGCTTTCTAAAACATGGACAAAGCAGAGGCTCGTAATGCTTCGTATTGAAATCCATTTTAGTAGATTAGAATGGATATGTCATGGATTAAAACTTGAGAACATTTAGTCATATGAACATTTATATCATGTCAAGGAACCAACAACCCTAAAAGTATAATTTGTTAGATGTAGATTTAGGAATGGTTTTATTGTCTTAACTAGAATAATGCAATTTTCCTTCTGGGATATCATCAGTTGGCTAACTTGAAAGAAATCTTTTATGTTGTTAACTGAAAGTGAAAAGAAGAGAAATATGTTCTTGAATATTGAATGGTTGAGTGTTTGTAGCTTAAATGAATTTAAAGATCAAAGAATAGATTGAAGTTTTATTTATTGTTGAGTTTCTACTATTTCTTCAAAAGTTCCAATATTAAGGACCTAAAAATTACTACTGATTTTGTAGATACGTAGCCATGCTCAGAAATACTTTCTAAAAGTTCAGAAGAGTGGGACAAGTGAACATCTTCCTCCACCCAGACCAAAAAGAAAAGCTGCTCATCCATATCCTCAAAAAGCTTCAAAAAATGGTTTGAATCTTCACTATATTTAACATTTCACAATTCAATACAGTTGTATCTAATAATTGTTAGTGATATTTGGCAGTTCCAGTGTTGTCACAAGTATCAGGCTTATTTCAATCATCATCCGCTTTGCTTGAACCAGGATACACAATAAAGCATGATTCTTCAGCAATGCTTAAAACTCCTATTATTAACACTGCAGTGTCTTCCTGGTCAAACAACTCTCTGCAGAAAACCACCACCAATGCATTGCATGGTACTAAATGCTGAATTTTCTATACTTTAAATTTAGATTACATTATCATGGAAATGGTTGTGGGTGTTATTTGCATAATTTTTCAGATATTAATTAACTATCGTGTGTACCATATCATGTGTTATAGGACAAAAAGTGAATAATTGTTGCAGCAGCAGTGAAAGTCCCAGAGCACAGTTGGTTGGTGAATCTAATGGTCAAGGGAATAATATCCATTCGTTGAGAGGCAAGGGTTTAATGATTTATTTCTAATTTTTTTGTTGTCATGTTCAATTATTACATTGTGTGTATGACAAGGTTGTAAATTGTTATACAAACATAATCGGTGTGCGTAGCATATGCTGTACATTTCAGTGTGTACAGTGTTCTATTTCAGTTTAAATACCAAAAAAGGAACTTTGTGGGTTCCAGAGTAAATTTGGACTCTATTTCCCATCAATTTGAGACATGAATCTTAATTATCATTGTCTAAGTCTTCTGAAATATTCATTTGAACAGTGCTTTAACTGCCAGCAAATTCACAAGTTTAGCTTTTATCTGAATTTAGCTGTACTCGTCAAATAATGCTAAATAATTTCTTGATTCTGATATTTACCATATAGTACCTTCCAATTATTAAATTTGATACAGTCTGTGTCTTGAATATTTTGGGATTTTAATGTTTACTCACCCTGTGGAAACAATAGCATGTCCTGTTTTTCTTGTTTTGTGAATCATTTAATCTTTATATACAGAAATCTGTTTTGGCCCTTGAGGAGTAAGTTTTTTGTTTCTTGTTTCACAGATGATATTGATAGTTTTCTGCTCAATATTTTAAATGTTTTATCTTCCTGTTTTTAAAACAGTTCTTCCTGATTTTGGTGAAGTATACGGCTTCATTGGCAGTGTATTTGATCCAAATGTAACTGGACATCTTCAGAAACTAAAACGGATGGACCCTATAGATGTTGAGACTGTAAGTACTTGTCAACTTGTTTTCTTTTGTCAATCATTCTTTCCTATTATTATTCACATCATTAATTTGTAATTTACATTTTAGGTGCTATTGTTGATGAGAAACCTGTCTATCAATTTAGCAAACCCAGATTTTGAGGACCATGTAAGTATTCATATCAATTATCTTTGTATTACCATTACTATGATTATATAATGATGAATGCACCTTTTTTCCTACTTGAGCCTCACCCTTCTCTTAGGCCAATAAAGTTGAGTATGCTTTTGAAGGCCTTTTCTAATGATTCTTGGCATGAAATGATCCCTATATTTCCAAATCTGTCCACAACACACCATGATTCAATAATAAATGCATCATTTATGGATTGGAATTTTCATTAAATTGAATGATAAGAAATAAAGGAAAAGATGATAAACTTTATATTTATTCATGCAGAGAAGGCTGCTTGCATCATATGAGGTGGAACCTGAGTCAGATAACTATATCAATACAGATCAAGTCATGCTTGATGTGCAGTTGAAGAGTGTAACTTAGATGGGTGGAAGCAGAAAATGGCATTGTTTTTCAGCTACTGAATGCAGTCTGTAGAATTTTGCATGATGAGGTAAGAATCCTTGGCATGGAAACTGGCTCAAGTAAATGTTATTGCTCATCATCTCATCCAAGGAAGGTTTCGTAAATTCCCATAATTGAATTCAGATGTATATAATAAAAGAATGGTGAAAATGCTTAGGGTACATAGTTTAGCATAGGTATGCACAGTTATCTGTGTGCTAGATTCAGCCAAACGTGTAACATCTGAAAAGCCAAATAATTCCCTATTAAACACCCAACTTTGTACAGCATAACAAAATTTAGCACTGAAATATGAACATGTATAGCAGGAAAAGAATTGATTGACAACTTTTTTCTACAAACAACTGTTAGGCAATTTTTTTTAATAATATAAGATTATCCATATATGATTATTTTATTAGTATAGAGTTGTGCAATGAATGTTTTGTTTCATTGTAATTGTCCATGTATCCTCACTTTGTGCAATATGAACCCAACTGAAATTTATTCAACTCACATAGCATAATTGGATTGGAGAGTTATGTTTTAACTTCTTAAGAACCAAAACATTGTCGCAGGGATTTAACTGACTGGAGGAAGTCTATCTCTCAATTCACACATTTGGTTGATAAAGGACGCTTTGCTTCCTAGTTGAATTCCTTGCTATTTCCTTTTAAGGTGCTAGTCAATTTGGCGAAAGAATTATCTAGAAATCCAACTAAATATTAAAAATGACAAGAGTTTTATTTATCACGCAAAGGAATACTAAATGCTACGTAGTAAAAACTGAGAACCAAATTGATGGTCACCCATGAAAAAACACTGTTCAGTCAGTTACTCTTACTACCATTGACTAACTGTTTAACTGCCTATATCACATCCGAGAAAGTTACTGGCTTACTGTTTAACTGCCAATATCACATCCGTTGTTTACTCATAGATTTCTTTAACGTGTCATACAATTTCCAGTTATGAAATTTCTATGTACTATACTTGGTTCAGACGGTGGCTAGAAGAGGTCTATTTACACGGCTTCACAACTGTTTCACTACAAAAAAAAAAAATGAGAAGTCTGGGTAAACAAGTCAGTCAGTGTTGGCTGTTGCTCGAAAGTCTGCTACTAGAATCCTTGCACATGAGGATGCCAGTGATTTGCTCGCAATTTCATTTCAACGTAACTGTCAACTGGAGCTGGATTAATGTTACTATCACCCTGAAAGTCTAACGATGGGTAGAATAATATCAGTAATCGAAACATTTAAATTTCAGTTCAACATGACTCGTAGAAAACATTATGAAGTGATTTCTTACCCAGACTTGGTTTTACAAAATCCCCATAGTTTTTGGGTTCCTGATACGCAAAGGGCTGCATTGAATTTAACTTCTGTGTGCAAGAAGCCATCTGGATTCCAGACAGGTGCGGTGGTACGCCACTTTTTGATACATTTAATGAGCAGAGATGAAGGTTGCCTGGATTTATAATGTTCTGGAACATTGTCTGACTAACTTCATGATCAAACGTTTTCAGCTCATCATGATAAAGAGGAAAAGGTTGAGAAAATGTGTTGGATGGGAAACTGTGGGAAAAAAAAGAATATATGGCTGAATCAATGGAGTTTATTTGCAATCTATTATGGTCTTGTTGATCCCTCCTCTCTGGATTCAAATGATTGGAGCCGAAGTGTGAGTGAGCTTCTTGTTCATGCATAGAGTGGGGAAAGCACTCCAATCCAGCTCCATGGTGCATGATTGGATCATCCACACGTGGTGTAGAACTTTCTTCATTGAGGATAAATTCCACTAGCTTTTCAATCATTTCTCGAGGTGAGCTTGGACTAAACACGTCAGCTTCAATTCGGCTCCTTTCAGGGCTACTAGACATGGAACTATTAACCACAGCCAAAGGTTCCACATCAGGCAGCGAGAATAGTTCGTCAAATGTAATTAAACTGTCTTCGTCAGGCAAACAAAGTTCACAGCTCGAATTTGATTCTCCATCTAAGCTGCCACTGAAAGAATTTAATTTCAACTCCTGTTGAATATGGAAATCAGGCCTGGACGGATTTTGTTTCATGCTAACAGAAATGCCTCTACAATAGACCGTAGATGATTCACAGTCATCAATCATTGAAAGGAACTGTTTTTTTCCCTCATCCACACTGGTAGGAGAGATATAAGCCTCCGATGGATCACATGTTGAAGTTCTTCCTGACAAAATGGCATAATAACCTTAAATGACTAGTTCAAAAAACAAGAGAATTACATATAAAAAGGGTCAGACCATTTCTCCATATTTCCCGATCTGCTATCTCTTGATTTGTACACTCAGAAGATCCAGATATTTCACCGTTGAGCAAGTCATTGGTATGTCTAGTTGAAGGAAGGGCCTGAAAAATACCATGATAGTATGGACCCTTAACACAATAGAAATTAAAGGTTTCACACACCTCAATCTAACTTAAATTATGGGAACCATATCTACTCTATTCTTAAATTCTTAATATATAAACATAAATTTAATGTTAGACCTTGTAGCGACATGGGGGCCGATATGGTTCATCACTTTTATGCAATAGGCTATTAGCATCACCAGGAACCCCTAGAGAAAAATTTCGAGGTACACTTTTTTGACATCTGGTATCTGTGCGAGAAGCACGAATAGTTAAAGATATACATTAATGAAAAGAACTTAGCTAGTAAGCAGATTGGCAATTATTAAGTAGAACTAGAAAACCAAAATTATACACCTGGAACAAATAAAGGCGAAGATAAAATGCCAGCTGCTTCATCAACCACACTGTTAAAGAAACAAGCACCAATTAATTAAGAGGTAATCTTCTAAAAACACAATTGCATGAGTTTTTTTTTTTTTCTTTAACCATGAAATTGAGGATTGAGCCTCCAAGGGTAACTTCACTATTCTGTCCGCTTTGTCTAAGGAGAGAAGAAATTCTCTTGTATATGAAATTTTTGACCGCCTGCAGCACCAAATCAAACAAACGGATCTTAATCAAATTCGAGTCATAACAATGTGTTGCTTAGTAGCTAAAATAAAGGTTGCAGAATCACTAATCCAAATTTTTTATCATTAGATGCATAACTCTGGACCCTCACCAAAGTAAAGGCTACTGTCATAAAAAAAAATCAAAATCTATAACGATTCTAATAATTATAAAACAGAAAAGGTGCAATATGACTCGATAGTTTCTCAGCCACGAGACGGAAAGAATATTCATCGTAACAACAAAGAAATAATAAGAAATTTATATATATACATATAAACACAGCACAAGCTTAAAATATGCCTAAATCAAAACATACTATTTTTTCAAGAAATCAAGAAAATATTAATATAGTAATAATTGGAAGAAGAAAATATTGATAAATAAACATTCGAATCAAGAACATCAATATAATAAATTATTCATCGAAGTTTACTTGCTAGGATCCTGCACGTCATCATTCGAAGGAGACGACGCGGAGAATGTGGCGGTTCCACTTTCTTGACTCATTTTCTTGGGAAAACACGGCGTCAACGATTATTGACTCAAAAGGTTATTATAACTTTCGACTAACGTAGTGTTCTTGAAGCGACAGGACTTGGACTAGGACAGATAATATACACCTTTCAAGAACGCTGTTAAATGTGTGAAGAAGAAGCTGCTAAACCTAAAAACGAAGACATTGTTCGTAAGAGTGAATGCAGTGGTGTAGTGATATCTGTTACCTTTTGCCGATTAGAAAATGACAACGAAAATAGCAATGATAACGAGAACGGGAATAGCAGGAACGCCATCAGGTGCTTGAGGAGGTGGCGGAGGAGGTAATCGAAACATCTTCTCGGGAAGACATACGAGAGAGAGAGAGAGAGAGAGAGAGAGAGAGAGAGAGAGAATGGAAGAAGGAAGGAAAAAAAAAGCATGGAGAAGAAAGAAGAAGGAAGTCAATTTAATAAGTAGAATTAATTTAAAATGAATAATTAATATCTAAATCACAAAATAATAATTTAACATGAAAAAGGTAAAAGTATTTATTTTAAGAAAAATCAGAATTGAATAAAACATTTTAGCATTAGAGGAAATTTTAAAGTAAATAATAATTCCAGATATTTAAAAAAAAATTAAAAGAGTGTGTTATTATAGGAATAGTTTTGAGAAATAATTTTATTATAAAAAATTGTGTTATAGACGTGGTTAGGCATGACAACGGGCGGGGCGGGGGCAGGTTTTGCCTCCCAGATTCCCGCCCCGACTTTTTAATCATCCCGTCCCGCCCCGATCTCCACCGGGTTAGAAATTAAGTTCTCATCCCAGTTCCAGTTGGGTTTCGGGTTCCCGTCCCGCCCGTCCCCGATCTATATTATTTTTAAAAAGATAATTACATTTATAATAAATTAATTTTACTATCTATTTTTTATATATAAATAAATATTTATAATTTTATAATTTATAATAATTATTAATTAAATATACATTTTAATTTATTATATTTATATTAAAATATGTATGTAAAAGAAATATTTAATCATTTTTTATTTATAACATTATTATTATTATTATTATAATATCTGTATTCAAATATTTGAATACTTATAACATTATCATTATTATTATAATACTGTATTCAAACATTTGATTATATATATAAGTTAATTCATTTTTAAGTTGTAATTTAAAAATATGAAATATATAGTTTATAATAAAATATTTGATAAGTTAATTATTATTCAATTAATTCAAAGTAATAAAAGTTTAAATTATCAATTCCTTTAATCCTTTAAAATATAATTATTTTATTAAGATAAAATTTGATATATGATAAATAAGAATAATAAGATAAACAAATGACATAATAAAACCTAATAAATATAAATTATAAATAAAATAATATTAGTTACTATTAAGATTTATGTAAAATATTTAGAAAAATATAAAGAATAAAAAAATTAACTGTGTTCATCAAATTGATTGAAAAGATTGAAAAAAAAAACAAATTGATGAGAGAGATTAAGAAAATATGAAAAACTACAAGGTATAAGAGAGAATAATATAATAAATTAATTGATATAAAAGATTAAAAAAGATTAAAAAATTAAAAAATAAGTAGAAGAAAAATAAAAATTGGTAAAATATAAAAAAATGACTTTATATGTAATAGAAAAAGAAAAGAAAATACTTTTAAAATATTAATATTTTAAAATTTAAATTTAAATATAAAGTCGGGGCGGGAACGGGGTCGGGGTCGGGGTGGGGATTGCATTACCCATCCCGCCCCGCCCGACTTTTAAAACGGGAAAACCCGAACCCGCCTCGCCCGCCCCGGTCAACTCGGGTTTTCCCCTTCAAACTCGGGGTGGGGACGGGTCGGTCCCCACGGGGATGGGTTTAATTGCCATCCCTAGATGTGGTTATCAAAACGGACCGATCGGTTTCGGTGCAATAACCCATTCCAAATCTTTTTAAAATTTGGATAAATAAAGAACCAATCAAAATTAAAAAAATCAATTGAAAATCGAAAGAACCGGTAAAGCCTAGCGGATAAGGGTCATCCGGTTTTTATTTCTTAAAAAAATTAAATTACGTTGTTTTATCATAATTTTTTTTAATTTAATATAAAGACATCCAATGGAAAAAAGAGAAAATTATTTTTTGTATTAGTAGTATTATTTTTTTATTATATTCTTCGCTTTTAGAACGGTTAGGAATCAATGTAGCTGCATAAAAACTCGCAATTAAAAAAAATAAAACAAAAATAAAAATAATTAATAGGCAATAATATTACAATACTCTTTTACAAGTTCCTCCATTATCCCCTTAACCCAAATAGTTTTCTTACATGCTTGGATGACTGTCATGTACTCAGTTTATGTGCTAGACAGAGTTGCATCATCCTATAACTTGGATAACCAATTATTGTCTCTCCAATAAAGGTAAATTCATCAAGATCACCTGCAAAATCTAAACAAACATAGCATCTGACAACTAGTTTTAATCCTCCAAAATATAATACAACATCCAAGGTTCCTTTGATAAGAATTCTCTTGATAATACTCATGTTCTTTACCACAATTTGTTATTAATCTACTAATCGCTCCTATTACTTGTGCAATGTCTAGTCTTATAGCGATCATGATATTCGTAAAATTTCACAGCATCAGTGCATACAATACTCGAGATATTTTTATCCTCCCTATTTCATTGTTAGGATTCATACTTGAGGATAACTTGATAGAAAATAGGATAAAAATTGGCTTACACCATTACATGGTGAAGGTTTTTTTGATAAAGTCAAACCTTCCTATCCCTCATGTCCCGGTGAATTTGCATCCCTAAAATCTTTGTTGGTCCCTAGTTCTTCATATCAGACTTCATAATCAATTGTGTCTTCAAAACTTGGATTCAAACTTTGTTGGAGTCTACCATCAACATGTCAGTCACATTTAACGACAAAATGATAAAATCATTCTCATTAAATCTATTGTAATAAGTACAATATTTTGAACTTAGTCTGTTGTAATCAAGATTAATCATGAAGAATCAATCTCTTATACTTACACCTGGACACTCAGTTTAAACTGTACAAAGACTTGGCCAACTTGCAAACCAAGTTTCCTTTTTCTTTAAGTCTTATGGTTGGAGTACACCAATCATATCTCTAAATTCACCTTAAAGAGAAATAATATTTTTATTATCACTAACAATAACCTTATAGATAGTGGGATCCACATGAAATTGCAAGATTACATCATACTTATTTTTTAAGATGAATGAGCGAATCTACTAGTTAATCCCTCCATTCACAATTAACTAGTTAACTAAATAACAATTATCCAGCTAATTAACTTATACATGTTTTTTTTCATATAATTTCGATCAATCAATTCATTTTTGTTTCAAATTGGAATTTGACTTGATTTTTGATGACAAGATGTGGTTAGGTAGAACTACACCATTTTTATTGCCTTAAAAGGCAAGATTAGAGGTGTGTTGACATGTTGTGAGTTTTTGACAAAAACCATAGTGACATTATATATCGGGTTAGAAAATGTATTTTGATTAATAGAAACTATAAATGTTATTTTAAATAATGTATAGTTTTTGTCATTATCGAATAGTTTGTACATATAGTCTGTGTTAAAAAATTGGATTGTTCTTCTGTAATAGATTGCATGTAATTGTAGATATTTATGATTTCAATTAATAAATTCAAATATTTGATATTCAACATATGACTTTTTGTTGCATGCATTTTATTGATCCTTAACAATCAAAAGGAGTATATGCTTTGACATAACTTTTATGGTATTGATTATTAGATGATACTTGTACTACTATTATGAACACTAGTACTGAAATCACTTTTAACATCGGTCTTTCCACATCGGTTCTTTAAGAATCGATGTAGAAAGTGAATTCAAGACTTTCAACAACGGTTTAGTTATGAACCGATGTAGAAAACACTTCTACATCGGTTCCCGGATGAACCGATGTAGAAAGTTTTTTTATAAAATTAAGAGAATTATTCTTGGCAGGATTCGAACCAAGTACCTTAGAATTAAAGACTAATACTCTAACCACTAAACTACTAGGATTTTCCGATAATAACTTATAAATAAATTATATTTATATACAAATAAAAATATATATCCATGTAAATATATAAATATAAAATATATAAATACAAATACAAATATATTTATATGTTGGATGTGAGAGCGTACTCGAGAGTGAAAGTGTGTGTCAAGTGGGTTTTCAAAATTTGATGTCAAATTTGTGAGCGAGTCTCTTTATATGAATTTGTAATTTAATAATAGAATATAATCTTTATAATTTATTTATAATAATATAGAATATAATCTTTATAATTAATTTATATAATGATATAAAATAAAGAAAAAAATTATTTTATATCATTATATAAATAAATTATAAAGATTATATTTTGTCATTAAGTTATAATCCATATAAAGAGACTCGCTCACAAATTTGACATCAAATTTTGAAAATTCACTCGACACACACTTTCATCCTCGAGCGCACCCTCACATCCAGCATATAAATATATAAATATATTTGTATTTGTATTTATATATTTTATATTTATATATTTACATGGATATACATTTTTATTTGTATATAAATATAATTTATGTATAAGTTATTATCGAGAAAATCCTAGTAGCTTAGTGGTTGGAATATCGACTTTTGACTTTAAGGTGCTCGGGTTCGAATCTTGCAGATGACAATTCTCTTAATCTGATAATAATTCAAATTCCTAAAAAATATAAATAATATAATAAAAATATTAGACTTTCTACATCGGTTCTAGAACCGATGTTAAAAGCCTATTTTGTACTAGTGGAAATAACATTATGCATGTGTTGGACGCCCACTAAATGTCATCATAGTAAATAAATTGTATTTTATAAACTAATTAAATAAGGTTACATGTATTTGTAATTACAAATGACAACACATGGAAACATAGATGATGAATCTTTAAATGTTAAAAAAGTGAATATTGTAATTAATTTTAGAATGTTGGATATTGTTGGTGATTATTATAATTAGTTTTTGTCATTTTTAGGTATATTTGCAACATGTTTGTAGGACAAAGTATTTGGGTGAAGTGAATAATTTTCCGACATATGAGCAAAAGGCTCGCATTAAGTCAATATTATTTACATGGTTGATGTTATTGGGTAAATATGTTAAAATTAGCATTATATTGCTTAGTAAATTAACATTTATATTGTTGTAGGTAAATCCTAAATTATTATTTTTATTTTGTTAAACTACTTTTTAAATATTGAATGCAATATAATCATTTAATTTAATATTGTGCATTTTCTTCATATTAATTCAGATATGGGCTATGGAGCATTTCCTTGTTTACAAAAGAAACACATATAATGAGATAAGTCAAATTTCAAGATTTTTACAATAGATGTATCTTGTAATAAGTGAAAAAAAAAATAGTTGTGTTTAATCATGACATGGTTAGTTTATTAAAAATTTAGTAGAACTTGTTTATAAATTTACATTACCGTATGTGAAGATGTAATTTAAATTTAATTGATATTGGTTTTCATATTATTTATGATTGATAGGTTATTTGTGATTTGTGTCCGGGAAATGAAGACCTTACTTATGAAATAGTGGAAAAAAAATTTGGTGCATTCAACACATAAATTCCAATAAGTCTAAAATTCTACTGTTATTGTGTCTTAAATTATTGTTGAAAATCAATTGTTAATGCCCTAAACGAAATAACAAGAATCAACAATTGCAAATCTAGAGGAGAGTGTAACACAATTATAAGAATTAGTAGTTGAAGCAAAACTATCAAAAACAAGGGTTAATACTCCATTAATTGAAATTTACTTTCGCCTATGATTGAAGGTAGTATGAAGGAGATGAAACATAATACTAAAGGAGAAGAAGAATCAAAGTCGCATTGTGACGACTCATACATGTACATTGATGTGATTGATTTTCAGCACATCTAAAGTGGCTAATAATATTATGTTATTGTTTATAATGAGTTAACAAATCTTAATTAATCATAATTTGTATTATTAGGCCTTTGGAAGCTTTAATACAAAGCTTTGCATAAAAACAGTAAATTAGCCATATTTTATTGTATATGGGTACTAACATTGGTCTACTATTTTATTTATCATTTTTTTCTACATAACTCCTAAAATCATGAGTTTGGAAGTATTATAAACTAGACACATTTAGATTTCTAGAGGATCCATAACCATTCAATTCACTAGACCTCCTAAAATTGTAGAAACGGTGGGCGTTTTAAAGCTGTTCAAAGTCTCACATCGCCTACCTCATATCATTTGGTATCGTTTAAATACATGTTAGGCTACTCCACATATTGCCAATTGGTTTTATGTTGGAACCTTAACATGGTATCAGAGCCAAAGCCTAACATCTTTCCGGTTATTGTCATGGGCCAAAAGTTGCCCTTTAGTTGGGTCAAAAGTACCCTTTGCCTGGTTGGGCAGGTTTCGTTGGAGGGGGTGTGTTGAAAGTCCCACATCGCCTACCTCATATCATTTGGTATGGTTTAAATACATGTTAGACTACTCCACATATTTCCAATTGGTTTTATGTTGGAACCTTAACAAAAGCTAACTAAAAAAACTTTCAAAGGAGACTAGAATCATTTAATTTGGATAAGAATTGAAAATATTGCAAGTGTTTGAAGTTCGCGGAACTGCATTGAAGCCAACTTAGCGCACCTATTCAAGCTCCCTATCAAGTTATTAGATCATCTTCGGTTCTAAGCTTTTTATTATGTAATTATACATTAGTTAGAGCATAAATAGGATTAACTTAATATCAAAAACGCGTAGTTAAAGTTTCAGAATTCATATCTAAATCAATTCGGTTCATTTTCTCTCAAAGTTCTCTCTCGCACACCATGGGTTATTCTTTGCTTGTGACGCACACTTTCAAGTATGTTCTTCATTTCCGCTATTGTTCTTCTTGTTTTGGATCTGGATCTTCTTCTTCCACCATCCTTTATTGCTTTCTTTAATGTTTTCACGATTTAGAATAGTTTTCGCCAAACAAAGGTCCATAGATATGACTTCACATATGCTCCAAGATTTGCGTTCTTGTTGTCTTTTTTTCTTTAAGTATCATTCACTTTACAATGCCTTCTTTATGTTTCTGTCATTTATATGCTTTGAAACTTGGCTGTTTGAGAGTTCTAATTGGTGAGGGAATGTTTCTTTCAACTAGACAGAAGTGTAGGTCACTCAAGTGTCTTTTGAGAGGTGAGTTAATTAGGATTCATTCACGGTTTATGCTTTGAGAAGGTTGTAGTACTTCCAAACTAATTCTAAGTCACTTGCAACCACGTTAGATAGATTTTAATGCTTTGATTTACTGTTTTAATGTCTCTGTAATTGCTTTAAATCTTTAGTTTTGGGTCCAAGTAGATATATCACATTGTTAGATTTACTTTCATGCACTAGTTTAGTGTAGAATAACTTAGATGCGTTTTAATTCATGTTTTAATTTTTTGCACTTCAAATTCCCTTGAAAATATTGAAAAAAATACCTAAATATTCATTGGTGCATTCATTCCATCATTTGCACATTGCATTTATCACTGTTTTGATTTCTAACCGAGTGACACTATTCACCTCGATCAGGTTTTGAACCATACGCACCAGCCACAAACTCATTCGGTCATCTTCCATTTTAGTTCATTTTATCATTGTATATTTCATTCATTCATGCCTCATTGAATCATTCATAGCTCATTCACCTATTCTCATTACTTCCATGGATTGATACTCTGATTCTCATTATACTACATTCTTATTGTTTTAGGGGAACTAATTTGAACCTTCACACTGTGATAAAAGTGAAGCTCTTCATACATTCAACTTAAAGCTCATCCAAGAACATGAGTTTAAAGTGTGGTGAAACGTGTCATGGACTACTTATTCAAGGTAAAAAAAAAAACTCAAATAAGTGTTACATAGTGATCTACATCAATTAGTTTTTTAACTTTAGTTTTGGCATGAAAAACATATTAATTACTATTTTATGTTTTTATTTTAAACCTCTATACTATAACTTTTGTAGCCTCTGATTTGTAATGATGTGATATTAGACATTACTCTTTATAACATAGTCATAGTATTATCTCTTACCCTATTATATTATTTGCGTAATAATTAAAGTTCATGTGGATAACCATAAATGATATGTATGAAAGGTGTAAAATAAAACATCATGTTAACCTAATCATGTAAAGTCAATTGGATAACCATATGTGATATGGTATGAGAAGGGTGTTGGCAAATTTTGGGTCATGTATATATATGATACATATTTGAATGTGTTAGAGTCATTATTTATTAAGCCAAATAATAAAGTGATCTGAATAAATTAAAGTTTTGGCTAAAAGCATATGTCATGAAAATATGATTGTGTAGAGACCATAGAGTAATTTCTAATTTGATGAGGGGCCAAATTGAAAATACTAAAACTTAAGTAATTAACCTAATTTTGGTTATTTAAAGGGTCATGGTCCCCTTCTGAGAGCACGTAGACAGAACGTAGTTAAAGTCCCGTTCCTTTATTTCTATCCCCATCAAGAAAGAAAATCAAGAGGGAAATACAGGTGCTCTTCAGGTGGAAGACCTTAAGATCAAATCAAAAGTGCTCTACAAAGAACATCATCATTATGGTCAATTCAGGTACGCTTTCACATTTAGTTTATAACATGTTTACATTATGGGATTATAGATATATGTTTGATCATTAGAATGAATATCACATTAACAATTGGTATCAGAGCAACCCATACTTGATTCATGTTTATCTTTGAAAATTACATCTAACAAAATTCAGATTCTGTTTAATTAAGAACCCTAAGTCGAGAATAATCTCCTCTCAATTTTTTTTAACCCTAAATTTAAATTTGGGGTAAATTCCCAAATTTTAAACCCTAAAATCGAATTTGGGTTAAATTCCTAATTTTAAAACCTAGTTTCGAATTTGGGGTAAATTCCCAAATTCCCAAATTGAGAGAGAGATAGAGAGTAGTAAAGTGCGTTTCCCTCCACGTTCCAATCTGTCAGAGTCCCACAGTGCACAAATTAAATTCCCATAGCCAAAGAAAAGTAAAGAATTATAAGCTGTGGTCAGAGAAGACGCCACGATTCGTGAAGCGGAACGCAGAATGAGAGAGGGTTTTTTACAATTTCCGGTGTTGTCTGGGAGTGAGGAAGATTACGCTAAGTTCGAGCTACGGGACACAGATGCGATTATGGCGAACGTGCTGCGGCGCGTGATGATCGCGAAGGTGCCGACAATTGCAATAGATCTGGTGGAGATAGAGGTGAATTCTTCGGTGCTGAACTACGCGTTCATAGCGCACAGACTCGGCCTCATCCCGCTCACGAGTGAGCGAGCCATGTCCATGCGCTTCTCACGTGACTGCGACGCGTGTGACGGGGATGGTTCATTATTATATTTAAATTCTTATAAACATTTATAACATAAAAACTTGTATAATGGAAGTATTCAGAGTGTCTCTGATCCGGTCCTATACGTAAGTTATCATCAGCTACTTGTCACTCCATCATGATATATTTTCAGTTTTTCCACGACACGTATCCAACGTGACATAGTTAAAATAAGATAACAATAATTGCTCCTTTTTGTTTACTCTGTGCAACCTTGTGTCGCCTGGTTAGAAGGTACGGTGGAATTGTGGCAAGAGTTCTTTGCTAACATAGAGGAGTATATATATTTGATTTTATTATATAAATAAAATATTAATTTGTTTGGTAGTTTAATATTTTTGTGAGCAAATTGAGTCAAGAAGTTACCAAAGTAACATCTCTTGAATTGGGTAGTTCGTGAAAAATATTGAATGTTAGTGTTTATGTATATTCATGCGAGTATTAGTCGGCCCAAAGGAAGATTAATATTTGGTCGAATTGCATATACACTTGTAATGATAAACATGTGATAATTATAAGGATTTGCTTTGTCGATGATAAATCAATCCAAAGACTGGTTTGTTGTTGAACGTGTTTTATTGTCAATGTTTGATTATTACAACAAGATACCTCTAGCAGTTAATATTAATGTCCAAAGACTTGATATTGATGGTGCATTGGGTGTCTTGAGATGGGTTAAACCATTATTTGAATATATATTTTATTTATAATTATTTATTTTTTTATAATGTGAGCATAATTAGTTTATTTCTTTTGTTCTAATCCAGCTACAATTGCTTTTGTATCTGCCAATTTAAATTATGTTCCGATCCTCAAAAGTATGTTTCCTACTTTGGTCTGTTCTGAAGTCAATTTAGCGTCAGTACCTAGTAACACTTGGTGGTTAGACTCGGGTGCAACTACTAACATCAGTGTTTCTATGAAGGGTTGCTTAAGCTACCGGAAGCCAATTGATTCTGAAAGATGGATATATGTTGGAGATGACAAATCGTTAAAGGTGGAAGCCATAGGGCATTTTAAATTGTTATTGAGTACTAGTTTTTATTTGGATTTGAAAGACACTTTTGTTGTGCCGTCATTTAGACGGAATTTGGTTTCAGTTTCTTATCTGGACAAATTAGGTTATTTGTGTTCATTTGGAAACAATAAGTTCAGTTTGTCTTTTAATTCAGATATTATTGGAACTGGTTCACTTTTGTCTTATGATAATCTGTATTTACTTGATAATGTGACCACCTATAATGAAACCCTTAATACAGAATCACGGGGTACTAAACGTAAAATTGATGATACTCACTCAGGAGCATTATGGCACAGGCGCTTAGGTCACATCTCTAAAAATAGAGTTGAACGACTTGTGTTAAATGGAATCTTAGAGTCCATTGACTTCACAAACTTTGATGTTTGTGTTGAATGTATTAAGGGAAAACAGACCAAAGCGAAGAGATTAGGTGCATATAGAGCTACAAACGTCTTCGAGTTGATACATACGGACATTTGTGGGCCATTTCCTACACCTTCGTGGAATGGTCAACAATACTTTATATCATTCATAGACGATTACTCACGATATGCATACTTATTCCTTATACATGAAAAGTCACAATCTCTAGACGTGTTCAAAACATTTAAAGCTGAAGTTGAAAATCAACTCAATAAACGAATTAAGTCTGTCAGATCTGATCGTGGTGGTGAGTACTATGGCAGATTTGACGGGTCAGGTGAACAGCGTCCAGGACCTTTTGCCAGGTACCTAGAGGAGTGTGGAATTGTCCCACAGTATACCATGTCGGGATCACCTAGCATGAATGGTGTAGCTGAAAGACGAAACCAGACTCTTAAAGATATGGTCAGGAGTATGATTTGTCATTCCACCTTACTGGAGTCACTCTGGGGAGAGGCACTAAATACGGCAGCTTATATTCTGAACAGAGTACCAACTAAAGCAGCGACCAAAACACCTTATGAGCTTTGGACTGGGCGACAACCTAGTTTGAAGCATTTCCATGTGTGGGGTTGTCCAGCTGAGGCAAGGCCTTATAAGCCAAATGAAAAGAAATTGGACTCCCGAACAGTAAGTAGTTATTTTATTGGTTATGCTAAAAGATCCAGGGGATATAAATTTTATGATCCCACATTAAAGACAATTTTTGAGACGGGAACTGCTACGTTCTTTGAGGATATTGAGTTTGGGGGGAAGAATAAAATCAGGAACTTTGTCTTGGAGGAAGAATCGGTAACAATTCCAGAACCGATTCAAACAGTTACTTTTGATAAAGTAAGTTCAGAACCTCCACAAGGCATTGTTAATGAACCCCTTACTCAAGATGATTTGGTTGTTCATGAAGAACAAACTCAAGATCCTCAAGAACCTGTGCATCATGAGCCAATAACTTTGCGGAGATCCACTAGAGAAAGGAGAAGTGCTATTTTGGATGATTACATGGTATTTCTTCAGGAACATGAGGAAAACAATGGTATGATGGAAGATGACCTAGTTAACTTCCGTCAAGTCATGCAAGGTTCTAACTCTGAAAAGTGGATTGAAGCAATGAAGGAGGAGTATAAGTCCATGCAAGACAACAAGGTTTGGGAACTTGTCCCATTACTAGAAGGTATGAGACCCATTGGTTGCAAGTAGATATTTAAGACCAAACAGGATTCTAAAGGTAATGTGGAAAGGTATAAGGTTCGTCTGGTAGCTAAGGGCTATACCCAAAAGGAAGGGATTGACTTTAAAGAGACTTTCTCTCCAGTTTCATCGAAAGACTCTTTTAGGACAATCATGGCTCTTGTAGCACATTATGATTTGGAGCTTCATCAAATGGATGTCAAGACGACGTTTCTTAATGGCAACATTGATGAGACGATTTATATGGTGCAACCAGAAAATTTTGTGCAGGGAGATTCAAAGAGTATGGTTTGCAAACTGACAAAATCCATTTATGGACTAAAACAAGCATCTCGTCAATGGTACTATAAATTTCATCAAGTAATTCTCTCATTTGGCTTCGAGATGAATATTGTTGATGATTGTGTATATCACAAGTTTAAGGGGAGTAAGTATATTTTCCTGATCTTGTATATTGATGACATTCTACTTGCCACTAATGATATAGGCATATTGCACGAAACCAAGAAATTTTTATCAAAGAATTTCGAAATGAAAGATCTTGGTGATACTCCAGTTGCTAAGGTTTGGCATGCATGAATGTAAATCCGGGGATACTCCAGTTGCTAAGGGAGACACGTTTAGTCTCAATCAGTGCCCAAAGGGAAATTTGGAAATTGAGGAAATGCAAAAGATTCCCTATGCATCAGCTGTAGGGAGTTTGATGTATGCCCAAGTATGTACGCGTCCAGACATAGCATACATAGTTGGGGTTCTAGGCAGATATTTAAGCAATCCAGGAATGGACCATTGGAAAGCAGCAAAAAGGGTCATGAGATATTTAAAGAGAACAAAAGATTACATGCTCACATACAGGAGGTCAGACCAGTTGGAGATCGCTGGGTTTTCTGACTCGGACTTTGCAGGATGTCAAGATAGTTTGAAATCCACTTCAGGTTACATTTTCATGTTAGCAGGTGGTGCGGTTTCTTGGTGCAGTGTCAAACAAACTCTTACAGCTTCATCCACTATGGCAGCAGAATTTATAACATGCTATGAGGCATCGAATCATGGAATATGGTTGAGAAATTTTGTCACAGGGCTGCAAATTGTGAAAGGCATTGAAAGACCACTTAAGTTATATTGTGACAACAAATCAGCCGTATTGTATTCCAACAACAACAGAAGTTCGACTAAGTCAAAACACATCGACATTAAGTTCCTAGTTGTTAAGGAAAGAGTACAGAGTGGACATGATTTACATAGAACATTTAGGGACAAACTCCATGATAGCAGATCCTCTAACTAAAGGACTTCCGCCCAAGGTCTTTCATGAGCATGTTGCTCACATGGGTGTTTTACAGTTTGAGGAATTTGTGGTTTAGTGGGAGTTAGTCATTTTCATATATTTTATGTTCTATGTTTAATTTAATATATGTATACATTGTTTTTGGACATATTTGGTTATCTATAGATATGCGGTTTTTTGTTCATTCATTACACTTTGTACATTAAGGTTGCTATATCGATCTCGATAAGTTAAAGTTTGGACCAGTTGAAAATAGACGTGTACAGATCACCTTCACGTAATTTTTCATGCTACACATTTCATGATGAATCCATGTCATTTGGTTATGTCAGGATGAGTAATCTTGTTGGTTTTAGTTGCGATGATGCAATGAAAAGCTGGTTTGGTTCTATATCCTGATATGATTAATGGACAGGACTTTTGGAATATGCTAAAGGAATATAATGACAATTTTGAGCTCATAAAGTCTAACACATTTGTAAGGTTGTAAAGACATATATATATTTGTGACCAGTGGGAGATTGTTGGCAAATTTTGGGTCATGTATATATATGATACATATTTGAATGTGTTAGGGTCATTATTTATTAAGCCAAATAATAAAGTGATCTGAATAAATTAAAGTTTTGACTAAACGCATATGTCATGAAAATATAATTGTGTAGAGACCATAGAGTAATTTCTAATTTGATGAGGGGCCAAATTGAAAATACTAAAACTTAAGTAATTAACCTAATTTTGGTTATTTAAAGGGTCATGGTCCCCTTCTAAGAGCACGTAGACAGAACGTAGTTAAAGTCTCGTTCCTTTCTTTCTATCCCCATCAAGAAAGAAAATCAAGAGGGAAATACAGGTGCTCTTCAGGTGGAAGACCTTAAGATCAAATCAAAAGTGCTCTACAAAGAACATCGTCATTATGGTCAATTCAGGTACGCTTTCGCATTTAGTTTATAACATGTTTACAGTATGGGATTATAGATATATGTTTGATCATTAGAATGAATATCACATTAACAAAGGGAACCAAGTTGTTCTTTCACATGGCACATAATAGACATATTATTCATTTTTTTTACCATGTTTATGAGCTACCCGTCAATATTGATACACAAAACCTAAACTTATATAACATATATGAAAAACTAACTTGTAACCACTTGGGTGAGAGAGAGAACTCGGGACAAAAATATAAGAGAGAGCAATAGAGGAAAATATCAAGAATACCACATTGGAGGTCACGCTGCCTTGAATGAGCAAGAACACAAAAGTGGAGGACAGCGACTCGAAAAGAGTGAAAATGTAATAATGAGGACATAGTACATGAAACAGTAAGAACGCAACAATGAGGGGATGGTACTAGAGAAAGTGAGCATGCTGCCAGAAAGAGCCAGCACATTGCATGCTGCCGAGAGAGAGACAGTGGAAGGGATGAAAAATCTAAAAATTGAAAAATAATAATTTGCTACAAAAATAATAATTAAAATTCAAATACAATCATGCTATTATAGAAGAATACATCATTGTAACAAGACTTAAGCTTAACAGATGCATTGGGCAGATTTTGATGGAAAAGGATAGTCGAATCTGTTGGCAAAATTCAGGTTATATATATATATATATATATATATATATATATATATATATATATATATATATATATATATGATACATAATTTAAATTTGTTATGCCTATTATTTATTAAGCCAAATAATAAAGTGATATGACTAAATTAAAAAAAGTTTGATTAAAGGCATATGTCATGAAAATAAAATTGTATAGAGACCATAGAAGCGATTTTTAATGATGAAGGATCAAATTGAAAATACTAAAACTTAAGTAATTAACCTAATTCTTGTTATTTTAAGGGGTCATGGTCCCCTTCTGGGAGCACGTAGACAGAACGTAAGTTTCACTCTCATTCCTTTCTTTCTATCCCTATCAAGAGAAAAAATCAAGAAAAAAATACAGATGTTCTTCAGGTGGAAGACCATAAGATCAATATAGTGTTCTACAAAGACATCATCATTATGAATAATTCAGGTACGCTTTCGCATTTAGTTTACAACATGTTTATCAGTATGTGATTACGTTTATGTTTGATAGTTAGAATGAAAATCATACTTAATTACAGTTTACCTAACAATTGGTATCAGAGCAACTCATACTTTATTCCTGTCTTTCTTAAGAAATATTTAAGAATTCATATTAATTTACGGAACCCTTAATCCCTAATTAAGAACCCCAAAATTGAGAATCCTAGGGTTTCTTAAAACCCAATTCTCTGTTTTGCGCGTGGATTATCCGGAGATGGCGCATCTGCTGGTTCAACACGCGAAATTGGAGAAGGTCGCGCGACACAGCTCTGGTGTGGCTGGGGAGATAGAAGGTTTAGGAAGGTCGAAAATACACCGAAATTCGAATGCAGTTTCCTCGGCAAAGCCACAAATTTCTTATGGCAACCGGAGGAATCAGGTTATCAACACATTTGGCCTGACATAGAATTTGGGTGGCGAATTATTTTGGGGACACTAATTGGTTTGTTTGGAGCAGCATTTGGAAGTGTTGGAGGTATCAGTGGTGGCGGCATATTCATTCCCATGCTCAATCTCGTTATTGGCTTCGATCCGAAATCCTCCACTGCTCTATTCAAATGTATGATCATGGGCTTGTTCCTCGGGCCCGCCACCACCTCAAATGGCCATAGTATCAAAAGTGGTGACGTTACTCCACGAAGCATCGGGTCACATGGTATATTTGGAAGGATCATGTGGAAACCATTAAAAAAAATGACAAAATTATATTTAGTATACAGAAATTATAAATTTTTCTTTCTTCAGAATTATAAATATTCGGTTTTGTTATATAAATAAAATATTTTATTTTGGTAGTTTAATATTTTTGTGAGCAAATTGAGTTAAGAAGTTACCAAAGTAACCTCTCTTGAATTGGGTAGTTCGTGAAAAATATTGAATGTTAATGTTTGTGTATATTCATGCGAGTATTAGTCGATTCAAAGGAAGATTAATATTTGGCCGAATTGCATACACACCTATAATGATAAACATGTGATAATTATAAAGATTTGCTTTGTCGATGATAAATCAATCCAAAGACTGGTTTGTTGTTGAACGTGTTTTATTGTCAATGTTTGATTATTACAACAAGATACTTCTAGCAGTTAATATTACTGTCCAAAGACTTGATATTGATGGTGCATTGGGTGTCTTGAGATGAGTTAAACCATTATTTGAATATATATTTTATTTATAATTATTTATTTTTATAATGTGAGCATAATTAATTTATTTCTCTTGTTCTTAATTCAGTTACAATTGTTTCTGTATCTACCAATTTAAATTTTGTTCCGATCCTCAAAAGTATGTTTCTTACTTTGGTCTGTTCTGAAGTCAATTTAGCGTCAGTACCTAGTAACACTTGGTGGTTAGACTCAGGTGCAACTACTAACATCAATGTTTCTATAAAGGGTTACCTAAGCTACCGGAAGCCAATTGATTATGAAATATGGATGTATGTTGGAGATGACAAATCAGTAGAGGTGTTTGATGTATGCCCAAGTATATACGCGTCCAGACATAGTATACATAGTTGAGGTTCTATGCAGATATTTAAGAAATCTAGGAATGGACCATTGAAAAACAGCAAAAAGGGTAATGAGATATTTAAAGAGAACAAAAGATTACATGCTCACATACAAGAGGTCAGACCAGTTGGAGATCGCTGGGTTTTCTTACTCGGACTTTGCAGGATGTCAAGATAGTTTGAAATCTACTTCAGGTTAAATTTTTATGTTGGCAGGTGGTGCGATTTCTTGGCGCAGTGTCAAGCAAACCCTTACAGCTTCATCCACTATGACAGCAGAATTTGTAGCATGCTATGAGGCGTCGAATCATGGAATATGGCTGAGAAATTTTGTCACAGGACTGCAAATTGTGAAAGGCATTGAAAGACCACTTAAGTTATATTGTGACAACAAATCAGCTGTATTGTATTCCAACAACAATAGAAGTTCGACTAAGTCAAAGCACATCGACATTAAGTTCCTAGTTGTTAAGGAAAGAGTACAGAGTGGACAGATTTTCATAGAATATTTAGGGACAAACTCCATGATATCAGATCTTCTAACTAAAAGACTTCCATCCAAAGTCTTTCATGAGCATGTTGCTCACATGGGTGTTTTACAGTTTGAGGAATTTGTGGTTTAATGGGAGTTAGTCATTTTCATATATTTTATGTTCTATATTTAATTTCATGTATGTATATATTAATTTTTTTTTGGACATATTTGGTTATCTATAGATATGCGATTTTTCGTTCATTCATTACACTTTGTATATTAAGGTTATTATATCGATAAGTTAAAGTTTGGATCATTTGAAAATAGACGTGTACAGATCACCTTCACGTAATTTTTCTTGCTACACATGTCATAATGAATCCATGTCATTTGGTTATGTAAGGATGAGTAATCATTGTTGGTTTTACTTGCGATGATACAATGAAAAGTTGGTTTGGTTCTATATCATGATATGATTAATGGACAGGACTTTTGGAGTATGCTAAAGGAATATAATGACAATTTTGAGCTCATAAAGTCTAACACATTTGTAAGGATGTAAGGACATATATATTTTTGACCAGTGGGAGATTGTTGGCAAAATTTGAGTCATGTATATATATGATACATAATTTAAATGTGTTAGGGTCATTATTTATTAAGTCAAATAATAAAGTGATATGACTAAATTAAAAATTTTGGTTAGAGATATATGTCATGAAAATAAAATTGTGTAGAGACCATAGAGCAATTTCTAATTTGATGAGGGGTCAAATTAAAAATACTAAAACTTAAATAATTAACCTAATTCTGGTTATTTCAAGGGGTGATGATCCCCTTATGTTCACATCACCTTCTAGGAGCATGTAGACGAATGTAAGTTTCACTCCAGTTATTTTCTTTCTATCCCCATCAAGAGAGAAAATCAAGAGAGAAATACAAATGTTCTTCGGTGGAATACCATAAGATCAATATAGTGTTTTACTGAAAACATCATTATTATGACTAATTCAAGTACGCTTTCGTATTTAATTTACAACATATTTATCAAAATAAAATTACGTTTATATTTAATGGTTAGAATTAATATCATAATTAATTATAGTATACATGTAAGAATCGCCCCCGGTAACAATTCACAAGGAAGAGGAGTGACATTGCTCGTGACTCCCACAACATTAGTGCAATTCCATTGAAGCTTCTTTCGTTCTTTATTCAATTATATATTAACATTAGTGCAATTCCATTGAAGCTTCTTTCGTTCTGTATTCAATTATATATTCACATTAGAAATGCAAATATATGTGAAAGGGTGATTAGAAATTCCTTCCAGTGTTGCAGAATATTTAACATTTGTAGCTACAACATCTCTATAATTTATCCAGTAATGTTAGGAAGTGCGTTGGGATCATAGCCAGGGTCAGGGTGTGATCCATAAGAGCCAGTCATCCAAAATACATATTTCATGGCTGTCAGGTTCATTCCTTAGACAAATATGTTCTTCACATATCCCCCTCTACCAAATGCTGTTTTGATTCTAATAGCTGATTCAGTGTCGATCGCAGTGAGACCTTCAACTCTAACATCGAAGATTCCTCCAGACATTTCATTGCCTAAGGCAATCATGGCACTGTCAGGGGATTTACCAGTAATCCCTCTAATGACTAGGTGTTGGGATGGCATTGCAGATTTAATCCCATACTCATCCCGTCCACTCTTTACTGAAATGCAATCATCACCAGAAACAATGTACCAATCTTCAACCCAAACGTTTATACATGAATCTGTGAAGAAGAAGAAGAAAAAATATGAGAAAAATTGGAAAAAGGTATAAAATAGAAGGATAAACATGTTACCTGGGTCTATTCCACTGGAGCAAGAATGGTACGCCCTTGCATTATTATGGTACTGAGAATATATATATATATATATCCTTATCAGAATAACGAAACTAGAATGCACCAATGTCAAGAATTTTGAACAAAGAAGCCTCATCTAACCTTCTGTAAATTGGATGGACAAAATAGGATGGGGAGTTAATCAAAGTGAGAGACGATATTTGGAACTTGAACAATCATGTATGGCCTAGTGAGATTCAATTGCTTTTGATTGAACTTGTTCTACCAATAAGATCCTTGTCCATCAATTTTACCATTTTGACCTAAATACCAAATTCAATCAGGTAAAACTGAACAATGACTTAGCCACATTTAAATGAATCAGACAGTCATAAGTTTTGTTCTTCATATTAATCTGACTTGATTGTAAAAGCTGGTTAAGAATTATTACTATCAAGAACCCCCTATCTGTAGTTACAACATGTGGGTTCGAAAAATTAGACTGCTAAACTTCCTCCAGGAGCGTCTCTTCCTCTTCCATAAGAAGGAAATACAGAAAGATGGGGCCATTCTGATTCATCCTTGATTTCTAATTTTTTAATGCATGTGTCTAATTTGCTTCTTTTAAAAGTTATTTATTTATTTATTTTTATAAGTAAAATCAAATTGCTTATCAAATGAGTAATTATTTTAAAAATACTTATTTTAAGTTTAAACGAATTGACAGACTATTTTATTTGAAAACAAGTAAAAATTAAAAAAGTTAATGTTCCATTAAATTCTAATTGCCCAAATGTATTCCATTTGTTCCACAAATTATATAAGTTTTTGTCACACCCTTAATTAAAAAAATCATATAAATTAAAAACAATGATAAATATATCACTTTTAAAATATTTTTATCCAAATAACCTTATTTTTTTTAATAAATGCATTATTTTCATAAAAAAAATAAAATAAAGAGGGAATAAGGTATACCTGTGATGCAAGAATAACAGCATTGTGGTCAAGAAAAAGAGTAAAATGGCTTGTGAGATTAAAGGGTCCCCGTTAGCCATTTTCCGGGTGGCACGATGAGTTGTGCACCTCGATCAGCTGCATATTGGCTGAGTTTGCTTATTGAATTTCGAAAGGCTTTGGTGTTGGATGTAACCCCGTCTCCAACCCCACCAAAATCTGTAAAACTGCACTATGTTTTCTGCAATTAATGGCTGGGTATTCAATGTAGTTTCCCAGTACCTTGATTTCTGCTACCTTCACATTTTCTGATCCTAAATTATCATAACTAAAGAGACGATGTAGACATGGTAACGGCCGGGACGGGACCGTTTTGCCTCCCGATCCGCACCCAACTTTTTTAACGTTGTCGCGCTCGTCCTATCAGAAATTAAATCTTTCTTTGGTTTGAATTTTGGTTTGTTCGACTCTTATCTTATTTTCTATCTATATTATTAAAAAAATATTGTATTTATAATAAATTAATTTTATTATTTTTATAAATTTTTTATATATAAATAAATATTTATAATTTTATAATTATAACTATTATTAATTAAATATATTTTTTAATCTATTATATTTATATTAAAATATGTATATAAAAGAAATATTAATATTTTTTATTTATATTATTATTATATTTAAATATTTGATTATATATAAATTAATTTATTTTTAAATTATTATTTAAAAATATGAAATATATAATTATTAAAAAAATATTTAATAAGTTAATTCATGTTTAATTAGTTCAAAATAATAAAAGTTTAAATTATCAATTCTTTTTAATTTTTTAAAATATAATTATTTTACTAAGATAAAATTTGATATATGATAAATAAGAATAATAAGATTAAAAAAATATGACATAATAAAACTTAATAAATATAAATTATAAATAAAATAATATTAATTATTACTTAGGAAAATATTTAGAAAAAGATAAAGAAAAAAATAATTTTGTGTTCATCAAATTGGTTGAAAAGATTGAAAAAAATTGATGGGAGAGATTAAGAAAATGTTAAAAACTGAAAAGTAAGAAAAAGAGAATAATGTAATAAACTAATTGATATAAAATATTAAAAAAGACAAAAAAATTAAAAAGTGGATAAAAAAATAAAAATGGTAAAATATTAAAAAATGACTTTATATATAATAGAAAAATAAAAAAAAACATTTTTAAAATATTAATATTTTAAAATTTAAATTTAAATTTAAATATAAAGTCGAGACGGGACATCGATAAGATTGGAGTAGGGATTATATATATTCATCCTCAATCCCGTCCCCAATTTTTTAAATAAGCGAAAATTTGAACTCATTTTTATCTCTGGTCAATTCAATTTTTTCTGAGATGAAATAAATTGATTCTTATGAGTATGAATTTAATTGACATCCCAGTTATCTACGTATATAATAGTCCATAAAAAAAACCCTGATAAAAATAATTTATGAAACAGTCATATTTTTCCTCGTACTGTATTACACGCAAGATAAGTAGAGTGAAAGATAGAGATATACTAGAACATTACATAAGAATTTCGAAGTTATGGACTCATGTGCATTTTGAGATATGGCAGAATCAAGTTTTACTTTCCTAAGAAGAAATCTATATATGAAAATGGAGGAATAAATGCATTTATGAAACATAGATTTTAATTTTCAACACTAAATGCAGCTATGGAATAATAATTGGAAAAATAATATTTACTTTACATTAATACTATTTAATACATAAATATTAACGTTAACACCTGATTTTATTAATTTGATACTCTCTCCTTTCACAATAACGGTAGATTTAACCGTATAATTTTCTTAAAAAATATTTTCATAAGTATTTTTTTTCCTAATATGTTCTCAAATTAATTAATCTTTCTATCTCGAGTAAAGCAATATATTTATTGAAATATAATTATTGAAAGAGTGGTATTATTTTAATATTAAACGTATTGTATTTATCGTTGTTTTTAATAGATTTAAAAAATTGGTTGGAGAAAATTATTTTAATAAATATGTAAAAAATATATTTAATATCGATTATTGTATTTATTGTGTTGAAGATGAGGGTGGTGGGTTTTGTAAATGGAACTAAATTGACACTTTTTTTACAAGATATAATGGAAAAACTTTTAACTTTAAAAGTTTACAAAATAAAAAAATTTAAAAAATATTTATTTAATAAGTTATTTAAGATGTATTTAAGTGACTTATTTATTAGGAGTGTTCATGATCGGACTGCTTACAATACCACCTACAAATTTGTCAAATTTACATAAATAACTTTCTTTCGTTTACGTGTAAGACTAAAAAAATAATAGATTTTAGTATTAAATAATTCATATTAAAAAATTTGATTAGAATTGTTTATATCTACATGATATATCTGGTTTTTCTCCCACACATCTAACTATATATTATCAATTTTAAATACATTCTTAACAAATTAAAATTTCTTAAATTAAAAGCATTTGTTCATCTCAAATATCATTGACTTACTTGGACGAGAAAAGTGGTCTTTTTTTATATTTTTATTTTCAAAAATAAGTCTTTAGGAGTAATAAAAAAAGGAAAAACACAATGGTATTGTTTTTTATGCAATTAAAGATAGTGTTGTGTGAGAGGTATGAAGAAGTTCCCACAGCTCCAGATGTTCCACGAGGTTATATTGTATTGAAATGAACCGACCACCACCACCTCCCTCGTTGTTCCACAAACCACGAAATTGTGGTCTATATGAAACCAATCACGCTAACCTCTTCACTTTACAATCACACCAACCTCTCTCTCTTTCTCTCTCTCCCTCTTTTTTACCCCACACACAATTCAGAACTCAAGACACTCTTTACCCTCTTAATCCAACCTAGAACCTCAATCCCCCCACCTTTCCATGGCGGCAGGACTCTCCACCGCCGCAAACTTAAAGCCCTACAATCTCCTACAACCCCCAATCCCTCTTCCTAAACCAAAACAATCACTTTTCTTCAACCCCTTACCATCTTTCCATCAAAGCACAATCCTTCGGGTTCGACCCCCGAGAAGAATGAGTGGCTTCTCCGTTTCTGTCCTCACAGAGGATCCCAAACGGAACGTCCAGATCGAAACCTACGAAGAAGAAGAGGAAGAACAACAACAAGAAGTGAATCCTCAATTTGTGTCGGCACGAATGGAAGAGAAATTGGCCAGAAAGAGGTCTCAGAGGTTCACTTACCTCGTTGCGGCTGTTATGTCTAGCTTTGGTGTCACCTCTATGGCAGTCTTCGCCGTTTATTATAGATTCTCTTGGCAAATGGAGGTAGTATATGCATAGTTATTCAAGTTTTAATTTTTTTGGTCTCTGTGTTGTGCTAGTTTTTGCATCTGAATATTGGGTTGTGTTGGCGTAGGGTGGAGATTTTCCTTGGTCTGAAATGTTAGGCACATTTTCCCTCTCCGTGGGTGCTGCCGTAAGTCCTACCCCTTTACCAATATCAAATCGGCTAATTCAATTATTGATGTTGAAATGAATCGGGTATGTCTAATTTTCAGGTGGCTATGGAATTTTGGGCAAGATGGGCTCATAGAGCACTTTGGCATGCTTCCTTGTGGCACATGCACGAGGTTTGCTTGCTTCCAACAACTCTTCAATTATTATATGTGCCTTGATTAAACTAATCAGAAAATTTGCCAAGAAAATGAAAGTTTGTGTTAATCAAGGGCTACCCAATTTCTTATTGAATCCAACATATGAAGTTGAATTGTTACCTCGCAGTCGCACCATCGACCAAGAGAGGGACCATTCGAGCTTAACGATGTTTTTGCGATAATTAACGCTGTCCCTGCCATCGCTCTTCTCTCATACGGTTTTCTCCACAAGGGTCTGATCCCTGGCCTCTGTTTCGGTGCAGTAAGTGTATATTTCGTAGTCTTATTTTTTAATCCCTTAATTAACGGTTTCATTGGGATCCGTTAATTGAAATAATGGATGGTAATAATTTGACGATAATGCCCCTAAAAACTGTGAATGGAGCAGGGCCTTGGAATCACAGTGTTTGGGATGGCCTACATGTTTGTCCACGATGGATTGGTTCACAAGAGATTCCATGTGGGCCCCATTGCCAACGTGCCCTATTTCAGAAGGGTTGCTGCTGCTCACCAAGTAATCATTTTTTTTTTTCATTTTCACTCAATTTATTTCTTCTTTTATTGTTTTATTTTTAGCGATGCAGTTGAAAAGAAAAAAATTGTTAGTTGTGGAATAGGATCTTAATTTTGATGCGATGGTTTTGAATTTTTGTTGTCTGTATTATTCAGCTCCACCATACTGACAAATTCAACGGTGTGCCATATGGGCTGTTTTTGGGACCAAAGGTGAGCCACGTTCCTGTTTCTGTTCTCTATTATTTTTTATTTTATTTTTTTATTTAAACAGGTTCTTAGACCCCACAAACAAAAATTATATTTTATGAAATTAGAAGTTTCACTTTTTTCCCATAAGGTTTGGGATATTTATTGCAATGCTAATAGCCTTTTGTTTGATAAAATATTGCGCAGGAGCTTGAAGAAGTGGGAGGGCTAGAGGAGCTAGAGAAAGAGATAAGTAGGAGAATAAGGTCTGGTTCATGACCATGCCACTCATAGATTTAGGTTTGTTTGAAATATGAGTGGAAACAGTGCAACAAATGAATGATGTTACTCCAATATCTTCTTGGCTTTCATACACCTATTCATGCTATAGCAGAATACATGACAAAAAATTATAGGTTTCAAATTTATAGATACACGAACAGAACATAGTCTTTGATTTTTTATTTAATTATTTCTCTTCAATTTGAGAAAGAGAAAGGAACATGGCATGTGTCTTTTTTTTTTTCCACTTGCATGATAATTATTCCATATGTATGCTGATGGATCTGTCCCACTTGCATGATACATTCTTTTTGCTTGATGTATATCAAAACATAATGGATAACCTAAAAGTATGCTACTAGGATAAATATTCTATTTATAAATATTTGTATTTAGAGAGAATAGATATTTTACTTAAAATGAATTTGAAATCAAGTATTTACTCATAAATTCAAAATGAATATGAAGAATGGATATTAATATGAGGAGTGTAATAAGGATTCAATCTATACCATTATCTACTTAGTAATATTTAATTGAAACAATTATTATATATTTATAATTATATTTTTATTAATCATCAAAACATAATATATTTATAAAACACAACCGATATGAAATATACCTTTTCAAAATATACAAAGATGCGAATTATTAGATAATATTATTATTTTTGTTAAAATTTAATAACATTAAGTAAAAAATTTATAAAATTATAATTTAATAATTAAATTGATAAAATTTAATGTTTATATAAAATTATTGATTATATAACCTAATCTAATAAACTGTAGATGAAGCAAAATGAATTTTCAAAAAGACAATTTAACTTTTATCTGTAATCAAATCAATTATCATGGTAAATATTTAAATTAAATTATTTTTATATAACTAAGTATACAATCATAAATTATATATACTTTACGATTATATTTTGTAAAAATAATTTAATTTAGTTAGGTTGAGAGTATAATTATGAATTGAAATCAAATGTTGACTAATTTAGAATATATATATATATATATATATATATATATATATAATATGTATTAAATTTTTCGATTGGTGATATATTTTTTTATAATTATTTTATATTTCATTTATGAAAATCTTGTTAATTTTTTAGAAATATTTTAAAATCTCAAGAGGGTGGATCTTTGTATAAAAAATGTTCCGGATAAGACTTACAAGTGATAAAAAATTGACTGACATAACGTTAATTTGTTTTATCATTTAATAAAGGGGAAAACTTTAGCTAAAGTAGTAGTAAACTCACTTGTTAATTGTTTCATATTATGATTAATCAATAAGAATCTTATGAAAATTTATATATTTGTAAAAAATTCAAAGTAGTAAACATTTTAAAATAACTAAGTACATATTATAATTAATCAATAAGAATGTTATACTACAAGAAAATTGCGTATTACCGATCGGATATTTATCGACGGATTTGTAATCATCGGAAAATAATTATTACAGACAGAAATTATTGACGGATATAAAATATTTGTAGAATTTGATTTTATCGACGGATATATCCATCGATAAAATAATAATTAGTTACCGACGGATATATCCGTCGGTAATTTACAGTATAAATTTATCGACAGATATATCCGTTGGTAAATTCGTCGATAAATTAACAATTAATTACCGATGGATATATCCGTCGGTAAATTCATCTGTAAATTACCGATGGATATTTCCGTCGATAAATTAATAATTAGTAAATATTCACCTAATTAAAAAATTAAATATTTTTTATTTAATAATTTAATTTAATCATAATTAGATTAATTTATAATAATTTCTTAAATTAAATAATTTTAAAAAATAAATATTTAATTATATATAAATATATAAATATATAAAATATAAATATATAAATATATAAAATATAAATATATAAAATATAAATATATAAATATATAAATATATAAAATATATAAAATATAAATATATAAATATATAAAATATAAATATATAAATATATAAATATATAAAATATAAATATATAAATATATAAATATATAAATATAATTTATTTGTAAATTATTATCTCGAAAATTCTAGTAGCTTAGTGGTTGGAGTATCGCCTCTAACTCTAATGTCTCGGGTTCAAATCCTGCCAATGATAATTTTAATAATAATTGAAGGCTATAAAAATTGTAATAAGGGAAGATAATTAATAATAAATAAGAAAAAAATAAAGGGAAGGGTTGTATACTCTAAATAAGTTATAGAGTAAAATATTTAATAAATAATAAAGATATTACCGACGGATTTTCACTGTCCGTAATATTTCATGAAAAATATATAAATTTTAAAAAAATTCAAAAGTAGTAAACATTTTAAAGCCACTAAGTAGTAGTTAATTTAAAATAAAAAAATTACATAAAAATGTAAAATGATGTGTACCTAATTAATTCTGTGAGAATTCATAAGTTAATAATTCATAAGAAGGAAGAACTTTCTCGTGGCATCTTCTATTAATTTATGTTATCCTCTAAATTTTTTATATACAGTACGATAATATAAAACTAAAACCTAACTACCTAAGATATCGTGCAAGGTATCAGGGAGAGAGGCCATGACCTCCTGTTAATCATGCACATGCAGATTTATATTATCAAATTACAAATTAATGGAGGAACCAAGCAAGACAGTATAATTTGTCAATGCATGCTAGTAGCTCAACCAAAGTTGAATGGACAAAATTTAATGCACTCAAAGCACGTAATAAATATTATAATGTTTAAAAAAAACACCTAAATAATATTTTATAAAACTAATTTAGAATAGTCTAATATGGGAATTAAACCATGCTCAACTGATATAGACTTTGAAAAAGTACTCTCCAACTAAATCTATTATTAGACGAGGTAAAAATGTTTTTATTCGCGATAAAATTATATCTTTTTATTCAATATAACAATAAAAAAAAGACAACTATTAATAAAGAAAACAATTGAAAAGAAAAATTGAATTTTAGTTTTCCTACTATTAGAATTGTAACCCTAAATTACATATCATATATTTAAATCATGGTGATGTGACATATATATATATATATATATATATATATTAAATAATATAACTTTAAATAAAAAATTATAAAAATTATTTTCGGATCGACATGATAATCCTAAATTTGATTATATTAAGATAACATTTTTTAACATTAGTCACGTGTTTAATAATAATAATTATATTCAACTTCTAAAATTAATTTTGATTATATTATAAAGTAAGGTTGGTTTAACAGTAGGTATGATTTGTATGTAAGGAATAATTCTTATTTTTGGTATATCGTACCAAGAGGATCATATTCATAAAAAAAAGGTTAATATTTTATAAATTATAAAAACTATAAATCTAAATGATTATGAAAAAAATATTATCTCATTCTCTAATATAGTATTTGTTTTCATTATTGATTTTTTTAAAAGAGAAAAGTAGACAAATAATTTTATTGTTTATATTTTTGTAATTATATGAATGAAAAAATTTTCTAATATAAAAAAAAATCTAAAACATTAATTTGTCCCCAAACCCTAATTGTTCTTATCCTTGAAATTAATAAAACAAAACGAGTGGAGGCTGTCAATTGAGTTGAAGGTTAAGACCGAATACAGGTTTCGTGGGGGTTATTACTTGCCACATTGATCATGTTTTTTGCTTGCACATCACCAAATTGCTTTGTCCATCTCTCGGGTTGGTTCTATCCGAATCTTTGATACGTGTAAAACATACTCGTCTATACTTTCACCAATTGGTTACCCTCAACACCAAAACCAAACTCTCAACCTCAGTGGTTCCTGCACTTCATCTGCTTTATAAACAGTTCCACATAAGATTGGACCACCTTTCACTTTTCCATGTAGGGTTTAGTGATGTTTTCATTTTAATTTATATGTCCAATTTGCCAAAGGCCTTGTTCATTGATTCACACGTGTAAATCTTCTTGGCATTGCATGAATACTGTAAATAATTCTTATTCATCAAATTTTTAATTAATGGTGCATCCTTTGTTTACTTTATCTTATCTTGCTAATGACCAAAAAGTTGACAAAAAATTTAACACCACTGCCAGTGATTACAAGATTAAAAAAATTATCTCTTAGGACCAACAGCCAATATCTAAATTCAATTACGTCAACAAATTAACTAAAGCTTAGGACAAGAATCAGGAAATCATTTTTTAGAAGAAAAACAAGAAAAGGCAGGTAATATATTATAATATATTTTACTGATTTGATGGTTGAAAATTTTGGCTTATAAAATTTCTCTACTGTGAATTGGTATTCAAAACTTAAATGTTAACTCTCACTTTCCCAATACGAAATGTCATAAAACTAATCCAAAACACATTAGAACAAGAAATAGTGACCCGAATGGGAAGCAAGTGGTACAGTATTCAATTAAAATGGAGAAGATCACGGCAAGTGTTGGCGCGGATTCAACACTATGTGGAAAACCAAATCCAAAAAATAAGAGGAAAAGAAGTGCAGTTAAACCAATTAAAGAGCAAATTAAACTTCCTTCTGACGTTAAATCAGTTTATAAATATATATATATATATATATATATATATATATATATATATATATATATATATATATATATATATATATATATATTAGAAGTTACACTTTCTTTATTTAGGAGATTGGTATATCGAATTTTTTTAATTTGGCACATTGCAAACAACCTTTTAATTTAAGTAACTTTTTTTATAATTCTCAAAATTACCTACAATTGATTTTGGACTTTTGTTTTTGACTTTGAAATTTAGAAGATAGATTAAAAATTTAAAATAGATAACAAGAATGTTTAAAAGTGATTTCCCTATTATGAAATGTTGAAATTAACAAGAGAGTATTTAAAATTAGTTTCTGATAAAATAAAAAGTTACATACAAGAAAAAATGTAAGGGATAAATAGTATATAAATTAAAGTGTTTTTATTTTCTAGTCTTTAAATTAAGTGTTATGCGTCCATACCTGTTGTATGTATTGGGCTTTAGGCCCAATAGTAAATGGACTAAAGATCGTCTAAAAATTTGTATTCTCACCGGAAGGAAAGTTAGAACTAGTTTCTGTTTTCGGTCCAATACGTTTTTTATTTATAAATATGAAGGGAAAAGGTTTTTTTTGCTCAATAAGCTTACCCATGAGCATCTTTAAACGAAGAAAAAAATCTGAACCGTCCCTCCCTGAACCCTCAGAAAATATGCTCTTGATTCTCCGTCTGGGACGAGTTCCACGAGGCTATGATGGGTCCACGTGTCCTTTCGACGCCCAACAAACACAAGCTGTCACCGTAGGAGAGAAAAGTAAGATTTTTCTAGGTGATCTGTTTCTCATCACTCGACACGTGTTCAACCACCATTCGTGATTGATGCGGTTCATGTTTTCTTTCCTCTCTCATGTTAGTGCTGCTTCCTCTCTCTCTCTCTCTCTCTCTCTCTTTCATTTCCATAACTTTTCCAATTCTCACTTTCTTCCCTTTTTCCTACTTAACTACGTTTTCTCTAGATCCAACCACTTCCACTGCAACCAATTATTTCTTGTTTCTTTTGTTTCATTTTTGCTCACAAACCAACACACTGTGTTGGATCTCTCCCTCTTTTCTCTATGCCATTCCCCCCAGGTTTGATTCAGTTCAAGTTTTGCAGTTATTTTCGCTCATGATGTTTTTTCCTTTTCTTTTTAAGTTTCCTTAATCGGTATCTGGATCTGATTTCTGATTATGTGTTGGAGTGATTGGTTTTTAAGAAAGTTTATCATAGTAGATCTTATGGTGCTGCTATGTACGGTTGCTGGTTTTTACTTCAATTCTGTTTATTGTTTTTAAAAACTGGGTGGATCTGGTCAAACTAAGTGTTTCGTATATATATTTGTTTTTGGGTTCTATCTGACTACAATTAGATTTGAGTGGAAGAAAATGGGGTCGTCTGCTCTTCTATTTGAGAATAATCAAATCAACTCACTCAAGTTAAATAAGTGGCTTGAAGTTTAAGTTGTTATCGTGATCCTTTCCTTGGTTTCTATGTCTTTGTTTTTAAATAATTTATTAGTTAAGTATGATACAGATTACAATGTTCTAAATAAAAATGTTTTAGTATGTCTTGCTGCATTACACTTCTCCTCACTTTTCATTCTTCAACTTGTCCTTAACAAATTTAGTTTATGCACTTGACTTGAGAACAACTTGATTTACCGTTTCTGCATTTAATTAACATGATTCAATCATGCTACTGTTTTCTTTTCTTCTAGTTCCTTTGAATCTACATTTTTTTTTTTGCATTCTTGTTTATTTATAGGAATTTGTCACTTAAGGTTTTTAATCAAATATGTTTAATGACTGAAAATTGTAAACTAGTTTTAGTCTCTCTTTAACCCTGTCATGGCCTGATTGGATTTTTATTTTTTTCTTCCGAGTTTCTTACGGTAAATTACTATATATGTCTCTTTATCTTTGTGATGATTTAGCTGTGGTTTTTGTTTTTACTGCAGCTTGGAAGGTTGTTCTGGTATCAGAGTGTAACCGTGGGGTCAGAATTTATTACTAGTCTTGTAGAGTGGCTAGGTTTTTCAGGATGGGCAAGTGCAAGGGTTGTGGGAAGTTAGGAAGAATGGGGCCAACAAATGGGTCTATGAGTGCTTATGAATTTTCTTTGATGTTGTCTCCTGTCGTTTCTTTTTGGGATTGTATATTCCGCAAAATGAGGTACTCCTACAGACCTGAGTGGGTGTAGTGGTAGAAGTTAGAACACAACCTTAGTACCAGTCTTGATACTTCAACTAAATATATTAGCATAACAATTTAGGGGAAGAGGGGGGAAATTTTTAGCAGAAAAATGTATACAAAACTCTAAAGAGATTCTCTTGAAGGATAGGAGTTCACAAGTTATTTTGAGTATTTATATAGATGATGAGATCTATGGATAGCATGGCATGTAATAAAGTGCAACATGTCAGAAAGGCAAAAAAGAAGCAAGTGAAAGACGAGTTAGATCGTCTTAAACAGGCTGAGAAGAAGAAGAGGCGCTTGGAAAAAGCTCTAGCTACATCTGCTGCCATCATTTCTGAACTGGAGAAAAAGAAGCAGAAAAAGAAAGAGGAGCTACAGAGACTTGACGAAGAGGGTGCTGCAATTGCTGAAGCAGTGGCTTTACATGTTCTTCTCGGCGAAGATTCAGACGATACCTGTAATGTTGTTATAAATGACAGTGGATGCAAGACTTGGAATTATAGTCGCAAACTTGACCTCTTCATGGGTGGAAGAAGAGCTTGTTTTCCTCATCTAGATGGGGGCACATGGTCTGTTTCTTCTGAAAATGGCAAGTGGTCCTTCTCATGCGGGCCTCTTGAGAAGAATGTGGATGAACCCCTGTACGAAGAGGTGGGATGGGGTTCTACTGGATTCTCTGTTGATCTCACAGCAGCACAAGCTGTTAGATCACTCCAGATTGCAGAGGATGCAAATGAAGCAAGAATTCTTTTCTAATGGAAATGCTGAAATCAAATTATTTGTCTTTGTAGGTGCTGTATGGAGTCTTAAACTTCTGCTACTATAATGGAGGTTGTCTTTTTGTATATACATTATGTGCTTGTCAGCTACATCCTGCTTCAGTTGTGACTGAACTTGTTGCTTTGTCACTGTATTTTCATATGATTTTTGTTAACTGCGTGCATAGCTGCGAATTTTCCATTTGGATTGACTTCCATACTCTAGTGTTGCAGAGATTTATAACTTTTTGAATTCATTACCAATAATATAAATGCTCGAGTGGACTCACAATTTATATACATATTATTTACGTTGTTAGGTCTTGGAATACATTTCTGTAAGTGGTTCTCTTTATCTTGCACACAGTAGATTTATAAATAAATAAGCATAGTTCTGTGTTGGATTCGCACATTAGTTTTGTCAACGCTAACAATTCATTTGACCTTAAGGTGGATAATGAAGAATATTGTCAACGTGGTGCCACCACTTCCAATTCTTTGGACGAGTTTCTTAATAAATATTTTTGTAGGAGAAAAAAAAATATAAAATTGTTAGTAAAAATGATAAATATAATATTATTTTATTTTTAAAATTAAAAAATTAAAGTGTTTATTTAATAAAATCTATAATTATCTCTTGAAATCCAAAAAGAAATAAGTTTCAATGGCAACTAAGATCATTAAAAAGCATTAAAGAGAGCCAAGTTACATATTAAAGAGAGATGCAAATTCTAATTTAACTTGAAAACAAATGTTTAGTAGCATTGCATCAAGTCTTTATTTAGTTCGCATATTTTTACACTCGGTCGGCCCTGAAAATTTTCGGTAGTATATTTTATAGTGGAGAATACACGCTTCCATTTCCCGTCTTACATTAGAATTGAACACAGCATATTGTTGGCTGTATCCTATGAAACTCATGCATAAAGGGAGATAACTCATTCACGCGTGGCAAAAGAGTGATGGCCAGCTTTGCTTGAGCTTTAGAATATATTCAGAAACAAATATCATCATGAACTTTTACAAAAAGATGAAAGCAAATATCGAATATTAGCATGTGAAACGTAACTACACTTTCAATTATTTTAGATTTTATGGTTTGGAGAAAATGTATCTTTTAGAGAAAATTCACTTTTTTGAGTTACATTCATATGCACGGATAACTAGCTGAATGGACTACCACTCATGATTTTGTTTGAAAAGTGACCTCGAAGAGGTTAATGATTAAGCTATTTAAATCGCTTTTGATGGTATCAAGTAACATGTTATGCATTTAGAATGGTATCATGCAGTGTTCTGCTGGTGTTTAGTATTTCCATGTATTTTATTTTTTTCAGGGGATTGTGCAAACTCTATTCTGTTTCTACTTGATGAAGTAGTTGATTAGTGAACTCATCATGATGCATTCGGAGCACAGAGGATGACGGGTCAGAATTCTTCAGTAAAGAATTTCTTATGGGCATCCCATTTAAATGTGAATGTGCAGTTTCCAATGAGAAAAAAAAATAAGGAGCAAATAAAGTTGTTTTATTTTTATGGTTTTTATTACTGGTGATTTATATATTAGGTAAACTTGGCTTTATTGATTATCCTCCAGAGCATTGACAAGCACATTTTTAACAAAAATGAAAATACATAGAAAGAAGGGCTTATCTAAAGTATCAAGTTCATAAAAAAACCTGGTAAGTTAAGACCTATGCGTTGAAAATTTGTATGGTAGAGATTTGCGCCATATAAATTCTACCTAGCTTCTACAATCCATTTTGTGTCGTCCAAGTTCTAAAACAAACATTACATGTCTTTAGTCCACACAAGACTTAGGATTGGAAATGAAACTAGAACTTTGAGCTGAAATTCCAAATATATCATACAAAGGGACCACAAAACTAATAGCTCATCACAAATTTGACTGATTCAGCTCTATAATACATACAGAATTCTGTATAAAATAAACGAAAAAATTCTACTACAAAAATTTTAAGCACTCTCCAAATATCAGACAAGAAGGAATTCCAACATTTGTAATAAAATATCAATGAAGTAGTGCTTCCATGAGTAAATCTTTCTAATTATGGTTTCGGTGCAATTTTTTCAAAAGAAAAACTTCACAGAAAAATATGAAAGCTTATGTGCTGCTTCAATACTCTTGCTTATATTTGCAGCATAAACTTATCTCTATCTGCCTTCATTGTTCATTAGCTGGGAAAACACTTGGCTAGTACTTACATCTGAAGAAAAATTATCATAATCCCTAGCTGCTCTTGTGTTGGTAGAAGGATTTCCAGGAATAACTGTATTTGTCACACTCACAGCTCCACTAGCACTGCTGTTGGAATGTGGCTCCCTTTGATGTACACTTTCTTGGAGCTGAAGTGCATACTCCAAATTCCATAAGACATCACCCATAGCTGGCCTGTCAACACCATACTCAGCCAAACATTTCTCTGCGGTTTCACAAAATTTTTTTAAGGAGTCTTGTTGGATCTGTCCAAGAAGATGGGGGTCAACAATTTTCTCCAGCATGCCTTTCTTCAGCCATTCAAGTGCCCATTCTGCCAAATTCACCTGTTCTCTTGCTAATTGTGGATCAACAGCAGGTCTGCCACAAAGAACCTCAAAAAGCACAACCCCAAATGAATAAACGTCTGACTTATCTGTAAGCTGCTGCCTCCGGTAATACTCAGGATCAAGATAACCAAAACTACCTTTCACATTAGTACTGACATGTGTTTCATTGATGCATGGCCCTGACCTTGAAAGACCAAAGTCAGCAACCTTGGCCACATAGTCTTCATCAAGTAATATGTTGGTTGATTTAATGTCACGGTGGATGATTCCTTGAGCAAAGCCAGTGTGAAGATAGTGAAGACCTCTGGCCGCACCAATGCATATTTCAAGACGCTGCTTCCAAGAGAGAGGTGGCTGTCGTGATGAGCCATATAAATGCTTCTTCAGAGGACCCTTTTCAACATACTCATAGACAAGTATCATTTCTGAGTTTTCTTCACAGAAACCAACTAGTGAAACAAGGTGGCGATGTCGAATTTTGGACAAAACTGTTATCTCAGTCTGAAACTCAGGAAGGCCTTGTCTGGACCCTGGCATGCCTCTCTTTACAGCAACCTTCATATTGTCTCTGAACACTCCCTTGTAGACCATACCAAACCCACCAGAACCTATAATCAAATTTCTATCAAAGTTGTTTGTTGCTGATTGTATTTCAGTAAAAGGGATCTTCAGGCCAAGAAGTCCATGAGAACCAGGCTCAGAGCTTCTACTGAGGGAACTCCCTCCAAACATGCTTAAAGGTGTCCATCCAACACTTTCCAATGTCCTTTGTTTTGGTTTCTTGTTCCTGCATTTGGTACCAAGTACAAAAGCAGTTACAACTAGAAACAAAACAACAATTCCTCCAACAACTGAACCCACCAACACCCACAAATTCTTCCTCCTATGCACAACATTAGTACTGACATTATTGACCATCTCCATTATCTCTGCACCATTCAATATGGCATTCATCCTTATTGAAGTGCTGAGCTCAGAAGGACCAACACTCACTTGAACAAAACCCGAGTAATCTGAATTTGTAACAAAATCCACGTAGACAGGAGATGCAAGCATGTGGGTGGTAAGGGCGGACAAATCAAGATCCTTGTATGCAATGTACCCATTGATGTACACATCAAAGTAGAGCAAGTTGAGAGCAGGACTAACGATATCACAGAAATGCAACCGAACCAAGTGTGGAACACCACCAGGAGAGACAGGGAAGTTCCAGGTTATGTTGAACCTTGATGCCAAACTTGAGTTTTCCCTATTCATTTGTTGAGCAGTCATGTAAACATTTTCAGGTGCTATCTCTCTAGTTGCACCTCCCTTCTGGTAATTTGGTATGTGAGTGCTCACTGCAGGCTTTGCTGCACCCTTGAAATCCAAATAATCCTCATCAGGAATCCAAGTCCTCCAAAGGGTGTCATTGAACGGAGTTATTTTCAAACCCCCAACATTGATCCTATGAACAGTTTCCAAAACCTGGGATGAAAGGTTTCTGTACTCTTCCACCCCAGAGGGACCGACCAACCTGGCTCCAGAATCTATAACAAAATCCACAGGGGCAGTAAACACCTCCAAAGCATTGACAAAGGCAAAACCTGAGTCACCAACAGGTCTAAACAAAATCTCAAGAAAGTTTGACTCTATGTTTAGAATGAACTCTTTGAGAAGCACATCATTAGGTGGCTGGAAATTGCTCAGTACCGAAACCCCATTAACATAGACACTAAAATTTGCTGATTTTAGATCAAAACTTTGAGCCTTGAAGGGGGAGAAATGAAAACGCACCAAGTTGGTGCCGTTTTTCTTCATGTTGAACCTGTAACTCCCAGTGTTGCTGAAAACTCTTGCTGTGTGGTACAGAGTGGGCAAATTCTGAGGTGGCTTTTGATATGCGAGTGAAACTGAATCATCTGAAGAGAGAAAATTGGAACCTGGGTTGGTGGAATCGCCCATGAAGACTCTGTTAAAGAGGGAGGCATTGTTGTGTGCTCCACAACTGAGAAGAAAGTTTTCTGTGGGAGAGAATGAAACTGAGAACGGTATGAAAAGGAGGAGGATAAAGGGTATGTTGTTTAGGGTGTTCATTGAAGAGAGGTTTGGTTTTGGCCTTTGGATTCCTTGAAGACCGTGAGTCAGGCTGAGAAAACTCATGCCATGAGTAGTGTCTAGTTAGAGGATACAAAAGGGAGGTGTGATGTGTGAACAGAACTGCGACAAGAGGACAACAGAGACAGTGACTTAAGTCCCAGCGAAGATTTGAGAAGGAAGATGTAATATAGTACATGAATTTGGTAACACAAGTCAAAGGATTGCACCTACTCTTGCATTTGCTTTTTATGGTTATTTGATTCGAAACTCAACATTTTCGGACGTTTCTCAAATCTGCATTAGTTAGTTTTCTCTGCTTTTTTTTAACTTCAAATAACGGTAGATTTTACCGAATTATAATGTTAGTCGCATGCACATCTAAAATATTGATACTGTTTGTTTCATCAGAACTTTTGGTCACTTCGAATCTTGATACGGAAACAGAGTTACCTACAGTGGAACAGAGCTTTGACCTCCAACACAAAAAAAATCTTACATGTCAGTGAAAAACTTTTACCGGTGAGATAAACAAGTAACTATTGGAACAAAAAGTTAATGAATACTTTTAGTAACTTATGGGAGATAAGATTAAATCAGATCACGTAAATGCTTGGTTTGGATGCATCAATGAATGGATTAAAGAAGAAAACAATGATTTCGATTTCCTTTCCTCAAATAGCTCTTTCTCCGCCGACCCTCCTACTTCGTTATCAGATTTTGTACCATAAAAAACTGCAAAAATTATTATATAAACTCTTTTTTCAAACATGATGGATTGACATTACCATGAAAAGATAGGTCACAGTTACACATTTGACAAATTTGTTCATAAGGGGTAAGATATAACCTTTCAGATTCAAATCACCAAATGGCAACCACAAATAGTTTACACGCGTATTTGGATCCTTATCATATGATGTTGTAGAATGCAATTAAACTCTTAATGTCTTCCAGTGCAAAAGGGCATATGCATAGTGCATGCCAGCTTTACAATGCAGTGCCTGATTAATTTATTCTTTGCACCTCTCTAACATGATCCTCACAACTTAGCGGAATTTATAAATCTTCTTGTCACATATCACATGCCATTGGTCAACACCACTAGATTTTTTTTCCTCACACATGTAGGCACAGAGGGAAATATGGTTGCTTGGAGCCATGCCTCTGCATTACACAAAATCGCATTATTGTTACAATTATTAAAATAACTAAAAAGATACATCAAGAGAGAGAGAATGAAAGAGTTAAAAAGAAGTAAAAGTTGAAAAAATATTAATTAACCTTTTTGGCTTCTGATGCTGGGTGTATTTGTGTGTGGACCATTTTTCTTGTATGGTTCTCGTCAATCGGTGCAGTGGTTTATGTTGTCTCTTCTTCCAAAATACCGTTGTGCATATCCTGCCACTACTTTGGCTCTGAGACACCTTCTTAGTATCAAACGCTCACATGTCCACTACTGTTATTTTTTAACCTTTTTCTTCATAACACAATAGCTATGAGTTTAAAAAAACCTTTTTTTTTTTTAACATCTTCTTTTTAATCATCTTCACACTTTTATGTCCTGATTCAACCGTAATTTTAAATTCTTTCTATGATCTTTGACTACTTCCATGTGATTAACTTATCTACACTTGTTTTTGAAGGCACTCTTTAAGTTAAGTTTACGAAAAGCTTGATATATATTTTGTCAAGTTTAACCTACACCTACTGAAGTTTACTTAAAGATCACTGAATTCCAAGAAGAAGCAAGAGAGTAGTACGAGAAATAATAATTTATCAATAAGCACCACAACCATATTATCTACCACTGTATCACATGCATATAAAAAAAGTTTTGTTAGAAGACAAAATTTATATAAAGATCAATTATAATTCGATAAACTTAGATGTAATGTTTAGGGATTTTAGAACTAAATTTTTATTCAAAGTTCTATTTTTTAATAATTCGTATAATATTTAATGTTGAAATTGATTATTGAGCTGAATAATCATTTTAATTAAATAACATAAAGAGAGAAAAAAAGTAGGAAGGGGGAAAATCAAGTTTACAGATATATAGTTAAAAAATTAAAGAGAAATAATTTTAAAAAAAAGTTTACAAATAAAATTAAAATGTGGGTGATTTGAGATCATTATTTTCTGTTGGACTAGTATTTCAATAAATTAGATTGACTAAAATATTTGAAAGATATAAAAAAGAAAAATAATGTAGTTGTTCAATATGTGATTCAATAAAAGTGATAACTAAAGAAACATTTTCTTTGAAAAAGATTATTTTGGCTTTTATTTTGAGAAATAAATTACTTAATTAAAGAGTAGGTGTCAAAGTTTCACATTGAAGAATAAACTTTAGGAAAAAAAAAAACAGAGAGTTTAGTTGTTAATTGAAGTATTATAATAATTAAGATTATGATAATCTATGTGGGTGTGAGATTTTGCTGGGCCCAACAATGGGGCCTCCTATTCGAGCTATGCTAGCTCCCCTGTTATATTCGGCCCGTATTGGATTTGGTCTAACACTCTTTAAACGGGCCTTGTTATTTCGTATCGGTTGTTTCTTTCTTTTGTGTATTTGTATTTATCTAAAATGAATTCCAAGTGTTTTCTGAATGTATATGCAAATTGTATTTTTTTTAAATATATTCTTTTAAACTGATTTCAATTTTTTTTAATTTATGAAATATATTTTCGGAAAATATAATCCTAAAATAAGTTATAAATATTCTTCATGCATTTTCAAATTATATTTCTTGAAAATATATTTTAGAAAAATTATTCCAAAAAATTTTCAAAATATATTTCAAAAAACACAATTTATAAATCAGCTACAGATTATGTTTTTTTTTTCTAGAACTAAATTTTGGATCTTATTTTCTGAAGATGTATTTTAAATTTCACAATGCAAAATTTATTTTGGAAAATACAATTTATAAATACTTTTCCAATTAACCTGAAATTCATTTTTAGATTGTAATTTTTAAAATAATAAAAATGTAATTTATATTAGCATTATTGGAATGTCCTAATTAATTTCAGTTTTGATATTCTTTTGAATTTTTCTGATTTTATGGGCTGTTCCCGAAGGGACGTAGTTGTAAGTTAATTGTTTCAAAACGGTGAAGAGTTAATTGTTTGTAAGTTTTTTCTCCATTTGAAACCAACTTGAATTGGATAGAAGTAGATAACTTGATGATATGTAAATAAAAATAATTTATGTAATGTTTGGAATTAGTGTGGTGACTTATTCGATTGATTCATAATTCATTAATTAGTGTAAAAAACTGGAATAAAATCACGAGTGTTATTTGAAGGTTTAAAAATAAGTGTATCATAAACTGAATTTGAAGTACCAACTTATTACTATCACTATTTTATTTTCTTTCAAAATGCATTTGGTCTTAAACGCACTGAAAAGCCATTACCTATGAGGTTACTAAAGTTCTAACCAGCAACTACAATGATTTGTTACATATGGCCCATGCAAATGAAACAAGGAATTAACATGGGAGCCGTATATGGTATTGATTCGACAATTATCCAAATAACAATAGTCTGTATTATGCTTTCTAAGAAAAATTAAATGAAACACAACAGAATCAAGGATTGGAAAATGCTGTGATGTATGAAGGTTCCGCCTTAAGCAAAGAAAAAGTGGAGTCAAGTAACAGAATGGAGAATGAGAGAGAATTAGTGAATATTCTGCAAAGAGAGAAAAAACCGAGAGGAGAGAGAAGGTTCATACCAAAAGTATGCTTCTATCCAATATCAAAATCCCTTAAAAGCACACTCTCTCTACGTGGCCTAGTGTTTTTCCTCGTGTCCTTCTTTTGCTGATCCTGGTCCACGTGTCCCATTGATTCCACTACATTCTCTGTGCTCATTCTGCTTGTTACAATACCCTTCCCATTAACAACAACCTTGCCCTCAAGGTTGAATTGAGGATAAGCTTGTTGAAATTCATCCAAATCTTTCCAAGTAGCTTCCTCAGGTTCCGTAGAGTGCCACTGTACCAACACCTGTTGTACTTCAATGGAATTGCGCTTTATAATTCTTTTATCCAACACTGTTATTGGATTCAAGATAGGTCCAAACTCAGTGGTGGTCAAAGGTAGGGGTAAATATTGGTTAGATTGTATTCCCATAAACTTTTTGAGCAATAAGATGTGGAAAACAGGGTGAATCCGAGCTGTATCAGGAAGCTTTAATTTGTAAGCCACTGGACCTATCTTCTCCAGTACTTCAAATGGTCCAAAAAAACGCATGCCTAATTTTTTATTCTTTCTAAGAACCACCGAATGTTGTCTATATGGCTGCAACTTTACTAATGCCAAATCACCAATTTGCAGATGGAATTCTCTCCTTTTCTTATTTGCCTGTACTGTCATATAATTTTGAGTCTTCATCAAGTTGGTCTTGAGTTGTTGCAACACTTTGTCTTTAGTGATTAAAGACTCTCTAATGGCAGGAAGAATTGTGGAATTGACTTCATAAGGAATGACCGAGGGTGGTTTTCTACCAAATACAGCTTTAAAGGGGCTCATTCTTATGCTGTGGTGGTAGGAAGAGTTGTACCAGTATTGTGCCCAAGGAAGCATAGAGTACCACAACTTGGGATTATCAAACACATAACACCTCAAATACATTTCCAATGTCTTGTTAAGTACCTCAGTTTGTCCGTCACTTTGGGGATGATATGCAGAGCTCATCGCCAAAGTTGTGCCTTGAGCTTTAAATAAGTGCTGCCAAAATGAACTGATAAAGATTCTATCTCTGTCTGATACAATAGTTCTCGGAAAACAATGCAGCTTTGCCACATTATTAATAAAATCTTCTGCTACACTTTTACTGGTAAAATGGGCTTTCAAAGCAATGAAATGCCCAAACTTAGAGAGCCTATCAATGACTACCAAAATAGTAGAATAACCATGTGAAGTGGGAAGATTTGTAATGAAATCCATGGCTATGTCTTCCCAAATCTGTTGAGGTATTGGCAATGGTTGTAACAGACCATAGGGTAAAGCTTGGTCCACTTTAGCTTGTTGACAAATACTGCAATGTCGTATATAAGCCTTGATATCATCTTGCATTTTTGGCCAATAAAATTAATTGCAGATTCGGGCTATAGTCTTTGTATTTCCAGCATGACCACCCACTTTCGAGTCATGAAATTCCTGCATAATATGGTTCTTCAAATCCTTATCAGCCGGTATCATCAATCTTCCTCTTCTAAAAATCATTCCATCTTTAACAACAAACTTGTCCATAGGCAATATGCCTTGAGTATGCTGCATCATCAACTTACTTAACTCAGCATCTTGCATAGTCATCTCGAGGAATCGCTTCTAACCATGTAAATTTGGATTCTGACCAGCTACAGTAAAACAACTTCGAGATAAAGCATCAGCTGGTATATTCTCTCTACCAGGCTTATATTGTATAGTGAAGTCATATCCTAAAAACTTAGGTAACCACTGTTGTTGTTCAGGAGTTTGCAACTGCTGTTCTAGCAACTCTTTCAAGCTTTTCTGATTTGTTCTAATGATGAACTTGTTTCCCAGCAAATAATGTCTGAACTTAGCCAAAGCCTCTGTGATGGCATGAAATTCTCTTGTATAAGCAGACTATTTCTGCATTCTGGGGGAAATTTTATTGGAAAAGTAAGCAATTGGATGTTGAGATTGGCTAAGGACAGCACCAATTCCAGATCCAGATGCATCAGTTTCTAACACGAACTGCTTTTTAAAATTTGGAATGGCTAGTACAGGGGCAGAAGTCATAGCATCCTTCAACTTTTCAAATGCTATAGATGCATTTTCTGTCCACTTGAATGAGTCCTTTTTTAGCAAATATGTTAAAGGAGCAGCTATTGCAGCATAACTTTTGATAAATCGCCTGTAGTAACCGGTGAGGCCTAAAAACCTCTCAACTGCTTTTACCGTTGTAGGTCTAGGCCACTTTTTGACAGCCTTCTAGTTTGGAAGTTTCCATGGCTACACCTTTTCCCGACAATGTATGTCCTAAATAGTCAATTTCCTTTACTCCAAATGAACATTTTGAGAGTTTTGCATATAATTGTCATCGCTGTAAGGTCTCGCAAGACTAATTCCAAATGAAACAAATGATCCTTCCACGTGGCACTAAACATCAAAATATCATCAAAAAATACTATTACAAATTTCCTCAAATACTCTTTGAAAATCTCATTCATTAAACTTTGGAAGGAAGTCGGTGCATTAGTTAACCCAAATGGCATTACAAGTCATTCATAGTGTCCATGGTGAGTTCTGAAAGCAGTTTTATGTCTATCTTCAGGCTTCAACAGAATTTGGTGGTAACCAGATCTTACATCTAATTTAGAAAAGAAATTGGCTCCAAATAACTCATCAATAAGTTCATCAACAGTAGGAATAGGAAATGTATCTTTAATGGTAATAGCATTAAGGGCTCTATAGTGAGTACATACCCTCCATGATCCATCCTTCTTCTTTACTAGAATGATTGGAGAAGAAAAAGGACTCTTACTGGGTTGTATTATGCCTTCATCAAGCATTCCTTGCACCAACTTTTCAATTTCTGCTTTTTTACTATGTGGGTACCTATATGGCTTCACTTTTACCGGTTGAGATCCTTTCATCAAAGGAATTGAATGATCCTGAAATCGAGGGGGTGGTAAAGAGGTGGGTGTCTCGAAAACTGAACTGTAATTATGTAACAACAAAGCCAATTCTGGCTCTATATCAGGAGGTACTTCAGTTAGTGGGAACTGATAAGCACTTTCACCAACCATCTGCATACTGAAAACCTCAGCTATAGAATCCGTGTTAACCATTCTTCTGATGTGATGTAAATGGGCCTGAGTAGGTGAGGAATCAATTTCCCCTTGTAGAGTTATAAATTTTCCCTCATGGAAGAACTTCAATTGCAATGAATCATAATCAGCAATGTGAGACCCTATAGTTTTTAACCATTTGGCCCCCAAGATCAAATCAGCTCCTGAAATAGGTAATAAAAATACAGGAAATTCAAATTTAGCCCCTTGAGCTTGAATATTGAGTTTTTTAATCATGCCTTCAACAGTCATATAATTTCCATTTCCCGCCATAACTTTGAATAGAGGAATTGGTTCTATCGCTAACTTAAGAAACTTAGCAATCCTTGGTTGCAAAAAATTATCGGAGTTGCCCCCATCTACTAATATCGTGACTGGTAGAGTATTAATATGTGCAGTAAAACCAATGGTGCCAACTCCTAAGCCTCCTGTTAAAGCATTAAATGACAAGTGAGAATTAGCTTCTAATCCTTCTTCAGCAGTTGCAGGATCGGTAACATTCCCATTTTCAGTAGTAGTCACTATTTCAGATTCCTCTTCATCAGCTTGTAACATCAATAATTGTCTATTAGGACATCGATGATTAAATGTGAATTTCTCCTCGCAGAAATAACATAACCCTTTTTCTCTCCTCAGTTGCATCTCAGCCGGTGTAATTTTCTTGACATTTGAATTTCTGATTGGTGGAATTGAAGGTGTGGGTAGAAGCGGAGCTAATGATTGTTTAGGTGTAGTTTTTGCTGGATTAAAATTGGTACTGGTATATGAAACTGGGGAACATCTCTGACTGTAATTTGTAGAACATTGCAGAATAATAGTAGTGTACTTTTCTTCATATAATCTAGCTAATGTCACTGCTCTCAGTATGTCAGTAGGACATTGAGCCACAACATCCCTTCTGATATCCTTATTTAAGCCACTTAAAAAACAATTCAACACAGCGACATCACTAAGACCTTCAGATTGGTTTGCTAGTGCCATAAATTTCAAATAATATTCGGAAACAGTACCAGACTGATGGAGCTTAAATAGTTCTTCCATTGGAGAGTCGAAGGGAGATGGTCCAAAATGACTTTCCAAGGCTCTTGTCAAATCTGACCACGTCTGAACGACTGACATGCGTTGCAACATTTGAAACCACGAAATTACATCTTTCTCAAAATGCATTGAAGCTATCTCTACTCTTTCGTGGTCATGAGTACGATGATGATTGAAAAATTTCTCCGCCTTAAAGATCCATTCTAACACGGAGGTTGTGCCATCAAAGTGAGGAAAACCCAAGGAAATATTGCGTACCGGTCGCGCTGAGTCTCTCTGTGTCACGACCAACGAGAAGCCATTTGAGTTCACACCATCACTGCACTGAGCCTGACTTTGATTCAATAAATCCAATGAGTTCTGCATTTGGTCCATTCGATCATTGTTTGTTGTTTGGAATTGGATGATCAATTCACGATTAGCTTTATCACGATCTGGTTGTTTCTCAATCCAACTCAATATTGAAGCGAGTTGCGCTTGCAATTCTTTCATCCTAGTGTTCTCAGCCATTGACGTCAATGAAAGCACCAATGAAACAAGGAATTAACAGGGGAGCCGTATATGGTATTGATTCGACAATGATCCAAATAACAATAGTATGTATTATGCTTTCTAGGAAAAATTAAATGAAACACAACAGAATCAAGGATTGAAAATTGTTGTGATGTATGAAGGTTCCGCCTGAAGCAAAGAAAAAGTGGAGTCAGGTAACAGAATGGAGAATGAGAGATAATTAGTGAATATTCTACAGAGAGAGAAAAAATCGAGAGGAGAGAGAAGGTTCATACCAAAAGTCTGCTTCTATCCAATATCAAAATCCCTTAAAAGCACATTCTCTCTACGTGACCTAGTGTTTTTCCTCGTGTCCTTCTTTTGCTGATCTGGTCCACGTGTCCCATTGATTTCACTACATTCTCCGTGCCCATTCTGCTTGTTACAGCAAATCACAAATTAAAGGTCGTCGTGAACTCATTAGTACACGATGAGGAGCCTCACGTTCCTTAGGATGATTTTACTTTTGGTGTTTGTTGGGTGGCTCATGGTTTGGATCTTGTTGCGCACAAAGGTTTACAAGAACCATTTGAGGTTCATGTAACGTGGCTAAGAATATGTCAATTATCTCCTAGTGTTGAATTTGAAGAATAAGTTTCTCCGTCTGTTTGTTGAATAATGTAAATGTGATTCTTTATGTAAAAATGATTAAATTAATAACACTAGTAATCTTTGTATTGAAACTACATCGAAGGACTATTAACATGTGTCTGATTCCCCACACTATTTAGATAATATCTAATTAATGTGTGTTTGATTGATAGGGAAGTATCAAAATTGATTTTGCCTTAAAAAACCTAATTTTAGTAAGAATTAATAAAAATGTTTCGTTATTTGTTCAATAAAAATTATTTTATCTTTAGACTAAGTTTCATAACAAAATTGCTTTTATCCAAACATATTCACACACTTGGTACATTTGCGTGAGATTACTTGACATACTTTTACACAAAACAAAAATGTTTCTCTTTTATTAATCGCCAGTTTGGACAGCAAAAATAACTTAGTTATCGGTGTAGATGAGCGTTTTCAAAATTTATTTTTGATAAAAAAGAAATATTTTTTTGTAAATAGTATCTAACATTATTTAATGCAAAATCAACTTTGCATCTAAATATGTAAATATTTTCTAAACATTTATTTAATCAATCACACGTTTGGTGTGTAAAGTTGAATAATAGAATTAGATAAGCACCTCAAAAGAGTGATTTAATATACTACAAAAACAAAACAAAAAATACATAATAATTATAACTTGTTGAACTTGTCTCATCTAAAACAAATATTATACATGATAATAAATTTGATGCAATACATGATTAAATAATCACGTCAGAATAGAAAAAAGTTAGAGTAAATTATATTTATACTCTTAGTTTGTTTTTTTTTTTTTGCATGATATCACACAGTAGTTTTTTAAAAAATGTACACAAATCTCCTCTTTTGTTTGAAAAATTACCTTGTCATTTTTATATTTCACATACGTCTTCTTAAGCTTTAAAAAACATTATATATATAATAAGAATTATAAATATAATACTATTAATAATTCAATTTTTCCCCGATATTTCTATTAATAATTCAATTTTCGTTAGCTTAAGCTTATACTAATAAAGACATTATTGCCAAACAACTAACTATTAATATATGTAATACTATTTCTTAGAATCTTTTCCTTCTAATTCGTGCTTCTGGTTTGGCTGATAATCTTCACTTTGAATTAGTGAGCTTTACGTGGTGACTATACTATTATGTTATGGCATCAATATAATGTGTGTATGTTCTATGTACATTTGTCAATTGCTGTAGGGACACTTTCCTGTAAGTAAATAATGGAGTCTTATTAACTGTTGTGAAAGCATGCAAAAAAATTTTATTTTATTTGGAAAGTACTCCTTCGGAACCCAAACACTGTCATACAACTTATTATATTAATATTATTAATATTGAGGAAGTCCCACATATATTAAAACCTTAATAAATATAATAATAATATTTATTATTATTATTTTTTTATGTGTAATGTTTTGAGTGAAGTCATGGAACAAATAAATTGGCACAAAGTATATATTGATGGTACAGTTTTCTGTTCTAATTATTTACATAGATACATTTTATTTGAAAGTAAAATAGAATTTTTGTACAAGAAAAGTAATGTATTATTACATGATGAATATAAATCTAATTTAACTCAATATGATTATCTTTCTCATATTAAATAATAATAATAATATCAAAATAGATTTTAATAAAAATATTTTAGGAATGAATTGTAATTTTTATAATAATTAATATAATTGTATAAATCATATTGTTCACGAAGTGATATAGTATATATTGAATTTTTGTATGTTTCTAAAACATTAATTATATATATTATTTATTATTATTATTTTCATAAGATGCTAGAAAAAAAGTTCAAAAATATTATATAGATAAATATAATATTAATCATTATAAATATTTCTTGAATATATATTTGAAAGATCAGAATCCACTTAATAAATACGAAATTACAAAGTTTAGATGAATTAATATATATATATATATATATATATATATATATATATATATATATTCAAGTATAAAATCATATATTTAAGCAGATATTTTTACTACATCTTTACTGAGTCCTAAAATTGATTATATTTGTAACAAACTTATCTTTACTGAGTCCTAAAATTGATTATATTTGTAATAAGCTTGACACATACGATTTGTATGCTCGAGGGTGTTAGATATTATTCACAATATCTTCTGTTACTTCACTACAAGAAATATAACTTTTAGTGACAAAATTTTAGTGACAAATATAAAATTTGTCACTATATATATATATTATTTGTAACAATTTTTTAATTTACCACAAATACTATTATATTAGTGACCAAATTAAAAATTGTCACTATAATTTTGTTAAAAGTAACAATAACAACATATTTGTCACATATATATATATATATATATATATATATATTATTTGTAACAAATTTTTAATTTATCACAATTATACTAGTGACTAAATTTAAAATTATCACTGTAATCTTATTAAAAGTAAAAATAATAATATATTTATCACAAATATTATTAACACATTAATGATTAAATTAAAAATTATTAGTATAATTCATATATATATATATATTAATTATTATTTTAAAATGATAATAAATTAAAAATTATTATTATAATCTCATTAAAAATATATAAAACGTATATCATAAATAATTAATTATAAAATAAATTATTTAAATAAATAAAGTAAAAATGTTTATGTTGTTATTTGAAACTTGACAATTATAAAACTTAAAACTAATTACCAATATCAAATATACATACCATGGTTTTGAGTTTAATTTAGTTTTATATATTTAATAAATCATATTATTTGTAATTCTTAGATTCAAAATTTATTTCAATAAATAAAAAAATATTTTACCTTATTTTTATATTTAATTAAATTAACAATTTTAATATTAAAATTGAAAAAGTTATTTAAATAATATAAAAAAAAACAACATTTTGGATTCAACTTTTAACCGTATTTTTAGGGACAAAATTAATTATTAATAATTTTATTCATTATTATTATTAAGTTAACTTATTTTTATTTCTAATGAATAAATAAGATGAAATATAATAATATTTTAAATTAATTGGAATTATTTGAATTTTGTATTTAATAAAAACATATTATTTAATTTGATCCAAATTATTTTTTATTTTTATTGAATTATGTTATTTTTAAATAATTCGTTAAGAGGTGCTACTAAAGGTTTTTTTTTCAAAGAATAATTAAGTAAAAAAAATTAATGATGACTTTTTATATAATAATTTTTTATATTAGGTAAACTTAATTAGAATAGGAATATTTTTTTTCTAATAATCTATAAAGTAGATATATTCAATTGAAATATATTTTTTATTGACATATCTTATATCTCTATATTATTTTTTCATAATTTTTTTAATTCATTTTTTAAAGTATTGTCAATACTCATTCTTACTAATTAAATTAATTTAATTTTATATTTAACTTTTTATATTAAATATTTTTATATTATTTTTTAAATAAATAACAATAATTATTCACTTTTAAGATGATGTAAGTTATAACAATAACTTGTTATTTTCTACGAAAATTTCATACAACCTAATATTTTTTATCTTTCATGTTTTTTATATGATTTTTGTAAATAAAAAATTACATTATTATTATATTGATTACATTAACAATGAAACAACTTAAAAAAAACTAATAAATATAAATTTAATATAGTTAAAATTTATTTTTTTTATCATACAAAATTATTTTAAATATATTTTTAAAATAAAATCTATATTTATCTTTTGATATACATTCTATATTATTAGGTTATTCAAAGAGAGAGAAAGTTTATATTCAATAAAAATAAAAAAATGTTAAAAAATAAAATATATCTATATTATTATTCACTTCAATAAATAATATTTAAATACAAAATATTTTTTATTATATATTTTTGTAACTAATATATTGAATATATATTTTTTCAACGTTTGTTTGTTTAACATATAAAAAAACGTGATAATTATATATATATATATATATATATATATATATATATATATTAAATAAAATATAAAGAAATAATAAAAATTATATTAAATTATAATATTTTATATATAAGTTTATTAATAATTTATTGTTTTTTTCGTTTTTATTGTAATTATAAAAAAAATATTCACTTATTTTCTATTACTTTATTACTAAAAAAACTATTTTGATACTAATTTAATATACCCAATGTTTTATATTATAAAAACAAAGTTTAAATTTAATATTACTATTATTATTATTTAATTTTATTGTATTAAAAGGAATTATAAAATAATTATTTATTTTTATATTAAGAAAATATTTTGTTAATAATATTATAAAATATTCATTAATAATAGTATATCATTTATCATTAGAATTTTAATTTATTTATATCAATAATAATTTATTATAAATTTATTATAAATTAACTATTTTGTTTTATAGATAATAAGACCAATCAAATTAAATTCTAAAAGGGTGGCCTTAGAGTTCAATCATCCTAATCTTGAAGGAGCTACAAGTACTTGTATAACATCTTTTCTAAAATTTTGGATTATTTATTAAAGTTGTACTAATTTGTTTTTAATAATTAATTTTAGACAAACAGGTTTTAAGGAGACGTGGACATACCATAAATGCAAATCTTCAAAAGAAGAGGGCAAAACTAACAACAATGAACAAAAAGTTTGATATCCAATTTCCTCCTCCATATTATAAGTTGTGTGGAAAACACGCTAAATATTTTAAAGTTGAAGCAACTGGTATCTATTAATTTAATAAATTTGAATTTTATTTATTATCCTAAATAATTAATGTGTTTTGATCTTGTTTTATTGGTTACTTTTTATGAATGTATAAGGATGCATTATATTTGTTGGAAGAGGATAAAGATAATGCAATGAAACAATTGCAAAAGCAATATAGAAATAGACATTGTCGATTGCATAGAATATATGTTGAAAACAAATGTAGGCCAGAAGATGTGCTTCCAAGTGATTGGAATTGGTTAATAAAGAATAAATGGAATGATTCCAAATTTCAGTTAAAATTTCTTTTATTATATATTTTGAATTTGATTTTATATGTAATTTTATGTCATGATATAAAATGTTTTATGTATTTATACAGGAAAGGAGCTTGAAAAATAAAGATAGTAGAAGAAAACAAGAAATCAAATCAATTAGTGGCACAAAATCAATTGTCCAAAAAGCATTTGAAATGGTAATGTTGTTTTTACATTTATAAGCACAAATTTTATATGATATTTTATTATTTTTTATTTATTTAACCTTGTCTTTGTTTAGAAAGAAAAATTAAAGAACGACGAATGACCAAATGTTGTAGAAGTATGGAAGGCTACACGCATGAGATCCGATGGAACATGGTGTATTCCAAATGGAGAAGAAATCATGGTAATTAAAAATAATTTAACTTACACTATTAGTATATTATGACATATTTATAATGTAAATTATTTTTTCTTAATATTTTATAGGACAATTTGAAGAATGTGGGTGAAGTATACAAAGAGGAAATTTCGAAGCACCTATTCCATTAGTTAAACACTTTCAATTTGTATTAGGAACAAAACCAAATCACTCACAAGGTATAGGCACCTCATCAATGACCAAAAAAGTTATGGAGAAACAATTTGTTCAAAGTCAATTGGAAGATGAACAAAAAAGAGCAAATGATTTAGAGATAGAAGTACAAAGATTGACTAATACTAATATTCAACTTCAACGTGAATTGCAATCTCAACTTGAAGTTCAACAGGTTACTATGAAGCAAAATATTGAAAGAGATGAAGCGTCAAATGTCTATTTTATTAGGTGGTTTATCATTCACAGGAATATCTAATGATTCAACTGCTCCCTCAAATGAAGTAAGTTGTTTGACTATTTTAATTTTTTCACTAAAATATCTCCAAATTTTTAGTTTACATATTTATATATCTAAAATATTGTTAATTATTTTTTATTAATACTAATTATTTTTTATTTCATTTTACAGGATCAAATTCGTTGAAGATAGTTCAAGTTGTTATTATTATTTTTTTATTTTAGAAATAGTTATTTAATTGTAACATCCGGACTAAAAATATATACAGATTGTTTATCATCTTTGAATTTAGAATCTTGTTAAATATTTATTGTGTTTTAATTTTTATCATTTATAATGTAATGGATAATTTATGTTTACATATTTGTTTTTATTTATTCATTATAACTAAGCAAACTTAGAAGACTTGTATATTATTTATATTTAATAATTTAATGATTAAATAATAATTTTAAAAATTAATAATAAAATTAAAAATTAATAATAACAGCAAATATTAATATTAAAATTATTCTTATTATTGTTAGTATAAAAAAATATAAATAATAATAATAATTATTTTAGAAATTATAATAATGATAAATAATTACTATTATTTATTTGGGACATTAAATTAATAATAATTATTTCTATAAATTATAAATAATAATTAATTTATTATTGTATTTTTCAAATATTTGCGATATTGAAATAATTATTTTTTTATAAATTTTTTATAGTGATAACTTTATTTATCACTATTGTGTATTATATTTGTGACAATTTATTATTATTACTATTATATATAATTATTAGTGTTAAATATTTTTGTTACTATAAAGCTTAATTTTAGTGATATTTAAAAATATTGTTACAATTATATTAGTGACATGGGTATAAGTGACAATCAAATTATTGTTACAAGATATTAATAGTGATGAATTTATAACTTTTAGTGATAAATATTTATATCACTATAATTAATTTTTTTGTAGTGCTTTCTGCTTACTCTTTTAGTTGTATCTCTCTATTCCTATGTGTGATTTATACACAAGGGAGATTAATCTCAAACTCTATTTCTTCTATATTCAACAAATATAGCATTTGTAAACGCATTTGAATTATATTTTAGGTTATGTTAGATATTTTTATGAAAAAGTTATATTTTGTATCATAATATTATATATAATTAATAATATTTAAAATTGAGGTATATTTTGATTTTAATTTTGTTTTTAATATAATTTAATTTGATATATTAGATTTGGATTAGTTCATCTTATCTTATTTATAATTTAAATAAATGTGTGTTCCACACAAGCCCCCTTTAAAATACATCTTTTAAAATATTTGTGCATGCATATTTAGTCATTTGTGATGTTATGATGCTCAATCTAAATAATAATAATAATAATAAATTACAAATTTCAATTTAAATTTACAAAATCGTAAAACAAATAAAAAATCAGTATACAGTTATATAAGTTTTCTTTATGAAAGAATTACACCGAAATAAGTTTAAATGGTTAAAATAGTTATTATATTATTGACTAACTTTTACGGTTTATCAGTTGTGTTTTTATTTTTTATTTTATTTTACCACCCAGGTTCCACTCAATCATTTCGTAACTGAGATATATTTTTCTCAATTTCAAATATGTCACAATTGTATAGATAATACAAAAAGGAATCTAAGCAATAATGAAAAAGGAATCTAAGCAATAATGAAAAGAGAGTCCAGAACAGTGGCGTAAATTGAAATTATTTGGTCTATTTGGATTTACATTTTGGGTCAGGTCACAATTTGCAGTTTTTTATTTTTAATTAATAGTTCACACTTGTACTATTGCTACTATTTAATATTCAAAACCAACTTTATACAATTGTTAAGTAGGGTATGGCAAAGCTATTACATCACTTGTTTTTAATTCACATTTTAAAAAATTCTTAGTATTCTTTCTTTTATTTTGACGCTTAAAATAATTTTAATCTTTGTTTTTATAGTTTGTTACTTATAGATTCGTACCTGTGTTGTTACCTGCATGCAGTTTAGTTCAGAAGGAGCCAGAAATTTGGCTTGAGAAAGCAAAACAACAAAATATATAACTAAATAAAAACTTACGTGCATAAAATTAATCAATAAAAGTTATATATATATATATATATATATATATATATATATATATATATATATAATATTCTTATGGTATATTAAGTTTCGCATAATTTAAATATATTTTTCTCATAATTTATTGAGTTATCTTTTCTAATAATATTATCATGATATGACATGGAGACATATTTATTTTATACAGAACATTGATTATCCAGGTAAAAGTTATTCTAAAACTCAAAAGATATATTCCAAAGTAATAATAGTCCAAAAATTAGGTGTGCGATGGAGATACAAATATTTTTATAAATGAAAAATATATAACTATAACAAATATACAAAGAAAAAATATATAATAATTTTAGATAACTATATATACATTTTCAACTGCACAAAAACTTCATAAGATATTTTTTTTATTACTCTAAAATGACTTTATGTTATCCAATGTGCACACACTTGTTTCTCTTTTTATTTCAAGATATCAGCTAGCATAAAAGTATCTATGCATCATTTTTTTTAGTAATTTTTAGGGAAAGATAAAATTATCGTCTACAATTTACAACGTCCATTTCAATATCAATATATTTTAAACTAACAAATAATATAATATATTTAAAAGGGAACACTGGTTTGTTTTAATTAACATTTCATCTCACAGAAATATAAATGAAAACAAAAAAGGTTAATGTTATCATAAGGAAGAATTTAATCTTGTTCCAGTGGAAGAAGATGTATGTGTGATATAATAAACTCTCTTACTACAATTTAACACTATTTTGAAGTTTGGAATAATTTCTTCCAAAAAGTAACATGTTGATGTATGGTGTCTTCAACTTTGAACCCCACATGGGACTCTCTTCTGTCGTATGTTAATATAAAGACAAGCTAGGGTTCAATGGTGTGTGGTTTTAAATATTTGACAGTTGACAATTGCATTGTAAAGAACACAAGAAGGGACTCAAATTCATCATAAAAATCCATTTCCGCATGTGTGGACGTGATGAAGCACCAACTTTGCACTCCTCTACGATATTACCATTTAAATAATTCACATGTGACCAATCGGGATTTTTTTTTTTTTTCAATTCCTCCCTATGCATGTGGGGTTTAAAAATATATATATGCATGTGCATTGAGTAAAGTTTATCGCAGAGAGGAATCATCTAAACCAAGAGAGAGAGGAAGAGGAAGCATGAATTCAGAGTCAGAGATGAGAAGAGGTGTTTCTGGGAAGATGTGTTTGCAAATGGGGATATGGTGGTTCTCCATGTTCATCTTTGTTGGGTATGTAATGGTTTGGATTGTGAAGCCCACCAACATGTTCTATCTACATTGGTTTCCAGACATTGAAGCAAAGGCAGATTCAATATACTTGGGAGAACAAGGTTTGTCTGATAAATCAGAAATGCTACAACCCTAACTTAAGCATGCCTTTCAACTTACTTCCTTCTTCACCTTCTCATCCACACACAAAGAGTAGGATCACTTTTTTCATCAATACAAGATTGAAATAAGAAATAAAAAATATACTAAATTTTTCACCTACTAATTAAATTAAGTCTATCAAAATTTTATTCTTATAATTATTATTAGTCTCAACTAAAAATATATATTAGTATCAACTCATAAGATATGAATGTACTCAAACATTTATTAATTGTTATAATTATTTGTAAGAAAATTGTTTGATTTTTTTTCTCAGAAAAGATTTCAAGTTACTGTACAAATGAACTCTCTTGGTTGTTAGAATAGAAAATGATATCTTAAATGTAATTTTGGAGAGTAATATAATTCCAATTTCTCTTAACTACGAGAAAGATACGAAGAGCAAAGTATGTGATACAATAAATAAAGAGAGAAAAAAAATTGTTCAAATGTGTATTTGCGTTATTATTCACAAACTATTTTCTGTATAAAGAGACTAATTACTTGGTATTTGTGTTATTTAGTGAAGCAGTTGGATGAAAAGAAATATATAGAGATTTATTTTTATTATTTCGTATAAATAATTTGAATTATTAATTTATTTGCATCCACCCTGTCTCCTTGCACAGGGACAACCATACTCATATTCACATTTCCAATTTTATTAATTGCCACTTTGGCGGGTCTATACCTTCATTTGGAGCAAAAAAGTTCTTATGACAGTACTGAAAGGTACATTATTTTACACCTTGCTTTTTCATCTCTTTCATATTCAAAATTCACAAATATTGATAATGCCTGATCAACCAAAAAGTACGCCAATTTCTTGTGTTTTAGCAAGGAGAGATTATTAGGATTGGCTTCATGGAAAAGACCATTGCTTACAAAAGGTCCTCTTGGGATAGTCACTATAACAGAGCTCTCTTTTGCTGTCATGTTCGTTTTACTCTTGATTTGGTCCTTCTGCTCCTACTTACATAGCATGTTTGCAAACGTGGCACAAGATGCAGCCAAGGAGAGAGACCATGTGTGAGAGTCATGAATTTTCAAATCATTAAAAATGAGTTATTTGTTACCAAATTCAGGTAATATTAATGAATTTCCATAATGGTTCTTGTCTCACAGGTGGGAAGTCAAGCTGGATTATTCAGCCCTTGCTTTAGGCCTTGTTGGGAATATTTGCTTGGCTTTATTGTTCTTTCCTGTCTCAAGAGGGTCTTCAATTTTGAGGTTCATTGGCCTAACTTCAGAGGGAAGCATCAAGTATCACATATGGCTAGGACACACTGCAATGGTCCTCTTCACAGCCCATGGTCTAGGTTATATTATTTTTTGGTCCAAGACACATCAAACCTCAGAGGTAATACATACTGGAGCACATTGCACTGACAACCTCACAAGTACTTGAACTTCACATGACATACTTTTTTGATAGGACTCCACGTAACACATGAAATTAAATTGTTCAAAGCCAATGCCCTTTTGGTCATTTTTCAATCATAAACTACTGAGACATCTTCAAGCTATGTAACTGACAGTCCACAAACTTTCATGCAGATATTCAAATGGAACAAAGTTGGAGTCTCAAATGTGGCTGGAGAAGTTTCTCTACTTGCTGGATTAATCATGTGGGCTGCTACCTTACCTTCCATAAGGAGAAAAGCTTTTGAGCTCTTCTTCTACACTCATTACCTCTACATTGTCTTTGTAGTCTTCTATGTGCTACATTTGGGATTTTCCTCCTCTTGCACAGTGCTTCCAGGATTTTACCTATTTATGATCGACCGGTACTTGAGATTCCTACAGTCTCAGCAGAAAATTCGGTTGGTTTCTGCCCGAGTTTTGCCTTGTGAAGCTGTTGAATTAAATTTCTCCAAGAACCTAGGTGAATGAAAGACTCTGACAAGTTCTTAATGAACTGTGCATCTGATTCCATTCAAAGTTATATTTTTTCATTTCTCTCTCATTTTTCTACCACAGGACTGTGCTATGCCCCTACAAGCACCATTTTCATTAATGTTCCTAGTATTTCCAAGTTGCAGTGGCACCCTTTTACAATTACCTCCTGCAGTGATACTGATCCTGACACCTTAAGCGTTGTCATAAAAAGTTCAGGAACCTGGTCCAATACTTTGTACCAGAAACTCTCTTCTTCATCTCCATTATCCCATCTTGATGTCTCCATTGAAGGGCCCTATGGACAAGATTCAACCTATTACTCAAGGTACTAGAGATTTATTAGAGAAACCGTTCCTCTCATGTTTTAATGAATTTAATTCTTCGAAAGATTTCAAAATCAAATCACAAGGTAGGACTTGATAGAAACTTGCATGCAGGCAGGCATGAATTGCTTGTGTTGATAAGCGGAGGAAGTGGCATTACTCCTTTCATTTCCATAATTCGTTCACTGGTCTTTAAGGCCAGCACTGAAGGTGGCAAAACTCCTAGAGTTCTTCTTGTATGTGCCTTCAAGAAGTCTATTGATCTCACCATGATAGACCTCATCCTCCCAGTTTCCACCACCAGCACCACCTTCGATATCTCACGCCTGCAGCTCCAGATTGAAGCCTACGTAACCAGAGATCAACAACCAGACATGGAAGACCAAAAGCTTACTCAAACATCATGGTTCAAGTCAAATCCATTAGATGAACCAGTGTCTGCAGTTTTAGGAAAAAACAGTTGGCTCTATCTTAGCATTATCATCTCATCCTCCTTTATAGTATTCCTTCTACTTATTGGAATCCTAACTAGATATTACATATATCCAATTGACCATAACACGGACCTGATATACCCTAATATCTCAAGATCTAGTCTAAGCATGTTGTTCATATGCATATCTATAGCCATTGTAGCAACATCTGCTTTCCTATGGAACAAGAAACAGAACACGGATTTGGAACAGATTAAAAACATTTACTCATCAAACCAATCAACTTCTCCGGGTTCAGGACACTACAATGATGAAAAAGAATTAGGGAGTCTTCCCCTCCAATCCCTTGTCCAAACAGCCAAAGTACATTATGGAGAAAGACCTGACATAAAAAGTAAGACTTTTATTATTTTGTCCCAAGTTTTTCAAATTAGTTAGTTACATTTCCTGAAGTTTAGTTAAATATATTTATTTTGACTATTTCTCTACTAAATGACATCAAACCAAAATTTAGTGATCTAAGTAATGCTTAATGAAAGATATGAAACTAAAACTATGAGACCGTTACTTGTGCTAACAAGTTTCTAGATGCATTTTATAATAGTAAATACCGCTTTGGATGTTCAAGTAAAACCTTAAACAGGAAATTTTTCATTCTTTTTGCAGAAATACTCTCTGGCTGTGATGGATCAAGCATTGGAGTTCTTGTTAGTGGTCCAAGAAAAATGAGACATGAAGTAGCATCAATTTGCACTTCTTGTTCCACAGATGACCTACATTTTGAGTCCATTAGCTTCAGCTGGTGAGCTATATAAATGCTGTGTGTACTACTTTTGTCACTAGTGTCCTCTTCATCGAGGGGAGACTCTGGGGTCACTAGTTTTATACTCCTGCAATACAGTGTACGAAAAGTGATTATTTTGTTTGTACATGTTATGTAAAACGGATCATTTTGCTATGCATAGTTTGGTGAAATTGTAACATGATGGCGTAGGATGAAGTCTATGATCAATTATCTAACTCCTCCATCATATATGTGTATTCTTCATAAGAAATGTATTACTTTTTATTCTATTTTAATGTAATTAAACTTTATCACAATCCAAAAGAAGTTATAAAATATAAATTTCAGAACACTCCTACTGGATGGATGTGTACAGTTTTAGACATCCAAACACCCTCACACCACAAAAATAAAGTACATTGTAACCATTGAAGTCCTGTAAGAGTTAAGTCAGCTTAAGAAAGTCATGTTTTCTATTACAAGAATAGTTCAATTTAACAAGAATTTGACATTTTGTTCAAGGTTAAAAACAGTCTGTTCGCAGGTAAAGCAAATGAATCTTCTTTACACATAAGTGTGAATAACCCTCTTCAAGAAAAATAGTTAATTAATTTAGAAGAGTTTTATATTTTTCCTTTCCAGTTAAAGAAATGAGAATAACCTGTAAGTTTTCAGAAGAAAAATAGTTAGTTAATTTAGAAGAGTTTTATATTTTCTGAATAACCTGTTTTATATTTCCATTATTTTTATAGTGAAACTTAGCGATTTAATTTATAAGAACTTTATATTTTCGTTGTTTTATAGTGAAAGTTTAAGTGCCTACGAGTCTCGTTAAATTTTACACTAAAATTTTACGATACTCTACATTTATTTTACATTTTTACACTAAATTATATTATACTCTACATTTATTTTACGCATGTGGCTATATTAAACTACGTTCAGTAGCTATATTGAATTCAAAAGGAAAAAAAATACAGAAAAAGTGTATTTACTATTATTTATGATTATTTTAATTTTTTAATATTTATAATTATCAACTAAATCAACATATTTTAATAATTAATATTAGATAATATTATTGTTTAAATAATATTATCTACCAACATATTTATTATTGACTTTTTATTTTGAATGTATTAGTGATTAAATTTTTTTATTAAAAAAGCATTAATATCCAATATTTTTGTATATAATAATATTTATATAAATTAAATATTTAATGACAAAATTCAATTCATCCCTAATTATTTCTATTATTTTTTAAAACTAAAGTGAAGAACTAAGAAACATGCATTTGGTATTCATATTTTAGTTATATTTAGCTAATGTTGTGCTGAATTTGTTGAAAAAATATATAAACATTTATTTTATAATATAATAAAATAAAATAACATTTTTTAACTTCGAATCAATATGAAATATTGAGTATATTTAATATTTATGTAGTACTAACTCACATGTATAAATGAAAATAAAATACCAGATAAATATAGCTAGTATACATATGTGATAACAAGATTTATAAACAATGTCTATAATATATCTTTTCAAATAAATCTAAAAACAAAACACAAATTATTAATCAATTAAGGCCTCTGAGACTTGATTAAAATGAAAAGGATGAATTTGATGTGAATACCACTAAATAAGGTTTGTTGTGTTAACGAGAATTCTGTGAATATTCCATTCCAAAAAGATATACCAAAATTTGAGACATTTAGAATCTTTTGCGATTTTCACGTCAAATAAATCAAAAGACTGGCAATTTGAAGGAATGAGTGAATTAAATAATTAAAAATAAATAAATTTTGAGTGGTTGAGAGCTGAAGTTCTTGCTCAGTGAAAGAAAAGAAAAACAATGATTTCACTTCTCTAAACGCGATCTCAAGAAAGAAAAGAAAAAACAGTTTGTCAGGTTTAATGTGTTAAATCTTCAATTTCCCCGTGACTTCTCTTACTTCACCACCTAATGATGCATAAACAGCTTGGAGAGTTTGTCTAATTAAAGAATGAGTAGATAAACTTGCACAATTCACAATCCATCTAAACTCTATATACTTTATCTATCTATGCCCCCATATATATCACCTTATATCGACTATGGGGTTATTACATTTTTTTACCTGTGTAGATCCTGCATATTTTATACTCGTTTTAAAGGATATTAGAAAAAAATATGTATATGGCGTGACCTTAAGAGGTATGCTGGATCACACGAAACTGATAGTATTATTAGAGATGGCTATATATACAACAAGCCTAGGTAACCAAAACAGAACAAGTATCACACAACGGAAAATGATTTAATTAGAAAAGTCTAACAACTGGTACTTTTGTGCATGTGTTGCTATTGTTATGATTTGTGATTTAAAATAATTCTGTTAAGTAAGCTTAGGGCACGTGTCTGAAACCAAGTAGCTTTTTCTTTTCGATATATGAAACCAAGTCGCTGGTAGAAGTAAATTGTGGCTTATGCTGCAATAATCAAAAAGTTCAAGCACATTTCCATCATGCTATCAGAATTACTCCTAAGTCGGTAGGTAGTACTATTTATAAAGAAGCACTCGATATCATCAATTGATTCAGTATTATCGTGTATGCAAATGTTTTTTTTGTATGTTCAAATACAATGACATCATTTTAGTGTCATCCTACGATCTAAGAAAAATACTACCATGTTATGTTTTTTGACTAAGAAAAGATTATGTTTTGTGACTAAGAAAAGGTTATATTTTGTGATAAGAAAAAGGTAAAATAGCTTTTCAACGTTCAACCAAAATCTAAGAAAGACATTCATTGGAATAAACTTTTTCCGCATATTACAGATATGAACATGCCTACTAAAACAAAATGCCACAATCACACATCTGTGGCACAAAATATCTAAGATGAACAAAACATTAAACCTAAAAAATACCACCATCATTGCCAACACCATCTGTGGCAAAAACATCTAGTTTTAGAAATCAATTTTTGGAAAATTTTGGTGTTTCTATCAACTTGAAATTGACAGTAGAGTCACTCCACATTGTACGGTAACTTGATAAGGCTGGAGTCTTGCAGTGTGCTGGGGAACCATGCTGAGCAGATAGAGACTGCATTTCAGGGAACCGCTCAGGTACCTCCTCTAATTCCAAGTATGCACTCTCAGACTGGAAGGATGGAGAAATAAATAGTATTTAGACGGGGGAAGGACAAAGAAAAACCAGGAGAAACACAGGGAACTACAAAACAAACCTTCAGTTTACTTATTGCAGGCAGTTCAAAGGAAATTGCCATGTGATCATCTGCATCTAATCATAAATCAATGAATAAGTAAAAACCAAGTACCAACCACCAAAATGAACATCATTACCATTCACAAAGTTCAACTGGCAAAAACGATAATTCAAATAAGTAGCCCAAGTTAAAAGGCAAAACGCATCGGATAAAAAACCATAACAAAAATAAATATAAATGAAATAACAATTACCATCCTCAAGTCCAACAGTCTTGAAAAATTGTTGCACGTCTGCAGTTTCAAACTGTGATTTCATGCATTTCTTATGATCGTGCAAGATCTGTTCTTCGGCAATTGCACTGGGAGGAAAAGATTCCTCTATCAGAGAACTAGATTTCAGGGTGTTTTTATTTTTTATCGCAGGAACTTGTGGCTTCCCCGAGTTTGAGATGTCAGAAAGTGCTTTCCTGCCACCAGTAAGTGATTTCTCAGAAGCTTTTCTGACAATTATTTTGTCACTTTCAATATTCTTTGACTTGTGCAATTTTGGAGCCTGATTAGCAGAGGGTTTGCCGGTGTTCAGGGCTTTCTTTCCATCAAATTGGTTGATGAGGTTACTTGCATTGGATAGATCTCCGAGAGGTTTTCTTCCCCCAGCCCTACCTTTCCTCTGTCCTGGTAAATCTGCCTTCCCAGAAACAGATCCTGCTCCTGTACCAGTATTAAGAATTAGCCTAGGCACAGTAAAAACCAAAAACAACCAGAAAATCAGTTAGTGATGGAAAAAAATTTAAACCAAAAGAACCATATACCATTAACATGGACGTTGAGGTTTTGGTTTTGAAGCAAGCGACCAGTTCTTGCTGCCATTTGTGTTAATGTTGTGTTCAAATGAACGTCCTGCATATATATTGTCAAATGATTAAACCATCCGGTAAAACTCTTACACCAAATCTCTATTTTCAGAGAACAACCAATTTTGTCACTACATCTCATCAAACTGGACTGAGTAAAACAGTATTTTGAATAAATAAATATATAAATAAAATACTAATATACAACACCAAGGTCCTTGAACTGAATCCAGATATTTCAAGTGATTCTTGGATACAAATGCCCTGAAATCATGTGCTCGACTATAAGAAAGAGAAACCCCATTCAAGATTTCAATTTTCCAACCCAAAAACAAACCCAAGATTTCAAAACCCAAAAAACCTCACATTTCCTCCTTCTAATCTAACCGGAGAAAAAAACGAAACATGATCTTCCTTCACATTACGGAGAAGCAGATAAAAAAAAAATTTCACCCAAACTTGCATGCAATGCAAATACAATCAAAATCTCACAACAAATAAAAAGGAAACTTACGAATAACGCCTTTCTTTGATTTCTGGACTAACTGGCGTTTCTCTAACAATTGGTTCTCGCTTTCTTTCTTAGTAATTGTTGATTTGTTTATCACTTTTTAACGAGGTGTAGGCAAGAGCCTCTCACCTTTATATGAACGAAATTGATTTCAACGGTAACTAGTACACTTTTACATTATTGTCCCTCGGAAAGAAAATTAATTACATAAATACCCACCCAATTTCTTACCGTTGCCTTTGCCGATTCAATTAATATTTTTCTTCATTCTTCTTTTTAGTTTATGGTCAATTAATAATTTTGTTTATTCTTCTAAATTTTCCAAATAATTATTAATGGAATCTTATAAAAATAAAATTCTTAAAAATTAATAATTATATCAGGAAATTTCAAAAATAGTTGCTCTTATTTAATGATTTAAAATATATATATATTAAACACCTGAACGAGTACATATTTTTTATTCATATAATTTGAATAGTGCTGGTTTATGTAGCAGAAGTATTTATTTATTTAGACTAATCATAGATATTAGCATAAGAAAATAAAAGGTAGATGAAAGAATTAATATATTAATAATTTGTACATTATTGTTATAAAATAAATTATTTTTTGTATAATTAATTAATTAATCGTAATAAATCATTTCAGAATTAATGCAACTATGTAATATATGTCACAATAAATCAATAGATGAAAGTATTAGAAAAAATTATTTTTCTTCGTCAAAGTTAGAGTACACATCATGATAAGTGGTCCACCACATATCGTAATTAAAAATTATGTAATTAGTTTATAATGTATATTTTTATAATGAATTTTTTTACTGTGATATATTTTTTTTAATACCATTATTCATGTCTCATCTTCATCATTTTCGATAATCTTTTAATGTCAGACGACAGTAAAACTTTTTCTATTGTGTGATCATCAATCACCTCCTTTGACAACCTTAATGTTTGAATCTCTCCTCAAATATCCTCATAAAAGACGTTGTTATATTGAAGACCTAATTTTGATTGAAGAGTTTTTTTATATTTTTTCTTGTTCCAAAATTATGTTAAGATACTTTAATAATGGATGATTAATTGTTAATTTATAAATTAAAAATTGAGTGATAAAAATGCTGTAAAAATTAATAAGAACATAAATAAGTCTTCTTAAATTTTGAGGTGTATATAATTATTATTGTTGAAAATGTGAGTTGTATGGTGTAAGTCTTCCATAATATATTAGGAAATTTTTACATTTTTTGAGAAATTTATAAATTAGTAAAAATTCTTAAAAAGTAAATAAATTTAAAATAAAAAAAGAATAAAAAAAAAGATAAGAAGAAAAGTAAAAAAAAATAAATATATATATATATATATATATATATATATATATATATTTTAAAAGAGTATGAGATGATCTATTTATAAATATGGTATAAATAAGAAAACTTATTTTTATGAAAAATAAGTATCATTCGCATTGTTCAATTTATTATGTCTCCCACAACTTTTTCTATAATATCTCAATAAAGTTGAGCAACTTCTCCTCCTATCAACAACAATTAAATCTATACATCGTGAAGCATTTCATGGACAATTGAGCATATAACAAGATAGTATAGTTACAAAAGATAAATTTTTAAAATACAATATATAGAAAAAATAATTTTGATACATTGTTTAAATCAAAAGACATATTACAATGAAAAGATAGTAATAATAAGTCCAAGTATTCTCCCACAAATGTTCAAAACAGGAATAACGTAAGAGACAATATTTAAACAAGAGGAGAATAATTTAAACAGTTTTTAAAGTGGTTACAAGTTTTTATATAACAATATTATTTTACTTAAGCCACATAAAATTATTGTAACGAACAAAATTTGTTCTCAATTTTGTATTTCAAAATCATGGAATAAAAAATATTAAACAAAATAATATATTGAGGTTGATTTTGTATTATAGTTAAAATGGTTTTATAGGAGACAAAAATTTAGCTTAATTATTTATTATAATGTTTTGCCTGATTGTGTGTGGGAAGGAAACATAGCGAAGTAAGGTGTTGGGAACTGGCTGGTGTCGGTAAGAAACATTAACTGGAGAGATGTTAAAGCGACTGAGGGGTAAACATAGTTCGCCTGACAGCATGTTTCGATTGGTCCACGAAAGTCCACGTCATTGGCTGGGAACTTTTTATTGTAGTGGATTGAATTGAATGTGTGTACTTTTAGAATTGCTTCGTAACATAAAAGACCCATTCATTTTCATTCTTACAAGTACAACACCACACATTATTATTTGTTCAACACACTTTCCACGCGCCTCTCACACACGTCACACTTCCCACGCGCCTCTCTCACCCTCGCCACACTCCCTCTCCCTCACACCTCTTTCAGCCTTCACATTCTAATTCTAACTTCTCACGTGTTTATCTTCAACAACAATTTACGAAAGTTTCAAATTAATAAATTAAAAATATTTAAAATATTAATTTTCAACATTTAATCTATTCTTATTATGTATTAATAGGCATGAATTTTTTGTGTAATCTTAGCTAATTTTTCTATATGATATGAATTTATCATATTTTAACTATTTTTTAAAATTTATTACTACTCATTAGTTATAAGAAAGGTGATTTATTATTCATTTATAATTAATTATATTTTAATATTTGCTTACTTGAGATTAAGATATACGTTATTTGTTCGTATACATACCGATTTTTCGACTTTACCAAAATTCAATTTGAAGGGACTAGTTTATATTGATAAAAATCTTATCAATCACATCTTCTTGAGAAAATACGAGTTTAAGGTAAAATTCTTCTTTCAAACAGAAGACTTAATTTATATATAGACATCGAAATAATATCTGACAAAATAATTTATATATAAACATCAAATGAATATTTGAATAGGTGAATAAGTAAGATGATTCAAACATAGTCTTCTTATCTTCCTTGTTAAAACATTGATATTTCAAACAAATAAAAAATAAGTTCAATTTTAATAGTAACAAATATAATAGTTAAAAATAAATATAAATATTAAAAATACAATTGTTTTAAACAATATTTTTAAATTTATGATAATTCAATTATTAATTTCAATTTATCATACATGTCAAATTAATTAGTTTATCTCATAAATTTTTAAAACAAATTATATTAATAAAAAATGTTATTAAGAATGGATAATGCAATATTACACGTAACTCTAAACATTTTGTTTATTTTAATTTATAAATTTTAAAATATTTTAAATAATAATTCAAACTAACTTATGGTACGTATGACCCAATTTGTCATAATTTAATTTCTAATTAACTTTCAACTCCGGTAACTTTTGTTTACAATAAAATTATTCTCAATATACTATTTAGTTTTAATTGTTATATTTTTATATTGTATTATTGTATGTATCTTATATATATATATATATATATATATATATATATATATATATATATATATATGAAATATTTTTAATTAAGTTTAAGATAAATTTAATATAATTAAGTAAATGTTATACTGATTTGTGCCCCTTGAATTATAACAAAAACTACATTTTCTTAAAAAAAGGTAAACCATTAATTTAATAAAATTATGAAGACAAGGAAAAAAAAAACTAAAAAACTAACATTTAAAAAAATGCTTCTTGAAATAAAATTAAAAAAAAATAAACTACCAAATATTGTTTATAATTAAACTAGTATAAAAAATAAAACCTAGTTAAAAAAGTCTTGTGAAACATAATCTCAGTACTGTTTAGTAAATTATTATTTATCACTAACTTATACCATTTTTGAAAAGTGTCTACTAATATACTAGTTTAAAAAAAAATTCATCTCTAAATTATTTATCATTAATTTTATTGTATCAATATAAGACAATATTTTTCTTGGGTAACTATTCACATGTATATAATCAGATATTTGTGTGAAAATATTTTACATCGATATTAAATATAAAAATAACATTTGTCATGTACTTGTATAAGCTAAAACACAAGTTATAAAATACATAATTTAAATCAATATATGCTATATTTTTTAATATGAAAAACAATTTTTAGAAGTACAATTTTTATAGATATAATATAATGATACTATAATTAGTTTACGGCATAAAGATATTTTTTTAATTTGATTTCATATATAAAAAACTAATATTTAAATTTTAATTCAAATTTGAAATGAAATTCAAATTATTTTAAATTACTAATGTGTAAAAAATAAATTTTTAATGCAAGCAAATTCCACAATTTGTGGGGAAATATTTCTTAAAAAAGGTATAATCTAAATAAAGAATTCAAATTTCATAAAAATAAATAAAACACACTCACTTTTTGAGTCAAACATATTTAATTCGGTAACTTTCAATGATTTTTTTTCCCGTTAATTGTAGCCCAAAATTAATTATTACTTGTTATGTTAATTAAATATTTGACTGATTTTTAATTGTTGATATCATCAAACTTACAGATAGATATTGATGATTTGTATTACCATTATTCCAAACATGTCTATCTATTTAAGAATATTTTTTCACAGAAGAAAAAAAAAATTGAACTACGATTAACATGTTTGTTTTTTTTTTTCAAAAAGTTCGTTTTCAACTGGAATGTAAAATTTCACGTTACCTAGAAAGCACTAAATTATAACTTTCACTTTCTAAAAGAATTTGACGTAATTTTTGTGCTTTTAAAAGGGATTTCCGAGAACACACAGTATTATAATATTTATGGCAAAAGTTTTACTCAATAATATTTTTTAATACGTAGGAATCGCAAGATTAAAAGAAAAATTACATGGTTGGTAAGCATAATCATAATAAATTTCACTAAGCTTGAATTTTTAATACATAAAATAAACACTAAGACACATGTAAGCCAACAAAAAAAAATAGAAGTAACAAACAAAATGCATTTCATATAAGAAAAACCCACTAATGCAATATGAAAAGTGAAGATTCTTTCGGAATTCTAATAAATATTAGTTCTTAATTATAATTAATAAAATTAATTAGAAAAATAGTTATACCTTAAAAAAGTTATAAACATGACAATAATTTAAAATATATTTGAAAATATAAAATAATGTATATGTAAAGGCTCGAAAAGTAGACAAAATAAATAATTTGTTTAATAAGTGGAAAGTTAACAGCAGGGGAGAATAATTTGTGTGTGATAAAATCTTGACAGGAGCGCGTGAGGGTTGGAATTGCGAGTTGTCAATCAGGAGTTGAAGTTGGTTATTATTGAATAAGATACGACTGCATTTCGGCTCCTGTGGATTTCATCATGGTCCGTTGAAGAGATGGAATCTGGAATCTGAATGAATCAAACGGTAGTGATGTCAGGATGTGCAATCCGAAATGCGAAAGAGGCATTCACATTATTTGTACCGTTCAGAAAAGATCCAAGAAAATAAAAGGAATAGAAGAAGGAAAACCTTTACTCGTTTTCTTAATCGAATTTAAAATACTCTCCGTTATATTCACCAGAATCACTCCCACATTTCAACCCCCACTGCAAAAGAAACCCAACCCCTCTCTCTCATCTTGCTTTGTCCCATGTGTTTCTCCAAAATCCAAACTTTTTAGTCGCTTCCTTCTTTTCTTCGCCAAAACCTGTGGGATGTCGTCGCCGGGGTTCCCAGGTGGTCGACCCTCCGAATTCTACGGCGGAGCAACCGGATTCCCGACTCAATCCATGGCAGTTCAAACCACTATGAACAGCCACCCCGCCGCCGCCCACCACCCTCTCTACCGATCCCAACCTTCAATTTTGCTTCACCCCTCATCCCACATCGCCCAACACCAAACATCCACTCTCATCGGGAAACGTACCCTCGCCGAATTCCAAACCCACAACCTCAGCAACAACCCCAACAACCTTATTAGCAATAATAATAACCAACTCCTTCCGAACTATCAACTTCGTTCGGTAAAACCCAGAACTTTTCAACCCACCAATTTCTCCACAGCCTCTTCTGAATTATCCGCCTTTCCCTCATACCGTTACGGCGCGTCCTTTCTCCACCAACTTCGCCCTAACGCTGTTAACGCACAACCCGTCGCGAGTTCGATCCTCTCTAACACAAATTTCCCTCCGGTTCAAAGCAGGCTAAGCGCGACCCGGGAACCGGTGAAGAATTCAATAGACCACCGCCTCCAGGAGTTGGAAAAGCAGCTTCTTGAAGACAATGATGACGACCAAGGCGACGCCGTTTCGGTCGTTACCACCTCTGAATGGTCACACACAATACAGAACTTAATCACTCCACAGAAACGTGCATCGTCATCGCCAACTTCCTCTACGACGTCGTCCAACTCCTCCGCAGAATCCATCAGTGCCAAACAGTCCCTAACCGAGGCCGCCGAAGCGATTTCAGAAGGGAGATTCGACGCCGCGACGCAGATCCTAACCCGATTATCGCAGAATCCGGATCAACGCTTCGTAAATTGCATGGTTTCCGCCCTCAAATCGCGGATGAGTCACGTTGAGTATGCACCACCGGTTGCGGAGTTGTTCAGCAGGGAACACGCCGAGTCGACTCAGTTGCTATTCGAACACTCTCTCTTCTTTAGGGTCGCTCTCATGGTCGCCAACATCGCAATCATCGAATCCGCATTTGACGATAAATCAGAGAACGCGAAACTGTGCGTGGTAGATTTCGATATCGGCAACGGGAAACAATACGCGAGTCTTCTCCACGAGCTCTCCGCGCGTCGCAAGGGCACTCCGGCCGCCGTCAAGATCATCGCCGTGGCCGAGAACGGCGCTGACGAGAGGCTGAGCCCCGCGGGTGTGATGCTGGGAAGACTCGCGGAGCAACTCGGGATAGGTTTCGAATTCAAAGTGCTGAGTCGGAGACTCGCCGAGTTGACTCGCGAGTCGTTGGGTTGCAACGCCGACGAGACGCTGGCGGTGAACTTTGCGTTCAAGCTTTACAGAATGCCCGACGAGAGCGTCTCCACGGAGAACCCGCGCGACGAACTTCTGCGGCGCGTGAAGGCTCTCTCGCCGCGCGTGGTGACTCTGGTGGAGCAGGAAGCTAACACCAATACGGCGCCGTTCGTGGCTCGCGTGGCCGAGTCATGCGCGTATTACGGTGCGCTCTTTGACTCGCTCGAGTCTACTATGTCACGGGAGAATTCGAGGCGAGTTAAGATCGAGGAGGGACTGAGTCGGAAGGTGGCTAACACGGTGGCATGCGAAGGAAGAGACCGTGTGGAAAGGTGCGAGGTGTTTGGGAAGTGGCGGGCGCGCATGGGCATGGCTGGGTTCATGTTGAAACCACTGAGTCAGAGAGTCGCTGAGTCAATAAAGGCAAGACTCGGTGCCGAGAACCGAGTCGCTGTAAAGGTAGAGAATGGTGGGATTTGCTTTGGCTGGATGGGAAGAACTCTCACCGTGGCTTCTGCTTGGTGTTAATTACTGAACTCAACTTTTTACTTTTTTTTTTTTTTTTATTTAACTTTTCCATGGATATTGTATACCACATTGTTAGTATATTTTAATGTTACCTAGACGTGATGGTAAGTTGAAAATCATAGAGCTGGAAAATTGTATTGAAATATATCCTCCTTCCTCCTTCTACTACCAAACAAGTAAATAAAATATGTGTTTGGATATGGAGAAAATTTATGTGCCTTGTTCAGCATTTATGAATATGATGATTCATCTATGTACTTTTATCATCATCACTTGAGTGTGTGAAAAAAGTTGGTTGCAGTTTGGTACAGACCTTACTCGTGTGCATTATGTTATAGGATACTTTCTGCTTTCTAATTTCTAATGTCCATAATTGTATAGGTCACGTATGTGTTTCTTTTTTTAACGCAACTACTACAGTTTTGACTTTTTTTTAGTGATCTTTTCGTATTTTGATTACTTTACCTTCAAATTCCATCGTATTTTCAATAAAAAAAATATACATTAAATAATAACATGAGATTAATTGAAAAGAATCCGTTGAAAATAATGAATATTATTGTAAAAACAGTGCGACAATATGTTATACGAAATTTGTTTGGCAAAAAGGTGAAATTGTTTTCTCTTTTCTCGGGTGGTGAGTTGTGCAATTGGCTTCTTATACATATTTTTTGTAGCTGGTTATGTAAGCGTTATGTAGATGCTAGAAGAGCTATAATTCGGTGATGGATTTTTATTTTATTTTTTCCATTAATATAGGTAGGACTTATTATGATAGGTATATATTCTCATGGTAGTTGCTTAGCCAAAAGGAAAATAATTAAATAAATAATAGCGAAAGGTGGATGATTCACGTGCACATGTTGCAACGTAAAATTTGTTGCCAAATACTTCGCTCGTTACAACGTCAAGGCTTGCCCATTCTAGCAAAATCACGACATTCATGCAAATTGTCAAAGCGTGTGGAGACTTTTTTTTTTTTTTCACAATATTTCGTTGGGTGGATACATAAATATTTATTAAATCTTTTTTATAAATTAAAATTAATTCATGAATGTACAGTATAAAAATAAGATTAACTTCGGTTTAGAATGTCCTTCGTATACAAGGCATTAACAACATAAGTTAAATGCATTAATATTGTCACCAAGCCAAAAATTGTCGGGTATTGGGGATGTATGATCCAATTAATGCAGTTTTCAGAATTTGTTACTATATTTATTTCTTAGTCTCTGAAAGCATGGTAGTTTCGGCATAAATTACTTCATTTTCATTTGTTGTTCATTATGATTAATAAATTAATATTTATAATAAAAATGTTACCACCTTATGTAAATGTTTGAGAAAGATTAAACAACTAAATATAGTTTTTATCTCCCCGCACAAAAGCTGTTTCTATTCTTTTGTATTTATAAAAAAGATTAAACCCTAAAATAAAAAAAATAATCAAATATAATACCTTTCATGTAATCATGAGTGCAAATACAGGTTGTATAATTATAGTTGTTAATTGAAATATTTTCTTTCTGCATTTCTCTTAATAATTAACTTTAACATTTATTGACTTATTTACAATTAATTAAATTATTTAACAACATCTTAAATAAATAATTGCAGTCTAATTTAAAAAAAAAATAGTAGAACCAATAACGGAGGGAAGAATAAAACCTGCTATAACCCGAGAATGTTGGATTTGATGTTTGAATTGATAATCACCGACATGTCGCTCAAAAGCACGAGACGAGAAGAAGTTCATCTTTGCGAAGACGAAGAAGGAACTATGAATACCGCAATAAAGTCACAACCTTTTAAAGTTAAAGCATCCTTCACTTCAAAGAAAAAAACTAAAAAACTGTACTTTTTTTAGATTTATGAATTATGATGAGGACAAAGGAAGAATGAGTGTGATCCCTACTATTTACTAACACTAGTGTTCATCATCTAAACTATTAACACTATCCCTTCAAGGTAGTTGAAATTTTTTTACATTTCATTAAATGTCAAACAATAATTCTATTAGTAAGGTGAGAATTTGTTCACATACATTCAATGACAATTGTTTCCATTGTCACGTTGTATTAAATAATGGATAATAATAAATTCCTATTTTCTTAAAAGACTCATTCTTTGTGTTCCCTTGTCATATGATACAATCAATATTTTATGTAGGAATTTTCTCTTAACTTTCGTATGTAAGTTTAACGGGGACCATTTGAACACTGGCTTCAACCCGTTATTCCCCCACCCAATACGAGTTAAATTAATGAGAGATTCCATATGGCCAGTGTTCTAGTTATGTTTAGATCTTATTATGAACGAATCAAATTAGAAAGACCAAAATTTGATTTGTGTTCAAAAATTCAACTCCAAACCTTATATTTTATAAAGTAGGTTTAAGTCAAGCTAAATGTGATTTCATGTGTGTTGTAAACTACGATAAATTGGACCATAAATTAAATTTAAATTTGGGTTACTAAAACGATTCTTAAGCAAACATATTGATTAAAATTTAAAATTTAAATTAAAAAAAATATTATTTTTTATGTGCTTAAGTTAGTTTGGTCACATATAAATAAATATTATTTATAATCAATATTTTAAAGTTGTTAATTAAAAGTAATGTGAAATTTTTGTATGTAAATTGAACTCATATTTCTTCTAAATAAATCCTCTCGAATGATCCAAGAACCAACTTGGAATTACAATTTATAAAAGTTTTTGGAAAATTAGTATATGAAACCTCATTTTTCCTTCTTACTTCTTTATCGAAACCTTTCACATCTTTTACACACTAAATTTGTCTTCATCTCTCTATCTCTTCCTCCTTTTTAAAAAAATAAAATAAAATTAAAGTGTAAACATTTTTGTGTTGAAGTATTTGACATAAGTGTCTGTTTTTTAACTTTCTACCTTTCAGAGGCTTTTTGTTCACTAGCTGAACAGTGAATTCTGTAAATTTGACTACTATTTGTGTTTGAGATTTTTCAAAAAAATAAAATAAAATGGTCGCAATCTATTAGGAATGCCGGGACAAAAAGGCAAAATAAAGTAACCTAATGAACAAATTCATGATTATATATATAATTAATTACAAATGTCTAATACATTGGTTAAGTTATTTTTAAATTGACCAATTTTTATTTTATTACTCTTTAATGGACCATTGTATACATCCCTCTCAATCCCTTTAAAATTATCAAGTTGAATATAAAAATATAAAATAATTTAATTAGAATATATAATTTTATTTCATCAATGCCAACATCTCCGTCACCAATCGAGTCTAATACAAAACTTTTATCTTAAATTTATCCTGCGAATCTTATTCAACAATTATCGGCACAATCTTTACAATAAAACTCTATAATGTCTAATAAAATCTATTTATAGAAAATTCATATTTTTACACTTGAATTATTGTTGGATATATCTAATCTAAACTTATATTAATATGTTATTATTGAAATATTTTGATAATATTATAAATAATTATAATATTATTGTATTTTAGATTTTTTATATTTTAATATCGTCAAAATATTATTAATATTATATTAAAAATTTAGATATATTTAAGTCAGTCTTATAAAATTAATTTAATATGATAAATATTATATTTATTTATATATTTATATATTATTATATATAAAGATTGAAGATGAATTTTTATCATATAATATATATATATATATATATATATATATATATATTTATATATATAATTATGAATTTATTTAATGTTGGAATGGTTGAAGGAGTTTGAGAAAGTGATAAGTGCATGAATTTAAGAGATCGGTTGGCTTAACCCATGAGAACTACCACTTCACCTTCCCATTTTCTTTCCATGGAATATTGGACCCAAGGCTGCCACGTGGCAAGGGTCGATTCATCTGCCACCTGTATAGTCTTCTTGCTCATCTGATAGTATATATCTCATTTTTTTTAATTTTACATATTACATATATTTGTAACTGAAAATAATCTTATCGGAAAAATTAAATTTGAAAATTTTAATTAAATTAAAACAATTTTACTTTAAGTAATATACCCATTCATTAAGTTTAAGTTAAATAATCTAACTTTCAAGTTTATCTAATCATTTTTTATCGTGCCATAAAATTCTCCATGATAGTACCCATCATCTTAGGACGGATAACTAACTTTAGGGCAGTTGGTTTTTTATTTTATTTTAATATAATTTAAAAAAATGTTTTATGTTTTTTTAATATTTTATATAATAAATGTGTATTTATTTATTTTAGAATTTAGTCGTTATACATTATCTGTGTAATTTATTTTTGTTTATATTGTTATCTAATTATATATTATTATTATTATTGATATACATTTTAATTATAATATTAAATTAATTATTAAAAAATAATTATCAATATCAAAGATATTATATAATTTATTTAATGTGACATTATCTAGAATAAGAAAATGGATTATATTTGATGTATCAGCCCATCAAACCATTTTAAATTCATCGGTCAAATTAATATTTTTAACTTTGACCAAATGATCTATCTTTAAAATTTATTTACATATTAAAATAAATAATATAATTAAAAATATTATATTTTATTATATTATTAGAATATATAAATATATTATAATTTAAATTATAAATATTAATTAAATTTAAAATTATTAATTATAATTAAATATTTTATTGATTAAACTTTAATTATATATTATAATTATTTAACATGATAATTTTCTTAATTTATTTAATAAAAATATTAATTAATAAATAAAAACTTAAAATATAATTTATATATATATATATATTGTTGAATCAACTTACTAATTATTTTGTTTAAATAAATTAAGATTTATAATTTATTTTAACTATATTAGATTAGCATATCTTATCTTAACTTTTAAAACTAGATAAACTCACTCCTTTTATCATCTTAATATTATCATAATTCAAATTATGTATAAATATTTACTGTAATCATAAGATAAAAAAATATTTAGTTAAAGATTTATTTATTATTTTTAAAATTAATTTTCAATTTTTAGTTTTTAAAAATAATTGTTAAAATAGTTTTTGTTATTTAATTTTTAAAAACTAAAAAATAAAATGGTAAAATACATTTTATACAAGTTTTTATCCCGGTTAAGTCAATTTTGAAATAGTTTTCGTCAATATCTTAAACCATCAAAACAAATATATAAATCATATGATGAGAATTAAAATGTGTGACATAATTCTTTTAATATTCTATTATTAAGGAGAACTGAGATAATCTCAAATTTCTTATCTCATCATATAATTTATATATGTATAATTATTTCACTTAATATCAATTAATATTAAATAGAAGTTTTATATATAAAATGTTTTAAATTTTACATTAACGATGTTGTATAAAATCTGTAAACAACATTATAAAGAAAAGTTAAAAGTAGAGAATATGACTTTGATTATTTTAATTAAAAAGGAATGTGTTTGGAAAAGATGGTTGTTTTAAATTTGAGGAAAAAGTTAGTGGGACTAAAGAAGGTGTTTTGCATATTCTTAGTTTGGCCCTCTACACCGATTAAGAGCCACACTCTTGACGTAGTCTCATTTCAAAACCAGAATTATAGAATTGATTAAACTTATGGGTGTGACCAAGCAACGTTAAATATCCATTGCCCTTATCTATGATCCTACGCCACTTTTCAAGGACTTTGTTTTGCCAAAAAAGGGTTTTGATGGTCAATAAAGGTGAAGTGAGACCCCACAAAGCCATAATCGATTTCTTCCCTAACAATTAATTTAAACTTAGAATTGTTGCCAGGTTCCATCACATGTATTTGTATAGAGGGACAAACACAAGCCCTTTTTAGTAATCCACATTTTAGTACTACTCAAATTTTTACTATAAACTTTTTCTAATGATGTCAATGTTCATCACAATTTTACTCGGTAATATGTGTGTATCTATAAGAAAGGGATTACTTATTTTGAAAAAGATGGTGATTCGCTCAATTTCAAAATTCAAAAGCTTTGACCTTAAAGTTATCTTTTAGTTATGCTAAAAAATAAAAACTAATAAAATAATCACATGTATGTAGATTTATAATCAATATGTATTTATATTTTAAAAAGTTACACATTAAATATTCCCAAACAAATGGTCCCATAGTTTTGGGTGCCCCTTACCCCAAAAGAAATTGTGTGGGGTACATACATGAACGTGAAACATTAGGTACAATCACTAACAAACAACAAAACATTATAGTTTTAAAAATTCAAACAAAAATATCTTTTTAATTTTCACTTTCTTTGTTTCTTCTATATATTTTGTGTGCCACAATCCTTCATTAACTTTACACCATTTCCACCAATGCGCATCACTCCAACAAGACACGTTGAAAGTGTATGTCTATATAATTTTTTATTAATATTTATAGCAAAAATAGATAAAATAAAATAAATTAGAATTTTATTATTATTAATGTTGTAAAAAAAAACTTTATTTTAACTAAGTTTTTTAATTTACGGTTTTTTAAAACATATTTTTGACTGATACTATTTTTTTTATATATATAAACCATTGAAAAAGTTTATTAGCAAGGGTCTTATGATTAGACCAAGAATTTTTAGTTGTAGATTTGTTCTAGTGGTGACAAAGCCTAGCTACCTACCTACTCTACCCTGTTTCCACTCCCAAACACATTAATTAACATTTGTCTAACATTTATTGGCAAACTTTTCATAGTGTGCACATTGATATATAAATCACCACATTTTCCTTTTTCTGTCCCTCCAAATAAAAATATAACAAAAAATAGGATTTCTTTTACAATCAATATTCTTTTATTTTAAAATTATGGTTAACTTTGATCTTCATCATTACTTTATCTTATTTATGATAGGTATAGAAAATATTTAAAATTAGGTAAAGAAAATATTATAAGGAAAATAGTACGCAGTATAGTTTTTTAAATATGAAGTAAACAATTAAATATAAATAGTTTTTTTGAACAATGGACAAATAAAGAATAGAAAGAATCTGTAAAGTTTAAAGTTTGGGTTATAATATGTTGTGTCTTTAGACTATATAATGTAAAAATACTGCTAAAAAAATATTTAATTATTTTAAAATATGATTGGTGAATATTAAAACATATTATCCATCTCTAGTAAACATCCACCCATATCATAGGAAGCCCACAAAGAGTTCATGTTAAATTTTCTATAATCACGTCCAAACATCTATTCATTTGATTTTAAATGAATTTTACATATTTATAATTATATTAAATAATTAATTTTGAATTCAAATAGTTTTAATTTTTTTTTGTCGGATAAAAAAATATAACAAGTTTATTCATAAAAAAGAAAACAACTACCTGGGCCTATTTTATTAGCACTCATCCAACTAAATGGGAGAACCAACCTGAGCTTATGTTAATGTTATACTCCAATTGTTTTTTCTTTTTACACACCATCGTTGGGCCAAGAGAGGAAGTGGGCTCTTTTTTTTGTTAAATATTTTTTTGTTTTTATATTTGTGTTGTCAAACTTATTTTAGTTTTTTTATTTAAAAATCTATTAATTAATCTTTAACTTATAAAAAATAAACTTTTATCAATTTTATACCAATTAAAAAATTAAATATTAAATATAAGTAAAAAAAAAACTAAAATTATATTTAATATTTTTATTAACTTTATTAAATAATAAAATTAAAATAATTAAAAAAATATTTTTCGTTGAAGGACTAATTTTTCTGTCCATCAAGAGTATACATTAATATGTTTAATCACTATTTTGATTATGTTGGTGGGGGATGGATGCTATTTATGCCCCTTGTTCTATTATTTAAACTTTTACACCACTTTTATAATTTTCTGATTAATATAATTGAGAAAAAACAGTAAACAAAACAATACAACAACATCTAATATAATTAATTCATTGGAAAATTAAATAATATATTAATAAAATAGACACCTGTAAAATACAATAAATACGCATCCTATTAAATAAAAAAAAATAAGAATTTTTTATTACATATTTCATCTAATAATATTGGCATATCACACATAATAATATTCAGACTATTTGCAGGGTCTCATCTTAAAAAGAAAGACCCATCCAAAAATAAAAGTATGCCAATTAAAAGTAGCAAATACACGGTATTCTTTAGTAAAAGGCGAAAGAATAGTTCGCTCTGTACTTGTTACATGGCTGCACAAATTAATAGTTATACAAAGTCTAGATTTTATAGTATAAACAGTCCACCCTATTCATTGTGGTGTTCTATGTGGACCTTTGTAACAGAAACATGGAAAGGATACTCTGTCTATATCAATTGAAACATCTCCATAGTCAAAAGTCCTATTCATCAATCCAATAATAATTCTTTTTTCATCTTACTCATGTTTTCCTCATTCTTTCTTAATGTCTCAAAGCAAATCAGGGAGAAGATAATTTATCTTTGTTGAAATCTTGATTGGCATACAAATATCATGTCCCTGATTTGAGTCAAAACACAATAATGATTTTTATCCTACCAACCACCGTTTTCCAGTTTTTAGTTTTGTAAGGGATGGTAATCTGTTTTCTTTTTATGCTGCTGAAATAGTATTACAGTCCTAACAATATCATGAACTACAGAAATTTGCATTGAGTATATTCATCTATTTCTAATAATATTCTTATTTCTCCAGGACAATAATCTCATCCCTCAAAACTAATATTCTACCTTCTCAACTATGTTTTTTAACCATTATATTTTATTGAAAAATTAGTTATTTATAAATGTATAAAATATTAATATTAATTGAACGTAATACTACATGACTTGTTAATTTTTTAATTTTTTTTTTTTACTTATGAAGAAACACACAAATCTACACACAATTCTATTGAAAAAATTTAAACAAAATCTAAAATCTTTAAGAAACATGACATAATATTCATCCGTATCAAATGCAAAATCTGTTTTGACGTATCAATCAATGTAATCTCTCACCTATTGGTATTACAATTTATTTATTGAAGACTAAACTATACTTGATGCAAATATAGTTAGCGGTTAAATTAAAAAGATGGATAACTAAACTGCAATATGTAAAAATTTAAACTAACCACACTTAACTACATGTTTTTTAACCTTATAACTAAAATTTCATAGAATTAACATTAAACATCTCAACAAATATTCTTTTATAATAAATGATAACATTAGACATTTTAACAAAAAAAATTTCATAATAAATAATAACATTAGACATTTAACAAAAATTCTTTTATAATAAATAATAACATTAGACATTTTAACAAAAAAATTTCATAATAAATAATAACATTAGACATTTAACAAAAATTCTTTTATAATAAATAATAACATTAGACATTTTAACAAATTCTTTTATAATAAATAATAACATAAAACATTTTAACAAAAATTCTCCTATAATACATAATAACATCAAACATCTTAAAATTAATTTTTTTATAATAAATCCTAACATTACACATTTTACTAACTAATCTTTCCTTTCTTAATAAGAATTAAAATTTTCAATAATAAACAACATAATTAAATCATTTTACCAAAACACTTTAAACTAAAATTAGAAAAATTTAAATAAATTAACAAGAAACATTTGACGAAAAATTACAAATATCTCGAGGAACATTCCTGAGATTTCAAAGAAAACTTTAACCAGACACTAGCAAAATTACAAACATTTTGAAGCACATTTCAACTAACATCATTGATATCTTTTGACAAAATTTACAGAGATTTCACAGAAATTTCTTCCAAAATGTATTACTCTTCCAAAGTTTTAGCTAAAATTACAAAGATTCAAAGATATATGTTATAAATTAACACTCTTTCTAAAATTTAACTACATTTACAGAGATTTCAAAGAAATCTCTTCAAAAAATTAGCGTATGCTGTTTATAGCAGAGAATACACGGTATTCTTTAGTAAAAGGCGAAAGAATAGTTCGCTTTGTATTCACTGCACAGCTCCGTGCTTTGAGATATAGATACCTCTAAAAGTTATAGTCTAAACAATCCATCGTGGTCAGAATGTTGTTCGATGTGGACCTCCTAAAATGTTAGTAACATAACCAAAATACAATAAGAATAGGATTTTCTCTGACTTGGTCTTTGTTGAATTGAGACGAGACCAATCAATGTCTGATTTATGACTCCTCAAAAATGGATTTACAGTACTGTAAGACATGGTTATTACTAGTTTTGCATAGCGAATATTTAATGACACCAATTAAGAGATATATTCTACAGTAATATGTCTTTTCATGCTGAATAAATAATTTCTAAAAATTAACTTTTATTTATTTTTTGTGATGAGAAATATAAGTCACAAGATCTTAATCTTATTTTAAAAAATAAAATTATAAATATCAAAATATAATTAATATCAAAATATCCTAATAAATTCTTAATTATTATTTTTATTTAAAGTTTATCTTAATAAACTCTTAAACTAATTTTTTTAATTTAATCTTAGGTGAAATTTCTTTTTTTATTTTATTTAATCTTAGGTGGAATTTCATTTTTTACACTTTCTTAGGCCAAAATCATATACAAATTATGTTGAAAATCTCAAATAAAACTACTTTTGATTAGAAGATTCTATACATCACCAACCTTAAGGCTATAATTTTCTCAATTATATCTAAATTAACTTTTCCTTGTTTGTACCGTATGGGACTCTATTTTTACCCTTGAACTCCAATAAATTAGAGTTTGGGATGTCAGTAACACTTGGAACGCTTTATGGGCAAGCTTACGGAGCAGGGGAATTTCAGTCTCTTGGAACTTACCTGTGAAGGTCATGAATTGTTCTAGATACCACTTGTATAATTTGGTCGCTTATTTATTTATTTATATACGACTCCACTCTCAGAAGTATTTGGTCAAGAAAATGATGTAGCTGAACTCGGTGGCCATTATTCACTTCTGTCCATTCCCAACATGTTTTCCTCTGCCATCACTTTGCCCACCGAAGAGGTTCCTTCAGGTCAAGAATAAGGTTAATGTGATCATGCTCGTAGCAATTATGGCCTTGCTTTTGAACATTGACCTTCTTTATCTTTTCAAAGTCTAGTCCTGGGGTATAACTGGGGCATCTATGTCTTCTAATACCTCATACTGGATGAGTGCTATGCTGTTTCCCAAGCGATTTATGCAATAGGTTTTGGTGAAAGAATGCACAGACTGGGTTGTCATGGTTGGCTTTAAGAGATCTTTGGGGCTTTACTGAGCCAAGTCTTGCCTCATCTCTAATGATATGCTGAGCAATTGTATGCCCCTTAACTCTTCTCCTTGGTTTGTTGTGTTTCTTTATGTTACAGCATTAAGTTTTCTTACTGGCAAATGATGCTTACTTATAATGAAAATGCTGCTAAGGTAACAATCACTAGAGACTGCAATTATTAATAGGAAAAAATTTAGATAAAGTTCTTAAATCAGATAATAAAGTGTGAATGTAAACATTTCGATATACCGTTGATATCCTTATGCAAAATTGATTCACTTCACAAACAGATCTAACCCATCGCAAGCCCCTTTTTGAAACCATAGCATAAGACCAAAATTTGTAAAGTTTTTTTTTTTTAGTTATTAAAATATGTAGTTGTTTTTGAAAAATTATGTAAAATAGACAAGTTGACTATTTCATTTTATTGAAAACATATGTGATAACATGATTTTTTGTTTGTTTTATTTTTTAAAACTAAATTGTAGTCATTTTTAGAAACAAAGTTTAATTTTATTATTATAATAAAACTGAATAAACATAACTTAACTTTAAATGAAGTCATACTTCTTCATACAATTTCAATCTTATTATATAACTATTAAAACAGAAGATTAAAATATAATAAAATTTGTTATTGAAATATGATTTCTGTAAAATAAAATGAAAATTTTAAATGTAATTTTTCGTTCTCACTTAAAAAAAAATATTTTGAAGATTTCAAAAAGAATTTACATTATTTTACTAAAAAAACTGAAAATAAACTAACAGAGTTAAGGTGATTTCACCAATCACAATCAAAACATAAAAAAAAAAAAATATATATATATATATATATATATATATATATATATATATATATTATATTATGATCACAATTTCCCAATACTGATTTGAAAAGTATACTATTTTCATTCTTTTTAAGTGTTTTAAGGTTTCCACGTTGAAATGAATAAAAGATGTTTTTATTAAATAGTTTTTAAGTTTTATACCTTTTAAAATAGTTTTTTTTTTAAACGATCATGTCCACTTCCTATCTATCTCTCTCTCTCTCTCTATACATATATAATCATTCACAACAACCAATATTTATTATTCATTCACAAATTTTTTATTAATATTGTACAATAATATTTATATTTTGCTTGAAAATAAATATTAGATATCCATATCATTAAAATTATATATGTTTTGTAAAATATTTTCGTTTTAGGTGGTATTTTACTATTTTTTTTTCTTACTTTAAATTGAGTTTCTCTAATAGAGAAATCCCAAAACTTACACTATCTTTAATTATATTCATAAAAGACAAAAATCTACAAATCAATCATATAATTAAAATTTTAAATTAATCAAAATTCATATTTACCAAAAATAATCAATTGATAAAAACTTGACATATATTCTTCTTTATAAACAAAAATTTTAAAAATTATTATTAAGAAAAATTCATTTAAATAAATGTCTTATTTTTTACTAATATAAATATCAGAGTGTACTTTGGTTAAGAAAAACAAATAACAAAAGAATTAGGTGAGAGATTTTAGAAAAAAGTAAAAATTTATAAAAAACAGATAAATAATTATTTTATAAAAATAAATTTTAAATAATTAAAATGTTATATTTATAGTTTTAAAATAAAAAGGATTATATATTCAAATTTACTTAAATTAACTACTTTCACTCTTATGTTAGTAAAATTTTAATCCATATAATTACTCAATTTTAATAATTATAGTAAATAAAATATACAACTTTTTAAAATAGGACAAATACTAAAATAAAATATTTATTTCATTCTAATATAAAATAAGTTAGTAAAATATTTATTTTTTTAATTGTGCGATTTCAAACATAATATAAAAAATATAAATATAAATTAATACTAATTAGAAATATGACCACAAAGGTCCAAACATACACTTCAGCAAGGTGTACAAAAGACCCTTATGTTAAAATTGATAGAAAATATTCAATTTAAATGACAATAATTAATGAAGTTTCTTTTTTAAATCATATATTTTTATTTATTTTTAAGATTTTACTTTTAAACCTAGAAAGACCTAAACAGATACTGTTGAGAGTTGGAGTGGAGGCAGTTGAGATAAATAGACAATCATTCAATTTAATTGATAATTGTTAGTGATTTTTATCTTTAAATATTATTTTTATTTACAAATGAAAAAATAATTTGTTTATGAAAATAAAAAATGGAGTTAATTTCACTTGACTTAATTATATGTTGATTTATTGTTTTAATGGATTATTAATGAAATGTTATTTTTTTCTTTTATAAAATAACTCTCTTTTCTAAAATTCAATTTTATCAACCTAATTAATTAATCAATAAATATTATGTGAACAGCCATTTATGTTGATTTATTGTTTTAATGGATTATTAATGAAATGTAATTTTTGTCCTTTTATAAAATGATAGACTTTTCTAAAAGTCAATTTTGTCAACAACCTAATTACTTAATCAATAAATATTATGTGAACAACCATTCATAAAACTTAAATAAAATACTGTGATATATAACCCAAATTAAATTAATCTAACATTGTTTTATAGTTTAATTATATATATATATATATATATATATATAATTTTATTCCTTTAAATTTGAGAAATTGTTTTAGAAGATAATGTGTAATATTTTTTTTATCACAAACACAAAAATATAAAATTATAATAAAATATAGATATATATATATATATATAATCAAATTTAAAACTAATAATCATTATTATGTTTTATTTTTTAATAAATTATTAATGAATATTTTAAAATTGAAACGAAACAGGGATTAAAAATACAATATTTAATTGATATTAATAATTTGTTTAAAATAATTAAAACACATCAAATAAGATTTAGATATATAATAGCATGATTTTATAGTGATAAAGAATAAATTAAAACACAAATTTATTTAGATTCTTAATATTTCAAACACACTACAAATAAAACAAAGATTGTGTACAGTATTCTTAGCAATAGCAAATTTAAATACGGAATGAAAAATTATTAACATTTATAAGATGATTTTATTTTATTAAAATTTGTATTTTATTTTTTGTTGAAATAATTTTTTATATTAACTAATTTTATAGCTAGATCCAACTAAGTACGAGACCATTAAGTCAACTGCGTGTAATTTTGAAGATCATGATTATTGTACTCTATCCTTGTCAACTATTGAAAATCATGAATATTGTGTACGGTGTGGAATTAACTCCTCCACAACTTTTTCAATTCTTCTTATTTTTATTTTATTTTATATAATGTCTATTTTACATGTAAAGACAATAAACTTTTTTTTTTAATCTGAATGGGAAGATAAATTTTCAATTTGACACAATAACTTACTCCCTAATAAAATTTGTTAAGCTGATTTGTTGTAGTTCAATAAAAATGTAATTAAAAATACAGTTGAAACTTAAAATGAAAAAAATAAAAATAAAATATATGCTTAATTCTCGTCATTTTAATTTTGAAAGTATTTATAGGAAATTGAAAATATAGTATTTTGAAAAGTTAATAAAATATTTGAAAAATAAAAATACTAATATTCTAATACTTACGCGGATTTCAGTTAAAAAATTATAAATAATCTTGTTAACAAATTTTAAAACTTTATTCGATAAAATTCAGAGACACAGTAAAAAAACACATAAAATTATGTTTTTAACATTTATCCCATAATGGTTCCAACAAACTTTTTCATCAATATTTTCCTTTGGCTACCTAACACTTTACTTTCCACTACCATCTCTAACACCATTCGTCACACTTAACTACACTCCTATTTCCAGGGTTTTCATTTCTCCACGCATACACCACCTTGATTCACACGTATTTCATTATTTATATCTGTGTCAGCAGGTTATGTTCAATCTCAGACACTTCTGTTGTCAAACATAAATGTGAAAAGTTTTTTTTATACCTTTTTTTTATAATTTTAAAATATTATTTTTTTAAATATTTCATTGATAATTTTTTAATAATTGATAAAAAATAAAGTAAAATAGATAAATAAAATAATACAAAAATTTAAAAATAACTATTAAAAAAATTAGATTATCAATATATCATAACTCACTTGAAAATTAATATCTTTTATCATTTGAGTTAATTTATTATAATATTTTATTCTCCTACCAATTTATTCACAATGCATTGATGTACTGAAGGTGAGACGATATATTGGGTGAAATATTCATTTAAGAAAGATGCAGTGAAAACATGATTTAGGGAAAAAAATTAAAAAGTGTTTAAAATAAATATAACATTATGTCTCCTTTACTCATTTCTTCTCCATTACTAAACTTGGTTTGTGGGGGAAAAATCTTGCAACTTCGTGTGGACATGAGGGTATGAGTAAAATGTCAAATTTCTAAAAAGGGAAATCCTAAATTTGAAAGCCTAATTAAAATCATCTCATGTCTGAAACTCCAAACATCAATCTTTTGTCAACCCCAAATTTCAGAAGGACCAAACCTGAATAATGAATAAATACTGTTAAACCATTAATATGAAACATCTATGTGATAGTCTTTTCTACATTAATAAAATTATAGTATATAGGGTATCCTAAATCGTTGAGAGATTAAAGTGTACATTTTTATATTACTTTTTAAGTATAGATCACACTTTTTTTTTTCTATACGAGTATTATTACTCTATCAGTTAACACAACTACATTTTTTAAATTAAAATGTAAAAGTATTTTTAAACTAAAACCATTTAATGCAATTTTTTTTTTCAATAGTTTCATTTCGCTTTTAACTTAGTTTTTGTCATGGATTTTTTATAGCACTTCACACGCGGTATTGTCTTTGAACTTTTTAGTTGTGATGATTGTGTCATATTAAAAAATTTTAGAAAATAAAAATATTAAATAAATGTTTATTACGTCTCATAGAAAGTACATAAACTTTTAAAATCACCGAATTTATAGAGGGATAAAAGGACAAAATCTAACATAGAGTTTTCTATTTTCTTTAAATTAAAGGAGAAATAATTTAGTGAAATATACCATAAAAGAACTATACCATACAAATCTCACAAATTTCAATTACACTAAGAAAATTTATATAAACAATAACAAATACTGTCAAAAGAGTATGTAAAAAAAAAAAACAGCTTATGCAAATTTTCTTTATTTTATTTTAACCTAGAGACTCTTTTTGTGCCAACCCAAAGTATCATCCCAGAATCCAGATGATTTTTCTTTTTTTTTAATTTTGTTATTGCAAATTACAAGAAAGGTAGAAGCAGTATGGAATTGCAAGAGGTACTGTTGGAAAAATTAACTTGATAATCTCAACTTTCTCCTAAAGATAATCCTAGGACAACGCGATATTTTACTGAAGAGTACTATAGAACAACTTCAAATTTGTTGTGCATTAAATGCATGCAGATATTGTCGTTTCAAGTCACCGTCACATTAAAACAAAACCATCATTATTTCTTTTATTTATTTTTTTAAATTAATAGGTGCAAAATATTATTGGTATGATATATGAATAAGAGCGAGCAAAAAGGAAATTGCATTGATGATAAAAGACCCGGTCTTTATTTAGTTATTCCTTGCCTAATTTCTGCATGCAGGATTAATATCCGTGAGAGTGGTACACATAAGCGACTAAGAGCTTCTCGTTCTGTGCGGAGTTTGACGTTGGATCGGAGGTGTACACGGTGATTGCGATGGAAACTCCCCTGCTGGTGAATAGCGAAGGGGGCGCGCAGGTAGCCGAGGACGGTGACTACGCGCCGGTGAAGGATTTCAAAGATGTTAAGAACGTGTTCTGGACCGAGACAAAGAAGACGTGGCTGATTGCGTTGCCTATCGCTTTCAACATATGTTGCCAATTCGGTGTGAACTCTGTCACGAGCATCTTCGTCGGACACCTCGGCGACATTGAGCTCTCTGCTGTCTCTCTCATCAATTCCGTCATTGGCACTTTCGCCTTTGGTTTCATGGTTAGCCCCTTCTCTTCTCTTCAATACCGAACGACGTAACTTTCAATCAATATGTTGTTTTGCTGTTCATGAGTATCGAGATCGGTATTATTTATTTTTTTAATTATGCTGTTTTCGGTTTTCTTTTTCTTTTGTTGGTGTTGGGGAAACCGAGTAATTTTATCTTATTATTTAAGGAGATTCTTAATATTCTGAATAGAATGGAAATGATATATATATATATATATATATATATATATATATATATATATATATATATATATATATTACAGAGTAATCTAAGTCTTGCTCCTGATTTTGACCTCAAGAATTTTATTTGATTCTATATGTAGAAGAGGGGTCTTTTGTTCTCGTTGCCGCTAATTGTATTTTCCTTCGTCTTACTAGGTTTTTTAATTTTTATGATATTAATTATATTTTTTCTTTGTATTTAGGAAAAAAAAGGGGGCTTTGGCAGAAAGCAATTAATTTAAGATTTTGGGTAAATCCACTAGCATTTCATTTTACTACAGTTTCAAAATTTGTCATAGGAGTTCTTATTTATTGTGAGGATAGTTGTGTCTTCATCTTGGAGGAACCAAATCCTAAAGTGATATTGCAGAAATTGTATCTGTCAACCGAAATATGTTTTTTAAGAACAAAATCTAACGACACTGTATAAAACCTTGTAGCTTGGGATGGGAAGTGCAACTGAGACGCTATGTGGACAAGCTTTCGGAGCTGGGCAGATTCATATGCTTGGTGTTTATATGCAACGCTCATGGGTGATTTTATCAGGGACCAGTATTTTGCTCTTGCCAATATACATTTTTGCTGGTCCAATTTTGAAGCTTCTTGGTCAACAGAAAGATATAGCTGATCTTGCTGGGGATTTCAGTATTTTAGTAATCCCGCAATTTCTTTCACTTGCCTTTAATTTTCCAACGCAAAAGTTCCTTCAAGCTCAGAGTAAGGTTAACGTCATTGCATGGATTGGGTTTGTGGCTTTAGTTCTGCACGTTGGGTTGCTCTGGCTCTTAATTTATGCGTTAGATTTAGGCTTAACTGGTGCAGCTTTGGCATTTGATATCACGAGTTGGGGAATTACAGCGGCTCAACTTGTTTATGTTGTGATCTGGTGTAAGGATGGATGGAATGGATTGACATGGATGGCTATTAAGGATATTTGGGCCTTTGTTAGGCTTTCTCTTGCATCAGCTGTAATGCTTTGCCTTGAAGTTTGGTACATGATGAGTGTCATAGTTCTTGCTGGCCACCTCAACAATGCAGTGATTGCTGTTGATTCCCTCTCTATATGGTGAGATCATACTTTCATTCACATAACCAGCTAATTGGAGTAGCATAGTATGCTGCACGTTCCATAGATATGACTGGAAGGATATGGTTTAGATGAAACAAGAAATCTTTATTAAACTCTCTTTGTAATTCTTTGCAACTATAATCAAGACAAAAATAATTCTATCATGCAAATACAATCAATATTTAGTTAAATAACTAGTCAATTTGCTTCCTGACGTCTCACTATTTGTCTGTCATTTTCGTAAAAGTATTTTCATACTGACATCAGATTGTGTAAAAAGTGAGTCGGAGGAGAGGCAAAATTGAAACCAAGGAATATGAGAGGGAATAGACTCAGTTAAATATCTCTTTAGTGATTTTGTTTGATGCATTGTATACACTATGAATTCATTCAACCTCAAATCATTCCTCCATCGATTAACAGTCCCACGTTTTACATTTGCATTTAATTATTCAAATAATAGTTGCATGGTAACCTTTTTGCTAATAATTTCAATGATGTTTTATAGCATGAATATCAATGGGTGGGAAGGCATGATCTTCATTGGAGTAAATGCAGCTGTCAGGTATGCAACCAAAATTAATGTCTTTTGAGTTTGATTTTTGTCTGTTAAATCCGGAAAATATGTTGACAACTGAACATTGTTAGTATTGGTTGGTTGCAAATTTGAAATGCAGGTTTTTAAGATAGCCATGTAATTTGTGTGGTTCATGTTTGTGTTTTTCTTCTTTTCAGTGTCAGAGTTTCCAATGAACTTGGGCTCGGACGTCCAAGAGCTGTCAAGTACTCTGTCTACGTGACAGTCTTTCAGTCACTTCTCTTGGGACTCTTTTTTATGGCTATTATTTTCGCGACAAAAGATTACTATGCCGTCATTTTTACTAACAGTAAGGTTTTGCAAGAGGCTGTTTCGGAACTAGGATTCCTCCTCGCTATTACAATGGTTCTAAATAGTGTTCAACCAGTGATTTCAGGTATGAATCGATTACCATTTTTCCTTGTCTACTTCATAAAGGGTAACAGGCGGCTCCCTCCCTTTATCTAATCATAATAACAATTTTGAAATCATTCTTATAGGTGTTGCTATTGGAGGTGGGTGGCAGGCCCTGGTGGCCTATATCAACGTAGGTTGTTACTACTTATTTGGGCTTCCACTGGGGTTCGTTCTTGGTTATACAGCAGATTTGGGGGTTGAGGTAATATACCACAACTCTAATTGTATTTCCATCAAAGTCTCCTTTGATAAAATTCATAAATTTAGTGCAAGCAAACTGTTGAGTTTTCTATATTTAGATCTGCAAAATTAGAGAAAACAGCAAAATTTCTATGCTGATGCTTGCTTAAATGTCTGTTTTTAATAACCTTTATCCAAGACTAGTTAATTGTTTTTCCTCGTTCAGGGACTTTGGGGTGGTATGATGTGTGGAATTCTTCTCCAGACCTTGCTGCTCATGTTGATACTTTACAAAACCAATTGGAAGAAAGAGGTAGGCAACGCCTTTTATTCTCTTATAAACTTTTGTAGGAATTTTACTTCCAGTTCTTCAGAAAAGTGATACTTCACTTCCACAATAACTTTTTGCAATATTAAGTTTTTAGTTCAGCTGATACTAATTTTATAAAAGAAAACGAGGCAATTTGGCACATGGTGGAGCTTTTTATATATATGAATAGGTTTTGAAATACAAAGCAAATATTTACCTCTTCTTTCCTATCCTTGCTCCTTCCCTTTTTTTTCTAAATTTGCTTGAATGAATTCAGAGATATTGTAGTTTCTTTCAGTCATCTAACGCTTCGGACTTGTAGGTGGAGCAAACAAATGCTCGCATGCGGTTATGGGGAGGTCAAGATCTTCAGGTTGAAAAAACTACTGGCTTTGCTTAATCGTACACATCTTCCTTCTCCACGCGGGTTAAACTCGTTTTTCTACGTGATCTTTGTAGAGTTATGTTTTTTTTTTATCTGTTCTGAGTAAAATTATGGCAATGGTGTCCCAAATCCATTCGGTCAAAATGTTGCTCTCTCGGTTAGGTCCCGAGCATAGTCTAGCTGCGGTATCTATCTGATGAGAATGGTGAAGACAAAAATAGTTGTTTTTCAATTTAATTTTTGTTTTTTAGTTATTGAATATATATGTATTTTTTATTCATGAATTTGCATATTTTTTACTCGATTATGTTGCACATTGGAGGACCAAGGGTCGGGGATGAGTCTATGCCAAGCTAGATTAGTGTCAGAAAATCTCCTTAGATGTAAAAAAAAAAAAATTCTGCACTTACTTTTCATTAAACATTTATACAACAAACCTACCTTTTGGTTTGAACAAAAGAGAGCCAAGACAAAAAAATAATAATCTGGTGGGAAAGGAATTATCAACAACAACTACAAAAATTGTAGAACTATAAATAATCTTTCTTTCTCAGTTAGATAATTTTAGCAATCCTAATTTTCTTAAATAAATATCTTTCAGATCTCGTTAAGATTTTGTTTGGTAAAAAAGAGAAAAGAAGTAGAAAGAGAAAAAAATGAGTTAAAAAAGAGAGAGAAATAAAATAAGAGTGAATCTTGTAAATTTTTTTATTCGCGTGTAGCATTGTTTTAATAAAAATTTTATACATAATATTCTGTACTTATTGTTTACAGCACAAATATTTTAAATAAAATACTAAAAATCTTCAAATCTACTGATACGCGTCTATAAAAATATTGAGAATTTTTTTTTACATATCATACAAATATATTTATATAATTATATTATTAATATATTTTTTATAAATATAATAAATATAAATGTATTTAATATATATATTTATTTATTTATTTATTTTTTATAAATATAATAAATACATGTATATTTATATATTTAATAAATATATATTTATATCTTTCTATATACATAATAACATAAATAAATTATATATATATATATTAATTAAGTATAAATAATATTTCTTTTATAAAAATATATAAATATTTTTATTATATTTTAATACGTTTGGTATAAATATTTTGTTAAAATTTTGTATAAATAAAAATTTTAATTAGATAATTTGAGTAAGATATACTATTTGAATTAAAGTGAATTGATATTTTAAATATTAAATCAATGAAATATGAATAAACAACGAAACATGAATAAACAAGTTAGAAAATCACAAATGAGTTGAATAATTATTTATTAATGATTATAATGCCACATTACAAAACTACGATAGATTTATCTATGAGAAGTTGATCCCTTAAAGTCAGGTTATGTAAACAATGATTTCTTGTGTGACCTAGAGTGTGACAATAGGAACATTTCTTTTGGTGACCTTCTTCGCAGATATCCATTTCAGTCCTAATTCGTGTTTTGGACGACCCTTAGAACTTCTTCTTGTTGCTGGGTTGGGGCAAAGTTGTGGGTCTTGATATGATGACCAATAATCTTTGTGCCTAAGCTCCCCAAACAAATTGTCATACACTTTGTTGACTACATCCAACCTGTAAACAAGATTGATGTACATCTCATAATCATGGTGAGCATGTTTGCATGCTGCAACCACATGGGAACATGGTAGATGAAGTTTTTGAAACTTCCCACAATCACACCAAGTTTCATCTAGTCTAACAACAAAATTACCAGCCGGTCGAACTTCTCTTGGGTTGGCGATCTCCTCCACCAAGAATCTTGTGCTGCTTCTATCGAATTCCAGCACCTTATGAGTGTTTGATTTTGTATAAGCATCTTGTAAGACCTTTGATGCAACTTCTGAATGGACATGACCAACATTAATCATTGCTGTGATTTGCCTCCCTCTTTTTGTGAAAAATTTGTTGCATCTAGTGTATGTGACCATGACCATAGAGGAGATTGGTAAATTCCTTGTTTTCTTTAGGACTGAATTGATGGATTCAGCTAAATTGGTTGTTAGATGACTCCATCTTCTACCATCATCATATGCAAGTGCCCATTTATTCCTTAGAATTTCGTCAATCCAGGTTGCTGCTTCTGGATTGGCTTGTCTTATGATGTTGTAGTAGTAGTTTGCTCTTGGCTCAGTCATTGCGTATGCTGCATGTTGAAGTAATAAAAGTTAACATAGAATAAACAAAATGACATAGTAAAACAATTTAGATAGAATAAAAGTTGTTACCCATATTGATAAGGTCTTTTTTTAGAGCTGCATTTTTTAATCTTCTCATAAAATTTTGTGCAATATGTCGAATGCAGTACACATGCATATAGTTACCATCAGTCCATCCACTCTCAGGTCTTGTGTACGCTGCATGAATTGAGTTGTGATGATCCGAAATTAAGCACAAGTTATCCTGAGGTGTGACATACCTCCTTAGGTTTTTTAAGAAAAACAACCAAGCATCTGCAATTTCACCTTCAACAATTGCAAAAGCAATGGGAAGTATATTGTTCATTCCATCTTGTGCAACAGCGAGTAGTAGGGTGTCCCTATATTTGCCATATAGAAATGTCCCATCTATTTGGACTAGTGGTTTACAATACCGAAAGCCATCAATGCATGGCTTAAAGGTCCAGAATAGTCTTTTAAAGTATATCTTGTCATCGACAAAAGATAGTTGTTGTGTGGTCAATCGGTAGTAGAAACCGGGAAGAAATTGTGACATGACTTGTAATAGACTAGGCAATTTGTTGAATGATTCTTTCCAATTGCCGTAGATATTTTCAATTGCTTGCTGCTTTGCTAACCAAGCCTTACTGTATGTCACAATGTATCCAACTGAGGATTTGATATGAGCAATAATAGTTGCAATAGGGGTAGAAGGGTCTGCGTCCACAATTTCACGAATATGTTGTGAAATTATGTGTGACCCCAACTTATTGTGATCTTGTGATATCAAAGGCGTAGTACATGTGTGGGCTCCTTCTATCTTTAGGATCTCCCAAAATTGTTCATTGGTGCGCAAGATCGCTTGACACTTCCAATTGCAATGACTCTCAACACATTGCACTCTTAATCTGGTAGTGTTAGAATGTATGACTTTGTAGGTACAATGATTTATGATGTAAAATCTGTTAAGTGCGTCAACTACTTTTTCCTTGTTTTGGAACCGCATTCCCTTAAATAATGATCCAGGTGGATGTTCCACTAATTCATGGTCAAATGCATCACCAAACTCACTATTTTGTTCATAAGGAAGTGTGGTATAGGTTTCAAAATGTTAGGGAGGGATGTATGGATGGGGTAAATGATGTTGAGATTGTTGTTGTATGGGAGGAACCTCTAAGTTGTCATCATCCTCATGTGCATGTTGTGTGAGAATGTCATCCTCATCATCACTAAAAGGTTCTAAAGATGCTGAAGGAAATCCTAAAATCTCATTTTTGGGTAAAAAAGAAGGTAATGATGTTGTGATATCATTGGTGAGGGAGGGAAAAACATTTGATGTAGATGGACCAGTTAGAAGTTGGTTGTATGATTGTACATCAACTTCCCATTGCCCTAAATAGGTGTTGTTCAAATCAAATGTTTGTGTTGTGGGTTGTATTTGTGAGTGATGGTGTTGATTTTGGTATTGGTTAGGAACATAAATATTACCTCTATGGTAGGTTGTACATATCTCAGTTCCGGTCAATGTTGGATTTGCGTTTTGTATGTCGATTAGCCCTTGTAAATCTTCGTCGTCTTGAAGCGTAGTTGCAGTGTAATACACATCTGAGCCATAAACTCGGATGTGGTATCTGTACGTGATGGTTGAAAGTTGTTCATGGGGAGATCGACCACATTTTTGTAGAACTATTTGTTTGAAATGCTCAAATGTCATTCCTTTATGAATACGCATCATGATAACATTGTTACTACGAAATAACACCCCCGTTTGAGGGCAAGTCACAATGTCACCATTATAAAAAATAACTGCTCGAATGAAAGAATCCATATGAAAGAAAAAACAATAAAAATGATGAAAGTGTAGAAGACTAGAGAGGAGATAGGGGACATCTGAACTTATGAGGAATTGGTATGAGAAATGATGGTAATGTATGAGTAATTGGTGTGAGAAGTGATGATAAAGTAAACTTTATATAGTAATGAGTGACATGAGAGTTAGGTAGTTATGTGAGTGATAGGAAAATTTAGGTAGACATGTGAGTAACATGAGAGTTAGATAGTCATGTGAGTGGTAGAAGAATTTAGGTAGACATGTGAGTGATATAAGAGTTAGGTGATCATGCGAGGTAAGTAAGTTTAAATAGGCATGTGAGTGACATGAGAGTTAGATAGCCATGTGAGTGGTAAGAGAGTTTAGGTAGACATGTGAGTGACAAAAGAGTTAGGTGATCATGTGAATGGTAAATAAATTTAGATATACAAATATATATATATATATATATATATATTTATTAAATATCTTATTATATATATATATATATTATAAATTTATATTTATTAAATTTATTTAAATATTAAATTTGTAATATTGTAATTTATTTATATTTTTCTAATTTTTTACATCAAAATTATTATTAAATAAATGTTATTCATACAATATCTTATATAAATTTATTTTTGATTTATTATTCCTATAAATTATTATTTTTATCAATTTTTTTCTTCAACTAATTTATATTAAATAAAATTTAAATATTATATATATATATATATTAAATATATTTGTATTTACTATATTTATACAAATATATTAAACATATAATTATATAAATATATATTTATGATAGATAAAAAGAATATTTATATTAATTTGATATAATTATATAAATAAATATTTAAATATTATATATATATATTAAATATATTTGTATTTATTATATTTATAAAAATATATTAATAATATAATTATATAAATAACATTTTTAATACATATATATATATATATATATTTTAATGGATTTAAAACATAATTTTTTTAATAATTATTATTTTTTATTTAAAATGTTTGATTTTTAAAAAATTTGTGTTATTCGTGTAAATAATAATTATATTATACTATATATTAAATTTTATATTAAAATAATGCTACGCGAAAAAAATCGAATCTTGTCAGTTGAAGAGACGAAGAGAAACAAAAAAATTGTATTATAATATTATTTTATTTCAAATTTTAAAATTTATTATTATTAATTCTTGGAAAAAACCAGACTACAGTTTATTATTTATTAACATTTTTATTATAATGATGATCACAGAAACATATTAGAAAGAATTATATTATTATTATTATTATTATTATTATTATTATATGACATTATTTTATTAGAATGAATTAAAATGTAATGTTTAAATCAATTTTAACTATATATATAATATTTTTAAATTTATATAATTTTATTTATTATATTAAAAAATAACTTAATTAAATGATAATTTATTTTATTTATATAAATACAAAAAATAAAGATAAAATATTATCTTATACATTATTAAAATATCTAATCAAACAGAACTGAAACTAATAATTTTGATTTTGAGAAATTATAATATAAAAAAAATAATGAAAAAACCCTTTATATAATAAATGATATAAAAAAGAAAAAAAAACTTTATATAAATATAAGAAGAAACATATTAACTATATCTCTAGATGAATATTACAGGAAATATCTTATTCTACTATTTTTATTTTTATCTAAACAAATATTCTTGAATTGTGAACACAGAAGAGATGAAATTATTTCTTATTTATAGGAGTTCTTCGTTCTTAAAAATTATAACTCTTTATGTAAATATTTTATGTTTATTATGTATTTATCTTAAAAATATGATTTTTTATTATTTATTTGTTTAAATCAAATTTATCAATTAAAAAAAACGCATCAATGTCACCCTTTTAAATTTAATAAGTTGTTTATTTCATTAAAAGATAGGATAGTATAATAATTTCGTAGGTTTAATGTCATTAGTTTATAGATTATATTGGTTATAAATTATGGTCACATTTTTATATTTTTAAAACCGAAGTACTTTATTAAAACTTGAATTAATATATTATTAAATTAAATATAGTAAATAAAAATATAATTAAGAACAAAATTGAGTTTTTGAGATGATTGATTCTTATTTGTCAAACACAATTGTAGAGACATATTTAAGCATATTATTTTTATTATATTTTTTAAGCAGAGCATTAGAATAGTTAGGCCCAGCCCAAACTAGGTTTGTAATTTTCGGCTTCACCAGACAGCTTCCGACGCCGTATCGTTGGTACAGAAGTACGAAAAGTAAGGACCCATTTTTTTTTCTTCTTCTTTCTTTCCTTTCCCTCTTTACTCTCTCGCTACCCACTGTCAACAACAACAATAATCTCCGTTCCCATTCGCCGGTAAGCCCCACCTTTTCCCCATCACAATTTTGTGAGCGAAACCCCCCCCTAATATTTCATATATTTTCTCATACAAATTACATATATTAAGCAAAACCCCAGCAGAGTGAGTAGTTTGGGCGAATTCATGTGCGCCCGCGAGAAAGCTGTAGAGAATCACATTGATTTTAGATTTTGGTAGTTGGGGATGGATTCGAGCGACAGTGGTCGCGGTTACTCCAAACGCGAGAGGGACGACGAGGATTGGGAGTTTAGCGACAAGAGGAAGGATAGGTCTAGGAAGTTCGGTAGCAATGGGGACGAGGGCGAGGGTTCTGACGGAGGCGCCAGGAGGAAGCGCTCTAGCAGGACTGATGGCGACGATTATGATTCACGTTCGAAGCAAGGGGCCAAGAAGAGGCAGGAGGAGAGCACGTTGGAGAAGTTGAGCAGTTGGTACGAAGATGGGGAATTGGATGATAAGGTCGCCAGGAAGCGCGCAGGGGACGGCGATTTTCACGAGAGTGTAGTGAGTAAGGAGGATGTGAAGGGTGATGGTGGCGGTGGTGGCCGGGAGAAGGGTGGGCATGAGGCCCGGAGTTCGAGGAGGAAATGGGATGAGGTTGATGCTGGTAGTGTGAGGAGGGCGCAGGATGAGAAGGGGGAATTCAGGAGTGGGAAGCGCGATAGTTCAAGGGATAGGGAGAGAAGTGGATCTGCTAGAAGTGAGCATGGGGAGGGTAAAGCCTCTGGTGGTGATAGGGTTGTGAAGTCTAGTAGTAAGGAGGATAGAAGGGGTGACTCTGAGAGAGGGAAGAGTAAGGGGAAGTCGGATTCGGTGGATGTGGGGCGCGAGGAGCGGGTTGAGAAGCCCAGGCATCATAGAACTTCTGCTGGTTATGATGGGGCTGAAACCTGGGATAAGTCATTTAATGCAGAGGAGGATGGGCATGTGCGAGTTAGGGATAAGAGTACTAGGGAAAGTGGGAACTCAAACAGGTCGAGGACACCTGAAAGGAGTGGAAAACGCCATCATGATTCGGAAAATGCTGAGGTGGATTATGAAAGAAGTGGTAGCTTTAAAAGGAAGGAGCATGAGGGTGATGGCTATAAGGATGATAGATCTAAAGGGAAAGATGATACTTGGAATGACAGAAGAAAGGATCGGGAAAGTTCGAAAGAAAGTTGGAAGAGGAGGCAACCGAGTAATGCTGACAAAGAGAAAAATGAGGAGGGTGCCTTTGATGACAACAGAGATTGGGAATTACCCAGACATGGTTATGAGAGGATGGACAATGAAAGGCCTCATGGACGGTTTGGTGGTAGAAAAGATGTGAGTAGGGGGGAAGCTGTTAAAACATCCACCAAGTATGGGATTTCGAATGACAATTATGATGTGATAGAGATCCAGACCAAGTTTTATGACTATGGGAAATCAGAATCCATGTCCAACCATACCAAGAGAACTGAAGCACAGCAGCAATATATTGCCAAATCAGGCACTAATGATGAAGAATGGGCATATCATCAAGAAGAAAGAGGAAGGAAGAGTGATTTATCTGGTTCTGGCACAACTGGTGATGATATGAAGGAGAGATATACGGATGATGACTATGATTTTTATGGGGGAAGAGGAAGAGGTCAAAAAGGTGGTGTATCTGCCCGTGGTACTGGTGGCCAAGGTTCTAGTGGTGGTGGCTCACAGCCTCAACATGGAAATCCGGAGTCTGGATCCTTTAACAGAGCTGGTCCACAAGGAATGAAAGGGAACAGGGTTGGTAGAGGAGGAAGAATTAGGCCTACTGGGAGAGACAATCAGCAGGTTGGAATGCCATTGCCAATGATGGGATCTCCCTATGGACCTCTTGCGATGCCTCCGCCTGGACCAATGCAGCCTCTTTCACATGGTATGTCACCTGCTCCTGGTCCACCAATTTCCCCTGGAGTCTTCCTTTCACCATTTACTCCTGCTGTTTGGCCTGGAGCACGAGGTGTTGATATGAATATGATAGGTGTACCACCTGCAGTGTCTCCTGTTCCCCCAGGTCCTTCAGGTCCAAGATTTAATGCTGCTAATATAGGGAACCCACCAAATCCGGGAATGTATTATAACCAATCAGGACCTGGAAGAGGAATACCCCCAAACATTTCTACTCCTGGTTTTAATCCTTCAGGATCAATGGGTAGAGGAGCCCCACCCGATAAAACTCCAGGGGGATGGGCTCCTCCTAAAAGTAGTGGAAATCTTGGGAAAGCTCCTTCCAGAGGTGAACAAAATGATTATTCTCAAAACTTTGTTGACACTGGTATGCGGCCGCAGAATTTTATTAGGGAGCTTGAGCTCACAAATGTTGTGGAGGACTACCCTAAGCTTAGAGAGCTTATACAGAAAAAGGATGAGATTGTGGCAAAATCTGCATCTGCTCCTATGTATTATAAGAGTGATTTGAAAGAATTTGAACTATCTCCGGATTTCTTTGGTACAAAGTTTGATGTCATTCTTGTAGATCCTCCATGGGAGGAGTATGTGCACCGGGCCCCTGGTGTTGCTGATCACATGGAGTATTGGACATTTGAAGAAATAATGAATCTCAAGATTGAAGTAAGCTATTATTCTGTTTGTGTAATTCATTATTTTGCTAGACTGTCTCAGTCTTGGCTTTTCCATCCTACATAGGTTTCAAATGCAAATGAAAGCCTTTATCACTATGAGTAAACTGGTTGGGCTAATTACAAACTATGTTTAGTACTCTAGCTTTAAGGATAAGATTAAAAAGGTAAAGTGGCAAGAGTTTGTGTGGTATTGAAGCTTTTGCTAGCCTAATAAATTGCATTTTTGTAGTGGTTCTCATCATATAACATGATGGATGCTCTATTCCATCAGAGTTATTTTAAAAACTTAGTTGTATATATTAGTTTGTGTTATATATGAATATATAATGTTGCTTTCTTCTTGATTTCCTTGTATAAGTGCATAGTTTGCCATCTTTTGAATTAGACATCTAATTTATTCTGCTCCTTTTGTAAGGCTATAGCAGATACGCCTTCTTTCATCTTCCTTTGGGTGGGTGATGGTGTAGGCCTTGAACAAGGCCGGCAATGTCTAAAGAAGGTACACTGTTTAAATATTGAAATTCTTTAAGGCATATAGCTTTAATTGTTGGTTTTGGTTCTTTTCATATTATGTCTTCTATTGCTTAATTTCCATCTTTATCTGTTTTTCTCTTTATTGGTGGGGCGGGTTTGTACAGTGGGGATTTCGTAGGTGTGAAGATATATGTTGGGTAAAGACAAACAAAAGTAATGCAACTCCAGGACTGCGGCATGATTCACATACTTTATTTCAACATTCAAAGGTCTGTTAAAATTAGTCTCATGTACATGAACAGGTTCAGATCAACATTTGAGCTTATTATGTATATTATTTTGTTACTACGTTAATATGCTTTCTTAAACTGTTCTGTTTTCATATGGTGAAGGAGCACTGCTTGATGGGCATAAAAGGAACTGTTCGTAGAAGTACTGATGGACATATAATTCATGCTAATATTGACACAGATGTCATTATAGCTGAAGAACCTCCTTATGGTTAGTATTTTGATCTATCATCAATTGTGCCAACAAAATAAAAATCTTAATGTCTTCATACTTGAATTTACCCTCTCTCTCTCTCTCTTGTCTCTTCCCGAGATACATTTTCTGCAATAGTATATTTTCTTATCCATTCCTGAACAAATTTCTGATCATAAAAGCATGAATTATGCAAGAAGTTCTCCGGTTAAAACACCGTGCGACTTGGAGGACGTAAGACATCTTGGTCAAGCCAAAGTGCCGGCAGAATGCTCCCACCACCCACTGGTCCTTTACCTTACCTTAAGAAAGAAGAAATGGGGGTACGAAGCGTTGGAAATATTAGGTTAGACTACTACTAAGACTGGTTTAGTTGAGTGAAATGACTGCTTGGTTGAGCCAAAACTACCCTCTCGCATTTCCAGCTACACTTTGCCCCTCCCATTTGTCTTAGTTGATTCTCTCCTCATCTCGAAGTCTATGGAATTCTTGTTGGTGAAACCTTTTTTTACTGCAAATGCTAGGGGTCCTTATACTGCTGCAAAAGGGGGATTGATTTCAATAAATTTCCCATTTTCTTATCACTTCTGATCCTGTTCTATCAGAGAGACAGTTTTGAAAAAATAATGTCTACAACCAACCCATCCAATAACTTGTCTATTGTTGGAATTGGGATTTTGTTTGGTATGTTGTCCTTGTTTTGGGCATTATAATCAATATAGAATCTTCAGCCTCCATATTTTATTTTTTGACCAGTGTTACTGGACTAGAGTATTGATCTAACTAGCATTCAACATTTTGCAGTTTTTTCTTATCTCATTCTAATAATGTGGGTATTTGTAGGCTTAGACATAACATAAGTAATTCAATCTCCCTTTTCCATTATAATGGTACAACCATGTCTTCTCTTTCGTGGCAGTCCACAGGGTTCTCTAAAATTCTCTCACAAAATGGTTGTATAACCTCTTATAGCTTAGGCTGCATACTGTGCTCTTTCCTGTATTCTTGTCACTAGATTGTCTCCTTCATCTTGTAGGATGTTATGCTTATACATAGTTTTTAAAGATGCCACTTATCAGCATATGGATGGATCTCCCTTAAGAATGACATGTAGACCTGCCACTTGAATCTTCGTGGTTAGCACTCTAAATTTCATGCTTATCTCTCCCAACCAATTGAGCCCAAATACCACATCTACTCCTCCTAAGCTAAATAGTAAGAAATCTGGCACAATCTGCATGCCCTGTATCCGCATAATAATAATCTCAGTACACCTGATCTTATTCGTGTTTGTCCCCTGCCACCACCCAATTTTCCAGAGTATTGGGTGCAAATCACAATCTATAAGCCCCACCACCACTTGATCCCCTCAATTTTGAGGTTCTCTTGGATTTCATCCCCATCATGCTGTAATGGAATAAATGTAGGGATTTCTCCTTAACCTCTTTCTTGCCAATATTTAAGCTTTTTCCCTTGTTTGTCATCTGGTTCCTCAGTTTCCACCACCATCAAAGTAAATTGTACCATGTGCTTTGGTTGAACTTCTTGGCACACCTAAAGGTTATTTTCTCTTGTGCCTCATCATTGGATAATCTTCTGAATCCTCCTCTCCAGCCACTTTTTCTTCTGTAGGCAGGTTTGAAGTGTGGTCCATTTGGATATACTGCTCTTTCTCATGTTGGAGGAGATATTGGGTCATGTCTCAACATGGGCTGGGGTTGTCTGAGTTGAAGATCAAGTCTAGTTTTATGTTGCTCTAAATCAACTTTCCTTTTAAGAGAGCCAGTCCTTTTCTTAAATAAATTGGAGGAAGTCCATCGAGTTTGAGATCATCCAAGCAACAAATTTTAAGTTCAGCCCACATCTTCCTTTTCAGCACATTCATCTATATTCCCTGCAATACCTCATGCCACCAACTCAAATTTCTTACCGTGCTCAGTCCTCATATTTATACATACCAAGGAGAATATTTTAGAGTTTTTGGGCCATGTTCAGGTTGGAAATATTGAATAATAGCAGATAAGAATTGATTTCGGTGGCACAAGACCCCCACTATTGAAACATGTTTAACACACGCCCCTCCATTGGCAACGATACAGCTTACATCCAGGTAGAAATACCTTTTGACCCTGTAAATCCAGCCGAATGCATCTTCATCCAGGAACATGAGATTCAGTCTCCTTAATAACTGTTCTATCTGTGCTTTATCCTACTTCACCCACTCTAGGCATGGCAACGGGGCGGGGCGGGTTTTGCCTCCCCGATCCCCGCCCCGACTTTTTTAACCATCCTCGTCCCCACCCCCGATCCCCAGCGGTTAGAAATTAAGTCCCCGTCCCCGTCTGGGTTTCGGGTTCCCGTCCCGTCCCCGATTTATATTATTTTTAAAAAGATAATTACATTTATAATGAATTAATTTTACTATCTATTTTTTATATATAAATAAATATTTATAATTTATAATTATTATTAATTAAATATACATTTTAATTTATTATATTTATATTAAAATGTGTATGTAAAAGAAATATTTAATCATTTTTTATTTATAATATTATTATTATAACTATGTATTCAAATATTTGAATATTTATAACACTATTATTATAATACTGTATTCAAACATTTGATTATATATATAAGTTAATTCATTTTTAAGTTGTCATTTAAAAATATGAAATATATTGTTTATAAGGAAATATTTAATAAGTTAATTCTTATTCAATTAGTTCAAAGTAATAAAAATTTAAATTATCAATTCCTTTAATCCTTTAAAATATAATTATTTTATTAAGTTAAAATTTGATATATGATAAATAAGAATAATAAGATAAAAAAATATGACATAATAAAACCTAATAAATATAAATTATAAATAAAATAATATTAGTTACTACTTTATGTAAAATATTTAGAAAAAGATAAAGAATAAAAAAAATTAACTTTGTGTTCATCAAATTGGTTGAAAAGATTGAAAAAAAAAACAAATTGATGGGAGAGATTAAGGAGATGTGAAATACTCGAAAGGTAAGAGAAAGAATAATGTAATAAATTAATTGATATAAAAGATTAAAAAAGATAAAAAAATTAAAAAGTGGGTAGAAGAAAAAAAATTTGGTGAAATATAAAAAAATGACCTTATATGTAAAAAAGAAAAGGAAATACTTTTAGAATATTAATATTTTAAAATTTAAATATAAAGTCGGGGCGGGGACGGGGTCGGGGTGGGGATTGCATTACCCATCCCCGTCCCGCCCCCGACTTTTTAAAGCGGGGAAAATCCAAACCCGTCCCCGTCCCCGGTCAACTCGGGTTTTCCCCCTCAAACTCGGGGCGGGGACGGGTTTAATTGTCATCCCGAACCCACTCTGTCTTTGGTCATCCTACTTCATCCACTCTGTCTTTGGTTCATCCTACTTCATCTTCTGTGTCATTCCTATTGTGGTTTATCCTTCATGGCAGTCCCTGGATCAAATGCAGAATCTACTCTTGCACCTCCTCACCTTTTCCCCCTCTCATCATCTCCTTCTTTGGCTTCCAATTTTTGAACCACATTTTAATTGCGTCAATCCTCTCCGAACCAAAACATGTACACGTTAACTAGTTAAAAACTGTACCAAAAGACGGGAACTGGGGTAACTCTAGTGTATTATTCTTCAAGTAATTTTGGTTAGCAGAATTACAGAAATGGAAGGTAACATTGTGTTCAAAAGACCCTGAACTCTCCCTTGTCCACTTTCACTCTTTTCCTGTCTTTTTTCTTCTCCATTACTCCTTTCTTGTAGTTATATTATTCAACTTCCTCCCTTAATTATTTCCATACATAAATCATTCAATTCCTTTTGAATCCTTGATTGCTGCTCGTGCACTATGGTGCACTAATCATTAGATTCCCCCTCTGCTGTTTCCTATTAAACCTTATTAATATGTGATTTCCTAAGAAAAATTAAGTAGATATCTCCTAAAGCAAATGTGGCTTTTTGTTTCTTTCTTGGGAACTTTTATCATTAATGCTGTTTTTTATGCTTCTGACAGACCAGGGCCACCTTGTCCATAACTTACCATTGGAAATAAGTTTAGAAGTCATACTTGAACTGGAAAACCAAAATCACCTATTTTTTAAGATAAAATGCTTGGTTTCTTGAAACTGCTTGCTTTAATAATTGCAGGTTCAACACAAAAGCCTGAAGATATGTACAGGATTATTGAGCACTTTGCCCTTGGAAGGAGGAGACTAGAACTATTTGGTGAAGACCACAATATTCGAGCCGGCTGGCTGACTGTTGGTAAAGAATTGTCGTCTTCAAATTTTAATAAAGAGGTAAGCAATTTGAATGCTAGTATACTACCTGAATGACATTTAAGCAGATCCTTCTTATCTACCTTTTTTTTTAATTCATGTTTATGTTTTGTAATCTTCTGTCTTTAGAAGTTGAGTAAATTGGGGAGCATTTTTGTACCTGGTAGGATATTGTGACATAGTGTGTTCTGAGAACAGTTTTTACATCATTGACTAAGTCTAGAAAATATATTCAAGCAGTTAGTCCTCCATTTTTAATTGGGCTACTTTGTGCGGTGGCTCTAACCCATTGAAGACATTGGTTCAATGCTTCAGTGGTGCATATCAGGAAGCTTATACCATATAATTCTTCTCATTCGCTGTAGCTGAGAATGAGGTTTATCATGCACCAAATTCGAAATAGTTGAAGTTAAAAGTTAAATTCTTGGAAATTGTTCTTGTACTATATCATCCCTCCTGTACTATTATGACATACAGATCGGAAAGGTTTTGCTAAATTAAATTAACCAGAGTCTAGTAGCCAACAGTTTAAGTTTTTTTAATAAATATTAAGCAAGTTCATTTGGTGGTTAGATGTCATTCATTAAGCAACATTCTTCTAGCCTCCTTTCTGGCCAAAAACACTTGTAATGATGCGTTTTTATCTCAACTTTATTTATTTCTATTAGCGCTCATGATTTTATTCTATCTTGGTTAGATGTACAATCTGTTGCCTTTAACACAGTTTTTGTACTCAATATTATTTGATGTTCATTGTCTATTTTCACCCAACTGATAACTACATTGATTGGATTTTTGTTCAGGCATATGTGAAAAGTTTTTCGGACAAAGATGGGAAAGTTTGGCAAGGAGGTGGGGGAAGAAATCCACCTCCGGAGGCACCTCATCTGGTGGTGACTACTCCTGATATAGAGGCTTTAAGGCCTAAGTCACCAATGAAGAACCAACAACAAATGCAGCAGCAGAATTCAGTATCCATTTCTTTGACGACAGGTAGCGGGTCTAACAGAAGGCCTGCTGGGAATTCACCGCAGAACCCAACTGCACTCGGTGTCAACCCAGATGCATCAAGCTCAAACCCATCTACTCCAGCTCCTTGGGGTTCACCTTTGGAGGGCTTCAAGGGACGTGAAGGCTCTGTAGTGCCCTCAGATGATAAAGTAATCGATATGTACGGGTTTCATGGACCAGCGTCTGCAAGCTATCTAGATTTTGAATCTTACAGACAAATGAATATGTTGTAGCATAACTTTAGGATAAAGTTGCTCGATGATAATCTTGTAATTTTTTTTCCCCGCCAATATTAATGGGAAGAAAATTATTCTCATTGCCTGTTCATTCTTTTTGGTAGTAGCATTGTCGATTGCATTGTTTAACGCGGGGGAATAAAAGAGAGTCGGATTCTGTAAAATTAGCTATATTTCATGTATTATTTTATTGAATGCGTAGAATATAGTTACATTTTATATATGCTTCCAGTGACAATGTTGGAGCGTAACTGTAAGATTCACCATTTACAAGCCTCACATTAAACAAATGGATGAATTAGTAAGCCGAATGAATGTTTTGTTTATTTGATTTGGTTTTGAGTTGTTGAAACTATTGCAATTGTTCGTTGTACTCTTAGTTCAATGCTTGATGGGGTAATAATTTATTTAACTGTATTACATTGTTTGAGTAAGAATGACTCCATATCACAGCACAACCATCCTTACTCTTGAAAAACCCATTTTGAATTGAGTGAGAGGTGACCTTAGAAATTAATGGAGTTCACAAAAAAATCTCGAATTTATTGTCAAGGCATAACTAAAACCAAATAATGCTAACGGTTAAATGGCAATTCTGGTCGGAAATTACTTGAGCAATCATAATTATGGTTAATTTTCATTATTCTGTAATTGTTAAACATTTATTAAATAATAATAACAACAATATGCTCTATTCGTAACCGCCAGCAAATCTTCATATACCTACTGTGCGATAATTTCCTATTGTGTATTGCACGCAACCACTACGTGAGAATTTTCTGTTGTTTACATATAAACTAATGGATATTCATAGATATTGAAAATATAATTAAATATATTTTTTTTTCATTTTGATTAAAATTTTTGATTAATATATCTTATTAGTATAACTTTTAATAAAAATAAATAAAATTACCTCAACATAAAAAACACACACACATCCACACATATGCAAGTACCAAACTATGATTCTTGCCTTTGCCCCATTTAGTATGCAAGTTAAGAAAAACCTGCTGAGTCGGGAGTTGTAAATACCCATAAAAAGTCATAAAATACCCATTACAAATTTCATTCACAAATATTTGTGAGTATGGATATTTTTGTCATCATCAATAGATATATTCAAGAATAAAACCGTTTATGATCATATTTTTGTTTTCCTTTTTATATTTATTGTTTTTAAGAGATAGATGGCAGATAATCAGCAATGGTATGTCATTAACCAATACACTCAGAAACACACTACTTGTCAATGGTTTTCTCCATTACTTTTTACATAACTCTAATGACTACCTGGTAACAAAATTGCGTGACCCTTCCCATCACTTATACCAATAGTAGTGCCACATTCAGGACAATGAAGTGATAATTGGAATAGTTACTTTTAACACCCTATCCCTATGAATCCAGAGGTAACGTCTCACTTTCGGGCTTCTTCGGTGGAGGCACAGCAGCGGCTGTTTCTTCAGCTGCTGACATCAAGAATAAGCCAATCATATCGAAGTCAGAGGAAAAAAAGAGGGTGGAAAAGGTTGAAAAATAGAAAGAAAAAAAACGCCACAAAAAAGACTAACCAGGAGGCTGGATTTGAGGCTCATCCTCACCTTCCTTGGGAGGTGTTTGCCCCTGCTGTTGTGTAGCATATGCATTCAGCTGCTCTTCTGTAATCTTAAGATATTCCTCTGAGCTGTATACTTTTGTAGAATCTGGTGTTCCATCTGCATTATCAGACATAAATTATATTCTGGTATTTGATATCTGTCCTGTATATTGGCAATTTGACACCGCCATAAAAGCAAGCATGACATGGAATGTCATCACTATAGGCAGAAATAATCGTAATTTATTAACCAAGCAGGTGATATGGCCATACCAATGAAGTTACTAACCACAATGTACTTTACAACACACTTCTTCAGACCAAAAAAAAAAAACTCCTCGTGTTCATGCAATTTCCTCGCGTTAATAACCATAGTGCTAACTCAAAAATACTGCAATTGTTGTATTAAGAATCTCCAACCTACCTATACTTTCTACACACAATATGTTTAAAAGAGCCGCTCTAGCTTCAGGATTCATAATTGTGTTGACACTTAACCTAATCAACAAAAGGAGGACCCGAATGCTAAATAAGCTGAAGCGGAGAGCCGCTGGTCAAGTTGTTGAACGTTTTCATTGAATCATTAAGATCTGACCTCTTCATTTAGAACTGTTGGTTTCATTTTTTTAGGTATGTCATAATGATCCAAAGGGAAGTGGAAATATGGCTGTGAGGGATTGAACTCCCACAGACACAGCTCCTTTTCCTCTTTTATGAATAGAATATTTACGCAAATATGTGGCAGGAAAAAAGAAAAGCCAATGCAAACGCATGTGAAACAATGAAACTATATCACATAAAGATCCTAAAGTTAAATATAAGAATATATATCATAGTAATACATGATTTTTCTAACTCGTCTTTTTGGTGCATACTATTTGATGGATTTCATAAATGAAAAGAATTGAAACACTTCATTAACAAGATAAGATCTTTTCGATAGAATCTGATGCACTTTTCTATTGGTTTATAAGAAACGAATAGTCAACTTACTTGAAAAGCTAATAATGACAAGCAAGTATAATATAAGGTAAGTCATTAATTGTGTTAGGAGTTAAATAGAAGGGAAAGGAGAAATATGTGGCAATGGGAGAGAGTTGAGAAGCAGGGTGCTGACAACACAGATTCGGAGAAAGTCATTGAGGCAGAGAAGTGGAGGAGAATGGGCAAGTCAAAGGTGGAGGTGCAATTGCTTACTGTTTTCAAAAACACAGATTCAGTTAAGCTGACAACAAAGGAACTGCAGAAGGACCTCATTACACTGAGACGAAAATCTCCATAATCAAGGTTGTGTCTTGGTGCAGCACAAGCATTGAGATAGACAAAATGGGTGTTTTGAACCTTCCTTAAAGTTTGACCTAAAGTCCGAACGACTGACCACCAAGACCTGAGCCAACCCAACTCTAGAATACAATATATTAATTTTACCATTATTTATGGTTACACCATAAAATAAAAGAAATATAAAACTTAATATATTTTATAAATAGATATTTTAAAATAAACAAATTTACAATAAATACAATATTATCTTCTATAAAATATACTTATTTAATAAAAAAAGATTTATTATTAATAAAAAATGATTAAACAAACTTAAGAGAATAAGACAGAACTAGGTTGGGAAGGCCCAAAGCACAACCTGAACCTGTCCTAACAACTACCCCAGGTTTATTTTCAAATTCAAACATGTCCAAATCAACTTCAGGTTGGGTTGGGCCATACTGTGTACCGTGATCAAGTATAGGTGGAAGGAACCTTGGATGCCAACAAAATTTTGGGTCTTGAGCACCCAGATCAACCTATCACTGCTACCCCAAAACTATTGGATGGAAATTTTTCATATTCAACAGCAGTTGTATAAAACCAAGCCTTGAGTAAAATTTGGTGGTGTGGTGAAAACTCATTGATTTCACTTGTACCTCATACAAAATTTCACTAATGGTAGGGGGATTGACTGTTTGGGTGTAGTCTTTTTTTCTTTTGCTTTGTAATTTTCATTTCTGTTCTTGTATTCTAACAAAATTCCAGAAAATACAGAAGCAGGTTCTCTGGTTTTTTTCTCCATCTGTATTACTTTTACATTTTGGTTCTTATCAACTCGAACTGATATGGTTAATTAAGATCATTGAATTTTTAGTAATGTAACCTTAATTGTTGGCATGCATAAGATGGTATTTCTATGAGGTAGATCGATCATGGATTGTATAAGGATAAATAAATTGTCCAGATTTAATACTTCTAAATTCCATAGCAAAAAAAATTTTAAAAATAAAATCAGTACTTGATCACTCACTAGGGTCAACAGTGGATGATGATGTTGATCTTGTATTGCTTACATTGGAGTTGTATGTGTTCTGGGTTGGACTTAAATTGTCATCAAGACCAATCTCCCGTTCAAGTGTACTCTTAAATTCCCTTGAAACATCCTAAAGGGAGAAAAATGCCAAGCAATAACAAAAGAGTATCAATCTAGTGGAATTGGCATAAAAAAAAAATACTACTAAGGATTTTTAGAACCAACCTGAAGCTCCCTAATGGTGGGTTGAAATGCCCGCAATGTTTTTCCCAGATTTCGAGCAACCTGCATTTCAGTTATTCATTTGAAGCCCAGGGGTTAAGAAAAAGGGGGCAAAAAAAGATTACCATCCTTACCAACAACAAAGATTTTGGAAAATGTCATAAATAATGTATCCCATAATGCCTCTCCAGTAAAGACGGAACCCCAACTATCTGAAGTTAATCTCATTCAATAATTACAATTGGAGAATGTAGACAATTTTTGAGACCTAAATGGCTGGGAGCCTATTATCATTTTATGGTTTTATTGTAAATTCCACAGTTCTTTTAAACTAGAAGGAGCCCTATCCTGTCGCATAAATATCATACATTTCTCAACTATTCTACTTATTATGTAAACCCCTTTGGGCTGATGTGTAACTTTTGACATTTTTGCTCAAGACAAGGGAACCACTGATGGCTTACAGAGAGCCTGATTATTATCAACTCTGCTCATTCTAAGTAATAGGTATGGTGTTAACCTCCAATAACAAAACATGAAACAACAGGAATCTTCAAGTCCCTTGTAGGCTATGTTACACATTCATTTTGATGAATTACATTCTACAAAAAAATAAAGCCTTTTGGCTATGCGTTGTAGATCCTGTACTATAACTATTTTCAACAAAGATTGAGCATAGTCAGTTCAAACAAATGATGCCTAAGATGAATAAAAAAACCAGAACAGGTTTTTAAAAATGCATCCCGTTTCTCTGTTGCTTAACAGTAAGAAAAACAAAGTTTGAAGTAGTTTGGTTCAACTAAAAACGTTGCAAAACATTAACTTCCAAGCAGATTATTACAGACTTACAGGTCATTATTTCCATCAGCATCTAGCCATTATCTGGCTGGCTTCTAGCCATTATCTGGCTGGCTTCTTGGAGGTTTTTCGTATTTAAGAAAAAACAATATCCAAATTAAAAGGAATGTTAATTCCTGATCACCTAAACCACAGAATAAATGAACAGTCAAATTCTTTCAACTAATGGTCCAATATCAAAACCCTTAGATTTCTAATGGTACCATTACATCTCTCAGACTAAATATTAAAACAGCAAAGCCATTCAAAATTCTTGAACTAATGAATCATAATAGGCATAGTTTTTGCAAGTTGCCATACTACAAAGACATCAAACGAGAATTACATAGGCAAAAGCATTCAAAACTCTTCCAACACAAAAACGACACACAGCTGGAGTCGAATACACATCAATTAAACTCACCTCAGCAAGACCTTTAGGACCAAAAACCAACAAAGCAACGACCCCAATTACCAAAGCTTCAGGAGCTCCAACCCCGAAGAGAGAAGCGTAAACCACCTTACCCTTACACCCTCCCTTTGTAGCTGCAAATGACTATAATGAGCTCAACAAACATGAAAAGCCATAATCCTCACACGTGGCATGGTTGTTTTGTTACCTATGTGAAGAAGGGGTTTCGGTTTAGCTGAGATACCCAGATGCTTTAAACCATTCCAAGGTGAGAAAAGGCCTCGACCCAGTGGAGAGAACTTTGAAGAGATTTGAAAAACTTGGAACTTTGCATGTGACACTGCCCAATTCCCCAGCTTTGGACACAACATTGATGAAGAAGCCATTGCCAAGGATCGTGTCATTTCTAGGACTAAATGTTGAACTATGACCGACTCTGCCTTGCCCGCACAAACAATCCTATCTCCAATTCAATCGTCAAATCAAAAGTTTTTGTTTCCAATTTTCCCAAAAATCTTTGTCATGAAAAATATTGTATTTTTACTGCAAGAATTTTAAAATAATCGTTTTGTTTATTTTTATTTTTATGTATAAACTATTTTTTAATTTTTCATATTAAAAAATGATTTTCAAAGGTCTAAATAAATTAGTTTTAGTTTTTTTTTCTTTTTAGTTGTTTCACTCAAAAATACTTAAGTAAATTTCTTCAAATAGATCATAGTCACTTAATCAGAATTTATATTATTTGCTTGTTAATTTTTACTTGCAAAATGGATATCTGCGCTTATTAATGTGGAGATTTTCTTTCCAATTTTCCCCCAATCTTGTCTTCCTTCGTAATAAAAATTGTCTTATTTTTGCTGCAGGCACTAAAAAGGATTTTGCTCTAAAGGTATACGTAATTTATTTGTAATAGAAATGGAATATTAATAATTAAAAAGTGTGACAATTAAATAAATATATATATATATATATATAATAAATTTAAATTAATTACAATATTAATTTTAATTAATAATTTTTATTTCATTTTATCTTACTACAAATATTCGGGTAATAGGTTTTTTATAACTGAATTATATTTTTATCAGTTATCAATATTCTTACTTTTTATCCATTTTATTTGTTTTGATCTTAAATCTAACATATTTATTTGAAATATTATTATATATATAGATATATAGATAAAGTTAAAATTAACCTTTTTTTTGTAATTTGTAATTTTTGTGTGAATTATTAATCAATTAACGTAATAACTAATAACAATATCGATTTATTTCCTTCCACGTGACATCATTATTAGTAATCTAATATTGAACCCTTTTGAGCGAACATGTCTTTCCGATCGGGCTAATTTACGCACAATATTGGGCTCGCAATATGGCTTTCAAAAGCCCATGTCTGCCAAGTGTCACTTCTTACAAGTCCAAGGTGACGACGATTACTGGGCCTACCTTTCTAATGCTAACACATTTACCCAACGTATTTTTATTCAGAGATTAATATTTTTAAAAACTACAAAATTGTAAATAAGATTTAATAAATAACCATTCAACTTTTTTATAATTTTTAATAAATGTTTTTGAAAAAAATCGCATTACTCTCTTTCTAATAAATACTATTATGTGACAAGAAAAATAAATTACACACTCTGTTTCCATACTTTCAAATTTATGTATTTTGTTTTAACTATTTATTTTCACATTTTATCTTCTTGTTTTTAAAATATAGCTTACTTTCTCTCCTATATTCCAAGTAAACATTTTCTAATAATAATAAAATAATATCCAATTTTTTTCAGGACAGTGATATTATATGATTGAATTCTAATTCTAAACCCTAAATCTTACGTCATAAATATTAATCTTCGTTTTCAAGTTTATTTGGATCTTCTCAAAATTTCTACTCCGATACTTTCGAGAGTAAATTCTCGTTCTAGGTAACTGGTGGAGAAAGAATATTTGTAAAGATATTCTAAAACGCAAAATTAATTACTGGAAAAATATTTTACAATAATGAATGATGGAGATAAAATTAGATTACCTTTTCATTAAACCTACTAATATTTATAAAAAGTACAGTTTAAAATTTTACTATATAAAACCTCATAATCACTATAATACATATAACAATATTAATAATATAACCAAACAAATACCAAATTCTCAAAGGCTTAAAAAATATTTTCTTTTTATATGTAGATAAAGAAGCACCTACTTGTTAAATTGGAGCATGTGACTTGATATGAACACACTAACCCTACAAATCAATGAAGTAACTTATAAAGTAGTTTTTTCTCTTCATTTTTTTTCTTTATCTTTTATCATTTTAAAAAGTAAATCTACAAAGTGAAGCATATAAATTGATATTTGATATAAATGTAGCCCTCTTAATTGTAAGAACTAAAAAAACTGAAAACTATTACATTCAAACTAAAAATAATACAATAATCAAACTGAACTAAATTAATTCAAAAATACTTTATGTAAGAAAAGTAAATTATCCAAGTTATTATAAGCAATAACTTATATAAATCTATGTAAAATTTAACTTGCCAAAAGGTTAGGACTCTAGACAAAATGGAGTGTATAAATTTTGTAAATAGGTTATTTTTTAGTCGTTTTAATATTATGAATAAATACATATATTTGATAGTATTAGTCAATAAATCAATTTTATTGTCTACTTAGCAATGTTACCTATGAGTAAGTATGTAATGGTGTAGAAAAAAAAGTCAACAAAATCATATGTAAAAGTGAATTTAAAAAAAAAAAATATAAACACAAAATCTTAATAATTCAATAAATTTTTAAATACCTTTTGTGGTGTTTGATTTTTCATGATAAGTTGGGGATAATCATCACATGGATGAATATACTGATAAGTTCAATAACCTTTTAATGTTGAAGATTAGTTAAAAAGTGGGGTTATTATGTTAGTAAAAGTTGATTGTCGTAACACATGAGTGAAGAAGATGATGAAAATAAAGTGCAAATTCAAAATAAAAAGGGTATCATGTGCTTGAATGGTGTGTCATCAAATCATGAAAACCTATTCTTATTTGTCACCAAAATATAAGTGGACATGTGCACGTGCACTTCAAAATCACTTTCTAAAAAATAATATTTGAATTTCAGAAGAAATTTAGAGATCAAATTTAATATATTTTATTTATAGATTTCAGTGGAGTTGTTTATTATTATTTTTTTTTTAAGGATCACCTAAGATTTTTATTTATTTATTAGTAGTAGAGTCTAAACTTGTGTACAATGGGTATCACTTCAATAGTTCATAGTTAAATTTTCTATTATTTAAGGTTCCCTTCATTTTTAAGATATAAAGTAAAATGAAATAATTGTGCAAGAAAAAAATAAAGTATCTTTTTATTTAATAATAAGAATTTTTTTAAAATATCACTTTCCATGTAATATATTTATTCACTATCTATCTATCTATCTATCTATCTATCTATCTATCTATATATATATATATATATATATATATATATAAATGAAGAACGGCAAGAAAAATATTATTTTATATGATTCTTTTTATTTAAATAAATAATTATTTATTTGTATGTTTATAATTTTAATATATAGATATATAAGTGATTGTAAAAATAATTTAATAATTTAGTATATAATTTTATTTGTTTATAATATGATTAAAGAAAAAAAAAACATTAACAAAATTGTTTTATATTTGATTGAAAATAACATAATTTATATTTCAGAATTTATGACGCATGAATGCACGTAATGTATGTCATGCCATTATTTCAACTCATTAAAGAGAGAGTTCAATTCCATGGCATGGCATCATCCTTTCTTTATTTTTTAATTTTTAGATCAACATCTGTGAGATCATATCACCGGAGCCTCGGTTTCCTGTCACAAAACCACTCACCATGGGAACTGTTAACAATACCCTCTACACCGTCAATGCTGCTGCCTCTGCCGTCATGGTTGCCGAATCCAGAATCCAACCGGCCACTGCACAGGTCATTTTCCCTTTGTAACTATTTCCATCTCAAGTGCATGTTAATATGTAGTTATTACATTCATGTGAATGCCGCTAATTGTTTCGATTTTGCATTTCATTCATAATTTTGACTAGTTATTGAGAAACAGCGGACAAATTGAGATCTTGGGTTTTGTGTTCTCTTTTTTCACTTTTCAATTTTCATAGTGATAATGAATGAATAAGAGGTCTAGTAATGACTGACTTTGGCCTGGTTTTGAAATTTCTCTGTTCACTTTTTTCTTTTTTTAAATTTATTATTATTTTTGCTCTCAAAAAGTGGAAAATTAATCTATGTGGACATTGGGTGTGCCTTTTTCTCGTCTAATTTATGAATCCTTCTACCTTTGATTTCACTTTTGAACATTAATAATTTGCTTCTGTCTCGGGAAGGACTTCAATCTAGTTAGGCACGTGCATGATGTATCTATCCACCATATTTGCCACTCTATTGAGTTCAATTAGTACTTGGCATTTTTATGATTTGTTACCCTGCTTGAAGGTGGACATATGACCTTAGGCAGATTAATGATATGTTTGAATCACCGTTCATTCAATCCTGAAAGTAGGTTCCTCAAATTAACTCTGTGTTTTCTTTGTGTTAAAGTTAATTTTGAAAGGTAATAAAGGGATTCCCATACATGCTTTAATACTATGTTTGGATTAAAGTTTGAAAATAACTAATTCTAATGCACCAAATGAATAAAGAAATATTGTTGCTTTTAGAAAAAGTATTTATAAACTCTCCTAACGTTAATCTAAACAAACATTCATAGTCAATAGTGATTACCTAGGACTGGCCTTGCTAATGTGTCATTCTGTCCTATGGTTATCATCTTAAAAACTACTATTTGTTATTAATACATGTTTCAGACTTTTGTTATACATTCAGTAAGCTTTCTTCGGCCTTTATGGTTGACTTTGTTGTTAGTTTTCTGAAACTTATTTTGGAAAACTATTAGAGATTGGTGAATTGGGTTTATGTTTAAAATTAGCAGCATAGTTTTTGGTTAACTGTTGGCAGAACTGAACATGCAATGAAAGTATGTTAGGAGAAGAAAACTCTCGTTACTTTCACGATCTTTCTTATGCAGCTAGAAAATGGATTTTTGAATTTACTTTATCCAGCATTGCAGAATTGAATGATATTAATACATGTCATGTACTTGGTTGTTATGGGGCTATTCTTTTTATTCAATGTTCCAGGCCATGCTTTCCTCGGTTCTATTTCTTCCTTTTTACTTCTAACATCTGCTGATGTTGTTGCTCTCTATAATATCAAAAGGTTGGTGTATGAATTTGGGTTGGGATGCTTATTGATCCTTTGCTTGCTAATGCATACACAATGCCTGGTATTTATTTGTCAATATGTTTGATTCTTTGACAGGCATAAGGAAATGAACATGGCTTTCCTTACAATGGTTTGGTAGCAAACACTTAGGCACTATAGAAATTTGTAGGTGGACAATATAGGTTTTAGCTTCCTCCAGCAAGTGTACGTTGACTAGCTATCAGAAAATTCGACATTCTTCTATTTATTGTTTCCTTATCTGTGCAATGTCTTCACTTTTGGCAAAAGTACGTTTTCGTGAAACATTACACCAATTTTAATTGTGTTTTAGAAGTATCTTTCTTTTTTCTTCTTCTCTAAATCTCTTTCTCAAACATGTAATTAATTGGAATCATTTCACTTAAGTCTGCTTGATGTTTAATGAAAAAATCAACAGCTTCCTTGTAGAAAAAGTTATATTACATGATCACTATTGGCAAATGAATACGTGATTTAATTTGGTTTCAACTTATAATATTGATATGTTTCTTTTTTAACTGCAGAAAAAGCGCTGGGGAAGCTGCTGGAGCTTATATTGGTGTTTTGGACCCCATAAAAACAGCAAGAGAATTGGCAACGCTGTCCTTGTTCCTGAACCTGTCGAAACAATGGGTCAAGTTGGATCTCATCCTGCTACTGCACCAAATCCTTCAACAACCATTGTAATGCCATTCATTGTCCCTCCCTCTTCACCTGCATCTTTTCTCGAATCTGATCCTCCATCTGCCACTCGGTCACCGGTTGGATTATTCTCTCTCAGTTCTCTCACTGTTAAGGCTTCTAGTGGACCTGCATCCAATTTTGCCATAGGTCCTTATACCTACGAGACCCAGTTAATCTCACCACCTGTATTTTCAAGCTTTACGACTGAACCATCTACTGCTCCTTTCACTCCACCTCCTGAATCTGTGCAGCTGACGACACCATCGTCCCCTGAGGTCCCATTTGCTCAATTGTTGGCATCTTCTTTAGACCAAGATTGTAAAAGTAAAGGTGCAAATCAGAGGTTTGCATTATCCAATTATGAGTTTCAACTTTATCAACAATATCCCGGAAGCCCTGGCACCCAACTTATATCACCTGGATAAATCATTTCTACTTCTGGAAGTTCTACTCCTTTACCTGATAGACACCCACTTCTTGAATTCCACAGAGGGGAAGCATCAAAGGTCTTGGGCTTTGAACACTTCTCGACACATAAATGGAATTCGAGACTTGGAACTGGATCTTTGACACCAGAGAGTACTGGGCAAGGTTCAAGACTAGGCTCAGGATCCTTGATGCTGTTAAGCTAGCTTCACAACTAGGCTCTGGGTGTTTGACACCTGATGGGGTCGCACCAACTGCTAGAAATGCCATCTATGTTGGAAAACAGATTTCTGAGGTAACATCCCTTACGAATTCCGATGACGAGTGTCAACCCAATGCAGCATTAGTGGATCACAGAGTTTCATTTGAGTTACCCGGGGAGGATGTTGCACGATGTCTTGCAAATAAATCAGGATCTTCATTGATTGGAAACATCTCAGGGTATTCTCAGGGTACCCTTGTTGGAGAGCCTGACGAGAAAGGATAGAATCCGACAGTTGCTGTAATTTGTGTTGAAGTAAAATTTCAAGTGAGAAGCCTGAACATTCTACTGGAGAGGGAGAGGAGCAGTGCTGTCGTCACTCTTCTAATTCTTCTAAAGAATTTAACTTTGACTGCAGAAAAGGTGTTGTTTCTGATAATTCTGCCAATGCCTCCGAATGGTGGACTAACAAGAAAATTGTTGGAAAGGAAGATAGATCAAGCAACAGTTCGGCATTTTTCCCAATGGTACAGTCGGAAATAATTTAAAGATTTAGTTCATTGCAATAGGACTTAGGAGTTTTATCCGTTAAAACTTTTAAAGAATACAAATAAGTTGTGGTATTTAATAAACACTATCTAGAATTTTAACTAAGACAACAAAATTATAGTTAGGATCGATCACCTTTTTCGGGTTTTGTCTTATAGAGCTTGAGTTTTGTCTGTGATTTTGTTTGTCTAGACTCGACGTGTAAAGAGGGAGGGTAGTTGTAGACGTGTAAAGAGGGAGGGTAGTTGTAGACGTGTAAAGAGGGAGGGTAGTTGTATATAGAATTGTTAAAATAGATTTAGAAATCAAATTGAAAATACGAAAAAATAAGTTGGATAATATTAAAAAATTGTGATCTAAACTAAATTGAATAGTTTCTTATTCGATTAGTAACTTAAATGTATCTAGGCTGATCTATTTTAAAGATTTATAAGTCAATCTATTTTGTTAAATAATAATTATATTTTTTTAAAATAAAAATGATATTATTTTGTTTTTATATATATATATATATATATATATATAAATTTATATATTAAATTATTATATCTTAAAAAAATTAATTTTATTAATATAATTTAAAATTTAAAACTATATTTTTTAAAAACATATCAAATGACCTATTCATTCTATATGGACATAAAATTGAATTAGATTTAGAAATACAAATCGGATTGAGATAATTTTTTTAAAATGACTCATTAAAATGGATCAGATAATCGGTTTAACAGTTCTATGTCTATATAAATTATATTGTATGTTAATTTTTAAACAATGAAAAAAAGAAAAAGAGATTCAAATAGTCTGACTTATTCCGTTTTATTACTATTAAAATGACACGTATCTAAATGACTACGTATTTCTTTTACATTATTAATAGGCCTTAATACTCATGCACTAGATTAATCGAAAAGTAACAGTTTTTAATAATATTATATAAACATCTCCTTCCTTTCAAACATCGTATAACAACTCTTATTTAATAATAAAATAAATATAAATTATTATTATATTATTATTATTATTATATTATTATTATTATTATTATATTGATAAAAAGTATTTTAAATTATAATTTTAAATTTATTATTCAATATAGTATTCAGAAAATATGAAAAAATTTAATTAGTTATTAAAAAATAAAAAATTACTTTATTTTTGTAACGTCCGATGATCTATCTCGTCAACAACTCGATATATGTGTAGGATAAATACAAATATTATGATATATCCAAAAATTACACATATAATCTTGGAAAATTTGAATAAAATAATAATCAAAATCATCACTAAAAAGAAAATATAAATAAAACGAGACTTAAAATTAGGGAAGAGAAAAAAAGTAAAACGACTAATAGGAGAACTCTTTGATATCAACAATTTTATTTTTATCTAAACTTTGTTATTTAAAAAAGTTATTTTCATCGGATTTTGAATGATATTTAAAATCTCATGAAATTCTTTTCAATTTATAAAGTTGTTTGTAATATTTTAAATTCATACAATATAAATTGATAAAAATATTAAACTACAAAAAATTATGATTTTCTTTTAAATTTTTTGAAAAGTCATAATATGATTGTATAGTCTTTTAAACTTTATAAGTAAAATAGTATTATAAAATGTCAATTTAATGCATCTTCTTTTAATTCGTATGATCAGGAAAAGAAGGTTTTCCTTTGCAGAATCATTAGCGTGTTAGATTCATATATCTTCACACACTACCGTGCTATTCATTGTGGGAAATGGACCGGTGAGATGCATATCATTTTGGGATCCAAAGTTGATATAAAACTCAGGACTGACTCAGTTATTTACAGTTAGAAATATTGTAAGAAATTTAGAAAATCAGTTACAAGATGGATTAGAAAGTGTTAGTTATAAAATCGATATAAGGATCGAAAAATAGAGGAAAAAAAATTAATATAAGGATCGAAAAGCAGAGGAAAAAAATCGAGGATTATATGATTAATTAAAAAATTGATAAATCAAAAAGATGGTTGGAAGACACTCGATGACCATGTAACAGTATGAACACATAAATCGAGAATTAGAATCAGGAATGAAAAAAAGAGGATTCGATGATTATTACTGAAGGAAATTGAGAATGGGAATCGAGAATCAGAAGATAGAGGAAAATCGATGAAAGTAAGAAATTGATAATAAAGTGTTGAGTGTAAAGTTAAGGTTAAGGGAAATCATACTCGATATCTGGAATCGAGATCGCGGGAAACAGTTATCATGCACATGGAACATGAGAAGTGACTTTCTAAATCATGGCTAAGTTAGTAATCGAGGAACGGTTAAGGCGCACATGGAACGTGGAAGCAGTTTTCTAGACCGTAGGCTAAGGTAAAAATCGAGGGACGTGCACATGGAATGTGGTAACAATTTTTTAATTACTATTGGGAGGTTACATTGAAGGATGCCTATAAATAGAACGAAGCTTGAAGAAGAAAAGGGGAAATTGGCAGAGAGAACAAAAATGCTAGTGAAAAATCTACAGGAGAACGACGCATCATGAAGTTTCTAATGCTCTGGATTTCCATTATCGTTGATTGTCTTTATCGCTTTCTTTATTTTCCCTGGTAATTTACTTTCATGAAATTTACGTTTATCAATTTTAAGTTTCTGCACTTTCAATTCCTTGTCATTTTACCTTTATGCAAGTTAAAATTCTGCATTTAAGTTCTTCGCCATTTACATTTTTGCAATTTCAATTCATTGTCATTTACATTTCTCAATTTAATATTATGCGCTGCTTTTCATTTCGATACCCTTTGCTGCTTTCTTTACTTTGTGCTTCTTGATAAAAATATACCAAAAATAGTACTTTCGATTGTCAATCTGCACACTAGGTTGTGTTGTTAGCGTTTTTTGATACTATGGGATTTTCGATTCTCATGCATGTTTCGATTGAAAACCGTTTACTAGTCTAAGTAAAAAGAATCTACGTGGTTGAAATTTGGTTAGAACCAAAGTCTCTGATTTAATTGAAATCGATCAAATTTCCACCAGAAACAAATTGGCGCGCCAGGTAGGGGGCCTCGTTACACAAAAAAATTGGCTAGTTCGAAAGTGTATGAGATTAAAGAGTGGGCGAGTAGTAAGAATGAGTCAAAATCCACCGAATAGTCAGAATAACAGTGAGATTCCAAATAGTCCAAATCCACCAAACACTGGGGGGCAAGTTCACAATGGAAATATGTCTGTAATATTGACAAATGTGAGTGCGTCGATGCCTGTGAGTACTGAACAAAGCCCAGGGACATTAGCAAATACTCAGTTAGGGTCTAGTACTGTAATGTCAAACAATATGCAAACCACGGGAAACCCCGTAACAACATATGCAGGTCCGCATATGAGTGTAAGGCCGCCTAGTTTTTCATTTAATAATATGAATGGGGCTGATACTTCTTCAATACAACGAAGTACGAGATTTAACCTAGGAATGTCCCAAAACTTAGGAACGTTTCAAACCTTAGGTATGCCTCAAAATTTTGGAGTATCCCCGAATTTAGGTATGTCCCAAAATTTAGTAACACCTTAGAATTCAGGGAATGTGCAAAGTTTAGGAACACAACAGAAGTCTCCAATATCAAACCTAGATCACAGAACAAATTTGGATCACGGGAGATATGCATTCGATAGAGATTATCATCGATCCAATTTCGAGACTATCGAAAATGCTAGTACTGGAATTTCCAGTAATTCATTAGGAGTGCTTCGACAACAAATGGATGAAAGCAATTTCGAGATGGTTAATATGTTGTCACAACAGTTGACTACAGTATTAAACCCATTAGTTCAAAACACTACCAATAGTTTTGAGATACTAGCAGATCAAATGACACGTATCGGGGATGCATTGACAATACATCGACAAACGAGGGTCGAAAATAATGCCAATCAGGATAACAACCAAAACGTTAATATCAATCCTCTTTATTTATTAAGGAGAAATCGAAATGTTGATCAATATCAGCATGTGAGGAATGATACTTGCGGAAATTTAAATGAGGGATTTTAAAATATGTACAATCAGAATAACATGTAGTACAATCATATGCTGGGACAAAGGATGAATCTCCAAGGAGTGGAATTAAGAACACCCAACCAACCGTATTTTGTTTCTCCTTTTCCAAATACGATTCTCGAGACAAAATTACCTCGAGGATACAAAATACCCAAATTCACCAAATTTGCTGAAGAAATTGGTGAATCCACTATCAAACATGTGGCGCGATATCAAATCGAATGTGGAGATATAGCGATGAGTGAGGAATTAAAAATGAAATACTTCCTTAGTTCGTTAACAAAGAATGCTTTCACTTGGTTTACTTCGTTGCCACCTAATTCGATATATAATTGGTTGCAGCTGGAAAGAAATTTTCATGAGCAATTCTTTAGGGGGGAGACTCAAGTAAGTCTTATTGAATTAATGAATATAAAGAAATATAATCATGAAAGTGTAGATGATTATTTGAATAGATTTAGACAAATGAAGTCGAGATGTTTTACTCAAATTCCCGAATTTGAATTAGTCAGAATGACCTCTGCAGGTTTAGAATTCTCGATTAGGAAGAAGTTGGTTAATTTACCATTGAATGACATGACTCAGCTAGCCGATAAAGTGAGAAGAGTGGAACAAATCGAATATGAGAAACAAAGATACAAGAAATTTGAAAAACCTATGAAGAAAGATAGGGTAGTGTATATAAATGACGTATATGAGGAGAATCCCAAGACAGAAGTAGAAATTGAAGAATCTGTTGATGAGAAAGTAAATATAGCAAAACTCAAAGTAGGAGCTCCATATATTTGTAAACTGCTACAGAAAAATGAAGTAAAAGACAAAATGACAAATCGCACATATACTTTCGATGTAACAAAAGCAGATAAAATCTTCGATATTTTTTTGAAAGATAAACAGATTAAGTTGAGCGATGATCATAAATTACCTTCTGCAGATCAAAGAAATGGTCGAAAATATTGCAAATTTCATAATATTTATGGGCACTGGACTAATAATTGTATACATTTCAGGAACACGATCCAAGATGCGATCGACCAAGGAAGATTGAAGTTCGAGGAGATGTCAATGAAAGTGGATACGAGTCCATTTGAAGTTCAAGTAGGGTATGTCGAATCCTAGATGGGCATTACTAAAGATGTCCGATTGATAAATTCAACTTTTATAGGTATGGTCGATGTTACTGAAGACATTGATCCTAGACATGTCAAAATGGACATGTTAGAAGAAGATATAAAGTTCGACCTAAGCGAGTTCGAGAAAGAATTCAAGAGAGAGATCTATCCTCGATCAGAAGATTCCCTCATCGAATTTTTAACCAGAAAAAAAGAGAAGGACGAAGGCGTGACATTATGTCCACGATGCAGCGCGGTGTTTGACAGATCAGCTGTTAAAGCCTTCAGGGCAGGGTAAATCAAGAAAATAGAGGAACAACATAAAAGTTGCAATGTTAAAGAGGATCAAACAACCCAGACAACGGTGGGAGAGAATCAGCAGCAATCTGTTGGTTCAGTTTCTAGTAGAAATCAAAAGCGATGAGTTTGGAAAGAAATGTATTCTCCTCGAGGAGGAAGAGGCAGACTTCAAAATAATGATGTTTTCGATAGACTTTCATATGATGAAGGATCAAATACTGGATTCCTTACATTCCAAAGGAGATTTCGAGGAAGACCTTGGAGGAGAGGAGGAAGGATCCCTTACTGGGGAAGGGTCAATAGTTATAAGAACTTTGAAGAAAATATTATATCAATCAGGGGTCAGTATGGAAGAGACTTTGCGATGGCAAGAATGAAGATAGTTGGGATGGACATCAGATCGGAGTAATATCGATACTACCCGCGGAGTATGTTAGTGAGTACGAAGAGTTTCAAGAGCAAAGTGACGTCAATCGAGATGACGATTTCTATTCTGAAGAAATGAGACCGAAAGTGACATGGGTGACACAAGCGTCATGCGAATTGCCCCATAGAGATGCTGCTTTTATCGATCCTCCATCCGAGGAAATGAGGTTTCATTTGAAGCCCTTATTGCTGAACATCGAAATTCAAGGACAGAAGGTGAATAAGGTCCTTGTGGATGGTGGTGCACCGATGAACATATTGCCAATCACTATGCTGAAGAGGTTTGGTATCGAATTGAAAGACTTAGTCAGGTATAATATCATGATTTCTGATTTCAGTGGGAAATCATCGAGCTCAGAAGGCATGATTGTCTTAGATGTGAAAGTGGGTACTTATTCGAGGCCCACAGTTTTTGTAGTTGTCCAATCACATGCCAAATTTAATGCGTTGCTTGGCAGGGAGTGGATTCATGGAGTTGGAGTTGTACCTTCCACGGCTCATCAGAAGCTGTTTATCTGGAATCGAGATGGACATCTCGAAATAATTCAAGGAGACCAGCATGAGTTTGTGACATTTGTGTCTCAGGCTGGTCGGTCAGTACAAAATTTGGCGCTCACTCAACCATTCACCTTCGAGACTGTCGAAGACTTTAATTCAAAATTGCACGAGGAGCGTTTCTTGGAAATGAATGAGAAAAGAGGGTTTGTCATGATTAAAGAAGGGGCCAGCCTCGAAGTGGCCGGTGAAGATGAATAAAGATTATGAGGAATTCTTGGCTCGATTAAGAAGGTATGAAGATGAAAAGAAAGAGGGCCAAGAAAGTAGTAGTACTAAGATATGAATAAATAAATCGATTTACTCGACAGTAGTAGCAAATAATAGTGATCAAGTTATACTTGATTACATTTATGATAATTCTCCTTTAGGTTTTGAAAAATCCATCACATCGAATCACAAAAAAGTCGAGGCCCAAGATCCGTTAGAAGATATCAACTTGGGTAGTATAGAGGACAGAAAACCTACTTATATTAGCAGATATCTCGAGAAAGAAATGAAAAAAGATATGATTTCATTACTAAAAGAGTATAAAGAATGCTTTGCTTGGGATTATGAAGAAATGTCTGGGTTGGATCGAAGTCTAGTTGAGCATAGATTACCTATCATAGAAGGCAGGAAGCCAGTAAAACAAGCTCCAAGGAGATTTTCACCTGAGGTGATGGGTAAGATTAAAGAAGAGATCGAGAGACTTCTTAGAACAAAGTTTATCAGGACTGCCAGGTATGTCGATTGGATTTCTAATATTGTTCTAGTTATTAAAAAGAATGGTAAAATGAGAGTATGCATTGATTATCGAGATTTAAATTTAGCTACTCCTAAAGATGAATATCCTATGCCAATAGCCGATATGCTAATAGATGCAGTAGCTGGTAATGAAATGTTAAGTCTTTTAGATGGCTATTCAGGATATAATCAAACTTTTGTTTCCCAGAATGATATAACTAAAATAGCTTTTCGATGCCCGGGAGCATTAGGTACTTATGAATGGATAGTGATGCCATTTGGATTGAAAAACGCCGGGGCAACATATCAAAGAGAAATGAATTTAATTTTTCATGATTTGATCAATGATTTTATGTAGGTTTATATAGATGATATTGTTGTAGCATCGAAGGAAAAACATAAACATTTAGATAATTTAAGAAAATATTTTGAAAGAATGAAGAAATACGGATTAAAAATGAATCCCTTAAAATGTGCCTTTGGTGTGTCTGCTGGTGAATTTTTAGGATTCATAGTACATGAAAAAGGGATTGAGATCGATAAGAATAAAGCAAAAACTATATTAGATACTTCTGCTCCAAAGAATAAAAAGCAGTTGCAATCATTTTTGGGAAAAATAAATTATTTAAGACGATTTATTTCTAACTTGGCTGGTAAGACTTATGTTTTTTCGTCTTTGTTAAAGTTGAAAATGGAAGCAGATTTCAAATGGAAGGAGGAACATCAGAAAGCCTTTGAGCAGATCAAATTGATGTTGACGAATCCTCCGGTTTTGATACCAATAATAAGGAACAAGTCATTAAAGTTATATGTATTAACATCAGATCGAACTATAGCCAGTCTACTAGCACAGGAGGATAAGAATGGTGTGGAATGTGCTATTTATTATCTAAGTAGAATCTTAAATGATGCTGAAACTCGATACAATGATATCAAAAAGTTAGGGTTGTGTTTGTATTTCTCTTGTACAAAACTCAAATATGTAATGAAGCCTCATGATGTGATGGTTTATTCTAGAAATAATATTTTGAAATTTCTTTTGTCGAAACATATTATGCATAATTGAATAGGAAAGTGAGTGTTAGCTTTGACAGACTTTTCGTTATCATTCGAGTCTTTAAAATCGGTAAAAGGCCAAATTGTCGCTAATTTTATGGCAGACCATACAGTTGACTCAATTGATAATTTATTTATTGAAATAAGTAAATGGATAATGTATTTCAATGGATCGAGTACATCGGACAAATCGGGAGTGAGAATTCTTATTATTTCACCAAAAAATATCCCGACTAAGTTATTATTTGAAATTAAGCCCACATGTTCGAATAATGAAGTTGAGTATGAAGCTTTGATTACAGATCTCGAGACTTTGATTAAGTTAAAAGTTCGACATGTAATTGTAAGAGGTGATTCACAATTTGTGATCAAACAAGTACGAAAAGAGTATAAATGTATCAACACTAATTTGTTTAGATATCTAGAAAAAGTAATTACTTTGAGCAGAATGTTCGATGACATAATATTCGAATATGTTCCCCGAGAGATCAATCAAGAAGCTAATGACTTAGCGCAAATAGTATCTAAGTATAAAATATCTTTGGAAAATTTACAAAAAATGATTCAAATTAAAGAGAAATTACCCCAAGAAAGTGAAATTTTACAAATTAGTGACTTAGATGATCAAAATTGGAGAAAATCGATTGTAGACTATTTGCAAATTCCAAATGGGAGAATCGATAAGAAAATTAAATATCGAGCAGTAAAATATATTTTGTTGAATGATGAATTGTATAAGAGAGGTATTGATGGAGTATTGCTTAGATATTTAGGCAATGATGATGCTTATTTAGTAATGGCAGAAGTACATAATGGAATATGTGGTGCCCATATGATAGGCCAAAAAATGAGATGGATGTTAACTCGACAAGGATATTACTGGCCTTCGATTTTAAAAGATTGTATCGAGTATGCTAAGTCTTGTGAAGAATGTAAGAAGTTTAGTCCTATACAACAAGTCCCTACTAGCGAACTACATTCGATTATCAAACCATGGTCTTTCAGAGGTTAGGCCATCGATTTAATTGGACAAATTTTTCCACAGTCATCGAAAGGACATAGATATATAATTGTAGCTGTCGAATATTTTTCAAAATGGGTAGAAGCAATTCCGTTAAAAGATGTCGATCAACAAGATGTAATTGATTTTATTGAAGAATACATTGTTTATCGATTCGGGATACCACAATCTATTACCACTAATAGAGGGACAATTTTTACTGGTAAGAAGATGATTAGATATGCTGAATCGAGAAATATTCAGTTATTAGCATCAACTCCATATTATGCTCAGGCTAATGGATAGGTCGAAGCAATTAATAAAGTAATTATTAGTTTAATCAAGAAACATGTCGGTAGCAAACCAAAAATCTGGCATGAAATATTATTACAAATTCTGTGGGCCTATCGAAATTCGCCGAAAAATTCCTTGCAGAATACTCCATATAAGTTAGTCTATGGGCATGATGTGGTTTTACCCATCGAAATAAATATTGAGTCAACTCGAATACAAAAACAAAATTATTTACCCAGTTGTGATTATTGGAACTTGATGTATGATGAATTAAATGAACTCGATGAAATAAGATTGCAAGCATTGAATAATATTATTCTACAAAAGAATCAAATTGCTCGAGTTTATAATAAGAGAGTTCGACAGAAAACATTTAGTGAAGGTGACTTAGTTTGGAAAACGATTTTGTCGATGGATAAGAAATGTAAAAGTCATGGTAAATGGTCGCCGAATTGGGAAGGGCATTTTGAAGTTGTTAAAGTGTTATCGAGTAATGCTTATTTGATTGTTGATTGGCATAATAAAGAGAAAGTCTTGTCGATAAACGGAAAGTACTTAAAAGACTATAAACCTCAAATAAGAGAAATAACCATTCAGAATTAATTCAAATATGATGTTCTACAAAATTAGATATTGAGATTTGAGTTGATCAAAATCTATTAACAATTGAATCCAAGAATAGAGGTTTGAATTTTCTTCGGCAATCACTTTCCGTTTGCGCTCCATGCTTTGCCCCAGAGAAAGTGCCACTTCTTTTGCAGAAGATTTGATCTAATTCAATTTTGTTGTGAGGAAATTGTCTTGTGCTTCGAGTTGTTGAAATCTTTTTTTCAATTCTTCGATTTCACCTCTAACCAAAGACTGTTCTTTCGACGCCTCTTCAAGATCAAGCTTTTGAGTTTTCAACAAGTTCGATTTCTCAGTTTGGAAGGTAGAAATGGTAGTCAACTCGGTCGTTATAGATTGTTTTTTCTTCCTTGCAGAAAAAGTTTTGTTAAATAAATCGGTGGCCACTGCGACTTTAACGTCGAAACTCTTTGGAAGTGTGTCATCGGGGAATGCCTCTATAGCAATAAGAATCTCTTGGAAAAGTTGTTTTTTCTCGCGCGATTTCACCAAGACCTCGAGAGGTGAAGAATAGAAGAAAGACCTAAATTGTTGTATCAATTTGTTTGCCTCTTCAGTTGACGTCATGGGTGATTTAGATGAATGACTTGAAGGAGTGACGTCTTCAGATAGTAGAATATTGAGAATTGAGAATGTATATTCTTCAATGGCAGTTCGATATTTTGGTAAATCTTCTGAGGTAGGATCACTTATATGGGGCAATGTCGATGAAATCAGTTCGACGGATGGAACCTCGAAAGGAGGAGAAATGGGTTGTTCTGCAGGGGATGGTGAAGGAGAGTCTTGGATTTGGACTATGGGGATATTTACAATATTATCTGAAAGGGAGATGAGTTTGTTCGAGAAAATGAATTTAAAATCCTAATAGAGATAAGGTAAAAATAGGCAGTAAGGAAGAAATTTTTACCAAAAGGAGAAGGTGGGTCGATATGCGTTGGTGCGGGGGAAGGGTTTTGTACATCCTCGGGTTGTTGCTGTTCAAAATATAGGTTAGAGAAGAGAAATATGTAAAATGAGTCGAGAAAATAAGATTTTTAAACTTTACCTCTAAAATTGGTACTGTTGACTGAACCAAAGATTCGACATTCGTCGACACTGTAGCTGATGGATGGTCCTGAAATATCGAAATTTGGAATCATATTATAAACCTTCTCGAATTTTAGATATACAATATATATATGAAAAGAGGGGAACTTACGTGACTTGAATGAGTCTGTGTTGTTTGATCTGCTTTACTGGCCGTATTAGAGTCCGTCGATAACGAATTTATGATAGGTTGAGAGGCTGGAGGACTCTTTTTGGATTTTTGTTTCTGAAAACAATGAGAAGTGAATCAACTATAGAAAAGGAAATCAAATAAACAAGATAATAGGGAATCGAAAAGAAACCTTCGATTTTCTCGAAGATGAGGAAATTGTAGCTGAGTGTTTTTGTTTTTGTGTGGGGGCAGATGAGTCCGATTCATCAGAAGACTCCCAGTCTTTCTCAGAGATGGTGACTTTATGAGGCTTCGAAACTGTCGAGAAAGAAAAACAGTTAGATTACAATTTGAAGAAAATTAAAAATATTTCTAAAAGAGGCAATAAAATCTCACCAAAAGGTGATGGAGTTAAAATCTTGACTCGATCGATATGGATAAGCCAGGGAGGAAGAAGATGTTGAGGAAGGTTTAGGTAAGAGAAGTAGGACAGTTTCGATATCGAAATTTCCTTGTTATTGGGTTTTGGTGAAATAGTTTCTTTCAAGGATCTCAACTCTCGAACCCATTTAGGATGAGTTAAAGGTTTGACGATTCCAAAAGGGGATGTAGGGAAAGTGAGAAGATGGTTGGGACAATACATTTTAAATGGGGTTTTTCCTCGAGGATTGATTATTTTGTGGTTCGATTTGTTGGTGTCTGTTTTATTAGCTAGGGATATAACAACATTGTAAAATGTTTCTTCTAATTTAAGAGGGTTGTAGCATTCTCGATAAAAGTTTTCAAATCGAGATATTTGAAGATAATGAGAGTATGTACCTTTCTTGGCCTTCGATTTATCCTGCAACATAAGAGAAGGATGCGCAGTCAATTTCGATTGGACGATATCAAATTCAGAATAATCGTTCCACCATTGAGAAAAACCAAGAGTAGACAAGTAATTCGATTCAAAAGCATAAGGATAGAAATGCAGCGGGCTTTGTGGTAATAGTTTGGCAAGTTCCCACCCTACATTCGATTCATTTAACTTGGACTTTGGGGAACTATCGAGATTGAAAAAAGGTAAAACTTGACTTAAACCGAACTGCCGCAAAAAAAGTTGAGGGTAATAGATGACAAGTTGGATATCCTTCGATTGAAAGCCTGATACAAGAACGTCTTGGGTCAAGTAGTTACTCCATACATCTACTAGTTCCGATTGTAACCCTAGAGTAAGAGTTGAGAATTTTGATTTAAACCAGGTTGGTCCTCGAAGTTTATCACTTACTTTTCCATGGTATATAGTAAACGGAGCCAGACATGAATCAAAATGAAATCGAGTTAACAAGAATTTCAAATAGGTTTTATAACTAGCCTCACTGGAGGATTTTTGCTGAGAATGTTGAGACGATAATCGGGCACCTTCTAAATTAAAACTTGGGGAAACTTTGGATGTTGGGGGAAGGATACTTTCAAAAATCGAAGTGAGCCACAATTGAATGAACCATATAGGACCTGAGAAATTTCCTGAGGGTCTTTGTGCATTCAGAATATCGACTTCCTCATCGAAAGTGGTATAACCATGAGCCAGTAAAAGTTTCGCCAAACAAACTCTGGGTTGACCAGTGTGGAGGAGGTAGGTAAGATTATAAAAATGGGATGAGATTTGGATGGATCGAGGGCAAAATACATGGGTGCAAAACCAATATACCAAAAAAGCAACATGTTCTTCATCAGAAACGGCTACCGATTGGTCATCAATAAAATGTTTTTCGATGAAGTGCCTATAAGCCTTCGAATCCCAATCGATTTTTGATTTGAGAGAGTCGTCTGAAAGGAAAGCACTCTTAAAATATTTTTCCCCTGTAGGCTTTAATTCGGTAATTGCAGCGACCTCAAAAAGAGTGGGGGAAAGAGGACCACAGGGAAGTTCCATCGCGTGTAAATCTTTATTCCATAAATGGACCGCGGATAAAAACATAGACATATCCAGAAATGATAGATCGCATCGAGATAGGTGTAGAAAATCGAAAATCCCTACATCTCTCCAGTGATTTCCAAACTTAGTCTTTACTCTATCAAACCATCTGATGTATAAGGGCTTTTTATGGGGAGGGCCCGTTCGATATACTTTCGAAATAGCATTTAGAAAATCAATCCGTACATCGGAATTATGAATAGGGGCTTTACTCTCTGAAGGAAGACAAATAGAAGAGGAAAATGATCCACCACAATAGCGGATAGGACCACCAAATGCATAATCTACGTTATCAACTGCGTAAGGTATAAGTACCTGTGTCTCAGCAATTTTCTGTGAAGCTTCTTCCAACAAGGGGACTGGAGCAAACTTTTTGTCGTTTATCTCTATTAGAGTCGAAGTTACCGATGACAATGGCGGGGTGGGGAAGTCAGAAGATTTGGAAGTCGCCATTACAGTTGGGGAAAGTGTGAAGACAGGGAAAAGGTGTGACGAAGAAAGAAGATGGGTTATGTTTTTGGTAAAAATAAAGTGCAAATTGATTGGAGTATTTAAAGAGGCCAACTAGGGTATTTGAAACGACGAATATGAGAAGAGGGTAATTAATATGTGGCGTTCGCGATAATGGAAGGTGATGTGATTTGATATTTGACATAAAGCAGCAAAACCCTAAAAACCCTAAACCCTAAACACTACAAGAAAAACACCAAATAGTGACCGAAATTAGTGACTGAAAAATTCAGTCACTGATAGTAACTGAATCAGTGACTGATTTCCCTTTTTATATTTAGTGACTGATTTAGTGACTAAAATTTCGATCACGAGATATCGGTCATCGATTCGATCATCGAATCGGTCATCGATTCGATCCACTACTAGAAAAATGGTTAACAGTGACCGAAAGTGGTGACTGAATTTTTTTATATTTAGTAAGCTGATTTAGTGACTAAATTTTCGATCACTAAAAAAATAATTTTTAAATTGATAACTATTTTTCATTTATATAAATATTTTATTTAAAATATTTTAAATATAAATCTACTTAATAATTTAAAATAAGTGATAACATTGTTAATAACATTATAAAAATTTTAAAAAAATAGTTTACTAACTTATTAAATAATTTAGTAATATAATTATTTAATTTTATTTTTTAATTTAGCATGTGAATAAAAAAATTAAAATTGATTATTAAATTAGTCATCGAATCGGTCACTAAATCAACAATTAAATTAATTATTAATTTAGTCTCTTATATATATATATATATATATATATATATATATATATTACTTGTATGTTAATAAAAATGTATTTATAAAAAATTAAAATTATTTTAATTACTGAATTGATATTTTAAATTTATATTAATATCTTGGATAATTTAATAGTTGGATATATATTTTAAGTTTATATTAGTCATTTTTATATAAAAGTGTAAAAATAAAGTGAACTTATTTTAAAATTTAATTAAACATAATAATATAATATAGTATTAACCATAAATATGTGAAGATTTAGTTAGAAATTAATTTTAAGTTTTATTGTTTTTATTTAAAAAAAATCGTTAAAAAAATTTAAAATAATTAATTAAAGTAAAGAATTTTAATTTAATAAATGTGTTAATATTATTAGAAGAATTAAATTTATATTAATAATTATATAAAATTATAGATATATTAAAATTTAAATTATTGGTAATTTTTTTAATTATTAAGCTAAAATTTGATAATATTAATAAATTAAAAATAAAAAAATATATATATACATATATATATATATATATATATATATATATCACTTTAATTTTTTTAATTAAAATTAATTTCATAAAAAAATTAATATTTGAAAATTAAAATGCAAAAGTATATATATTTATCTTTTATTTAATTATACTTTTACACCTAAAAAAAGAAAAAAATAATAAAATTTTCTTTTATTAATCATTTTTATAAAATAAAAAAATATATAATAATTACTTTTATATAAAAAAAAATTTAACGTTCTTGATTCTTTAACAGATTTGTTTTAAGCTGATACGACAACGTTTATATCAATTAAAACACTTTACAAAAAATCTTCTAAGTTGATTTAATCGATTGTTTAGCGATTCAATCGATTGAAATACTTGCAAAACTTTCTCGTAAAACTTTTCAAGTTATTTTAAGCGATAAAAATAAGTTTTAATCGATTAAAACGCTGTGCAGAAATTGTTTTAATCAATTGAAACGAGATTTAATCGATTAAAATAGTTCGATCGGTCATAACTGCATTTTGATCGATCATAATTGAAACGATATAATAACGGTTCCGGGTTAACCGTTATCTAAGTGAGCTTTTAAGAGCGGTTCTGTGTAACCGCTATCTAAAATGTATCTCGCTTGAGCGACACTCTTCTCGCTCAGCGAAACGCCCTGCACAAAATTGACATTCTCGGGTTGTATTTCGCTTGAGCGACTCTAGTATCGCTCGAGCGATATTTGATTCGATCGATTAGATTTTAGAAATGATCGATCATATTTGATAATTTTTTCAAATAATTAATTATAATCGATTAGTTTTCTAAATTATTGATTAGAATTGATTAGTTTTTCAAATAATAGATTAGAATTGATTAATTTCAAAATATATACTAAAAAATTATAATTAAAAATATAAATTAGTTAAGAATATTGACTATTATAAAGATAAAGTAGAACATGAGAGGAGATGATGATGATAATATAATGATAGAACTTACAAAAATGTAGAATTGAGAAGTTTGAAACAAATAAAATTAAGAAAATAGATATTTAATTACACTTTTAATAAATTTAAGATAATACTAGTTTTGATTTTTATTTTTAAATATTTATTTTAATTATTTAAAACAGAGAAACTATAATTTTAGTTTCTAGCTACTGAATTTAAAGAATTAAATTTATTATTATTTAATCTTTTAATTTGTAGAATTAAACTCAATATAATTGTTAAAAATACTTTGTAGAGGCATTTGAGAAAGCTTTTGTCAAAATACTTTGTTTTTAATTGTTAAAAACATTTGTAGAGGCATTTTGCAAAATCTTTTAAGTGAAGAAACCTCATGCAACAGAAATCTTTTAATTTTAGTATTAAAAATTTAAATTATATTTTATTAAATTAAACTAGTTACAATATATTTTTTTACTTTGAGAATGAACAATATAATTAAACTCAAAATTGACAATATTATAATACATTTTTGAACTCTTTTGGATTAATTTTTTTTCCTAATTTTTGATAAAGTTAATTTTAATATTTAAAAGTATTTAACATTTTGAATTTTGAAAGGTTTTCTCTAATAGCAAATTTAAAAACATAATATTCAAAAAAATAGTTAATGTAAGTTTTCATAAGAAGATATGATAGCGGTTCCACGTTAACCGCTATCTAAAGTATAATTTAGATAGCGGTTAATGGTTAACTGCTATTAGAAGTGCACTTTTAAGAGCGGTTCTTGTGGAACCGCTATCTCAAATGTATTTCGCTTAAGCGACAATATTCTTGCTCGAGCGAAACGCCCCCTGCACAAAATTGGCATTCTCGGGTTGTATTTCGTTTGAGCGACACTACTCTCGCTCGAGCGAAATACGATTCTGATCGATCATAACTTGAAATGATCGATCATAATTGAGAGGATATAATAACAGTTCCCTTATAACCGCTATCTGAAGTGTATATATGATAGCGGTTAAGGCTTATACGATATCTGAAGTGTATTTCGCTTGAAATGATCGATCATAATTGAGAGGATATAATAGCAGTTCCCTTATAACCGCTATCTGAAGTGTATATATGATAGCGGTTAAGGCTTATACGATATCCGAAGTGTATTTCGCTTGAGCGAGACTACTCTTGCTCAAGCGAAATCCGATTCTGATCGATTATATTTTCAAAATGATCGATCATATTTGATAATTTTTTCAAATAATTAATTATAATCGATTAGTTTTCTAAATTATTGATTAGAATTGATTAGTTTTTCAAATAATAGATTAGAATTGATTAATTTCTGAAATATATACTAAAAAATTATAATTAAAACTATAAATTAGTTAAGAATATTGACTATTGTAAAGATAAAGTAGAACATGGGAGGAGATGAGGATGATAATATAATCATAGAACTTACAAAAATGTAGAATTGAGAAGTTTGAAACAAATAAAATTAAGAAAATAGATATTTAATTACACTTTTAATAAATTTAAGATAATACTAGTTTTGATTTTTATTTTTAAATATTTATTTTAATTATTTAAAACAGAGAAACTATAATTTTAGTTTCTAACTACTGAATTTAAAGAATTAAATTTATTATTATTAAATCTTTTTCTACTTTGAGAATGAACAATATAATTAAACTCAAAATTGACAATATTATAATACATTTTTGAACTCTTTTGGATTAATTTTTTTTCCTAATTTTTTATAAAGTTAATTTTAATATTTAAAAGTATTTAACATTTTGATATAATGAGCATGATAATATAATGATAGAATTTACAAAAATGTAGAATTGAGAATTTTTAAATCTTTTTCTAATATTTATTTTTCAAAATATAATATTATTTTTAAAATTTAATATTTTTTTCAAATATATAAATATATAAAGATATAAATGTATAAGGATATAAATAAAAATATAAATATATCAATATATAAATATATCAAAATATAAATATATAAAAATATAAATATATAAATATAAGTTTCTTGTAAAACTTTTCAAGTTATTTTAACTGATAAAAATAAGTTTTAATCGATTAAAACGCTGTGCAAAAATTGTTTTAATCGATTGAAATGAGATTTAATTGATTAAAAGAGTTCTGATCGGTAATAATTTCATTCTGATCGATCATAATTGAAACCATATAATAGCGGTTTCGGATTAACCGCTATCTAAGTGAGCTTTTAAGAGCGGTTCTCGTGTAACCGCTATCTAAAATGTATTTCGCTTGAGCGATACTCTTCTCGCTTGAGCGAAATGCCCTCGCACAAAATTGGCATTCTCGGGTTGTATTTCGCTGAGCGACTATAATCTCGCTCGAGCGATGGTGCAACCGCTATTAGAAGTAAATATAAACATATAAATATATAAATATATATAAATATGTAAAGATATAAACATATATCTTTAATATTTTGTAAATGTAAATATAATTTATATATTTTTTTAAATCTTTTTCTTATATTTATTTTTAAAAATATAATATTATTTTTAAAATTTAATATTTTTTTTCAAATATATAAATATATAAAGATATAAATGTATAAGGATATAAATAAATATATAAATATATCAAAATATAAATATATCAAAATATAAATATATCAAAATATAAATATATCAAAATATAAATATATAAATATATAAATATATAAATATATAAATATATCAATATATAAATATATAAATATATATAAATATATATATATATATATACATATATATATATATATATATATATACAAATATATCAATATATCAATATTATCCCCTCATATATTAATATACATTATTAGCATAATTTTAATTTAATTAAAAATTAGAATACAAATATACTATACTATACTAATATACAATTATATTATTTTCATTGTATATAAATTACAAAATTAATAATTTGTATACTATACTATATTAATATATTATTTGTATACTATACTAATAGTATAATATACTATATTATAATATTATTTGTATAGAAAACTAATATCTTTATATATAAATATGAAAACATATAAATATATGTAAAAATATGAAGATATAAATATATAAAAATATAAATATATGTAAAAATATAAAGATATAAATATATCAATATATAAATATATTAATATTTAAATATATCAATATTTAAATATATATTAAAATATATAAATATATTTTTATTTATAGATTTTATATTTATATATTTATACGGATATACATTTATTTGTATATAAATATAATTTATTTGTAAGTTATTATTAAAAGATCCTAAGTAGCTCGATGGTTGGAGTTTTAGCCTCTAACTCTAAGGTACTGGGTTCGAATCCCGACAATGACAAGTAAACCACCTAATAATAAGTTAAATTTCTAAAAAATATAATATAAGTAAGGAAATAGTGACCGATTCCAGTTGGTCACTATTTCGATCACTATTTTAATTAAGTAACCGATTTTGCACATTTAGTGACCGAATTTTCGGTTACTATTTAGTGTTTTTCTTGTAGTGAAACAGTTATTTTTTGGGCTTCAGGAATATTTAAGGGATGGATTTGTTTTTTTTTTTAAGAATATAAAATTGGTACAAATATTTATATTATTCCAAGGGGGCATTTTGTTAGTGAAAAAATCGATATAAGGATTGAAAAGCGGAGGAAAGAAATCGAGGATCATATGATTAGTTAAAAATTTGATAAATCAAAAGGATGGTTGGAAGACACTCGATGACCATGTAACAGTATGAACACATAAATCGAGAATTAGAATCGGGAATGGAAAAAAGAAGATTCGATGGCTATTACTGAAGAAAATCGAGAATGGGAATCGAGAATCAGAAGATAGAGGAAAATCGATGAAAGTAAGAAATCGATAATAAAGTATTGAGTGTAAAGTTAAGGTTAAGGGAAATCATACTCCATATCTGGAATCGAGATCGAGGAGAACGATTATCATGCACATGGAACATGGGAAATGGCTTTCCAAATCGTGATTAAGTTAGAAATCGAGGAACGGTTAAAGCGCACATGAAACATGGAAGCGGTTTTCTAAACCGTAGGCTAAGGTAAAAATCGAGGAACGTGCACATGGAACGTGGTAACAGTTTTTTAACTGCTCTTGGGAGGTTACATTGAAGGATGCCTATAAATAGAACGAAGCTTGAAGAAGAAAATGGGGAATTGGCAGAGAGAACATAAATGCTAGTGAAAAGTCTATAGGAGAACGACACATCATGAAGTTTCTAATGCTCTGGATTTCCATTATCGTTGATTGTCTTTATCGCTTTCTTTATTTTCCCTGATAATTTACTTTCATGCAATTTACGTTTATTAATTTTAAGTTTCTGCACTTTCAATTCCTTGTCATTTTACCTTTATGCAAGTTAAAATTCTGCGTTTAAGTTCTTTGCCATTTACATTTTTGCAATTTCAATTCATTGTCATTTACATTTCTCTGCAATTTAATATTATGCGCTGCTTTTCATTTCGATACCCTTTACCGTTTTCTTTACTTCGCGCTTCTTGATAAAAAAATACGAAAAATAGTATTTTCGATTGTCAATCTGCACACTAGGTTGTGTTGTTAGCGTTTTTTGATACTATGGGATTTTCGATTCTCATGCATGTTTCGATTGAAAACCGTTTGCTAGTCTAAGTAAAACGAATCTACGTGGTTGAAATTTGTTTAGAACCCAAGTCTCTGATTTTATCGAAATTGATCAAATTTCCACCGAAACGAGAAAGTTGTGAAAGTGTTAGGATTAGATAAAATTTTTGAAATTTTTATATTTTAAATTATAAAATTCCAATTGAGGTGATTAAAAAATAAGATAAAAATTTTCGTCTGAATTTTAATTTAAGCTAAAAAAACTCAATTTAGATAAATAGAATGAAAGTTATGATCATGAAATAAATTTGGACAAAATTGAATTTTGTAGGTTCTGATGAAGAAAAGACAAGAGGTGAATGTGAAAGATCGAAAGAAAAAGTCATCTTTTCAAGAGAGATAACTCACAAAGTATGTGAAAATCCATTGATATAGCCAAGGGTTATCAAATTACTTAAGAACTCTGGAGAATTACTCTCACTAAAATAAAAGAGTTAAACTCTAATATTTAAAAATGACTCAACTTGTATTTTTGATAAAAATGATTTAGCTTATATAAAAACTTTATCTTCGAATTACAAAGACTCAATAAAAAAAATGCTAATAATAATTTATTAATTTAAGAATTAAAAACTACGTAATGAATCAAATAAATGTTAATAATGATCCATTAACTTAAAAATTAAAAATTAATTAATAGAGACAAATAAATATTAATAATAATTTATTAATGTAAGAATTGAAAACTACTTAATGGATGATTATAACTGAAATTATGATAATAAAAAGTCAATCAATTATATACCATCTTGATCTCCCAAACTTAAATTTATTATAACTTTAAACAAAATCAAATTAAAATCTATTAATTAATTAATTAATAAAAACATAATTTCATCATTGAATTTTATAAAAATTGAATTATTATATAAATAAATTTAAAAATTAAAACAAAATGACGTATTATTAATTTTCCTCATAATTCACAATTTTAATTATTTATCCTTAAAATATAAACTTGTATTTAAATAAAGTGGTAATATTTTGATAACCAAAAATCATACAATCCTTTAAACAACTCACTTTTATTAATATAATAATCTATAGAATGATTTAATAAAAATAAAAATAAAGTAAAACTATTATTATAATATTAAAAGAGAATTATTTACAAGAGTTATATGAATTTGAATTGTAAAAATATCATTATTAAAGATCTTTATCTCGAAGTATCTGCCTATAAAAAATAGTATAATACAACAGAGACAGGACAATAAACTTATTATTGATTGATGTGACATTTTTTATGATGCAATAGACATAGGAAACATATATAAATTTTTTACCAACCCTTACCTAGTTGCATGCGAAACTTTGCGCCGGATATATATTAAAAGTATACTAGTGCATCTTAAAATTATTATTAAATATTAAAAAAAATTATCTCTAATTTTATATTTAAATATATTAATTATTATTCTAGACCTATATATAATTAAAAATATATAAATATACTTAAAAAAGAAATTGTCTTCACATTAGAGTACTTTTCCATGAAGCTGAGATGTAGAGGGATAGAGGAAAATGAAGAAGAAAAGTTACATACTGGTACCATCTGCACTATTCTGCTAGACTAGAGCATGGTCTCTATGGACCAATGTGCGGATGAAAGGTAGTCACGAGTTGTTGCTCTGGCTCATCATTTGTAATTGAGTTCCACCTTCAAATTGATTTCTCTTCGAACCCCAAGAAAGTGGTGATTTTATCTTATGGCATCATGAGTGAGGGGACCCCTTGCATAGTGTTATATATATGTACCAGATGTTAGCCTTCTCTTTGTTGTTTCTTCTTGTTTTGGTGTCTCTTTCTCTGTCCACATATACTTCCCCCACAGAAAAAAAAAAAATTCTCTTTCATTGCCAAGATGGAAGGTGCTCTTGCCTGTTTCGTTTTCTACAACCTACTAACTTAACTTCTCTGTTGACCTTCTCTTCAATGGTTGTGAATAGCCTTATTTATGGTTAGTTTAAGCCAATCAATACTTTTTCATTTCATTGTTTCAAGCACCAAGCATTGTCGGTGAAACAACCCAAAGATTCACATGAAGTAGTAACATATTAACCACATTTATTTGTGCTAATTTTTCTTTTATTGTCATAGTTTTGGGTGTTATTTTGCATAAAAGATGAGAAAATAAAAAGACATTTTATAAAACGGAATTAATAAACAAATTTAAAAAATGAAATTGAGAAGACTGGTAAGTTAAATTTGGGCGCACTTTGATCTCGTCCTGTGAGTGAGCGGTGAATATGAGTTTGACAGGCTACACGACAATCTGCATTAAAGTTAATTGTTAACTATTGCACAACTCTCCATTCACGAGTTCATAACGCAAAGCAAGTTCTAATCACAATTTTCAAGTTTTCCACCTTTTTTCTGCTACTCATACTCCTTCGCTCTCACACTCACACGTCAGTCACATCGGGGAAAGTTCGCGAGTAAGGTAAGCTCCGATCCAATTCTCTCCCTCGTACATTTTACTTAAATTCAATCGGTCAAACCAATCTACTGCGGAAGATTTTGATTTCGAATTTCATAATCTCTCTTATCCTTCTCATCCATCTCCTTTCCCATTCATGGATCTACCAATCAACGCTGTAGCACCCTCCACCATTCTACCGACGCCTCTTGCCTCTTTCAACACTTTCCATTCTTTCTCACATATTGCTTCTTTCTATTTTTTTATCTTTTTAAATTTTTAATTTATATATTTCCATCAACATATTTATTTTATTTAATATTCTAATTCTTTTGAAGTGAAATTTGACATTGTTGGAAGTTAGATATCACTGACACGATGTTATTAGGTACAGTTGAGATAGATATTAGAGTATTTTATATATTATTAATTAATTTTATGTTAAAAATTTAATATGTTATTAAAGTTAAAATTTAACCTCTTTTTGATTATTATCTTAGGTTAAGAATTATTTTTTTACTGTAATTAAAATACTCTTTATGTAGTCCGACAGATTTTATTGAAAAGGGTACAGGAAGTCCCATGTTTACTGTCTCATCATTTAATATGAATTAAATACATGTTAAAAACTATTTCACAAGAATTGGTTTTTATGTTGTAACCGTAACAGAGAAGGAAACTGAAATGCATATTGGGATTCAATATTATATGCTATGGACTCTGAATTTAACCTAATTTTAAGGTTAGTTTATTACAAACAAACAAAATTACTATTTTTTTTTCTCACTCCAAGACATTAAAAGTCCCATACTGGAAATTGGGTAGAAATCAAACTGCTTTTTTTTAAGTGATTTCAGTGTGGGCCATGAATCTTTGTTCACTGGCTTTCACATTCATCGATGTTTGTTTTTTTTTTTCCTGTAAAACTTTGTTCATAAATCTGGTAAAAAATCTCATTGACGGAAGTTGTATAATATACAAATAAAAGAACTCATAATTTTTTTTCAAAATTTTATATTAAAAATAATACTTTTTTATATAATTATGTTGTCTTAATTATACAAATTTTATAAAAATAAATCTTAACCATTCTTAAATAATATTTAAAAAATAAAAACAATCTTCAGTTGTAATCCCTAACCACACCAATACAATACAATATATATATATATATATATATATATATATATATATATATCATTTGTTTATTATTTTTAATAAAATTTTCTATTTCTTTACATTAAAATATTTTATTTACTATTATTATCGTATAAAAATAAAGATCTACTTATTTTAATAATAAATATAAACATGTTATTTTTTATTTCATTATTATTTTGTAATCAAATATATAATAGTTATGAAAAATATTTTTTTATATGTTTTTAGTAATAAATAACTTCTTTTTATGTATCAATTAGTTTATATTACTTTTAAATTTTTTTCATCTTTTATGATTAAAAAAATCTATTAAAACTTAAAAATGAAAATGACATGCGTTCTAATATTATCGTATCAATTGTTATATTCTAAAGTATTGTGCGAGAATACCAGTAAATAGTACTGAAAGTTATTTAAAAAATATATAAATTTTTTGAATATTATTTATAACAATCCCATTGTTAAGCAATTATTAAAAAAATAAAGCTACAAGTATTTTATACCAAAATATAAATCACTTTTGTGAAGGTAATTTCAATTTTTTTATAAACATTAATTTATGTATAAAATATTTATTTAATTGTTTTTTATTTTCATCTTCAATAGATGCTTTTAAAAAAAATTATCAAAATATATATTTATGCATTAGCAAGAGACATATTAAACATTAATTTGACTTTTTGTTAAATATTGTATATTTATATTTACAAGTTTATTTTGTAAATTTTCATATTCATTTATTTTTTATATTTATTTATTATATATTATTTAATCTTTTTCAAAATCAATAATTAATATTTACCACTGATCAAGAATTATGTAGATTTATTATTATTATTTGCAAATGTTAGTTATTACATTATTGACGTTAGATTATTGTTAATTAAGATTCAAAGCCATGATCTATTCCACCACTTTTTATTTTCAAAATTTTCTCACCTAATCAACTAACTTTATACAAAGGTCCGGTAATTTCAAATGTGGTACGTGGGAAGTAATGTTACACTATCTTCATTCTATTTTTTTCTCTTTAAGTTATTTCTTCAAACTCTTTTAGTAAAGAAAGAGAAATAAGTTGGATTAAAAAAAATGGATGAACGAAAATAAGAAAAATAAAAGTTAAATATATTTATCAATTTTTTAAAATTATTATTTTTCTCACTAATCAATCTACTACGTTAATTTAATTGTTTCTTATCCTCTCAACAAAACACGAGATAAACTGATATTGTTAAATCTAGCAGATTAAATTAACATCTAATGCAATTTTATGTATGATACTTGATCCCCGGGAGTCTTTGTGCACAGCACCTATATAAAATCTTTAGATAATATTTTCATATGCATCAAGTTGAATGTTCTTTTCAGCAGTGGAAGACTACAAAAGGTTCATAGGTATGCACAAATACTATTTTTTATTCTTTCTTTCCTTTACAAATACTTACAAAAATTGAAGATAAAATAAAAAAATTGTAAATTAGAGGTGAAAATTGAAAATGGGAAGAGAAGTGGGATTTCCACTATTTATCAACTGATATTAGCTGAGGTACAATTGAAACAATTAAAAATGTCATCTTCTAGTTGAGAGTGACACTGTCCGTAAAGTTTCTGCTTTATTGAGTCCAAGCATCCAATATTTGGTGAAGAACAGCCCATAAAACAGATGAAACCTACTATACTTGGCTGATTTAAAAGCAGATTTCTAGTTCAAATCTGACGAAATGGTATGAAAAGGACATGCTGTGTGGTCTAGAGTTGGACGCATTTATTCTAACCTTTTCACACTCTTTACCTGAAAACTTCCAAAGCATTTTTCCTCATCAATCTTCTACTGTCTCTTTCTCTTGTTATTAAATTTACAGAAAAAAAGAGAGTCTAATTAAGCATTAAGCTCAATCCCCATCGTGTAGCTCACTTTAAATCACCGCCATTTCTCCATACACAATTAATTAAACAAAACATGTTTAATCCAACCACGTTTCTTATCTCTATGTGCAAAGCAAAGCAAAGCAATTTAAAGTTTGATTTCAGTCCATCCAACGATAAATATATATAATTCTAGAGTAATTATTGAAGGTCAAGATTAATCTAGTATCAATCATTGTATCAAAGAATTATAATTTGAAGACCGACATGAGAAAACAAAATAATATTTTATTGATTCTTGGATTTGTGCCAGGGAAGGTAGCATCTATAAGTGGCGATGGTCTTTTCAAGTTTTAACTCTTTTGTGATTTACATGGTGCATGTAATATAATAGAATATAGGGTAACATTTCACCTTGTGGATATTATACATTATGAGTTGACGTGGGCGTGCCTTGAAAAGACTGAAGATGCTTCAGTTTTGTTTCACCCCAACTCACCAAGATATTCCACAACGTAATCCAATCTACAGCTACCAAGCTACTTGGTCATAAGAAAGGGAAACACACCAAAGAAAAACAGGTTGTTAGCCACAGAAAATTGATGCTTCCTAATTAGGCCTCAGTGTGAAAACTTTTGTTTTATAGGTAAGATTTTATGAAAGAAGGGTGGGTGAATTGTCCACTCTTCTTGCTATATCTCCTTTGCCCTTGATTTTGTGGTATTGGTAATTTGGTAAGATGACACGTGTAAATTGATTCTTTATGTCTTTGTATAGTGTTCCACTTGCTTTACTGCTAATCTTTATTTTTTTCTTGTGTCTCAGAGGTTGGCTTTTCATATTTCAAGAATTTTGCTCGAGGAGAAGTTACTGTTGTATTGTTGCTGATAGCTTAAAGGTGGAAGTTTCAGTCTTTGTTTGGAACTAAGGACTTCTTGTTGGCTTGTTTAGTCACAACAATGACAATGGCTTCTGTTCCAAAAGTGGTGCTCGGTTTAGTTGCATTTGCAATCTTCTGGGTGTTAGCAGTTTTCCCAGCTGTGCCTTTTCTACCTATTGGGAGAACTGCAGGGTCCCTCTTTGGAGCCATGCTTATGGTCCTATTCCAAGTTATTACTCCAGATGAAGCTTATGCCACAATTGATCTTCCAATTCTCGGTCTTCTTTTTGGGACAATGGTTGTCAGTGTCTATCTTGAAAGAGCAGACATGTTTAAGTATATAGGGAAGTTGCTGTCTTGGAAGAGTAGAGGTGCAAAGGACTTACTTTGTAGGATATGTGTTGTTTCTGCTGTCTCAAGCGCTCTCTTCACAAATGACACGTCTTGTGTTGTTTTAACTGAATTCATATTAAAAATTGCTAGGCAGCATAACCTTCCACCAACACCCTTCCTACTTGCCCTTGCTTCAAGTGCTAACATTGGGTCCTCAGCAACTCCAATTGGCAACCCCCAAAACCTGGTTATAGCTGTTCAGAGTAAAATATCATTTGGGAATTTTCTGATTGGTATTCTTCCAGCTATGGTGGCAGGAGTTGTAGCAAATGCTATAATTCTTCTAATCATGTATTGGAAGTTATTATCTGTTCACAAGGACGAAGAAGATGCAGGGGAAGAATCTGTGGTAGAGGACGAGTATGATTCCCATCGGTTTTCTCCAGCCACTATGTCTCATTTTTCATCCTTGAATTCTCAAGAATGGAATTCCCATCTTGAAGCTATTAGTATTCAGAACTCTCCTCAACAGATTCTACGAAGCCGATCGATTGCAAATGCAAGTGAAAGTAATGGTATTTCTAGCAATGCTTTTGATTCTGCTAGAATCTCAAGTTTACCGAGGGACGGAATAAATGGTGTGCCATCTCTGATAAAGGATGAAACTAGTCCAGCAAGTTCTTCAGCAACCGTAGATACACTTATTCACCCTTCTGAAAGAAAAAACAATTTTATCTTAAGATGGAAGAGGGTATTGTGGAAATCTTGTGTTTACATCATCACAGTTGGAATGCTGGTTGCTTTACTTTTAGGTTTAAATATGTCATGGACTGCCATTACTGCGGCACTTGCTCTGATAGTTCTTGATTTCAAAGATGCTAGACCATGTTTAGAGAAGGTTTAAATATCTTCTCTCTTTTCCTCTGACTTCTCCTTGGAATACTAACTATACCTCTGCTGTTAACATATTTTACCTTTTTTCTTTTCTCTTGTAACAGGTTTCATATTCGCTTTTGATATTCTTTTGTGGAATGTTTATCACGGTAGATGGCCTCAATAAAACTGGGATTCCAAGTGCTTTGTGGGATGTAATGGAGCCCTATTCTCGTGTTGATCGTGCTAGTGGAGTTGCAGTTCTTGCAATTGTCATACTTGTCCTATCAAATTTGGCTTCAAATGTACCAACAGGTAAGTGAATGTCGATCTATTTTACTGAGAAAATAATTCGCTATTTGTTTTCTGTTTGGGGGAGGAGGTCTTGCAATGTCACTTTGATCTGTTAACATTGATTGTTAAATTTTCATTCTCCATCTCCCCAAGTTGAAACTTAAAAGTTCTTGATTGCACACTGCAGAGGAATCAAAACAAAGCATGAAATACTAGAGTAGTATTATATAAAATGACATATAGTAAATGCGCACACTCTATTGTGATATAACTTACAAGAGGTGGTTCAGTTTTTTTAGCTTCAAAAAACAAAAAAGATATGTTCCACAAATTTGACATAACTGTTGGCTCCTCTAAAGGGAGCAAATGTGTAAAGTAAGCAAATAATGATGCATCTGTTGTTGATGTAAAGCTAGTTGGGAGAACAAGATACTTTAATTCAAATTAACACTTGATGCATCTTTGCTTTCTCATTTTCATATTTACTCTGTATAGAGGAGTTAAATCCAACGTAATTAGCTTTCTTATAGAAAGGTGCATTTATGATCTTGTGAACAATTGTATATAAGGAGATATTGGTGTGAGAGACTTACTGAAAGAAGATGTTATAAAATCAGTTTAGATGGTTTGGATATGTGTAAAGAAGGTCACTGGAAGCACTAGTGAGGAATTTAGATCGTGTAACTTCAGCCCTTTGAAGAAGAGTAGAGAGACCAAGAAGGACATGGAAGAAATTATTGAAAGGGATTTCATGGCCAAAAATACTCCTAAGAATTTGGTTTTTAGCCATAATTACATTATGTGATTTATTAGTTGACTTCACCTACTTGTTGTCTTATGGACAATCTTGATTGTCATTTTCTTGAAAGTGAGCATTTAGAATTGTCATTTAATTTTAATGATGCGGGTTGTCTAGTAGTGGTTGCATACACTGGAAACTATTTTCAGAATACATATTTCCTGAAGCTGTCCTTGCTGTGCATAATCTATTGTCATTGAACAATAGGAATTATATTGTAAATGTGCACAACATAAAAAGATGTACATTTAAGTTTTCTAAACTGATAGTTTTTCACTTTACAACTTTGAAATAGAATTAATATCTCTGCAAAAAATATATAAGTTAATAAATCGTATTATTCTCTAAAATCGAGAAATTGTATCTTTGGCGGTGGTGAACTCCTAATAAGAACAAACGTGTACCTACTATGCTTGGGGGGTTCTTGGTCAAACACTAGAAGATATTTATATTTTATCTTCATTTGTTTCCTGTATTTTCCTTTTGGCTTGAAATTATCAATAGAACAATAACTTCTATTCATCTGCACTAAACCTATCACTATGAAAGAATTTTGATCTTTTTACATGACTATTAACTAAAATTATCTTGCATGTATGTTATTATCTAGTTCTCTTGCTTGGAGGACGTGTAGCAGCCTCAGCTGCTGCAATTTCCAAAGCAGACGAGAAGAAGGCATGGCTGATATTAGCTTGGGCCAGCACCATATCAGGGAATCTCTCACTATTGGGATCAGCTGCTAACTTGATAGTGTGTGAACAGGCTATCCGTGCTCCAAACCTACCACACACGTTAACCTTCTGGAGTCACCTGAAATTTGGCATTCCTTCCACAATCATAGTCACAGCTATAGGCTTGACATTCATAAGATGATAATGGCATTTTATGGAAAAAGGGTCTTGTTAGTTGAAGGTATTTGAACAAAATGAAAGAATGAAAAATCAGGGTTCATGTCAATATGTTTTAACTTATGGATACATTAAGAAAATGGATGTTGATGTTTTTTTTTTGTCGATCGTTATGTAAAATAAAATATGTGCACATGGTTGCCATGTGATGCTTTGGAATTTAGTAAGAAAAGGAAAAACAAGTTCAAGTGTTAAAACAATTGTAATTTACTTGTTCTGTTTTTTTTATCAGTATTAATTTTCCCTGGATTTTATGTTTCTTCTGAATTTATTTTTCTCAGAAACATTTAAACAAAGCAAAATTGGTAAGGAAAACTATGCAAATGATTGAGGATGCTTCTCATTTTCCTATTCAGTAAGGCCAAGTATGGGATGCATAAATAATAAAATGTGATTTATATTATTGCATGGCCATTCTATCCTTTGGATTCGGAGATAGCCACATTTATGCCGGCAGGCTGAAGATATTGAGATTCCTAGGCATGTTTTGAATGTTAGATCATAGTAGCAGTAAAAGATTCATAAATCTTAATTGCTGGTTCATAATGTTGTGTGAATTTAAGTACAGGTTTTAGTGACAAATTATTCTAAACATTTTATAGATAACTTTAGGTACATATTAATTCAGAAAATGAATGTTGCTAACTAAAGGAGTATACAAAATGTGTGCAAGTAAATTGTCGATTGATTTACAACAAAGAAAAGTATGATCCATACTTGATGAAAATGATTATACTATTGATTTGTAGATTCGATTTTCTGTAAAATGTTATAAGCTGACTCTATCACTCAGTCTTGTTCTATGTACGAGCTTTACTTATATACTCGGCAAGTTATACAATTTAATTGTACAGATAAATTTAGAATAGGTTATTTATGACGCTTGTCTCAAGTTGGAATGTATATGTTCAGCATTCCTATAGAATAGATTAGAATATTTGCAATTTGAGCAACAATGGGGGAAACAGGCTAACGATGCGGAATGCCAGCTTGAACTTACAAACCTTGTGACAATCGAAAATTATAATAAACTATTATTATGCAGTTGCAAGACTATTAAGGCAAATCCTTGCAAACACGCGACCATTTAAAATCTGTTACTTTGGTCTCTATCAATCACAATAGCTCATCATTCACTTAAAATCCAAGCTGGGGCTGTGATCCCCAAACAACTGATTGGGAAAATGCCAAATAGTTTTTAAACATGATTCACTAATTTCCAGGTTCATTACATATCATCAACTTAATCTGGTATGAATTAATAATTAAAAATAATCCCATTAAAATCCAAGCCTGTCAAAACTACCCGCCACTAGGGAAACAAACTCGCCCACGATTCATCAAATATAGTAAGTAAACCAAAATGAACTGACAGCCTTCCACTCAATTCATCAAATCATAGTCATCCAATTTGTCATTGTACTGAAGCACCTTTCTCTTTATTTTGGATGAATCCACCCATGTAACGAAGTCTTCCATGTTTCTAGTCACAAGGAAAGCTGGGTCTGTAACTGTCTCTGGACCAACTCTTATATGCCCTTGTTCAATGTACGTGACAGCTTCTTTCAAGTGCTCAGCAAATTTTAGTCGCACCAGAACAGTTGAGAGCCTCCGTCTGCACAGTAGAGAAAATCATTAAGGAACAAACGAGGGTAATGTAATGCAATTAGATCATACGAAGAAAATTTAGTATCTTTAGCAGAAAGCAAGTAATAATTAATCACCCAGTAATTTCCCTGAAATTATCTTGTAACTGATCCAATATCAGGTCGATCATTTATTACCTCTTCCTCTTGATAAAATTAATCATTCAATTTTCATTTAAAACAATAATCATAGCAGAATATCAATTTTACCTACAGAAGGATGACACAGTTAAGCGTTCACATAGTGTGATGCTTTGCCTGGTTGGAATCACACCCATGTTATAGCTGTAAACCAAAAAAAAACAAAAACAAAAAAAATGAGGAAGAAAATAATAGCTCATAATCATATCAAGTATTTTTCTCCAATATTTCTGGCTAATACCAAGAAGAAATAAAAAGTGGTTCCTAAATCAATACAATCTTTCTATTTGAAACTGTATGGGCTACTTGTATTCTTGAAAATGGAGTTACATCTATTCCAATCTTTTATACCAACTTGAAAGTTACAGAGTCATCAAGAAAAACCAAAAGCAACAGAGGATAATTGCAACTAGTTCACCAATTTTAATTATATTTAAATAGAAACTGATGTATAAGTGGGTAGATGGGTTGGAGGCAGTTATTATTAGAAGTATAATAGTATTTTATATAAATAACTTATCTTGTATAAGTGATTCGGCATTAGTTCTGTATTGCAGAATGGCAGATGTGTATTACAATTCATCTAATAGTAGGTGTGCAATAAAGTAATACTTTTGACTACGGGACAGCAAGTATATTGTTGTGCTATATGACTTCTGTGTTCAGTACTGTATTTTATCAAATTATCAGTTGATGTTGTCATATGTTCACATGATACGAGAGTGATAAAAATGAACTTACAGTTTTTCCAAAAGTTTGTCAGTCATATCAATCCGGAAAGGATCCTTTGGGTCCATCTGTTTCAATATGTTCACTAACTTCTGAACCATATGGCATAAGCTTGAATATCTATCCAAATTTGCATCACCCCAGAGGCAAAAACATAAAATGTGTTAGCTAAAAGCTAATCTAAAACAAAGGCAATTATCCAGCATCAGAAATATAAATATCATGAATCATGCATAATACTTTTTGTAATCATCCCGTCCAGTAATATGGTAGCGTTGCATAACCAAGTTCTCTCTGTGACCCCCTTCCCTCTTCCATTCCAAAAAGTTTACCTTCTTCAAAAGCTTCTTTTCATGAAACTTTAGCTTCCTCATTGTTTTTCACTGTCATAAGGATAAACAAAACTAAATAATCAATTTATTAAAAATAGAATAGAAGAAATGTACAATTTATCTACAGGTTCTTTAATGTGTATCTAAGTTTTAGAAAACACCACACGCTTGCCAAATTCAACAGCAGCATAAATTGCTGTACGTAGTTCCAAACTTTCGTTCAACCAGCCACTAGCGTGAAGTTAGCTAGACTAGAGATACGTGGATGACCCAAAATTAAGAATAAATATGCTCCAATATCGTATTAGAAAAAAACAAGACTAAGGGTTCGTCTGGATAAACTTCTACATAAGGAAGAAGAAAATATAAAAGAAAAAATTGCAATATATTTCCCCTAGTTTAACTTATGGGAAACTTATTTAATCCTATCTTCTTTTTTCCTCTTATAAATGTTTATAGAGAAGTTTACTGGTTATCCAAACATGCCAGAATTCACTCGCAAGACTAGCTCAAAGGAGGACCCAAGCGTTATAAGGAGTATTCTAGGCACATCATCTTAACAATATTTGCAGCAGGGAAAACTAAATAGTGTGAACTAGACCCTATCCTACTAATAATACAGCAACCAGTAATTGAGAACTTACTATAGGGTAAAGCATTCAACACAGTCATGTGCATGAAAACCAATGAAGAACATACCCAAGCCTGAAGTGGTTTGTGTGCAGTAGAACAAGGACTACTAATAGACAGCTCATTCAACTAGTGACATGCAATGTGACCCCCCCCCCACACACACACACACTGTTCAGCTAAACTCATAAAAGAAGGGCTCGGAACAGAGGCACTGCAAAGAGTTTAAGAACTCCAATATTTATCCTGAAATAGGAGTTAAATGAAAGGTAGTTTACATAATTTTCTCGTTCCCTATTTATTTGTACCAAAATTCATAGTTGTATTGTATCTGTGTACGAAAAGGTTATTCAAACTTAACAATTCATAGAAGCAAGGAAACCCTAAAAAATAGGGGGTGGGGGGAAAATTACCTGTAATTGGTTTCCTTCGTAGCTGTCTCGGTTAACTTGCTAATAGAACTGGGATGAGACGAAAGCGCAGCAGCGGCAACGGGAGAGAGGAAAACGCCGCAGCGCGAGGCGGCGAGATGGACAAGGACGCAGGACAGCCAAAAGAGCTGTGGCGTAACCTCTCGAGAGATGTTTGAAGTTGGGTTTAATTGAAATTTTAAATTTTTCTTCTGCCACTGTAGTTCTCTTATTTATTTGTTTATTTTATCTAGAATTTTTTTATGTTTAATTTTTAATATATATATATATATATATATATATATATATATATATATATATAAATTTAGTCGTTAGATTTAAAAGAAAATCATAATGTTAGTTTTTTTTTTCAATTTAAGTACTTTTATTTTTAATTATTTTAATTTTGATTCTAATATTTTAGGCAATTTTCATCTTAAAAAAATTATTGTATGTAATTTTATTCAATTCTTAGTTTAATTATTTATATTTTTTATTTTCTACACGATCCAATAAAATAAAGGGAAAAAATTATATTCGTGTCATTTTACAGACTTTAAAAGGTTAGCAACAACAAAATTCAGTATCAAATATAATTTCACTGTAATTTAATATATTTTTAAATTTTAAAAAAAATTATGAAAAATTAAAAACTCCATAAAAAATAATATTAGTTATATTATATTATATTATATTATATTTAATACGGGAAAAAGTGTTTATAAATTATAATTAACTTCACTTTCTAAATATAAAACATTTAAAATACAGTAAAATAAAAGGATTTTTTTAATGACTTCTATCAATTTTATAAATTTAGTTTGTTTATGAATATAAAATAATTATCAAAATATTTTTTTAAGATTGTTTTTTTTTAACTACAAAACAATTTATCGTTTTATGATTAAGTTATTTTAATATTTTATTTTTAACAATTATATAAGTTATTCATTCAATAGATCTTATAGCATTCAAAATCTAATATATAAAATATCAATTTATTTTTACTTTTTAATAATCTCTAATGTTAACCTAATATTTTGCTATAACTTAATATTTTAATTAGGTGTTAGTTTCTTCCATTGAAACTTTTCTTCATAAAAATAATAAAGATAATGAAAGAATTATCAAATAATGAAAAGTAGTAGTTAATTAGATTAAAAATAATTTAGCAATAAAAAAATTGCAAAATCTAACTTGTAAATTGAGTATTTGCCTTTAATATTTCCTTATGGCGTCATCCTATACCCATTGCGTCGTTTACTTCTTCACTTCAATGAAAAAAAATATCATCAGTCATCTTATTTTTCAAAAAATGTAAGGTACATTTCCCTCTTTTTTTATTTTTCGTAATAAAATTAATTAATACTTAGTGAAAGACAAGTAGTAATTTTTTCAAATCTCCTAAGTGGTTAATGAGTTTATTTTCTATTTTTTAATATGAAAATTTTAGTTTCAAGAGTAATTTTTGTCCAAATTAAAATATTTATAATATGACTATATTTTGTTCAAAGAATAAATATTTTATACAGTAATAAATAATAAACAGTTTATGTTAATTGAAATAAATTTAAAAACATATTTTTATTTTTTTATAACAATGAAAATATTTTTATTTTTTTTATCACGTATCACGTTAATTTTAAATAATATTTATTTTATTATTACTATTATTAAGTTTTTACTTTTTATTATATTTTATATTTATCATTTCTATTATAATTTATAGGGATTATAATAATTTTTAATATTATTTTAATTATTTTTACACAAATATTATTATTATATTTAAATTATTATTTTATTAAGTTTGATTGAATTTATTTTAATTAAGAATATATAAACATTTTCTCTTTTTATTTATTTACTTTTTTCAAATTGAGCATAAAGTATAGCAAAAAACAGGGTGTTCAAATAGAAAACTATTTCGAAGATTATTAAAGTAAATTTCATTTTTTCTATACTTTTCGTATACAAAATTAGATCTTGATCTGCATGTTTAAGAGATTTAACTATTATCCATTTGTAATTATTTACTAACATGGATTAAGTCTAAAGTTTATAAAGATTATTATTTCAACATTCATCACTGTCACTCTTCCCTTTTAAGCCGAAACTTTTTTATTTTATATACAAAGGTGGCAACTAAAATCATAAAAGCATGATCTTTTTTTGGCTTTAAATATTAGCAACGTGCCAACTATCCCCTATTTACGGTAATACCCTTTGTTTGAACATATAATGTGTAGTGCCACATTAAGTGACTTTTTCTGGCTAAAGATTACATCCCATAATTTGATTCCTCTCACAAACAATTAACCAACCAAATTCATTGTATTTTGTTTTCGTCACACCCACCCAATAAAGTAACTTAGATTTTTTTATGCATTTATCCTAAAAAAAATAATAAAATTGTTTTCATATATTTGTAGATTTAATTATTCTTTTAATCTTTATTCTCAATGAAATTCGAATTTGGTTCTTTTATATATTTACTCGAATTTGGTCTTCCCCCATTTTAAATAAATAATTGTGTTCATCAGTTAATTTTATGTCCAATATTTAACATTTATATTAATTTTTATTTTCATTATTTTTCTATAATACTCGAATCTGAAACATTTTTTTTTAGTTTCATTTTATTCGAATGAAAAATATAATCGATAAACGTTATTCTAGCAATGTAATAAAGTATAAGTTATCATATATGTTAATTTTGGACAATTAGAAAAAACAAAAACAAAATTAAAATCAAATACCAAAGAATTCTATGATATTGTTTGTAGTGAAAATATTTATAAGTACATGAATTTATCCATACTTATAAAAAATTATTTCAAATCAAATTCTTAACCACATGTCTCAACTCAACGTACGTTTGCATTCAAAATTTAATAATCATTAAGAGAGTTTAAATTACAATTAACCTTCTATTTAATTTTTTTTGAAAATAATCATTACCTTCTATCTTTGTCTTAATGTCTAAGCTAAATGTATGATTTGATTTATTTATATTATAAGGTCCAACCAAGTTAAGTGAAGTGTATAACTTCATCCTTAGTTAAAAACGTATCTTATATTCATTATTTTTTCATTAATAAAGTAATTCCTTTAACGCCAATAATTAGTTCTTAGATTGCCCTAATTTTTAGTATTTGACGAAAGATACTCTAATTTCTTCCGAAAATTGTAGTATTTATTCGATTTCAAACACAATAATATATTTTTCCTCTTGCAATGAAAGTGAGAGGAACATAATTAATTAATGTTGTGTACAAAATTAAGTTTAGAAAAAAAATAGGATACATTAATGTTTTTAACTATTTTAAGTATATAATTGAATTTTATAATAATAGATGGTTTAGAAAAACATTAACAAAAGAAAATATAAAATGTTTTTAACTAAGTTAAGTTTATTTATTTATTTATTTATTTATTTTTATCCTGATGAAGCAGATAATTGAATGGATTCCACAATAATACAAATAGTTTTAGAAAGAGTAATTAATATATTTAATATTCTAAAACTAAATTAGTTATATTTATATTTTGGTGATTGGTTAGTTGACTCTACGTATTTTTTAACATCTGCAATAGTTTGGAAGGGTTAAAAAAGAAACGTGGTAATTGGCAATTAATATTTATACCGACTAATTATTTTCAATTATAATTAAGAAGAATGAAGTAATCATCAGTTGTGAACACTGATTGAGACGGAGGAGACCCTTTCTTTCACTCTCTTTCTTTCTCTCTGCTTCTCTACGCGATCTCTTCCACTTACTTTCAATTGCGAATATTTTCACCACAAATCACTTCAAAATCCTTCTCTACTTTTCGCATTTTGGGTTTCAGTGGGTCTTTTGGGGCTCTCTCGCTAGCTACGAACGCTTCAGAGGATTTCCTCACTCAGATTCGAGCTGAAATTTGCAGTACGTTCAGTTCAATTCAGAGTTGATTGAGTCTCCCCTCTTCTCACCATGTTAGGTACCCTTTTCCTGATTTCACTTCATGATCAACAAGTTAGTCGATTTAGCTGTTTGCTTTGCTCAATCATGTCTTAGTGGATCTTTGTTTAAGGTGCTTGTTTTAACAATGGATTGGTACTGCTTATTGGGATCCTGGAAATTTTGGTGGAATCGGGGGTGGGGGAGAGAATTAGGAAATTGGAATTTTTGTTTTGATATTTTTCTTGGTATGTGGGGTAATCTAGGTATTTAGACACTCAAACAAGGCTATTATTGTGTATCGGTTAGTTTTGATGAAGAGTTGGGTATCAGTTGCTGAGTTTCATCCTCGATTCCTCCTTTCGTTTAGACTTGTAATTTAAATAGAGATATATGAATTGTGCCTTGAAGTTGGAAAATAACAAAATTTGAGCTTAGGAAGTGAATTGAATGATCCTGTCTTTAAAAGTTATTCAAGTTTTGGGAGTTTTATAATGTACACACAAGGCATAATTATAAGTAATGACTAATGATGTATTGATGTATTAGTCCATTTCCTGTAGTTAGAGATTGATGTTTTAAATATATCGCTTATATGCTTCATTGAGAATTGAACTTGGAAATTGGAACCTAAGTATTTGATGGAACAAATTTTTTTAATTTTAAATGCTTAATAATTACTTTATCCTTTGTCATAGATCAGGTATTTGGTGCTTCTTGTACCATACTTTTTGACTAATGTTCATTACTAGTTAATAGTTGTGGTATGAACCAGAAATCAATGAATTGTTAGCTTCTTCTATCACTTTGAATTGTCTTGTTATAGACTTATTGATGAAGAATTGATATTTATGCATGTATTGAAGAATTTGGATACAATATATACATTTATGACTTAAATGTATATGCTTCTTTTACTGATTTGAAGTACATGTTTTTCTGTGCTCTGCAGGTTTTTGAAATATTTTGAATAACTGATTCTTGTCTCTCATTCTAAAAGTGTTGCTTTGGAATTTGTGATTCTCCTACTTTTAAAGGTTAATGGCTGCATTACGGCTTTGGTAACTCTGTTTACTGCTGTGAAATGATAGATTTTTTTAACTATTACTGGGATCCTTTTAAGAAATTTTCTTGCCACATTTCAATTTATAAAATACAAATATGCTTACATGGTGGGGAAAATCATCATCAAAAGAAAGCAAGAAGAAATCAAATAAGGAAAGCTTTTTTGATACACTGCACCGGAAATTTAAAATTTCATCTGAAGGTAAACTAAGCACTAGATCTGGAGGATCCCGTAGACATTGCAATGACACAGTTTCAGAGAAGGGGGATCATTCTCTGACTGAATCAAGATCACCTTCACCTTCCAAAGTGGCTAGGTGTCAAAGTTTTATTGAAAGACCTCATGCTCAGCCTCTTCCACTTCCTGGTCTGCACCCTTCAAGTGTAGGTCGGGTAGATTCAGAAATTAGCATATCATCAAAATCAAGGCTGGAAAAAGTCTCCAAGCCATCATTGTTTCTTCCACTTCCAACACCTGGATGCATACGTTGTAAGCCAAACCCTGCAGATTTGGATGGAGATATGGTCACTGCTTCAGTCTTTAGTGATTGCTCTGCTGACAGTGATGAACCGCACTCACACAATCGTAGTCCTCTAGCCGTTGATTGTGAGACTGGGACTAGAACTGCTGTTGGCAGTCCTTCCAGGTAGCTTCCTCAAACTATAATATGCTTCCAGAATGTGCTTGTTACATATACATGTCTTGGTTATATGTGATTAAAATTTTAGAAATATATATATATATATATATATATGGATGTATGGATGTATGTATATTCTCCTTTACTCAAAAGTTGCCCTGTTTATGAAGCTCGATGCTCAAGGATCAGCCAGTTGCCGTGTCCCAACTCAATTCAGCAGGAGTGAAAAAACCTGGAAGTATTCTAAGTAATCATACATCTTCTACTTCACCAAAACGCAGGCCTTTACACAACCAAGTTCCAAATCTTCAGGTTCCTCCTCATGGTGCCTTCTATAGTGCTCCCGATAGTTCCTTGTCAAGTCCATCAAGGAGTCCATTGAGAGCATTTGGCACGGATCAAGTGTTGAATTCTGCTTTTTGGTCTGGAAAGCCATATTCAGAGGTCAACTTGGTTGGATCTGGACATTGCTCAAGTCCAGGTTCGGGTCACAATTCTGGACATAATTCGATGGGAGGGGACATGTCAGGACCTTTATTTTGGCAACCAAGTAGGGGTAGTCCTGAGTATTCTCCAGTACCCAGTCCCAGAATGACTAGTCCTGGTCCAAGCTCTAGAATTCAGAGTGGAGCAGTCACCCCTATTCATCCCAAAGCTGGGGGAACACCCATTGAATCACAGACAGGAAGGGTTGATGATGTAAAACAGCAGACTCATCGTTTGCCCCTTCCTCCTTTGTCAATCCCTAATTCTTCACCATTCTCTCATTCAAATTCTGCAACAACATCTCCGTCTATGCCAAGAAGTCCAGCTAGAGCAGATACTCCAAGCTCTGGCTCACGTTGGAAGAAAGGAAAGCTGCTTGGTAGCGGCTCATTTGGACATGTCTATCTTGGCTTCAATAGGTATCTACCTTAGTTTAAATGTTCTTAATTTCATGTTTATTTTTTTTTCCCTTCATTTCTCTATATGCATCTTAATAAGAGTTACTTTGTTTATAATGTTTCTTTCTTTTAGTGAAAGTGGCGAAATGTGTGCAGTGAAGGAGGTTACCCTTTTTTCAGATGATCCCAAGTCTATGGAAAGTGCTAAGCAATTTATGCAGGTAAATTGATTTTTCATACAGGTAAGTGCAATTTTATAGTTTCTAGTTCTGAGTTAAATTTGACACTGAAAACCCATTAATAAATTACTGGCAGGAAATTCATTTATTAAGCCGTTTACAGCATCCAAATATTGTCCAGTATTATGGTTCTGAAACAGTAAGTTCTCTCCACTTCTGGTTTACAAAACCATACTGACAATACATGTTAGCATTCAGATTCTGATGTTTACCTTTCTGAGGGTGATGATGATTTATTGTTAGTTTTGTTGTAGACTGTCATTTCTAATGTATGCATGATATTCTGGATTTTTAGTAGCATAATATTTGTTTCTGGTGGTTCATCTGATGACATAGGAGTGGAAATTTCTGAGCAGTATTTGATGTTGTGGTTCCTTATAGAAGCTTCTGTCCCTTAAACAGGTTGATGATAAGCTTTACATATACCTTGAGTATGTATCTGGAGGCTCCATACACAAACTTCTTCAAGAATATGGGCAGTTTGGTGAACTAGTTATTCGTAGTTATACCCAACAAATTTTATCAGGGCTTGCTTATTTGCATACTAAAAGTACTCTCCATCGGTAAACTATGTCACCTATTCATGATTTAAATATTTAAATTTTTGCTGTTACGATGCCTGTCTTTGAAATTGCATTTATTTGTGAAGGGACATCAAAGGAGCAAATATACTGGTAGATCCAACTGGTCGGGTCAAGTTGGCAGACTTTGGCATGGCAAAACATGTAAGCTTGGAGATAATAAGTATCTAGTTTCCATTATATCTGCATTTAAGCTAAAGGAGTTTGATATGAATCTGTTGAGCTTCAGAAATAAACTCATTATAGAAATAGTATAGTTTTTTTTACCAAATCTGAGAACAATCATCAGTGAACGCAGGTTTCTCCCTAATATAATGTTTCAGTTAGGATCTAATTCCAAATTTGAATTAAGGGATTTTAGTGTGGGTTTTATAAGATAAAGCCTTTAGCTTTCTAACAAAAGAGCAAGGTTTTGTGGTATAATTCTTGCGAGGTTTTGTGATATAATTCTTGTAAGGTTCTTATTAATTCGTTTTAGAGCTATAAAATGTTGTAAAATAATGTGAAGAGTGGATCCCCCACAATATGCAAAGAGAAAACATAGAAATGAAAAAGGGAGCAGAAAAATAAATCAAATTGATATTGAAGTGGGATGTCGAATAAACCAGAATGCAGAACTTAAAGTAATAAATCTCCCTAGAAGATTAGAACCTTTTCTGAATCACCTTTGTAGACTGCGAACCTTTTGTAACGGTGATGGTAGATTTGTGTGTAGACCACATTCCATATAGTAACTTTCTTTTCCTTGCTTCTACTAGTTAACATGTGAAACTCCAACATCAAAGACAAACACCATCAATAAAGGCACTGGATTCTTCTGTTTCTATTGAATTCAGTGTTTTCTTTTCCTGTATGGTTGTCATTGAGATTGCATCTGGTTTTTTATTTTCTAATTCAACGATTTAATAATCCAGAGATTGAATAGCTTCTTCTGTTTGCCTTACTTGTACCTTACATAATTTGCAGATAACAGGGCAATCATGTCCATTATCATTCAAGGGAACTCCTTACTGGATGGCTCCTGAGGTTCTGATATCTCTCTCTCTCTCTCTCTCTCTCTCTATATATATATATATATATATATTTATATATTTTAATTATGTCTCAGTTTTGTGACAAAATATCATTGCTTTCTGATGATTCAGGTTATAAAGAACTCTAATGGATGCAATCTTGCGGTAGATATATGGAGTCTTGGGTGCACAGTTTTGGAAATGGCTACGACCAAACCTCCTTGGTTTCAGTATGAAGGGGTTAGTAGCTTGTGTCAATATATCAGATCTTATATTAATTTCTCTTATCCATTACTTTAATATTTATTTGAAATATTTTATATTTTCAAAGAACTGATGATAATTTTAGGGAAAAATATGTTTTTAGTTTCTGTATTTTTTTTAAATGTCTTTGGCCTTGTACTTTTAAATTGATGAATTCAATCTTCCAATTTTTGAAAATAAGTAATTTTAATTATTCTTTATACCTAAATTTAACATTTACTGATGAATTTTTTATCATTTCAAAGTTGATAAAAAGACTAAATTCACATAATATGTGATTTTAGTTTTTCTTTATATCTAAATTTAACATTTAGTAACTGTTTTTTACTGTCAACAAAGTTGATAGAAGAACTAAATTCATATATTTTATATAGTTTGATGATTAATTAATCAATTTTTAAAGTACAAGAACCAAAATCATGTTTGACGAAAGTGCAGGGACTAAATATGTTTAACTCATAATTTTATCATAAACAGACGCCCTTGAAACTATTTCTTCTTATGGCTTGATGTAATTGCCTGCTATCATAAAGGTTGCTGCCATGTTCAAGATTGGTAATAGCAAGGAACTCCCAACAATCCCTGATCATCTCTCGAATGAAGGAAAAGATTTTGTTAGGAAATGTCTTCAGCGTAACCCACATGATCGCCCTTCAGCCATTGAATTATTGGACCACCCTTTTGTAAAACTTGCTGCGCCTTTGGAAAGACCTATTCTGGTTCCAGAAGTTTTGGACCCTGTTTCTGGGATTACACAGGGAGCAAAAGCTCTGGTATATACTATATTTCTTTAACATTAATCGTTTAAAACAAAGTTTTATTTCTGTAGTGTGTCCACATTAGCATTGTTGAGTAGCTTTTTTGTTTTTCAATGCATTTTATGCTGCTTATGTATCAAAACATCCCACTGCATTGTTTGTCTACACATGATAGAACAAAATTGAAAGCATCTGCTCATGAAACTGTGATAACGACTTTTTGTTCTTCATGCTGTTACATTGTCATGATTGATTTAAATGTTCTTGCATGTACATTGTATAGGCATGCTATTGGATAAACGCATGTATAATTTTTTAATGAGTCCAGAATGTTGGGGTATTTGCAGGGTTATATTATCACTTCCTTTTTCATTTATGTTAATAGAAAAGAAATGGCATGTTTATTGACAGAAACCTATGTCTGGACCTGTATCTGATGGTATGTTGGGTTTTAAAAAGAAAGTGAGATGATTGTATAATTTGTCTGGTTTTGTTAAAAGAGGAAAGAAATAAAAAGGACATTCATATAAAATGAAACAAACATCCCAATAAAAAAAAAATAGCTGTATAACAAGCAAGGGTATTGTTGTCTTTTTTATTTGTTAACCTCTTTCTCTGATTTTCTTTTCAAAATGGAAGGAAAGAATAATTCCATACCCACATAGTTTTTTCCTTTCTTTCCTCTTTTGTCTTACCAAACAAAGTGGTGCTTGTGAGACCTGGTTCTCCCTCTCATTTCTACTCCCAAAACCAAAGACCCTCCCTCCAATTCTCCCCTTTTCTCCTCATTATACCCCTTTCTTTATGGGTCTAACCCACTGATTGACAGTCCAGCTGTCAGACTAACAATGGTTAACTGTTGCTAATTGATTCAAACCTCATAGAGTTATCGAATAGTTTGTTGCCTTAGAAATTGTTCTTGAATGAGACAGCATGAATGGTGCAGAAGGAAAAGGCAGGGACAGTATCTTGAGGCATAAAATAATAGATGTTCTTTGGTGTATTAATTGTATTCTCATTCCGTCAGATCAGGCTAGAATTTTGTTAGAGACTTAGTGCATGGATGGAGTTCAGTTAAAGGGATTGTTGAAATCTTAAAGAATTGTGATATTCATTATTCTAACAGTAACATCAATTTTATTTACATCTCTATATGGATGTAGGCTCTACAGTATATCTGGTTTTAAGTCTTTACATGAACTAGTTTTCAAGTGTGATATCTTATCTAAATTTCTTGCATCAACGGCACCATATATAGTTGCGTCTCATTTTGTTTCTCCTTGTATTACCTCTTGTTATTATAATAATTCCATGCATCTTTGATAAATTCTCAGGCCGTTGGACAAGCAAAGAATCCTTCTATCTTGGATTCAGATAGACTTTCTGTTCATTCTTCTAGATTTTTGAAAATTAATCCTCATGAAAGGTTTCTCTCTCTCTCTCTCTCTCTGTCACCCTTCCACACACACAACTCACACATGGAGACTTGCATGCACCACTGCTGACTTTGTCAATAATCTGAAACTGTGTCATTGATGTCCAGTGAAATCCATATTCCAAGGAATATATCTTGCCCTGTCTCTCCCATTGGAAGCCCACTTTTGAGGTCAATATCGCCACAGCACAGGAATGGGAAAATGTCTCCTTCTCCTATATCCAGCCCTCGGACTGCTTCTGGGGCATCCACACCTCTCGCTGGTTGCAGTGGTGCCATTCCATTTGGTGGCATTGGGGCATCCAGACAGTTTATTTACTTTCAAGAGGGTTTTGGAAGCATTCCTAAGTCCTCAAATGGTATGTACGTTAATGGCCCTGCTCATCATGACTCAAGTGTTGACATTTTTCGAGGAGTGCAAATAGGGTCTCACATTCCATCAGAACTGGTTTCCAGTGAAAATGATGTTCTGGTTAAGCAGTTTGCAAGGCCTCCACATGCAGGGCCATATGATTTTCAGTCAGTCTTGGCGGATCGTGTTGGTCGGCAGCTTCTGTGTGAACATGTTAAGATCAACCCATCCCTTGATCTCAGTCCCAGCTCATCTTTGCTTAGCCGGCCAAATGGTTTATGACATCACGGTTTTTTCCTGGGCCACTCATCTGAGCAGCTGTTTGAAGTTTCTCAGAATACCTTTGGTTATGCAGATCTGTTCATTGTTCTGTTTGCATGAATATAATTATACAATAAGGAGCCAAAGCACGAGAGAATCATTGTAAATAACTTTGCGTCGGAGAATAGGCCACACGGGGCACCAAAGTGCATTTTGCATGGCTTCAGGCTCGGGCTTGTGGAGTTCTTTCATTTGTCCCACAGCATTAAACTTTCTGACAATTTGTCCATATCAAGCAATCAACTCACCCAAATCTCACTAGTTGTTAAAGAGGAACTTCTTGTTGTATGTAACATATTTAATATGCAGCATCAACATGAGAGGTTTCTCTCCTGCACTTTAGATACTAGAAATGACAGAGTTCGTGCAATGACAAATGTATCTCCTTGAATTGGAACACCATATAGATGCTAGAGAAAGGTTTAAAATTGATTCAAAGCTCAACTCGTAGACTATTTTTTTTTGGGAGGTTAGACATTTGTACAGTAGATAGGAAACTGTATTGTGATCCTGCATTTATGGATGGGGACGTCAAGGTTTTGTAGAGAATCCATGCATGATCCTTTCATGTTTACTTGTGGGTTGAGTGAGATGTATTATTGTCATTGTATACTCTACTACTGGATGTGTTCTGTACATTATTATTCAACAGCAAAATGGAAGAAATATGATTATGACCCTCTTATTATTGGTTTATACAGGGATAGGGATTTCAAACCAATCTGGTCAATGAGAATAATTTGATGCTTTGAAAGCACTATGAAATATACATTACTGGCCATCACTCGCGCTCTTTTGTAGACATTCTTAGCGTGATAGTTGAAATGCTTATAAAGAAAGTAAGCTTAAATATGTCTAGTCCTAAAATGAAAGTATTTTTTGTGTCTGAGTTTTTATATATATTAGTCTTGTCATTCTATTTTTATTTCTATCATAGTAATAGAGTGAAATTTCAAACTTGAACTTATAAATTAAATAATAAATTTTGATTCATCTTAAAGTCTTAATATACTGTGATATTTCTTAATTATTTTAACGAATTTTGATATTTCTTAATAGTTTTCTGGTATAATTATGAAAGTTTGTACAAATTCTATTTAAGAATAATTATGTAATTAGGATAAATGAAAGGATAATATATATATATATATATATATATATATATATATATATATATATATATATAAAGTTCTGATACTATAAAGAAAAATTTATAATATAGTTTTTGTTTTTTCTATTATTGATCAAGTTGAATGTATATATTCTCTTTTATCTTCTTCTAAATATGTAAACAATTTTTTATTATTTCTAAGTATAAAAATATTTCTTTTCTTAAGTTCTCATTTATTTTTACCATTCTGATTTGTTTTCACTCTAATTAGTTTCGAGGGCAGTATGAAAGCATAATTCGTATTCAAGTGTTGAGACTTCTAATAAAATCAAATTTAAATAAAAATTTGTCAAGAAATATAAAATTACTAAATTAAAAAAAAATACAGTGATAATTATAGTATTAAAGAAATTAAATGTTTTAAGATATGTTTAACATGTTTTTTTTTATCAAGTATCGATATAGACGCTACCGCCTTCAAACTCATATATATATATATATATATATATATATATATATATATATATATATATATATATATATATATATATATATATATATATATCAATTAATTTCACTCAATATAATAATATATATTTTTTAATTTCATTCAAATTTTATTTTCAACAATTCATTCTCTCATAATATCAATCACAAAACATTTTTAAACCAAAAAGAAAATCTCATTTAGAACAAGTTTCCGTGAAATTGGAAGTGAACCATTAATTGAATGCAAAAAATGAATTTAAAAAGTGAAGTTATTATTTAAATGAGATTGAAAAAAATTAAATAACGTCCACTAAACTTTTCATTCAATATGTTCTAACGTCTCTCTTGCTCATAGAAATAGTAACTAATTAAAGCAATATTTAAAAAAATATTTATTACATTTTTTTATTGCTTAAACTTCCGTTACTGATTTGATCGTAGTAAGTATTAAAGCGAATTAAGGCATGGCAGTGCAAAAGATGGTTCGATAATTCTATAGAAGGAATGTTGGGAAGAAAGATAACGGTCGGGGAAGTTGCGTAGTGCGTGTGAGTGTGGCACACATTTTTCAATTTCCTTTCGACTTCTTCGTCTTAGGGTTTGCATTACTCCATATTCAAATTTCTTTTTCTTTCTGCAATTAATTCCGGTTCTCGAGTTAACGATGATGTTCACGGTTCCATTTCCATAAAGAGAATGAGTCACCTCATGCTTTCTACTTCATTTTCAAAATTCAACATGATTAATATTATTTTAATTGGAATTAGAGATAATTTTAAATTTGTGTTCCTTCTTTGTCACAATTTTCAGATTTTAATTTTTTTCTGTTTTGCCGAGTAGTGAAAGTTAAGGATGGGAAGTAAGAGGAAGAATGCATCCAACAATGCCGGAGGTATAATATTTTTATCTACTTGCTTTTGTCTCATCAGTATTTGTACGAGCTTTTGTTACTTTCCTGAAGCATGAATTAATTGTAGTTGTACATGTATGATGTATCATATACGTATTTACTACACATGATTAAATACTCAGAATTCATTTATCAGTCAAGGACAATTCATTCCCATTCATTTTGTTACTTGAACTAGAAAATTGTTAAAAGTGTTTAAGTATTTTGATTTTGATACTTCATTGTTTTTGTATACAGTATATCCTCCAGTAGTTTTAGAAGTTTAATTTTAGAACTCATTGGATTAATTTCTCCAAGATTTATCGGAAAGGAAAATAAGAAGAAAATTTGAAATTAATTTTTTCATAGGAGAAACTGTCTTATAGTTTCTCTAAATTTTTTTATTTTTAACTTAAGCATAAAGTAATTTAACTTGAGTCTATTACATTATTTTTCCTTTCCTAGAATTGTTTAGGGTGAAACTCGTCCAAACATATTCCTACATTGATGTGATCATTGTGCTTCCCTTTACTGCAGCTGATAGCAGCCTGAAAGCCGCAATGAATGATGAGGCAATTGGACCTTTAAGCCGTGGTAGTTGTTACAAAATCTCCTTCTTCACTTAAAACCTTAATATTTTGAAATCGTTATTGACTAAAATTATGTTTGTATGAATTTTTCCATAAGCACTTTTAGAAGAAAAAAATAAGAAGAATAATTGAAAAATCGTAGAGGCAGATTTCTTCTACTTGAGGGGCTTATCTGAAAAATTATACATTGTTTTCAAGGAAAAAAATGTTTGGGTGTCTGGTTGCACCCCCACCTTTCTGTGTAGTTCCATCCAAGGAACTGAGCTTTTATCCAAACAGATGCTGCAAATTGCTCAAACCCACAGTTGCTCTAGCCGAATCCTAGTGACTTGATAATGTATTATTCAATTAGCTATCAGGGCCTCCAAAAATAAGCCACCTGTGCCATTGGATTCTTCCAGCAGTCAAGAAGTAAAGCAGGATGTGAATAAAAATTTCCGGTCTATGCTGATCAAGCTATATAACTTTTGCACTCGTCGACCAAAGGCAGATGAAGAATTGAGGTACAAAGCTTAGGTGTCTTATTATTTTAATTTCGTTTTTGTTGTTTTAATGATGTCAAAGATTATATTCAAATCCCAGTGTCGTGGTTAGCATGTTTGGCGTTCACTTAAACCGCAAGGATAGCTATACAATGAAACCGAAAGGATGGGTCAGTGATATGGTCGGTATAAAACATTCCGAAGGCCCAATGTAAGGTACTAGTTATTTGTCATATAACTCTGAAGAAGTATATATAATGCTCAGGTGATTTTAGCTGCTGGAAAGATAATGATGGAAGAAGAGAAGGCAACAAATGGGGCTGTCACTCGTCATATATTTAGCCCACAATTTATGGTTAGTACTTAACTATAATGTTTACAAACAACAGAGTAGTGTGGTTGTTCTTCTATATAGTCTTGTCAGCATAACACTCTCATGTCAGTCAGTGGTGTTTCTGTGTAGAATAAGGTAAAATGCGACTTAAATCTTTCTGATGAAGATAGCTACAAGACTTGGTGCATTGAGGATGTATCTCTATTCATATTGCCGAGTAAACTGGGTTATGAAATTTATCAGTGCAAATTGGTAAGTGTGGTGTCACCTTTGTATGCCTGGAATGAAAATGTTAGTAGTTTGCTAACAACCATTGGACTCAGTGGTATACAATGTCTTTCATTTATGATAATTTGTTGCTATTGTCCTTCTTTCAGATTTTTGCACCAACTTTGTTTGACGAGCATTGGTCTTGTTATGTACTCGAACCCAAGGATAAAATCCTGCATGTGTTAGATTCCATGCCTGATAGACTATCAACCAGCAAGAAGAACTTGGATGATGCAACGGTAGTGTTGAGCCTTTCTTTTTTCCTTGGGAAAAAATTTAAATTATTTGTCAAATTTTTATCCCTTACTATTATTCGTCTGGTCCAACCAATCAACGCTTTTTTAATTCAAAGAAACGTCGTTTTGAGGAGCTGCTGGTATTAATGAATCCTGGTACCGAAGAGAATGCATCAATAACACTGGTTTACGCTGATGTTCCTAGGCAGCAAAACATGTGAGTAGTATGTAGCTTTAATTTTCATTTATGTAAAGAACGCAATTCATTATTGGTGATAATAAGATGTTCTTTCTCATTGATGCTTTCTATTATTTTATAAAGTCATGATTGTGGCATCTATGTGCTGAAATACATGGAAATTTGGGATGGATCGATAAAATGGGAAGACAAAACCATGCCTGATTATCAATACGTGAGTATCAGTTTGTCTTTTACTAAGCTAAACCATGTCAAATTGCGACTTACTTAAAAAGATTTTACAGAAAGAAATCGTGAAGTTTCGGCAAAGCTTTATGTGTGGATGGGTTCAACATCCTAAAAATGAGGTTAGAGAAGAGATTTTGAAGGCGGCTGGAGTGTGGGGAAAATTAGCCTGACTGAAATTGACTATCAAGCTGACGTTTCTACTAAGAGTTTGCGTTATAAATCATGGTTAAATTTTCTTTAAAATCAAAATTCTTACATGTGAGAATTAAAAAAGAGAAAAAAGTGAGGTAATAAATTTCGTCCCTGCCATCTGATGCTGTTATAATAAATTATTACCAGCAACGAATTTCTTGTACAACAATGTAAAATTTTACCATGATATATATGACTTGTTTGATCATCTTTAATGATATATTATATCTCAACTGCCTTTTTTCTATTATCAAAAAAGAAAATCGACTAGAAATCTTCCTGAAAATGATTTTATCATTTTGACCTAAACTATTTTAATGTTTACAAATGAAAACTCATTCTATTATAAGGATATCATTATCAATAATTACATTTTGATAGACAAAGTTTTATGTTTTAATCAAAATCAAAAGCCAAAAAACCCAATTATACTATAAGTATTTAAATCAACAAGCAAAATGATAGGCTAGAATATGTTTGAAATTTAATTCAAAACCTATTTTTGAGGTGCATCTAAAAGGAATTGAGAACATTAAACGCACGGGATTGGGTGTGTAAGATTAAGCTTGGACACCTAAAATCCTTATTGAGCATGAAAATTTTTTTTGCTAAATCTCAACACTTTTTTCTAAGCTTAAACCTTCTTTGCTCATAATACCTTCATTCAAGACTTAAATTAGTGTATTGATGCTTTTTGTTTTACTTAACATCTAATGTGTGAATCGATTAAAAATACATCATTAGGTAATTTTTCACAATATACGCAACAACAAAGGAAATGCAATATTCAGAGGAGAGCACAAGTGATGAGCCCTGGAAATCACAGTAAACTAACCCAAAGACAGCATAGTAAAAGGTGAGATAAACTTTAGGGAAGTTAGTACATTTCCCTAGATAAAGTGAGCAAAACTTTACTAGAATCCGGGAACTAATTCCAGCGTTGGAGTGCTTACCCAACGGCATTAAATTATGGTGCTCAAGATTGTAAAAAGAAAACTTGGTGTCACACTTTCATATTCGGAATCTGTGCATACAAGGACCCTAGAGAGAATAGAACTTGAGAGTGACTATTTGGTTATCCGATAAAAAAAGTTCGATTGATGCAATGGAAATCCTAATAAATAACAGTGAGAACCGTGAGCAAAATTTACAGAGGAACAAGAAAGTGGTGCATTGATTGGCTGGGAGTTTGGTTTGGGAGCAATGACTTCTGGTTCTATGGGTTCTAGAACTATAAGGCTTCGGAGAATTGTGAGAAGGAATATTAAGTTCGTCAATCAATGTAAATTGTAAATGTACATGTTAGTTAAAAGGATTATATATAGCTAAAGAAGTTGGCAAAACAAAACTAGGACAATTGTAACAGCTAAACAAAGTCAAACGTCCTAAAGATGTACATTACCAGCAAGTCATCCAAGAGAACAGAGTTATTTTCTTATACAAATTGGTATAAATACTGTAAAAAGTAAAATGGTGGAGTAGGATCTTTAAATTATAGACTGAAAGCCTGAAATTCATGTCTATGCAATAGGGGATGGGAATCTTGCTAGAAATAAATTACAGGAAGTAGTATAACTGATACTTGTCGTTCAATAAGTGTGCATGCTATAACACTTGGGTTTTTTACTTGGTCAAATTCATGCTGAAATCCCATAGTTTCTTGGCCAAATCAGCGTTAGTCCCATGTGAGGTTGTTTTGGCCACATTACTGTCTGAAAAATACTTGCCACTAACTCCCTTCACTTGTGGGTTCAATGCTACATAGCATGTTGTTGCTGCTCCCTGCATAACAAGGTCAACAAGTAAGGTCAGAAGAATCCCATATTAAACACAACGAATATTTGAATCCTCTTCTAGGTTAAAAAGAGAACATAAGTAAAATGGTGAATTGTCAATTATTTTCAGGTTAATTTCAAAATAAATGTTTTTAAGTGTGTTGACTGTAATTAAGAACATATAAATGATAAATGATTTGGTAACTCCAATGAGTATTGGTAATCATGAAAAAAAGATGGTGTCTAGAATAATGCCCTAAATAACAGCATAATGTCCCAACATTTATAATGATATTACCTGCTCGACATTTTTAAACACGAGTCTTCCAATAGAATTAACTATACCTGCACAAATCAAACAGAAATATACAGATAAGACTCAGACAGTCATTTTCTGCAAAAGAAAAAATGAGCAAATTCCATGATATGAATTGATATAGCAATTAGGCATTGTAAAACTAAAAGACCATTTCTGAGAGTGATCATGAGAAGTGCTTCACATGAATGCTCAAGATTTTCTCCACTATGCCCGTATACAATATTCAGAAGGACTGACTGATTAAGCACTTGATCATGGACCTGATGTTAGTAGCAAGATTGAACAAGACATGGACCATTGTAGATATGAGTCCCACAAAACGGATATCTGGAAGGTCTATATTTGTAAGCAGAATAGAGCAATTGGGGGAGAGAAGTAGTAATGCTGCTGAGTTGGCTAGGTAATTAGGCCTAGAAGAGTGGTAGAACGAAAAGAACATAGAAAGAATCAAGCTCAAGGCCTAATAAACCCAAAGTCAGTTAGCTGAGGAGCTGGCTCTAGAATCCATTGTAAGAGCATAGTTTCTTTCATTCGAATAAAAATCTTCACCAATTCTCATTCCTGGGTTGGTTTTTGATCAATATTTGTGTACCAAGTTTACGACCAAAAGCAATGTACACAAATGCGAGCTCATTGGATTTTAAAAGGCGCTTAAGCTTTAAATGAAATAAATAAGATAATGCAGAATACATCATTTGGTATACCAAATCTCATGACCTTTACAATTCCTAGACCGAACATGAAAGTACAATGTGGTAGTTACCGTTCACTGCACTGTTATGACGGAAAAGATTGGTGGTAATTGCTCCAGGATGAAGAGAATTTGCAGAAATATCCACTCCATCTTCCTGTTCAAGATGAAACACTTCAAATTTCATATCTAAAAGACAGCAAATGTGGCAAAATAAAGTGACATCTTTACTAACCAAATAAAGTAGTACAAAGCCACTGAAAAGCAGAATGAGAAAGTAACATGATAATACATGATTGCATTAGCCGGAAGGAGGTCAATTTCAAGATGTCAAAAAACCTATTTAACAAAAATTTCCACTGAAATTGATCACTAACAAATATTAGTTGCCTACTTTTTAAAACAAGTCGGTCAACATATTTGCCAAAGATGTGGTAAGCTTTAATTAATAGACAACAACAATAATGAACAACTTTTTATACATAACCAGCAAGATAAGGGGATTAGAAAAAGTGTAGTTCAAAGAAGAAAAATACTGTTAAGAACTAAGCAACTCTATATGAATCCTAGACAATTTGATAGCTTCCCATAAATAGTTTAATTCCTTAGAACACACTGAACACAGTGAATCAAAAAATGAAACAAAATCGACACCAGTCTGAATTTGCTAGTCTATTGCAACCTACCACGCAAGAAATCAAAAGATAACTCAAAAATACAATATAATTGTTCACATTACAAACAAGACTGAAATAGGAACATGTAACAAAGGTCGCAGCGCAATCTGATTATGTTCAATCAGAAATATCAGTTTCTTAATCAACTGACAAAAGCCAAAGGAACAATGCACAAACACATAAAACTAAGGACATCAATCTCTTACTAATCAGCCAAAAGTTTAACCTGATATATCCTTCAATGACCAGATAAAATGTTGCACAGTGCAAAATAAAAGTAATATAATTACTATTCCACCAGATAATATGTAAATTACACCACAACAGAGGAGAAGCCAGCACACCTTGAAAAGTCTAGTAAGTTCATTTGCATGTAAAATGTTGGCAAGCTTTGACTGCCCATATGCACGCCAGCTGCTGTAACTGAACACGAGGAAGCAAACATAATTAAATGTAATATGCATATTATATAACATCCTCCAGTTGACAAACACTACAGGAATAAAAATCATGTTTTCTTGCTTAATCTTTTCAAGAAAACTAAAGTAAGTCAATTGCTTCAGCTGTAAACAAGGAAGCAAACATAATCAAATATCCATAACACATTTCAACAAGTACTACAAGAATCATGTCTATATTCTTAATGCAATTAAATGCAACTAAGAACTGCATAGTTACATGGGTCTACAATTATATCCACGAGAATTTGATCCTATCAGCAGTTTTTTTTTTATCAGATCTTGCATCTCCAAAAGCATATCTTGTAGTAATTTGAATCTAGGTTACACATTACCCTGATTCATCGTTAATTTTGTCGAAACGAATTCCTCCAGAATAGGTAAACCGGTGAGCCTCAGAGGAGACATTAACAATTCTACCTTCTTTCTTAGTTTTATGCGAAGTTTTCTTCATAGTGTCTAACAAAAGATTTGTCAAGAGAAAATGGCCTGCAAAATTGTGTTAAATAAAAACATCTGGATTAAGATCACTACCACATCTTCTCAGTATATGCATTTAAAAGAACAGAAAAATAGCTACTTGATGTGAAATATAAAATATCACCCGATAGGTTGAGACAGTCGTAACTTCCTAAGTATAGTAAACTGTTAAGATTGAATATGAAATTCTCTCGGAACTCAGAGAAGAAAGGGAATTATAACTGCTGAAATGTTATTATTGATGAACAAGATACAAGAGATTTGTTTTCTTATATAGGCTAGGATTTCTAACTACTACTTGTTATCTTTGGTTCCTAATTCTAACAACTAACAAAATTAACCACCAAAATTAATTAAATCTGTCAGACCACTAACTGCTAACCTCCTTAATTTTTTAAATTTACAAATGACCTATTACATAAACACACATTCAATGTTTTAATGACTTATGACCCGTTAGCCAAGAGAGAAAAAAAAAAGGTTCATTTGTCTATGACTCTATATATATTATCCGAGTTCTTAATTATCTGAATAATTTAGAAAGATATGAATCACATGGCCTACACTAACTAGAAACTTCTGCGAGTGCCAAAATGTTATCGAACAAAATATCAATGAATATGAAGCAATGTCAGTATTAGTCATCAAAGGAACATCCACATGGAAGAACACTCAGTTGGAACTTGAATTAAGCAATAAGACTTTCAACTTACCTATGTGATTTGTGGCAAACTGTAGTTCAATTTTGTCTACAGAGCGCTTAAAAGGGCAAGCCATAATTCCTGCGTTGTTTCTAAACAAACCAGAAAACAATATTACCCGAGCTTGAAAGAGATATCATTTGGAACATAGCCTAACATAATGAAAGAACTAGTAACTAATGACTTCACTAAAAAAACAGTGAATACATAGTTGATAATATGATTAATGTCATCTGCTTTTCTTACATCAAGATGTTCAATGGAAGACCAGAGGACTTAAAATCTGATGCAAATTTCTTGACAGAATCCATTGAACTGAGATCTAACTCCATGACATCAACTTTGGCAGAGGGAATCTCCTTAAGTATTGTTTCTTTGGCATCCTTAGCAGCAATCATATTTCTCACACCCATAATCACATGGACACCTCGCAAAGCAAGAACACGTGTTGTCTCAGTGCCAATACCACTGGAAGCTCCTGTTACCATAATGTCCACATACCACATGTAAACGGTCGAATATTCCGATAATGATTTATCATGCTAATTGCAAGAATTCAATAAAGCATACATATGCAAAGACTCTTTTTTTCTTGCGCATTAACCGAGTTCTAGTGGTGCAATTTTCTTAGGTGAAATTATGTAGAGTCAACTTCAAAAATTTCAATCTCGGTTTTGGATCTTCCTTAAAATGACTTGTAAACAGCGGATCTTCTTGGAGCCATGAGCCCCCAAAATTTTTGTAATTTATAATTTTAGTCTCCTTGATTAACATTTAATATATATAAACATTTAATATATATACTTGTTTATTTACAATTTTATCCTCAATTTTATAACTTTCATATAATTGATTTGCTCCTCTTAAACTTAACGATTATTTACCGTATTTAAATATATATCTACAATTTTATCTTTTTACCTTTTCGTCTTTTTTCTTTCTTTTATATTTATTTATTATTTATTAATAATATATTATTTGGTCTTTTAAGATAAATGATCAATATCCATCTGCTTGTAAACACTCTACGAGGCAATATCAGATGCAAAGATTAAGTATACTACTTCCCAGTAGTTTTTCTACTGAAGACTTTAATTTAAAAATCTGTCCGCAACTGCAATTTCGGCCCAAAGTCAAGGTTTTTGGAGTGCTTACGACTGCAACATGGCCACAATTATGGCTGTACAGGCTGCAATTTTTCGCAATATAAAGGATCGAAACTGAATCTCAATTGAGACCCCAATTTAAAACCTTGGCTCTATACAACATATAGCACACAAAACGTGTATTCAACAATAGTTCACCCTACCCTAAAAAACTCAAAAGATGAACACATGTAGGTAAAAAAGAACTACGGCGGAGCCTTCCTAGCTATAACAGAAGCCAATTGAACAAGAGATGAATCATTTTTCAATTTGCTCAGTCAAACACTGAACTGGATAGAAGAAAATTTGCAGAAAAACATATGAATAAACGAAGACTTTTCATAGAAGACTATAAGGGCAATGCAGTGTCAGCAGGAACAGACGAAAAGGTAATCAGAAGCTAAAAAAAAAGGATTTTTTACATGAACGAGGATACCCATGTGGGAAATATACAAGGAAAAGAAGAAAAAAAAATGGAAAAGAAGAAGAAGAAGTGAGGGACCTGTAACAATGGCAGTGAGACCAGTTCCATCAAGACCTTCAGTGACTTGCTCTGCAGTGGATGATGATGAAAAGCCAGAAGCCCCTTTTCTGCTGAATGGCCACATCTCTCTCAGACACTCTCTGACTCTGTCACACAAGCACAAAAAATGACAAAATCTATCACCAAAAGTATAGGCACGGCTCTTGAAGCAACTTGGATGGATATAACAAGAGAAACCATACACTGATAACTCCTTTTCAAACAACAACGGTTTTTATTAATTTTATAATAACAAATTATATTTTCATATTTATTATTATTTTATATTAATCGTGTTTATATATCACTTCTCATATAATCATACGACAATTGGTAACGTAAGAGTGCAGGTATTACATTTATTGCTACTCCGGTCAGAACAAAACACTTCAGTTTTTGTTATTTTAATAGAGCTTCAAGAAATCACGCCCCGTTGACATAATACTCATACGTAAATATAAATATAAATATATATATCGCCATCATTTAATATTTTTTTATATTTTATTTTTGTTAAATAATTTATTGATGAAATAAATATGATTAATTTATTTTAAAAATAAAACAAATATTAATACTAATGATAATTAAGAGATTATTTTTCGATTTCGATAAAAATATGGAAAATAAACTTCGATTAATAACATAAAGAAAACTTAACTGATGTTAACAACAATAATTATAATCATAATCGGTCAAAACTAACTTCAATCAACGAAAATTCAACTTTGACAAAACTTTTTAAAAAATATTGACTAAACAAATACCACGGACTAATATTTTTAATTATTAAATATTATTTAACATTGAAATAAAATTGTTATATTTTACAATAATTTAAAGTTTCTATAAAAAAATAATAAATTTGATTTTCTAATCTAAATAAAGTATTAACAAAATAAATAGTTAAAATATATTTTTTTACCTAAACCCACGGTAAGCTTTTATGAAATTAATGTAATTATTTAAAGCACTTGCACTAATTTTACCTAGAAAAATATGCGCTAAAATGTTTTGTCAAATAATTAAGATAGATAATGATGTTTTTTTTTTACAGGAAGGTGTACAAATAAAAAATTAAGCGCAGTTATATAATTTAATTAAAGTTATACAGTAAATAAAAATACATAAATTGCAAAGTTAAATTAGATAGTAGGACAAAAATATTTTTTTGTAAAATAATTATCTATAATTATATATAATGAGATTTATTTTTAATATTTTTTTGGTATGATTAGAGAGAAAAATACAAATACCTTAATTTTAGAAAAATTATTATTATGATTTATATATATTTTAAAAATAAGATATATGAGAGAAAGAAAATAAAATAAAATTTTAAAAAATTTAATTATAGAAAAAAAATGTAAACACATACTTGCACTTGTATTTCCACTTATAATTATAATTAAAGTATAATAACACAATCACCTCTTAATAATTCAAATATTGACGTGATTTAAGTAAATATTTAATATAGAACGACTTATACCACTCCAACCTATGAATTTAATTTTGTAGATTTTTATGCATAATTTTCCACTAATTTTGTATTTGTGTTGTTAATTATTTCTCAACAAATTTTTTCAGCAAATTCTGCTCTAATATTGGAAAATTTTTTATTATTTTCTCAAATTCACTGGAAAGTTTATAAATGTTTTTCTTGAGTTTTTTTTTTTAAAGTGTTATTAGTAAAGTAAAAATAATAATTTATTATTATTATTATCCTAAAGTAAATTAATCAATAATATAACTAATAATGACATAACATCTAAGATGTGGTATTTTTTAAAATGTTACATTGAAATTTATATATTATTAATTTTAATGATTTCAATTCTTAAAAACAGTAACTGTCTAGCTCAACCACCGGTTATATAATATGCAATTTTTACGCAAGAACATATTTCCATATAAAAAAATGTTTAACAATGTAAGCATGAATGGTGTCGTAAGAAAACCATAGTTATGGATTTGAAAAGTCAACAAATTAGATAATGGAAAGAAAATTATACTTTAAATGTTAGTGTCACCTCTTCAGTTTTCTTAAGGATGATGACATTTAATTAAAACTTCAAAGATGGATTGATTTTATATAAAAATGGAAAAACTAGTTGGTCAAGCTTCCTTGCAAATTAAGATTCATTAGAGATATGGAATGACGAAATGACGAGTTAGCATGTTAACCTATTAATTTTTTTTATGTAAAAAATATATACTTTTTAAAAAACATATAATTATAATAAATATTTTTAAAATTTTTACTCATTATAATATAGTTTATCAGATAAATTAAAAAAAAAATTACACTTGCTTGTTAAAATAATTAATTAAAATTAAAGATTTAAATATAATTTTATTTATTTATAATTTAAATTATAATATTAAAACATATTTATATATTTTTAATATGTAATATAATAATTGTAATATTTTAAATTATAATTTTTTATTTTCATTTTAATATGTAAATATTTGTTATAAAACAAGACAATAGGTTAGTGTGCCCATCAAGTTTGTGGATTAGAGGGAGATTAAATCTTAAGATATTAGATTATGTGTCTTTTATCTTTATATATATTACTTAATTTTTTCATTCTTATTCAATATTAGACTAAAATTACACTTAAATTTTTTAACAATTTCTCCTTTAAGTGTGAGTCTCATTACATTGGTGCATTCCTCCCTTCGAGCTTATTAGTAACTCTTATTTGTATCATTGTTTATTCTTACTTAATATGAGACTTAGACTCATACTTAAATTTCTCAATCTCTCTCTCAAGTGTGAGTCCTGTAACATTGGTATATCTCTTTGAGCTCACTAATGACTCTTAATTGTACTATCGTTCATCATAATAAACACAGAAAAATTCATCGAAAAAAGATAACACCAATATAACATGAATCCAACCCACATAAAATATTAATACCACTTCTAATCCAAAACTTTACCACAAGTTATGACTTTCGTCCTTATATGTTGTTCAATTTTCTCGTTCTTACTCAATGTGAGACTTATATTCACACTTAGATTTTTCAATAAGATGAACTTAAATGATGGTATGAGATAAAACTACTAACTCAATCTACCAATTTGAGGATTGGTAAGTGTCGGATCGAACCTGATTTATCATCCCTAATTTCATGGTTTGAGGGTGTTAAGTTGTTTAATTCTATAATGTATGGTAGTAGCAAATGAAGTGATTAATAAAGCAAAAAGATAGTGAAACAATGTTTAATGTTCAAGATAGATTATGAAAAAACATATGATTCAATATAATGAGAGTTTTTATTATACATGTTGAGGATATTGGATTTCAAAGAAAAATAGGCATGTTGGATAAAAGAATGTTTAAGTTCATGCAATATTTTCATGTTGGTAAATGGTATTAGTGAATTTAGAAGATAAAGAGGTTTGAGATAAGTTGACCCATTAGTATTTTTTCTTTATATATTGTTAAGAACTCAAGTGTGAGTTTGAAGTCTCACATTGAATAGAAATGAGAAAGTTGAGTAACTTCTAAGTGAGAAAAACCCATAGTTTAATGTTTTAAGATTTTGGATTAAAGGTAATATCATATTTTCTAGTACGATTGACTCGTGTCCCATTTATAAGAATCTAAATATTGTTAACCTCCTTGAAAATATTCAAATGGTGACCTAGGGTTCATGTGATTTAATGAGGGACATAAAAAAAATGTATAAAGAATTAATGGTGAGAAGAAGAACTTGAATGTAAATTTGTTTCAATATGCAAATGATATTATTTTCATGGGTAAAGAAACCTTAACTAACATGATATTGATTAAGAGTATATTAAGGTTCCATAAATTTTTTTAAAAGTATATTTAAGTATCTTATAGGGTTAACAAAAGAAAAAAAAAAGTTACATAGAGACTAATAAATGAAAAACTTGAAAATAAGCTTTGTTGTTGAAAGAAAAAAATGTTGTTTTTTATTGGAAGAGTATGCTTGATTAATTATATATTGACATCTTTATTAATTTCTTTTCTATTTTTTAATAAGATGTGAACTAATATAACTAAGAAATTATAAAGCATTCAAAAAGCAATTTTCTACGAGGCAAAAAAAAATAAAAATAACAAAGAAGTGTGATTTTAACAATATTCTTTTGTTGAAATGAAGATGATATTTATAAAAAGTTAGTTATTTTTTACAATTTTCTTTTAAAAAATTATTTAAATTTGTAGAAAATTTATTTTTTATCATTTCTATAAAATGATTGTAAAAATATTCTCATAAAATAGGATAATTTCTGGGAATGTGAAATATATTTCAACAAAAAGAAATGGTTTAAAATGAGATAATAAATGTTAGGTACAGGGAATGGAGACGGAAGAAAAGAGGAGTGACAAATCTAAATGGTGGAAAGATCTAAAGAAAATATTTTGGTGAGCAGAATGCATGAACATGTTTTGATAATAATTATAAATGAAAAATAAGTGATGGGAGTTTCATAAAATACAATACATCAAAACAAAAACAAATGAAGTTGTCAAGTATATAAGATTGAAGGAGCATGGTTATGAGAATTAAAATGGAGAAGTTGGTTTCAATGGGAAATCAATACTTTTAATTCTTTCATTGACAAAATAAGTAGAATATACAAAGAAGATAAATAATGGTGGAAGTTGAAATATAATGGCATTTATAGGTTAAGTATGCCTATGTAGCCTTAAATAATGTTAAGTTTGAAACAACATATAATATGCTTTGAACTACTTCATTGGGTATGAAAGTGTCTTTGAAGCCTCTTCATTCTATATAAAGATTTTCCAAAGACAAATTATCAACAATTTATCAAAAGACATCATAAGTTGTATATTACACAATTTTTTTTTTTTTAAATGGTTTATTAGATTTGATATGTTAGTATGTGTGGATTAATGTCATGATATGTTTACTAGAAAGCGCAGTTCGGAACTCTTGGTAACATCCACGCCAATTGCATAATAAAGAGGATATTCACACACAGGTGGTATATACCATGGATTAATGAGATAAAAAAAAAAATTGATGATAACTTAACTTATATTTTAAAACGAATATAATTTTTTTTTAACCCTGAATCAATTTTATTTTGGCAAAAAAAAAATGATAATATCAAAATAATTAATTAATTTTTTTAACAAAAATATAATATATATATATATATTTAAAATTTAAATTATATTAATAAAATTAATTTTATTTTAAATATAATAATTTAATATATAAATTATAAAATTTTTGTATTTAAGATAAAAATTAAAAAAAAATTCATTGTAACTATTTATTCTTTTAATAATATCATAATATAAATTAGTAATTTATTTAAATCATAAAATAAATAGATATTAAAATTTTATTATTATTTATTATTTGATTAAATAAATATTTTATTAAATTATAATATATATTTTTATAAAAAATATAATTTTTATTTTTATTTAAAAATAATTTTTATTTATCAAATATATCATATCAAAATATGATTAAGTAATTAATTTTTTAATTCAAGTTCACTTTTTTAATTCAAGTTCACTTTTCTTTTAATCTTTTAAATTGATTTATCATATTAAACTTATTTTATTAACTAGTGTTTTAATACCACTGGTTATACGTGATATGCGGTTATTCATCTTTCAAAACTGATGAAGATGTCTATTTTAATAAATATCTATTTTGACAAATTTATATTTATCATGCAACCGTAAAAAGATGTGTAAAAAGACTACACAACTTAAATTTATAATACCCATACTTTAAAAGAAAAAAGTTAAATTGTCAATTAAAGTATACTAAATAAAATTGATATCTCGCGCCTCTGTTTATGGTTTTCTTTATGGAAAAACAATCTTAATTCAATCGAATAAGACGGTAAAATTGTTTCCTCAAATAGCCTATTACGTATTTAAGATTAAAATTTATGATAATAACGAATCAAAATTTGACGCAGTTTAAGATCGAGTATTCATTCGGAGTGAAGTATAAAAACAGAGGAGAAGGATGATTTGTAGGGGTTGCGTCACAACAATTAAAAATTCTATTTTTTTAATATATTTTTAACCGTTTTTATTTTTACTCTTCAGTTGATTGAAATACAGTTCTTTATTTATTGTTGTGACTGCACGTTTTTTTTTTTACGTCAGTTATTTACATCATTTCCTTACAACCTCTTACTCGCGGTTGTAAATAACTGAAACCAACCACCCAACTCTAAAATCGCTAGACAGTTGTCTTCATACTCGTCAAGTACTAATAATAAATGGCCTACTCAACACGTATTCGATTCATAAAGTCTCTTCTTCCTCCTGTAATGTAACCTAAATGGTCTCTTGTTAGGACTACGAAGAGGAGAGTTAAATCAAAATTCCATTTAAGGACTCTTCAGATGATAAGTGAATGACTTTTTCTACGTACATCACTATCTTATAATCAGTATTTGATTTGTTACGTAAAAGAAGAAGAAGAAGAAGACTAACATTGATTTGTTATGTAAAAGAAGAAGAACAGTAACAAGAAGTGTAAGGGGAAACTAAGGTTCAAGACGTTATACACCAAAAGAAAATAAAATTACATGATAAACATGAACAAGCAAGCCTCCTTGTCCTGGATCATTCCTTCTCTTTGTGGGAAGAGTAATACAACTTGAAAACTCTAGGAAGATAAACAGGCAACAGAAATCCAAACAAATTGAAACACCAGAAGGCCATATTAGCTACAGCAAGCACTCTCCCAACATAGATCCTCCTTGCAGACCCACTGTGCTCTTCATTAACCTTGTTGATCTCACTCCTGAGCCAATCCACAATGGTGAAAATCCTCCTTGAATTGTAAAAGATAGGCACAAAGGCTCTAATTGGAATTGAGAACCTGCCAGAGAATGCCACCCCTTCCATGAAAACTTGGCTGGCCAAGAGGAAAACATGGGGTGCAGCTGCCTTGATCCCTTCCTTATCACCCTCAAATATTCCATCTAAGATATAAGCAATTGGGCCAAAAAGTCCAATAATGGCCGCTATAAACACATAAAGGGCAAACATTTTGTTTTGTGGGTTGAAAACTGGGGGTTCTGAAGAGTGAAGAGATGGGAAAGCCACCTTTGATATGAAAAACATGTAAACTATGGAGAAGGCCACAAAAGCAAAGTCTTCAGGGCCAATCATGCCACTTGCAGACAGGACAATGACCACAGCCAAGCAATTGAGGTGGCGGAAAGATGGGAAACCTGATTTGCGTGGCGTGGTGATGGTTTTGTGGAGTGAATGGTTTTGATGTTCTTTATGGTCAATTTGTTCTTCTCTTGGCAAGCTAATGTCAGAGCCAGTTGGACCAACACCACCGGACATTTTGTTGGTGAAGCTACACAGAAAACGTGTGAAAGGAACGGAGAAAGAACTAGTTTTTTTAGGTCAATTTGATTTTTCTTTCAGCAAAATGAAAATGGTGTAATCTTTTTACCATATGTAAATGAATCAAAGAGGGTGGGAAGTGTCGGAATGAATTTGAGAGGAGATAAGAAGGAAGGGAAGATAAGGATGCATGGTTATGCGGTGAGAAATGGGAGGTTTATGTGATGATAATGATAAGGTTGAATTGTACGTGGCACGGTTATGTTTATAGTTATGACGCGTGTACTTAATTAATTGTAGATGTGGCACTCTAAGGAATAAGGATGTGATATCAAGTGATTGAGAGTATCTGCACTTCCTGAGGATCAACAGTTAAGATTCTATCTAACTTTGCCGCGACAAAGGGTCCCCTAAGTTCAATTTTGTCTGCCTGTATGTTGCATACATAGGAAAATGAAAGAACATTTTTTTAAAGTAATAAATGTTGGCATATCATACAACACAGATCATTTAATTAAACATATCACAAGAGGACTTTAATACATAGATGAAAATTCAGAATTTGAATTTGAATACATAAATGCAAAATTCAGAATTTTAATAGTAGCTTAATTTTAATAATAATTATTACCTTCTGTTAAGTAATGGGAAATACAATTATCTTATTTAAATATAAAAGATATGAGCTAATTTTATCTTATTTAATCAGATTGTATTTTAAGATATTTTTATTTAATTAGAACTTTTTTAATTATTCAATTTAGTTTTAATATAAAATTTTAATAAATATATTGTTAAAAATGTAGTTTTATTTTTTAAATACATTACTTTTATGAAAAAATTGTTAATAAATTGATTAAACTGAATAAAGAAATTAGATAAATTAAATATTTTATTTATTTTTTAATAGATAAAATGGGTTAATAGATATTATTTATATATGATTTATTATAATTCAAGGTAAAGTTTATTTAATTCATTTAATTTAATGTTCCTATAATTTAGTTTTTGTATATATAAACTAAATAATGACATATAAAATAAATAATAAATAATAATTCTGATAAATAAAAAAAATTATTTCTTTAAATTCCGAGATTAATTAATAGTTTATTTTGCTTCATCATTAAGTATAATTTTTATTTGCTAAAACTATTTAATGTTATAAATATTTTTTAAAATAAAAACTAAATTTATAATTTTTATGTATTCTTTAAATTAAAATAGCTACTTTTATTATTATTTTTAAATATATCACCAAAATGAATGGCCAATTAAAAGTTATATATCAAATTTTAATGAATTAAACTACATAAATGAATTATTTAAAAAGAAAATTGAATTGAATTACTTTTAAGTTTTATTTTTCAAAACACTATTTATTTAAACGAAATTAAACTCATATTTATGAAATTAAAAGATATATTCCTATTTTTAGTTTAAAATTTCCAAAAAGAAAAGTCAAATTATATAACAAGTTAATTTTGTCAAATCCCTTCTATCTATAAAATGTATATTATTATTATTATTATTATTATTATTATTATTATTATTATTAGTATTAGTATTAGTATTATTATTTCAACATATAAGCATGTCAAATTGAATGCCATTCATAATAATAATCGGATCAATTTATTAGACAATTTTCGGTAAAAATGACACAGAAAAAATAAACTTAATACACAATCCCTAATATACTTTCATTTTAAGAAAAAAAGAAGACGGAATATAAAAAGACCTTCCAGTAAAACCTACCTCAAATTTTCTGACAGAAGACCATCGATAAAACTGGAACCTCTGCTAATAATTCAAAATCTATGCATATCTGTCATAATTAAATAATTAATCTCTTTTTCTTCTTATCAAGAAGGAGCTCTCTGTTTGGGAATGTACTTTATCTTCGTTCCTTTCTCAGACTTTGTTTTGGACTTAGGTTTTGCTATTCCAGACGATGCAGGCAATTGGTTTTCTGGACTTGCAACAATGTCAAATCTGTCCGAGTTCGCATATTGATTTGCTTCTAATTCAGGCTCTTGTTCCAGCTGTCTTTCGCGAGACTCTAAATGAGGTGTGACGACCAATTTTACATGATTTGAGGAGATAGCTTCTTTCCATCCTGTATCATAATTTTTAATAAATTAAAATAAATTAAAATCAAACCAAATATATAAATTTATTAGAATATTAATGTTAGAAGAACTTTTCAAAATTTCTTGAATGGAATATTATAATAAAATGGTAAAATTTACTTTGTGCAAGAAAGGATTTTGCAGCATGGCTGGATAGTCGTAAGCTGTCTGAATCTACTTTTGCCACGTCATGGGAAAATTTGTCCCCAAAATCAATATCATTGTCTTCTACACTACACAACCTTAAACTATTTTGAACTGATAATTTCTCGTCAAATTTCCCACTAATAAGATCAGCTTCAGTCCCACCATTTTGGATTTGGAGTGGAAAGGGATCTTTAGTTCCATGCTGGCTAACAGGCCTAGGCCTCCAAAGCTTAACTGTTAACCGACTGATGCTTCCCTGGGACGAATCGTGTTTCACTGGTTTTTCCTGAGCAGTATTCTGCTTGGCTACATCCTCTGCCAAGCAGTCCCGCTGGGGTGCCACAAAATTACCTCCGGAATGACAGCAGCAATTGCCCAGACTAACTGATACAGATCCTATCAAAACTTCTTGATTCCTATCTTTGTCTGGTTCTTTCTGCAGTTTGGCTTTTAGAACCAAAGCATTAGTTTCTGCTTTAGGTTTTCGACTCCAAACTTTATTACTATTATTAACTATGGGAGCTACCCTAAGATCATGGCTGATTCTATGCTTTGGAATCACTCCAAGTTTTGACAGTGGAGAATTCTGGCCTGCATTCAAACCATTGGTTCTAGCCCATTGTGATTTTGGTAGCCCTTGCCATCTGGCAGGCATCGTGCCCCGGCGATTTTGTCCTCGTAATGTCTGTCTCTCTATATACTGATCAGTGTCACAATCATACCCTGACAGTGTATCCCCTTCTATAACTTCATTGTTGTCAAGGTAATAAGAAGTTACAGGAGGAGAATGATCCGCAAATATATCAGGATTATGTGCATCAAAATCACATGCTTCTGCTGGTGATACGTCTTCCCCTGCGCTGCTTATGTTTCCTTTAATTTCTGTGTCATCTTCGAGTTGTTCCCTTGCCTTGTGTTCTTTCTGTCTAAGCTTTTTCTGGCGTTTCTTCTCTAAAATATCAGCTTTTCTGTAAATAAAGAGAAAACTTAAACAATATCTAGTACTCATTATTGGCTTTGCTATATAAACAACTTAATGAGCAAGACATTAACTATCCAAATAATTAAATGATGTAACTTTCATTTATGATAGGACATTAGAAGTTTTAAGTCAGACGAAAGCAAAGAAAGAAAAATAAGTAAATACATAAACATATATCCATTTGAAGTATATTCTATAAAGCCAGAGAACTTATGTTGTGAGATAATAGAATATGATCCCTCGTTATTAATTGGGAATTGTTTGTCTCATGATAGATCTGGTAGTGTTTTTTCAAATGCATTTATTGAATGATTATATAAATTCTTTACTTTCAGTTATTGAGAAAATAAAAAAGATTTATGCGGTCCACCTTAAATCCTAACTTTCATACAATAGAGGTTATGCCTTATAAAAAAGGACAACAAAAATTTCTAACAGAGGCATATAAATGGAGACTATGTTTTCATATGAAAATCAAGACGTATTACCAAGAAAGACATGATATCAATAAAGGCACTAGAACAAGGGATTGAATGGGAAAAGATACCTTTTCTGAGCAGCTTCCTCTTCCTCCACCAGCAGTTTTTGGCATCTCAATGCTTCAGCATCCTTGTCAGCAAGCCAGGCATTCACCTATGTGAAATGAAATTCATATTTCATCATTAATGTAACCGAGACTTAAAATGATCATATTTCACCAATACGGTAACTAATACCTAATAACGAGAAGTTATAATAAAATCAGGTCTGATATAAGCGTATCTACATGCTGGATATGACATGAATTTTGGTTTCACTAGCAAAAGCATCATAAATAACGCAATGTGCTGGATTCACTAGTCAAATTTTAAGGTAATAAAGATTAAAACTTCATAGATTTTTCGGTATCACTAGATGACAAAAAATTGCTTCGCTGTTTTAACTCTTCAGTCTCCTCTTCATGTAATTGTGAAGAAAATGGATTGTGTGTAAACCTCTTTAACTTTATATACATGTTGACGTATGCAAATCGTCAACAAGGATAGAAGCATGCACTGTTGTGTAATTCAGAACTATTTTTTAGATCCTTTCCATCACTACAATCTGGATCGTGTGGAACAACCTTTCCTCTTGGGAAAAAGCCAAATAGAAAAGTAATCATGAGAATTGATTTTAATAAAATGAAAATCTGATTGAATGACTGCTGTTTTGTTCATACTTAAGAATGCAATTGAACAAACTAACACTCCTAAAACCTTGGTCTATTTGGCAAAGAAGGCTCTTTCATGGCTGTATATCACTAACACCATACAACAATATGCCATTGAATGAATCAAACAACAAACAAGCCTAGACACCCACAAAATCACATCAGTGCCAACTCCTATTCTTTACAAAACAGAAGACAAATCTGGCAACACCGCATGAGAGGGAAGGAGGAAGATTAATTTATAGGTAAACAGAACAGATTCTTAAATTAGGTAAAAAGTTACCAGTTTCTGCTCTAGCAAGAAACTTGTGCAAGCAACTAGGTTTTTTTGTTCAAGACCAATCTTTCCGGCCTCTCCATCAAAAACATATCTTTGCATTGACACTGCTGATCCAACCAAAAATGTTTTTTCACTAGAATCATCTAGGATACTGAACAACTCTTGGGAAGATATAGGAAAATTAGAAGGCCTGGATTGAACAATATTCTGCAAAAAATATAGATAGACTGTGTTAATGAACCAAAGGAATGTAGCAGCAGATAATTGATAAGCAAGACCACACAATGTTTCTTACCAAAAGGGCAGAGCCAGCCCTCAGGTAATATTGTGGAAGAGAAGAAAATCCTTGTTTTCTAAGAGTTGTCAAAGCTTCTAAAATTGAAGTCCCTGAAATTTCCTGGAATGAATTTTCAATGGAAAAGAAACAAAAAAAAAACAATGATACTATCATTAATTGAGGGAAAAGTGAAAAAAAAATGCTAAAAAGAAGACAGCATAATGAGATTAGTGTGTCATTGTAGTTGTAGCTCTGTCTGGCATACAAAACAAAGTGTTGTCTGCAATCAACTATCAATTTAAAAAAGACTTAATTAATGATATTTACAGAAAGAATAGAGAAGAGGCTTAAAATATTATATTAAGGTCACCTACAACCTTCAACATATGCAGTGAAGTTTCCTCAATATGGCAATCAAAAGAACTTTTACCAGTCAAAGAAAATACAGCACACGAACAAAAGAATAAATAGAACAGCAAATTTACGAAATGATATCATGTCTTGAAAATCTTATAACATGGCACACCAAAAAGAGTTTTTCTTAATTGAAGGAAGGATGTGAAATGGATGGAGAGACTCATGTCACTCAACTGCCCCCACTTTCATTTCTACCAATCATAGCCGAACATATTTGGCATACACCAGTATGCAAGGAGACAAATTCCATTAAAATACCATCATATAGAAATAAATAAGTCATACGTAAGGAGCGAAAAGATATTACCTCCAGCATCACATTCTTGAATGACACAACTTCCTTTGCCTCTTCTACGGAGAGCTATATCGATTATTGAATATCAGCATGCATTAAAACAAGATGTATTCTACATAGAGCTGAAATTCACAATGATGAAAGGTTACCTTATCCCAATATGCCCCTAAAAGTTCCCTATTCTTTTTAGAATCCTATAATGTGTAAGAAGCATTAGTGAAGAGTGAAGAATATTTGGAAAAGAAAAAACAAACAGAAAATACTCTCAAGGAGCAAAAGCATGAACTGCAAGCATCAATGTAATAGATAATAGCTCCTACTTATTACAAATACAAAGGTAACCTTATCAAGCTTTTTCAATCGGTGTTGAACGCGTATATGTCTTCTATAGTTAATGGGAGAGCAAAATTCTCGAGAACACTTGTTACACTTTTGTAACTGAACCTTCGCAGGAGAGAGCAAAGGCCACCCTGGAAGTTCTGTAAAATGAATGAAAGATTTTATTATAATGTCTAGATTTAGAATCAACAGCACCAAAAACAAGCTCAAAATCTATGTATGGTACTATTACCTACCATTATCATGGTTACATGTTTTTATTTTTCCTCTTTTTATTGATCTTTATGTTACTGTGTATATCACATGACTACTAACATATAACACAGGCTGCATATAAATGCCTTTAAAATGAATCCTTAATCCTCTAAATAAATGCAAATACCTTGCTGATCTAAAGCATGAAGTAATTGAATCCACTGCACCGGGCTGTCACCAGCCCTAGGAAAGGAAAGCAAAGGTTCTTTTCCAATTGCTTGCCTGAATATTGTATCTAAAGAATCATTTCCGTCATCTGTTTTTGTGAAACCGGTTGTGCCAGAGGCCGGGAGTTTTGCAACTGGCATCTATTCAGACAAAAATCTTACCAAGAAATTTTTGAAAGATTGCACTGCAGAAAGTATAAAATTATACATGTAACCATGAGAATAGAATAAATTACTCATATTCAACAAATTAATTTTCGAAGGAGCTAATAAAAATTGTCATGACATAACATATTGTTAGACCAATGCCAAACTAATAAAAAAATATCACTATAGTATAAAATAGAACAAATAACCACACATTAAATCGTATAGAAATATAAAAACACGTTGAAACTCAACAAGAGATCGATGTAGAATCTACACTGCAACCTTGTTCGGTGACTCCATCATCGTAGAGTTTATTTTCTTACATTCTCTATTGATATTCACTCAACAACCATTGCATTAACAGTTAAATTATGATTCACCAAGCCTAACACAATAATACATCACAGCAATTACGATCTATCATAAACATAAGCGACTCCTATATTCAACCTTCATTTTCATCCTCAACTATGGAGACACTGAAAGACGAATTTACTTTTCAATAAAACTTTGATATAATGAATTCAAAGAACGTGATCTCAGATCGCAAGTGAGAAAATTAAGTGGAGTGACAGCAGATCATGTACCAGGAAGAAGAAATCGTTTGGAGGCCAAACGGATTCTCTTGTGACGATCCGCAGAGGAACCGAAACGGCTGAGAAGGGATTGAGAGTGTTTGGATGGAAAGAAAATCGTCAGAGAAAACGCGAGAAAATAGCTAATGAGGGAGAACTCTCTGTGACGTTCCGCAGGCTGCAGTTGTAGTAGGGCGAAGGAAAAACGTTTTTAACAAGAAACAACTTCAAAAACATAAAAAAGGAAATTAATAGAAACAAATAATAAAAAGTATTTATTAATTACTTTTTCACTCTCTTCTTTTCACCACGAAGATATCGACGTGTTCCCGTAGCGCGTGAAAATACGTGATGTTGAATTGTGGTTCGATTTTGCACACACAGCACAACCAACCACTTACATTCCGAGGAAGGAGTGAGTAGCCGCACGTGCCTGCTTGCGTGACTGCACGTGGTTTACAGGTAAAGGTAGATGTCGTTTTAGTCATTTTAAGATGAACAACTTACATAGGGTTTGGGCTTGACCTTGTCCATTTCAAAAAACAAATTCTATTTAGGCGTTGTGTCCTTCTACTTGAATGTTGACTTAATTTAGTAATCAAAATGATATGTAGAGGATAAACTAACATGATATTGGTAATTAATATTATTTTTTCAGTATTATTTTACTTATTTGAATACAAATTATAATTATACACACTTATTAATAATTAATGATAAATTTGTATAACATTGACAACAATATTAAATTTTCATAGTTTTCTATTTTTAAAATCCATAACAACACATGTAGTTTGATTTGATTCCACATGGAAAATAATGTATGAATCAAATTAAATAATTTCTTTATTATTTGATTTCAATAGAATTTTGTGAATTTTAATTTTCTAATTCTAAATTTATATTTCATTAAAAACTGATTTGCTTTTCATCTTTTAAGTTAAATTATAATGAAAAAAAATGTCATACAATACGTTAAATAACATTCTTGGTATTTGGATTTTGATATTGAACATAGAAGAACAGTATTGAATAAAGAAAAAAATAAAAAATATATATGACACAGAAGTTAGAAACTTATATAAACTTATACAAATAACCAATAGAAAATAAATAATTATTAAGAACAACTAACCTGAAATTAAAAATAAATAAATTCATATTCAATAATAAATATCAATATTTAATTTATTGTCATAACTATTTTATATTTAAAAAATTAATATAATATTTAAAAATATATTCTACACCTAAAAAAAATGTTTACTCGTTATGAGACCAAATTGTAATCAAATTTTATTTAGGCATATCAAATCTTAAGGAGATCCATATCTTGGTAAATTGAGAATATCTCCTATAAAAAAAACTTAAATAAAACATTTTTTTATTCTTCACCAAAATTCTAAAGGGAAAATCTAACTGAACATATCAGTTGAGAAAAATAAATCCCAAAAAAAATCATTTTTTATTGATTAAGTATTTTTAATCAAACTTTTGTTATCCATTTGGATATCTTCAACATCCCTAATAAACAATCTTATATTTTTTATATAAAATGTAAAAATGTTAAGAATATTGTCTTGAGATTAAATTTAAAAATAGAGATTTTATAGATGTATTTTTTAAATGACTAATTTTCTTTAATTTTCACTTTCTTCTATACATACTTATAAAGATTTTGATACTTAAATTTAAGATTTTAATATTAAATTCTTTCATATTTGTTTAAAAAATTGGAAAATAAATTTTTTCCATATTAGATGATAAAATCGTAATTATTCCCTTCAAACAAAGTCATAAATCAATACATAATCCTAATACATTTGAATAAAGATTTTGATACTTAAATTTCAAGATTTTAATATTAATTTTTTTATATTTGTTTAAATAATGAATGATCTCGTTAAACCAAAAAATCATAAATCAATACATAGCATTAGTTTATTATATATATATATAAAGATTTTAATTTTTAAATTTAAAGATTTTAATATTAAATTATTTTATATTTTTTAAAATAATTAAAAAATGGAACTTATCCGTATTTTAATAAATAAGGATTAAACCAAATTCATAAATCAATATACAACACTAGTTTTGTCATGTATATGAATTTCCTTAAAAAGTAGCAAAATAATAAAAGTATCCTCAAATTATGTAAAGCCTGTATTGAAGGCTAAGAAGGTAATAAAAGGGTATTTTCCACCTCCTTAAATACACTCAAAATAATATTTTCTTATTAGTGAAATTTATTAAATAGGATATATCGACCTTTCAGTTAATAAATAAATATATTAAAAAGTGAATGTAAAAAATTATACAGTAAATCCTCTTCTTAAAATTTGCTTTCATTTTAAAGTAATTAGTTAATTGGGCACTAATCAAAAGTGATTTTCAGTGAAATTGATTTTAATTAACATTAACTTTGTATTGGTTGATTTATATTTCAAAATAATTGTCCAAAAGCAAACTTTGAAGTTTTTTATCCAATGTAAAAAATACCTTAAGTTACTTAACATAGAATCAAATTCGAAACTAAAATCAATTCCTCAATCTAAATCAAAACATTTAAACATTAACCTAAAAATAAAATGAATTATAACATTATTATTTTCACATGAGCTTAGTTATTCAACATGAATCCAAACATGTACTTCATCTTAATCACAAATCACTTATACCACAATCAATTAAAGTTAGGTACCAGACATGTATGTTTGAAACAAGAAAACCTGATCTGGAAAAGAATGACATTTATCACCTCTAAAATAAGAAGACATATTTTAAATAATAAAGCACAATAAAAAATATTTATTAAAAAAATTAACCATTAAATATCATGGTAAAATCAAATATATATATATATATATATATATATATATATATATATATATATATATATATATATATATATCACAACTAAAAATTAAAGTTTTTTTACAATAATCTCTACTCTGCATTTCCTTCAATTTAAAGGAACCAAATTCAAATATATGATAATTTTTTCCAGAAATATTAGAAATAAATCTTGAAAATTTTAGTAAATTAAAATTTTAAATACAACTGTTATATTTTATTAAATACTTGGATTTGGGCAAAGGAAATGAATTTCAATTAAAATGATCTCATTTCCTTCAGTGATCAGGGCAAATGAATAGAAGGAGCTGAAATCAAATAATAAGTTTTATTCGACTAGTTGACATATTAATCCTTCAATTTTGGAGAACTATAAATTTTAAATGTTAATAAAAATAAATAAGGTTTTCTTATTTACATGATCATCCCTCGTTTTAGAAAACACTCAATCAAGGGAAAGGTTTAATTAAAAAATTCCCTTGTCCTCTATTTTCTTCCCTTTTCCATCCCAACTTGCTATCAATATATTAGAACATGAATCTTTATAAAGTGAAGTTTCTAAAATGAGTAAGTAAGAGTGTATTTTGATCTTAAAATGTCATGATTGTAACCTGTTAAAATTCAAGTGTAAATACACCCTTACTTGCTCACTTTAAATTTCAATTTTTACATGATATGTGTGACTTACACCGGTGTAATATGTGCAAGTATAACGGAAAGTGAAGGTTTACTGTTGTTGCTGCCACTCCAGAATTGCATTATGTAGGGCATAGTTAGGTACCAAATCCAAGTGATCAAGCTTGAGGTTTGTCATGGGAGAAGTGTCGTGGCCACTATTTAACCACCCTCTGATTGCCTCTGCTTCATACGTAAAGCCATCTGCAGCTATGTATGGATCTTCCATTACTTCCTGGAAAACCAAAAAATAACGTTATGATTATCACAAACAGGAAAGCAATCCCATAACCCCAATGTTTTGATTTGTGAATGCAATAATTAGCATATGCTATAACAACTGCCAATTAGTAAGACGAGGTGGCCGAGAAAAGAATAACCAGACCCCTTAATTGCTTATAAAAATATGACTAGTTTTAAGGCTGCAGAATCAAAACAGAGACAGAATTTTGATAGAATTCAACTAGATTTGACTGTAGTTATTGGATAAGATGAAGTTGTAAGGGTAACTAATCCATTCTAAAGTTAAAAAGCAAGCTAATTTATTAGTAAAACGTTTACAGACAAAAAATGGTTATCTGGCATTTCCAATACAATGAAGATCAGTTCTTTCTTATAAAAATGCATTTGGAAAAAACTATGATCTTCACCTGGACAATGGGACAGACAAAATGGGAAGGAACACGATGAAGCTTCTTAGAAATAAAATATGGGGATGTGTCAATGCAAGTAGCTTTGAATGGTTCAAGAACACTCCAGATTTCTGACACAAGGTCTGGCCTGTTCAACCAACTCTTGTCACAACACCTCAATGCTAAATATGCCAGCTGTTCAGTTTGATAAAGTGGCCATTCACCAGCTGAAAAGTCCAAGACTGCTTTAAGGTTTTCCTTTTCCAATGCACACTTCATATCCCTAACTAACCCCACAAGTGGTCTTCCAGTTAGAAGTTGTAACAATATGACTCCAAATGAATATACATCTGATTCTGGTGTAAACTTGCCAGTGACAAAATACTCTGGATCCACATATGCCAAACGTTCATTTGGGTTATTACATATTGTGCTTGCATCAGCTGAATCAAAACTTTGCCGGACTAAACTAGGGATGCCCAAGTCACTCAGTTTGGCAACATAGTTAGCATCAAGGAGGACCTTACTAGGTTTCAAATTCCCATGGATAGTACAAGGCTCGCTGGAATGAAGGAAGATTAGAGCGGAGCATATGTTTGTAGCAATGGATATTCGAATTTGCCATGGAAGTGGATTTTTTTCTTTGCGGGCAAGGTGATTTTCAAGGCTGCCATTGTTTAGGTACTCATACACAAGTGACCTAGAGTCTGCACAGCTTCCAATTAGTGTTAACAGGTTTGGATGTCTTACCCTACTCAAGACCTCTACCTGAAATTCAACCAATATTATAGCCAGACAAAACAATAAAATGTTGTGAGTTCCTCATGGATACAGAACCTATGACAGAATCTATCAGTCAAGATTTTTTGGAACAATCACTCAATATAATTTAATTTCATATACTTGAAGATGTGAGCTTGGAATTTAGAGCGTGTGCATACATATATATTAATCTCATACCAGGGACCAATTGGACGAAACTATAAAGTGAAAATAAAATAGAACTCCGGAGACTTACAACAGATGTAGGAAAAAAGAGAAGAAAAAGGGTCACAAATGCACCACTTCAATAATTCCGTTCTCTTTATGAAGTGCTCAAAAACACATCAAATAATCCAAAAATCTTTAAACATTGAATCAGGTATAATAATTTATGAAGTGCTCTTGTTGTTTTGTAACATAATATATGGTGCAATTCTTTGGAAATGGTAAATATGACAATAATTAATGAAGTAAAAACTAAAATTAGGAATGAAAATCAAACTCACTACCGACCGCTCCAAAATTGACTGAGGTTGACCAAATAATTTTGGAGGTTGACCAAATATAGAATTGGTTTTTCTCACTTTGAAAAATCAAGGGTAGGAGCAAGACCGAAAACGGGTAATACAATCCCCACATAACTTTATATTTAAACATAAATCCTAAAATATTAATACTCTTTCAAATGTCTCCTTTTGAATTACACACTCTTCACTTTTCTCTCACTCACTCTTTACTCATTTGATTTTCTTAATAATCTCTTCAGCTAGTTCAACATACTCTTCTTTGATTGAGCTATCAAAACGGACCTCAGCCCAACCTAGCTCTACAGGCCAAATAAAAAATTTTGATAGTCTAACCTATATTTTAAACCAGACCAAAATCTTTAGCCTAGTCTGGTCTGTATTAGGTCAACGGGTTAATGAGTCAATTTTGACTTAATTGAAATTTTTTAAAAAATATTAACATATTTATACCAAATTAATTAATTAAAAATATTTAAATAAAAATAAAAATATATTTTTAAAGTTTAAATTATATTAATGAAAATAATTTTAATTTAAAATATAATTATTTAATATATAAATTATAAGAAAATTATCCATTCAATCTTAAAATAGGAATTAAAAATTTACTCTTCATAATTATTATTATTTTATTTTTTAGTAATTTATTAATCTAAAATAGTAATTAATCTTAACAATTAAATATTGGAGAGACTTATTTTGATATTTAATATTAGAATAAGTGAATCCCATATCAAATTAATTTATAATACATATATATTTTATATTATTTTTTTATTTAAAAAATAATTATTATGCTATAAAACAGGCTGATCCATAAGTCTACATACTAGCTTAGCCTAAGCCCATGTAAGTCATGACCACAATTTTTTTTACCTAGTCTAATCTATTTCTCGAACCGATCCATCGGTTAACCCTATTTTAACATTCTTGTTATGTTACTATCACCTTTCACTTCTTCACATTTTTTTAATCTTTTCAACTAGTTTGCTTCTTCAAATGTCTCTTTTTATATCACCTTTTGTTTCTTCACATTTTCTCTCACTCACTCTTCACTCTTTTGATTTTCTTAATCTCTTTATCTAAATATTGCATCGATCTTATAAACGCGTAATATCATTTTATTTCTAATTTGTCTTTATTAGGTTTTGTTATGTCATATTTTTTAGATTTAACTATTCTTATTTATCAAACATAAAATTTTATGTTAATTAAATAATGGTATTTTGAAGGATTAATAATTTTGAATGATTAATAGTTTAATTTTTTATTATTTTGTATTAATTCAATAAGAATTATCTGATTAAATATTTTCTTTTAAACTATATATTTTATATATAATAAATTAAAACATATATTCAATCAATAATAATAATTTAAAAGTTGTAAAATTTCAAATATTTATATATGTATAAAAACAATACATAATAAATAATGTTAAAATTAATTTATTATAATTTATGTATAATTATTCTTTTTAGAAATAACAATGAAAAAGGTTGTAGGCGAAGAAATCCGAAACCTAACAAAGATATGGACAAAGATGATTATGAAAGTTAGGGATGGAGGTGGGGAGGCAAAACCCAACCCATCCCGCCACATAGCGATACCTAACTAGAACTCTTCGTAATCCTTTCAACTAGAGGGAGGGGGGTAATGAGCATTTGTGTATTCAAATTTTAGACTAACAAGCAGATTATAATAGAGAGTATAAGAGTACCTGATGTTGGAACTCTGATAGACTTTGACAACCATAAGAGGGTAACATTTTTATAGCAACATGCATGTTGCGAAGCAATCCCTTGTAAACACTTCCATACCTTCCCTCACCAATCTTCCAAGATGGATCAAAATCATGAGTTGCCTCGTTGATCTCCACGAAAGAAAATGAAGGGAATTCTACCTGATAAGAGAAGGAAGTATCTGCTTCATCAAATTTTCTAAGCACTTGGACTTCCCTAACTGCATTTGCATGCTCTATTCTAATCCTGTCTCTCTTTTCCCTGAAACTTATCAAGAGGTCCACAGCTGATATGATCTTCTCCTCAAACTCTGATTCCGTACACTGGGACTCAGAAATTTGGTTCATGAGTACTGAATTTTGGTCTTTGATCATTTGCAATTCTTCAAGTATTTCATCTTGCTCATTCTTGATTTTCTGTACTTCTTGATTCGTCCTTGCCAATTGTTCTTCAACTTCTTTTCTTCCTTTTATTTCCTTAGAACACTGGCTTTCAAACGCTTCATCCTGTCAATAATGAAAGTTGAAACTACTTTTAGAAGAAAAATGGAAATCACTTTAGTTCATCAATAATCAGACAGAAATTCATGCAAACATTATACATATCTATCAATATGAACAAGTATATCAATTTGCTACATTAAGCTGACTATTCTATTACTTGGCTTTCATGTTAACCCAAAGTGTCATATACATAAAGTTATGGTGACAAGGGATGCAAGTGATGAAGGCATTGTGCTTGACAGTCTAATTAAAGAATAAATAGTCCCAACTCTCTTCTATATTTAAGCAAAGAAAAATTGTGTTTGCCATCAACCTTGATAGTACTATTTTCTATTTTATATTATCCATCTCTTTATTTTGCTTGCTTGTTCCCTTTCTTCTATTTTCACCAGCAAAAAAACAATCAAGAATTCTAAATTTACGAATTAGTTTAAAACAGAGGGAAGATGTCAGACTATGGATTGAAATGAATATATTTTTAGACTAAGAAACAGTATTAATATTCCAAAATCCATCTGATACACTCTCTGATCTTATTCAGAAGAAATCATAACTTTCAAGTGCTAACTCATGAACAGAAATTCTCCTACAGTCCTACCATTAAAGAGTAGTAGCACACCAAAAATGTGTAAAGTATAAAAACAGAAACTTCTACACCAAGGTTAAAAGAGAACAATCACCTCTCACCTCATGAAACATCAAATCTGCCAACTTTGACCTGTCCATGACATTATTAAAGGACCATTTTGAATTTAAGGAACGGTGGGAACTGATACTTTGGATTTCTTTCATATCATCCGAATCTGCAGAAACCTGTCACAAGTTATTCCCCTGACAGTCCTTATAGAAAATGATAAATGGCCTGATCTGACAAATACCTATGCTATTTTAAAGTTGACAACAAACAAAGAAAAGAAACATCCAGCAAGAATACCTAAATATTTCAATGCATCAGGAATCGATTCTGATTTAGTCTTTTCTGATTGTTTGGCTTCTGTATTTGAATTGACCGCCAACAATGCAGGTCTAGTCTCTATGTCAGAAGTATGCTTACTATATAACCTGATTTAATTTGCGCATTTCAGAAGAGGAAGAGACAGCACACATTATCAGCTGAATGAGTTGTTGCCAATATTACATAGTATGATAAAAGAATCTAAAAGTGAAAGATCAAAACTTGTTAATATTTAAATGAACACGACATGATTAGTGGGAGTATTAAGGCCCCTTCTGTTCTTTTCCAGAATTATTGAGTTTGCCTTTCTACTCATCTACACTGAATATGATATACAATTTTTTTGTAAATTATTAACAAAATAAATTAATGTTTTCTCATTTAACTATTTCTTTCCATGAAAGGATTACGTGTCACTCTCTAACCTCCTACCACAAGGGTAATTATTTATTTTATACATAACAACAAAGCAGTATCCCACTCCACCAGGTTAGCTACTCTTTCTTATTTTCAAGTCATAAAACCATTCATCAATAAAGAATTGCAATCAAACCAAATTGAATGAATATGCTGTTTCTTTGCAGCCCATCCATCCATATCATAACCTGCTCCAAAGATATTGACAAGGACACTCGTGCAGTACACCAAATATCTAAGTAAGACATTAGAATCATGTCATTGCAGTATAAATATCATTTTCATTTACATTTTTACCTAGTACATATGAGGTTGCCCTTGCAAATGAACCAAATATTACAGGATAGCAATGCTTGTTCACGTACAAAATTAGCTTTGTCCAAATCTTGCTTAGCCAGTTTGCTGCAATTCCGACCAGTACAGTTTAGTAATGATATAAAAGATGCAAATTAACAAAGCTCTGAAAGAAAACTCATGAAGTAATTTTCATTTAGCCAGACAAGAATAAGCCTTTTATTTGGATATCCTACTCTGCTTCACTCTTTTACGTAGAATGCTTAAGGGAGAATTTTTGGAAAAAAAAAAAAAAAAAACATCGTCAATGAAGCATATCTGTTCAATATCAAAGCATATCTGAAATGAAAAAAAAAAAAAACCAGCTATATACAGAATGGTTGAACATTAGAAGGAACTCATAAACACAATGCCAATAGATACTCTTGGGCACTTCACTTTCACTGACTCATATCAATGAAGTATCCAAGCCATTGAAAAGAGTTATGGAAATCTAACATAGCAGCATGTGTAACTTAAAATCATAGAAGCATTGTTAAAGGTTAATTGGAATTATCCTCTAACACTACTCACTCTCTCAATCTCACACGAGAATAGAAGAGGACACACAATAGTAAAATTGTATATTCATGATAATACCTTTCGGATTACATTAGGTCTTATTAATAACTCTTATTTCTTAACTAACTCTTATATTCTAATAACTAATTTATTATTTCTCTTTGATTAATAACCACCTATAACAAGCATCGTCTCTTGATGAACCAAAAAAATGGAAATTGTCCTCTTTATGGATGATCTCAAAAGGGAATAATATTATACTATCTATTTATTGACAATAGAAAGTGATTTATGATACCAATGATTTATAATTTTTATTTTGTTTATAACAATGAGCAAGAAGTATTTTCTTAATTTGAATTTTCAAAATTGCAATCGTATATTTCTTGACTTTTATGAGCTTTTATACATATCTAGATATGTATCTCTCATGTCCTGTATATATTTAGATTAATAATATCATCATGTCAGATGTGTATTGTATTTGTGCATCATATAGAAGCTACTGAGGTATGGAATTGATACCCCATGTTATATTCATCTGCTGCTGCTCCCACTACAAGCCATCTAATATTGTGTTGAGCAATAGCTTTTGCGATCCCTTTCTCAATATCATCCATCTCAATCAACAATTTACAGGCCCGTACCTGTGCACACATATGTTATTGTGTAAACAAAATCTGGATTTGTTTCAAGAGATAGCTATAAACATAACAAGCATCTTCCATTACTATTACTTTGAACTGTTTAAATATAATTAAAATCCAAAGTTCATAGCATGCTTTGGAGAAGTTAGTGACTACTTTATTGTGATATTTAGTTTTCCTTAAAGTAAAGGAAAAAGTTCAATTTACCCCTTCAACTTTGGGTGATGTATATTTTGATTCTCGATATTTCAAAACATGCAACATAATCCCTACAGATTAAGAGAAATTGTTATATATTTTAAGGACCAAAGAGCAGTTGAACGAAGGTAGAGAAGGTGAGTTAACTTTCCAATTAAAAAAATTGGTAAAAGAATGTGAGCGTGACAGTTTCTGTTGATGTTTGATGGAATATTATGGTGTGACTAAACGTGCACTTTAAAATGTTACCACATTGCTCATTTTTTAAGTTTACAGAGGACAAAATGCACATATGAAATTAATTTTCTTTTTTACTAAATTAAATACAATTAGGCTACATATTTAGTGTAAAAAGTTTATCGACAGAAACACAGAAATAAGAAAAAGATAATACTCCTGCCGGGACCAGAGTGAGAATGTATTGGTCTAGAAGTTCGTCCACCATTTGATTTCCTTGCTCCTGAAATGCCTGGATTGGAAGGTCTTTTGGTTCATACACAGAAAGATTTCTGTCTGCTGCATGTAATTAAAAACAAAAAATTTTCGTAGTTAGTTAACTATTACCAAACTATCAGATAAGACCTACCCTACCCAGTATGAATACAGCCAGAACAGGATTTTAGAGAATTTATATACCAGAAATAAGAACCAGTACAAAATAGAGCACATCAATTTCTCTCTTTTTTCTCACTGTTTAGTTTTTAAGCTAGAGTGTTATGCTCTCTAAATTTAACGTCACAGCTGATTTAATGACAAAAAACAAGTCTCTAAGATTCAACGTGTCCTCAATCTTAAGCAATAACTGAAGATGTTTTGATCAACCCTTTTTTAGATAATAAGCAAAACAGAAGATTGGCTATAATCCTCAAGTTTTATCAGCATAATATTAAAAGCTCGTGAACACCTCACCAAATCATGAGTGTGTGTGAGGGACACAAAAATGTAAAATTTTAGATAAGAAAGACGGTTTGAAAATGATAATAATTTACATATTTGTGTCTCTTAGTAAAATGTAATTTTATTTGTAGAATTATAATTAATTGCATTTACACAGATTCTTTTACTATTTACTTCATTGTCTAGAATTGAAATGCCTACAATGTAATAAACATAAAAATTCTTTAACACGAAGTCCAGTAAAAGGAAAAAAAAAAGTTATAAACGAGTTAACAACGGATCTTCATATTTTTAAACAAACCAAGCCTAAACCTTAAATTTAGCTAATTTGAACCAATGAAGCAAGCTTAAGGTTCATCCTTTTATTCGCAAGTCAAACCGCTTCAATTCTTTAGCTAACTCACTTCAATAGCTCAAAAGATTCAATTACGCTCTTACCCTTGTTCTTTGAAACCTTGATACACTTGTCACAAATCAAACATCACCCCGGTCACTAAATTACTTAAACAGTTTCACCATTTGTAGCTTCATTATTCTTTTCATAGATTACTAGCGGTAAATGCAAAACGACATAATCCAAAATTTGTCTTTTCAACATCACCCTCAAATACAAGAGCTCAATTCAGCATTATCAGTCTTCCTTCCGTCCTCAACAAGGTCCTCGACCTCGAGCTTTTTATCAAGTGATAAAAAAGAAAGTGAGGAACCCATAGAATACACACATAATATCCAACCCAAAAAGTAAATTCCAAATTTGCAACCATTCAAACCCAACAACGAAATAGCCAATAATATTTCCTATTTAAAAGGCATAATCGGGGAGAAACTCACATAACGAATTGAGGGCGTGAGGTTGGTGAATATGAAGAAGGCAAACATTCTTGCCAGATAAATTATTAACCGCCCAATGCAGCAGTTGTTGCGTCTTCTCCGCGTTCCTTCCCACCGCCACATACACTGTGTCAGTATCCGCGTCTTCCACCACGACGCTACCCATCGGATCCAAACCAACCGATTTCGGCGAATCGATGCAAGAACGGCGCTCTACGGTTCCGAGTTGCGAAGACTCAGCGAGTCAGGAGGAAGAAGAAGAAGGTAGCGAAAATAGAAGAGACGGAGAAGGAAGAGTCAACAACAGGAATTGGGAAGAACTTAGTAAGGAGTGTGGAAGTTGAAGTGAAGAAGAAGTAATTGATTTTTATGGAATTAGCGCTGGAAAAGTTGTTTTCTTCTGTTGGTGGGTCCCGAGGGGTAAGCGTTGGTGAACAGTAGAGTGAAGGAGTACCACATCGGATATGAAGATTATCTTACGAGAAAGTTCAGATATTGTCCGGAACAACTTTTTCATTATATTTTTGCAGATAAATAATAACTTACTTTTTCATAATTTAAAATTATAAAAAAATGATTTTATTTTTTTCTTTTATAAATATTTGGAATAAATTTGTCTGATTATCTGTCATCAAATATAATATATAATATAAGGTAAATATACATTAAATTTAGTGGAAAATATCGTATTTACTATTAACAATCAAATTAAAAGTAAATATAGTATATGGATAATATAATAATATTTAATATAACATTTGTTACAAATTAATATTATAAGCATAATATTACATTTCTAATTAAATGGCAACACATATTGATTAATTCCATATTGCTTAATAGTTGTTGTTATTAGAACCAATATAACATAAGTATAGCAACTTCATATAGTATACATATAGCAAACATTATACGGAGAAATTAATAAAAAAAACTTTTAAGAACATAAATCCTAAACCAATAATTATGTAACAATTTTCTATGACACTTGTAATAAAAGAAGCAATGAAAAGACAGATTGTCATTTAAAGTAACTGTTGTATAGTATAAATTAAGAAGAGACTCAAACCAGGGTTCCATAGAAGAATGCATGTCTTTTTGATCTTGTAACAAATTACACAATAATAAGTGATAATTATTCTGGAAAATTAGATTAACTGAAATATGATTTTTATTATATCAATATAAAGAGATGATATAAAATATATGTTGGAGACCTAAGCTATTTTAAGAAATATAATAATTATATTTTATGCTAGGATCTCTTGATATATGAGATTATTTTTAATTATTCAAATCGTATCAGATTATAAGGAAATATACAAATTTTCTCATATATTCTTTCTTAAAATATTATTTGATTTCTCACACTCTCCCTTAAGCTGGTGAATAGATGTTTTTCATTCCCAGCTTGGATACAATCTTCTCAAAATTATGGCAGTCCAATCCCTTGGTAAGAATGTCTGCAATTTGGTCTTTAGAGAACACATATGGAGTGCATATCAAGCCACTATCAAGCTTTTCTTTGATGAAGTGTCTGTCTACTTCAATATGCTTTGTTCTATCATGCTGCACTGGGTTGTAGGCTATACTGATTGCTGACTTATTATCACAATAGAGCTTCATAGGTTCTTCCCAATTTATCCTCAAGTCTTCTAAGATGATTTTAAGTCATAGCAACTCACATATACCTTGTGTCATGGCTCGGAATTCTGCTTCAGCACTGGACCGAGCCACTACACCCTGCTTTTTGCTTCTCCAAGTCACAAGATTTCCTCCAAGAAAGGTGCAATATCTTGTAGTTGACCTCCTATTCACAATTGACCCTGCATAATTAGCATCAATATAAACTTCAAGCTTCACATTACCATTCCTTTTGAATAGAATCCCTCTTCCTGGAGTTCCTTTAAGGTAAGGTTCCAACATAAAACCAATTAGTTTCTTTCCTATTAGTAAGGTGACTAACTCCCAGGTGTTGTTCTTCTCCAATGCCTCCATCTCTACATCCATGGCTTGCCTCCATTTTCTCTTTTTGTGGAGTCGAGTTGAATTCTTGAACATGGCTTGATCCTGGAATGGCCTTAGTCTTCCTTGAGTACACCAGCTTCTTACCAAATTTGTCAGCTTCAACATCTCCTTGATCAGCTTCACAATTAATTTCACTGTCTTGACCAGCTTCCTTTTCTTGACCAATTCTTTGACCTGTTTCACTTGTTACAGCTTCAATTTGATCTTGTTTAGGTTCAAATATCAAGTTTGGAAGAATGGGAAAATCAGAATTACTACTTTCCTTATCTTCCTTGAAACTCTCTCCCTGAAGATAAGGTTGATGGAAATAGTCCTCTTGTCCATTGAAGGTAACATCCCTAGACACAAAGAATTTTTTGGATGGGGGGTGGTAGCATTTATACCACAGACTTGGATCTTCGAGATAATAAAGGTCATTTCATTCTCTAGCATGTCCAATCATCCTTCCCGACTCCTTGTCTTGAAATACACAATGATCGTTGAAAAAAACAACTTTACATGACAAATCCTTTATAATTTTTTGTATAGAGACTAGGTTAGTGGATAACTTTGGGACATGGAGAACATCTTTTAAGGTTATTAAAGGATTGATTTGGATATTTCCTTGACCAGCTGCAGTTATAAGGGTTCCATCTGCTATGGCAATTTTCTTGTTGCTGGGACATGGGGAATATGTGGAGAAGTGTTTGACTAATAGTGTCATGTGGTCTGTGGCTCCAGAGTCCAATATCCAATAATGGTTAAAAGGTGTATCTGAGACATTTAATCCAAAAGAGAATGGAAACTTACCTGGGTATGCCAAAGAACACACACCTGTGGGTTTTTCCAGCTTACTAAGAAATATTTTCACCCTTTTTATCTTCTCTTGATTAAGATGGGCAGCAACTTTTGGATTATTTCCTTCATTTGTTTCAGCAGCAACATAAACTTGTCCTCCTTGAGGAGCCTCCTTTGTGTCCCCCTTCTCGATCTCGGTTTAAAGGCTTCCCATGTAACTTCCAACACTTCTCTCAGGTATGATGAGGTTTATTGCAGTAGGTACACCAGAGACCATCACCTTTCTTCTCCACATTTGCTGATCCTCCTTTCTTCTGTTCGATTACCATGGCCAAAGTCTGATCTCCTTTATGGTCCAGTGCTAAGTTCTCTACTGCTGGACTCTCTAACATGAAACCCCTTCTACTTTCTTCACTTCTCACAATAGCCACCATTCATTGAGGCATGGTACCTTTTGCTTCCCCAATATTTGAATCCTAACTTGATCAAATTCAGGATTCAAAACAACAAGGAAATCATAAACTCTGTCTTGTTCGATATACTCCTTGAGAAGTGTTGAATCTTCAGTACATTTGGCTTTTATGACTCTATAATGGTCTAGTTCCATCCACAATGATTTCAGCTGATTGACACATTCTGTAACAGTCTTGTTCCCATGTTTTGCTGCCAAAGTTTTCACCTTTACTTCATATACTTGAGCAACATCTTTAGCTTTAGAGTAGGTTTGCTCTATAGCATCCCAAATATCTTTTGCCGAATTAAGGAACATGCAGGTGTCGCTGATTTCTGGAATCATTGAATTCCACAGCCACGCCATGATCATTGAATCTTCTTCATCCCATGTAGTAAACTTGGGATCCTCTTGTTTAGGTCCAGACTCCATCAGGTGACTCAACTTTCCCTTTCCCTTTAACACTGTACGAACAAGTTGGGCTCACTTCAAATAATTTCTTCCATTTAATCTATATGCAAAAAGAATATTCTGTAGTTCTCTAGATTGCTGGCATTGGGTATTCCTTGTTTCTGGGTTTGGATTCACAACTTCCTCTTCCCTTGACATCATAGCAAGGAGGTGTGATGCAACAGCAATGCAAACTGTCGTCTTAGGATTAAGAAAAATGCAACAGCAATGCAGGCTATCGTCTTAGGATTAAGAAAAAATGCAGCAGCAATGTAGGTTACCGTCTTAGGGTTAAGAAATATGCAGCAACAATGTAGGTTGTCGTCTTAAGGTTAAGAAATATGCAACAGCAATATAGGCTGTCATCTTAGGGTTAAGAAATATGCAGCAGCAATGCAGGCTGCCGTCTTAGGGTTAAGAAATATGCAGTAGCAATGCAGGCTACCGTCTTAGGGTTAAGAAAAATGCAACAGCAATGCAGGTTGTCGTCTTAGGGTTAAGAAATATGCAGCAGCAATGTAGGCTGTCGTCTTAGGGTTAAGAAATATGCAGCAGCAATGCAGGCTGTCGTCTTAGGGTTTATCGTGCGCAGACAGAGCTTCCTAAATCGGAAGCTCTGATACCATCTAGAAAATTAGATTAACTGAAATATGATTTTTATTATATCAATACAAAGAGATGATATAAGATATATACAGGAGACCTAAGTTATTTTAGGAAATATAATAACTCTATTTTATACTAGGATTCCTTGATATATGAGATTGTTCCTAATTATTCAAATTTGTACAGATTACAAAGAAATATACAACTGATTTATTCTTTCCTAAAATACTATTTCCCACAACTATAATAAATAATGCCAACTTCAAATATTCCAACAACTGAGACAACTAAAACAAAACATGAGATGGGAACATTTGAACTGTTGTGTTTAGAGAGCTTTCAACAGCCAATGATGTTCTGTGTTCGGATTTTTCTTATTTTTAGATTCAACAGAATATCTTTAATATAAATTTCTTATAAAAAGAGTCATATATTTTTTTATTTTGAGAAACAGATGTAACACTGACCAAGAAATTTTTTACAGTGTAATAGTAAACCTTATACTAACTACCTAACTTGTTACTACTTAAAAACTAAATCTTTGTAAAAAAAAAAAAAACATTATTTTCAACAAAATACCTATGCTTTAGATAGACCAAAGGAAATTTTTGAAAATTTAATCATTTGTCGGTATGGATAACCAAAACATAAAATAATGGAATTTATGCATTTAAATAAATTAATATTTTTCCATTTTATGTTTTTTTTTCCAATACGCTAACCAGTAAAATCATATTTTATGACACTTTTTTATTACTGTTAGGTCGTACCTAAGACTTGTTAGATTAAATTAAATTAAAAAATAATATATTCAAATTGGTTTAATTGACTTCATTTTTTTCATTTTTTTTAAATATAATTTTGGTTTCATGTTTTTGATATATAAACAAATTGTTAGGAAAAATACACAGAACTTTTCCATGTAGTCAGATGTATGAAAGTGAAATAAAAACAAAATAAAGACGGAATAATTGGACACACCAATTGATAACGGAGTTCGGCCAAAATTGCCTACGTCTCCGGACTACTGCAGATATTTTACTAGGAGAAAAGAAAATACACAGGAGTTTACAAAGCACTCTCAAAACACTCAACCCTCAACCCAATTACACCCAGAAGCTAGATTATTTTCTTTCTGCTTCTTGCTGGCTAACTCTTGTAATGGTTGCTTTAGAATTGGATGATAGAAATGAGTGAAGTGAAAGAGCATTTTATAGCAAAAGAAATGGTTCTTGTGCATTTAAGGCTTTCCAATTTTTCTTGTCTCCAACCACTTGTCAACCAACCACTTGCCAACCAACCACTTGCCAGCTTTTTTTGACTTTTCAAACACCAACAATCTCCCACTTGAGGACTAATTTCAATCTGTCCTCACACCTTGATTAATGTAGTAGTCTTCTTTGGTCTGCTACTCTTGCAAGACAACTGAAGTTGAGCACAACTTCAGTTTGTCAATGGTCACCACCTTCGTTAGTATATCTGCTGGGTTCTTGCTTCCTACAATCTTCTTCAATGTTAACACCTCATCCTCAAGTAGAGATCTGATGAAATGATAATGAATATCAATGTGCTTGGTTCTGGAGTGAAATGCTGAATTCTTTGCCAGATGTATTGCACTCTAACTATCACTATGCAAAACACTCCCTTCTTGAGTGAATCTCAGCTCTGCTAACAGTCCTTGAAGCCATATCAATTCTTTACTGGCTTCTGTCACTACTACATACTCAGCCTCTGTAGTGGATAAAACAACATTTTTTTGTATTCGCGACATCCAACTAACAGCTGTAGTACCAACCGTGAAAACATAACCGGTGGTGCTTCTTCAGTGATCAACTTCACCTCCAAAGTCTGCATCTACGTAGCCCTGTAATCTTAGATTTCCTTTTCCAAAACACAAACATTTTTTTGTTGTTCCTCGTAGATATCTTAGAATCTACTTGACGGCTTCCCAATGAGTCTTTCCTGGATTTTCCATAAACCTGCTCACAACTCCCACTGCATGGCCAATGTCTGGCCTTGTACAAAACATTACGTACATCAAACTTCCAATGACTGAAGCATACGAAACCTTAGCCATAATTTCTTCTTCTTCCTTTGTTTGAGGAGACTGATCCTTGGATAGACGAAAATGACTGGTCAAAGGTGTATTGACTGGTTTGACCTTGTCCATGTTAAATCTTTGCAAAACACGGTTGAGGTACTCCTCTTGAGATAACTACAAAACTCATTTTTGCTTATCTCTCGTGATTTGCATTCCAAGAATCTTCTTTGCTGGTCCTAAGTCCTTCATGTCAAATTCTTTTGACAACTGCATCTTAAAATTTCTGATATCCCTCATATTTGAACCTGCTACTAACATGTCATCAACATAAAGTAGCAATATGATATAACTGGACTTATACCTCTTGAAGAAACAACAGTGATCGGCATTGCACTTCTAGAAACCTTCTTTGTGCATGAAGCTTTCAAACTTCCTGTACCACTGTCTTGGAGCTTGTTTCAGACCGTACAAGCTCTTCTTCAATTTGCACACCATATCCTTCTTTCCTTCTGAAAATCCTTCAGGTTGGTGCATGTAGATCTCCTCATCTAAGTCTCCGTGGAGAAATGCAGTCTTCACATCTAATTGCTCTAGGTAGAGCTCTTCACTAGCCACAATACTTAACACTGTTCTGATAGTATTGAGCTTTACGACTGGAGCAAAGATTTCAGTGTAGTCAACTCCTTCTTTCTGCTGAAATCCTTTGACAACTAGTCGGACTTTGTATCTCTTGGAACCATCATGGTCTTCCTTCACCCGATACACTCATTTGTTGTGAAGTGCTTTCTTCCCCATGGGTAACTTGACTAGTTCCCATGTCTGATTGGAGATCAGAGACTTCATCTCTTCTTTCATGGCAAACTCCCACTTGCTAGCATCTGTGGTTTGACAAGCTTCTATATAATCTTCGGGCTCCCCTCCATCAGTCAACAACATGTAGTCCATGTATCTCCTGTTTGGCACATGAGGTCTAAAGGACCTTCTCAATACAGGAGTTGGAGTAAGAGGTTCTGGTTGCACATCACCTTCTTCAATTGATTCCTCTGACTGAGGACTCCTCACTATAGGATTTTCTAGGACATCTTCCACTTCTGCAAAAACTGGCCCACTCGATTCTGAATTGCTAATACCTGTTTTATGCATGTCCTTGTACAACACTCTTTCATTGAAGATTACATCTCTGTGTGCAGATCATCTTTTTGTTTTCATCATCCCATATGTGGTAGCCATACTCATCTTCACCATAACCAATGAAAGTGCACTTCTTTGATTTTGGATCAAGTTTGTTTCTACCTTGATCATTGATATGGACATATGCTACACAGCCGAAAACTCTAAGATGTGAGAGTTTTACCTCTTTTCTGCTTCATACCTCTTCTGGTATTTCGTGCTCCAATGGTACCGATGGACTTCGGTTGATAAAGTAAGTTGTTGTGTTAACTACTTCTGCCCAGAACTACTTTGGTAAGCCTAACTGTACACGCAAGCTTCTGACTCTTTCAGTCAATATTCGGTTCATATGCTCAGCTACACCATTGTGTTGAGGCGTACCAGGCACGGTCCTCTCCATTCTGATTCTGTGCTCATAGCAAAACTTCTTGAATCTGGTGTCTACATATTCACCACCATTGTCGAATCTGAGCTTCTTAATCTTCAATCCTGTTTCATTTTCTACCATAGCTTTCCAAATCTTGAAAGCTTCAAATACTTCTGACTTGTGTTTCAGAAAGTAAATCTGTACCTTTCTGGAGTGATCATCGATAAACGTCACGAAGTATTGCTTCCCATCAACGGATGGGACAGTCGTTGGACCCCAAACATCAAAGTGGACAAGCTCAAGTCTCTTTTTCTTTGAAATTCTTCTATTTGTTTGAAAGCTAACTCTCTTCTGCTTTCCAAGTATGCAGTCTTCACACATGTCAATTTCTACTGACTGAAGACCTGGTAGTTTTCCTTTTGAGTGCATGATCTTCATCCCTTTCTCACTCATATGCCCAAGTCTTTGGTGCCATAAATTGGGATTTTCATTTGTTGCAACTGCAATCAAATGACATGCTCCTGCAGTCTTGTAAAGAGTACCACTCTTTTTGCCTCGAGCAATTGTCATCGCACCCTTTGAGATCTTCCAATCATCACCGTGGAAGATTGTTGTGTAACCTTTACTGGCTAACTGACTCACTGAGATTACGTTCTTCGTCAGTTCGGGAATATGTCTGACATTTTTCAATTCCCATACAGACCTGTTCAACTTAATCTTTACTGTACCTTTACCTACAATCTCACACGATTGCTCATTACCAAGGTAAACTTTACCGAGATTTTCGGGAACATAATTCTCGAACAGTTGCTTTTGTGAGGTAGCATGGAAAGATGCTCCAGAGTCTAACACCCAAGACTCCTCCTTGCTTTCTAAAGAGCATATCAACACATCATCTTTCCCTGAGGTAGAGGCAACGTTTGCCTCGTCCTTCGCTTCTTCATTCTTTCGTGCATTCTTGCACTGATTTTTGTAATGTCCGGTCTTCCCACAATTCCAACACTCGATTTGCTTCGAATTTTGGGAACTACGATGATTTTTGGACTTGGATCGTTTGCCCTTTGATTTTCCGCGTCCGCTTTCTTTGGTTGAACTTCTTCCTCTTGACTATGTATGCAATACTAAAGAGGTTGATGATTCACCCGACTCCCTCCGCCGGATCTCTTCACTGAGAACCAAATTACGAATATCATTAAATTTTAACTTATTGCTTCCCGATGAGCTACTCACAGCTACGACAGTAGCATTCCAACTTTCTGGTAGAGAAGACAAAAGTATCAAAGCTCGTACTTCATCATCGAACTCGATCCCAACGGAACTCAACTGAGTTGTAACAGTATTGAGTTCATTGATATGTTGCGTCGTTTAAGCGCCTTCAGACATCCGTAGATTGAACAACCGCCTCATCAAATGAACTTTGTTTGAGGCTGATGATTTCTCGTACATACTGGAAAGAGTATCCATAAGACCTGCTGTCGTCTTTTCTTTTGCAATATTAAAAGCAACATTACGAGATAACGTCAGTCGAATGGCTCCAAGGGCCTTTCTGTCGAGAAGAGTCCATTCCTCCTCTTTCATACCCTCTGGTTTCTTTCCTGTGAGTGGTTCGAACATATCCTTTTGATACAGGTAATCCTCGATCTGCATCTTCCAGAACCCAAAGTCCGCACCATCGAACTTCTCGATTTTCACCTTTCCTTCATCTGCAGCCATCACTCCAACTCGGATCTGACTTTTCTGGATCGTTTCTGACAATTTCTGTGAACTACCGTGTTTTGGAATACGTCTGTAGATAATTTTGTAGCACCAACAAAATTTTTACTATTCACGTTTTTACTATTCATAGAATAGTAAATTCACTATTCATATGAATAGTATCACCACAAAAATTGCAGAGTTAACAATCAGCTCTGATACCAGTTGTTAGGAAAAATACACAGAACTTTTCCATGTAGTCAGATCTATGAAAGTGAAATAAAAACGAAATAAAGACGGAATAATTTGACACACCAATTGATAACGGAGTTCGGCCAAAATTGCCTACGTCTCCGGACTACTGCAGATATTTTACTGGGAGAAAAGAAAATACACAGGTGTTTACAAAACACTCTCAAAATACACAAAACTTTTCCATGTAGTCAGATCTATGAAAGTGAAATAAAAACGAAATAAAGATGAAATAATTGGACACACCAATTGATAACGGAGTTCGACCAAAATTGCCTACGTCTTCGGACTACTGTAGATATTTTACTAGGAGAAAAGAAAATACACAAGTGTTTACAAAGCACTCTCAAAACACTCAACCCTCAACCCAATTACACCCAGAAGCTAGATTATTTTCTTTCTGCTTCTTGCTGGCTAATTCTTGTAATGGTTGTTTTGGAATTGGATGATAGAAATGAGTGAAGTGAAAAAGCATTTTATAGCAAAAGGAATGGTTCTTGTGCATTTAAGGCTTTCCAATTTTTCTTGTCTCCAACCACTTGTCATCCAACCACTTGCCAACCAACCACTTCTCACCTTTTTTTTTTTACTTTTCAAACACCAACACAAATCATCTTCTCTTTCAAAACACTTAAAACCTCCCTCAAATAATATTATTGATATCATTAACATAATTAATTTTGTCTTGATCATCCATTATTATTGTTTTCAACAATTATCTTAGCATGAAAATGAAAAACAGAATTAAAGAGAAAATATTTATTTTTAACCTTTTTTATCTTAATACCAGTAGCAATGTCGATTAAATTAAAAACATTGTTTAATTTAAATTTGAATAAAATAATTGACCAAATCAAAGTTGTATATTTGTTAATTACGAATAGCAATGTCGATTAAATTAAAAACATTATTTAATTTAAATTTGAATAAAATAATTGACCAAATCAAAGTTGTATATTTGTTAGTTACGAATTCTAAATTTGTATGTTTTACAGTTAGAAATTAGTATTAAAATTCAAATTTTTAAAACTAAAAAAAACGAAAATTATAAAATTGTTTTAATTTTAAAAAAATTAAACTCAAATTTAATATAATCCATTTTTATTAATTTTGTATATTCTAATTTTATTTTCTCATTCCATGGAATTATTTTTTTCACTTCAACTCCACCAAATACTTAACCAAAAAAACAAAATTCAGTACAAAGGTAATCTGATTCAATTCAAATATAAGATTTGTTTTTCACCTTCTTTTCTATAAATATTTATAAAAAAAATAAAACAAGTTTTTTTATACATTAAAATTAAAATAAGGTAAAAATTATAAATTATAAATTTTTAAATTAATTAATGTGTAAATAATTGTAATTTATTATTTTTTTTCCTTTTTTTTATTTTAAAAACATTCAAAGAAAATATTTAAGAAAAAAAAAATGACATACACACTAACATAAACGTAAGGCATGTTTGTCATATGATAGCTATTAGTTCCAAGTACATTATTCTTGTCCTGTGATAATTGTTAGGGTGATATGATTGAGACTATTAGTGAAAATGAAGGAATAATCAATTAATATTGTTACTTGGTGAAAGAAAGAAAAGAGAAATAATTAATTTATTAAAAATGATAACATGTGTCTATTATTTATTTTTTTCTTTAATTATAAAGTTTTTTTTTATTATTGTTCATCTATTTTTTCATCTTAGTTATTTCTTGTTGCTTATTGCATTTCTCTCGGCCAAACACACCTTTGGATCGAAGTAAGTCGGAAATCAACCCCGCCAAAAGTTGAAACCTCTTCCTTTAACTAACCTTCTCCATTGACTGGTAGTTTTGAAAGTCTATTCTTTCTCCACCTCCTCTAACTCTAACTCTATTTTGCTTTTCTGTTCATGAAGATCCTCAAGCATCCACTGTTATATGCGACATGGAACAAGTCTCTCAACCACCACTTCGTCCCAAGTTCAACACCCCCCATCAACTCTCTCACCATCTTCTTCATGCCGATAGAGTCCCTTGCTTTGAAGAGGTTTCGAAGGAAAAAGAAGAAGATGAGTTGGGGGGAAAAGAAGTGGATTTTTTCAAAGAAAGGGTTGAGAGATTGGAGAGTGAGAGAGAAGAGATAAATGGGGTGATGTTTAAGGCTTTGGAGTCTCTCACTTCAACGAAGTATTGCTTGTCTAGAGTCATAGAGGGATTAGAGGGAGAAAAGGATGAAACTTTCGTGGACGATGGTAAGGGGGACTGGTTAGGTGAGGAATCAAGGATGTTGTTGGAAGACGCAAGGTTGATCTCAAGGCTTGCGATTGAGGTGGAGACAAGGGTGGATAGGTATAAGGAGATGAGGAGGAAAGAGAAGAGAGAATTGGAGAGTAGTTTGATCAGTTTGACTGAGGAGAATAGGGATGTTAATAACTTGCTTAGGATTGCCTTGTTGGAGAAAGAAGCATTGGAGAAGAGAATAAAGGGACATGACCATAAAAGGACGCCCCTTTTGCAGTTTGGATGGTTCATGATGGGGGGTGGGAACAGTGAACAATCAACAGAGAGTTCTGGGGCTAAATCAGATAGCAGTGAGTGTGACGAGGAAGTTGTTAGTGTGGTAAGGTCTTATTGCCTTTAATTCCTAAAAATTGGGACAAACTACTCTTCCTTTCATTAAAAAAACCTATTTCTTGTAATATAGTTGACATTTAACAAAAGGGTGAGAAAAGGGAAATATAACACTGCACTATACAACCTGTGATATTGTTAGGATCAAGTTTACTCTTCTGTTTTTCTGCTACAATTTGCTAGCCACTCTCTTTTCTATCCATGGTTATGAGTATCACATTTGGTTATATTTTTCCCATCTTTATGTGTTGTGTGAAAAAAAGGTGACTTTCTTATAGATGACAGTTGTAGCCTGTTTTGAAATTTATGGTCATTTTCCAAGGCCTCAACCGTGGAAAGGATGATGAAGAATCTGCGTCTTGAAATAACTCAATTGAGGAGATCTTTGGAAGAATATAGGTACTTTGCCATCTCATATTATTTTGAAATCATACATTTGTTCTAGTCATAGTGATATGGAGTTTCTGCTGACATCGCATGATTTGCAAGAAAAAAAAAATAGTAAAATTACAGTTTTATGCGAAGCCTTTTCATAGATGCCTCTTACTTTCCTTTGACTGTGCTTGATAACTAAACGAGTAATTTCTTCTCTCTTGGCTTATATATTTATTAGGCTATTTGAGCTTGTTTTTGTTTTTACAGAACTGTGGCTTGCTGCTATTATTTATCAGTATATTGGAGTTCATATTCCTTGGTTTTGGATTATTTATCATGAAACTCATGCCAGGTCAGACACAGAGCGCCTCCAGAGTCTCACAGAAAAACAAGGCAAGGAAATTGTAGAAAACAAACTCTATACAAAGGAGTTAGAAGATAGAGAGAGGATCTTGGCTCACAATGTAATCACCTGTGTGATCAACAAATCAAAAAACAATTCCCTTATAACAGCTATTTTTCTAACTACCCTTGGTTTTTGTCTAACTTGCCAAAAGGTAGAGGAGTTTTTGATGGAGATCAAAGCAGCGGAAGAAGAAGTTGCTAGATGGAAGGAAGCTTGTGAGTTAGAAGTTGAAGCTGGAAAGAAAGAGATTGAAGAGCGTGACAAAATGGTAAAGATTTGGTGGAGAGTTGAGAATCATTTTTTCATCCCTTACCAATAGATGGTGACATTTGAGAGCATTGATACTTTAGATTATTATATAGCCTTAATGATGAATAATCTTCTTTTTCTAAATGTTATGCTTGGATGCTACATTAACTTATATGTCATTGTTCCATGAGGTGGCTGCTTTGAAACAAGAACTGCATAAAACAAAGACTGCTTTGGACATATCCAATGGAAAATTAAGGCTGAAAGAGGAACTTGCAATCACTGCAATAGCTGCACAGGAAGCAGCAGAGAGGTCTTTGAAACTGGCTGATAGTAGAACAGTTGAACTTCGTGGACGAGTTGAAGAAATAACCAGACAACTAGAAGAAGCAGAGAAACGAGAAAGCAATATTCATAAAGTGAGACGCATATGTTGGCCATGGCAAGTTTTCAAATTGACCTCTGCCAATGTAGCAAACACTAGAGTTGGAAATGCCAAAAGGATGCTACCAGAAATGCAAGCATTAATTTAATTAACTGAAATGTATATATATAATATATACTTGATTTTCCAAACACAGTGACTTGATTCATTTTAAACTTCATTTTCCCGAGTAACAATTCACTTCTGTTGATGTAAATTAGTATACACTAAAATATTCAGAATTGACATTTGATTAACATTAATTTTCGTCTGTGAAGGGCACCATAGTCATGACGATCACACAAACTTTTCTATAAATATTTCTAGGAGAACAAAAAGTATAATAATTTTTCTTCATAAATTTAAAGTTTATTTTTAAATTAATTTACAGAAGTTGTTTTTGGAATACTTCGATTTTATTTTCTATTGCTTTTATGCCACTGATTATAATAATAAGTTCTTGCACGTGATTATGTTGATGCATAATAATCTTCTAAAGACTTTATTCAAAGATTTTACGGTATACACATTTTTCTATGCTAGTGCACAACTAAATTAAGACCCTTTTTCCAGAAAATAAGATTAGAAAATATTTTCTGAAATCAAACAAATCCTAAAAATATCTAATGTGTCACAATTTTTAAATTTACACAAAAATATATAAAGAAAACAGTAAATGTTTTCATTATTGATAATAGATATTATAATTTTAAAACCAAGGAATAAATTAAGAAATAAGATATTTGAATCAAGATATATAATCTTTAATAATGTTGTGTTAAACTTTCAAATTTAATAATTAGACTAAAATTAACTATAATTGGTTAAAGTCATAATGATTTTTTATAATATAATATTATCACTTTGGTTCTCACAATTTAATCTCTCAACAATGCAAAGTGTATTTTTTATATATATATAATTTTTTTTTCAGAACAACTGTCCTTAATAAGGTTTCATTAAACTTTTTTTTTTCCTGAAATCTGCGTGTAAGTAATGATGTAACGGTAATTTGTACAATTTAACTTAAACTTTTAAAGGTAGCATATCTCTCTCCATGTGATTCCATCTTTGAGCACAACTACACACCAAAAAGAATGAACGAATTTAGATGTTCCCAACAATGAATTATAAACTAGTTACGTATAATTATTTCTTGAGCACAATGTGACCATGCTCATTCTTATCAAAAAGATGCTCAATCATTTCATCCCAAGTTTCATCCACTGTAATCTTATTAGTTGAACCAAAAGAAGATTCAGGACGTGAGTGTGACCTTCTTGTACTCTCCTCATTGAAAGTTCCATATTCTGATGGGAGTGGGTAAGCATGCGGAACATCTAATATTGTAGCCCTTCTTAATGCTGCTTTGTGTTCTTCACTGTGTCTAGTCAATGTTTCTTGCCGCTGCATGATTTGACGCGCTGGTATTTCCATTGTGTTATCATTCTCCTTCATCAACTGCATGGCAAAAACAAAAATGGAAAAGTTGGCAATAATAAAAGAAAGGTATTGTGAATATGTTTATTGTGTCAATATCTTTTCAATGCTAAGGGAATATATATATATATATATATATATATATATATAGAAGATATATGCACAGAAGATATTTGAACTCTGAGGACTACAAACCAAATTCTTGTGGACCTTACTACATCTGTTAAATCCTGTTTGTAGAAGAAAAGTTTTGATTGAGATGGACTTGGTCAGTCTAAGAGGATTGATACTGTGGGGAGAGATAAAAGAGAACAATTGTAGACAGTACCATTGTCAAGCACTGAAATAGAGAGACAGAGTGACAGTTGATAATTCAGGCGTGACTTTGAAGTCTTATATTGAATAAAAATGGAAAACTTGAATAATTTATAACTGAGAAAGATGCAAATACCGAAAAACTTACATCTAAAGCCCTTCGGGCTTCTTTCTCTATCCAAACAATGGCATGATCAGATGTAGCATTGCAAGAAAGGACTATATGTTCAAACCTTCCATCTACTGGGACTGCTGTCCTCACAACTGGGGGAAACCTTCCCATTCTGCATAGAAAAGGAGTTAATGTGAAAGCCACAAGTAAAAGCTATTAAATAAAATACAGTGGTGCTTAATCTGCTGGTAGTTTTCAGAAGTACATTAATTATTCTGCATAAGCACTTTTGGGAACATTTAACCATACCTGAAAGGTTTTCTCTCAACGATGTGATATAGGCGACCGGGAGCATAGAGTCTCCTTGGATCTTTCCGCATCTTCTCCTCTGGTATACATGTATCCTTCATGCACCTCAAGCACAATAGGCAAGGCAAACTGTCAAGCCAAAAAAAAAACAATATCATACCATAAAAACATTAAAATTTCAGTGACAATCAATTCCATAACTGTTGACATAAACTAATCTTAACCATAGTTTAGGAAAGGGAAAGGTACCACAAGAAGAAGAAAAAACAAGGTAGAAAAGAGTAAATGTATCAAATAGCATCTCAAATTTACCAAACACTATATGGAGACCTAAAACTTTTGGAGATTGAGGAGTCCGGAATGCCAAAAACTGGCTCAGTTGAATATGGTTGGAATTGGCTTGGTCAACAATTTAACAGCACATAATTTTTAGCTTACTAGAAAAGACTCTATCCTTCGCAGGAAAACAGGGGAGCTACTCTTTAAGGGCCTTGACATACCAGAAAAGAGACTCGAATATATCTTCCAATGGAGTGGCTGTCCTTGGTAAGAAGTCATCCTGATAAGGGAAACCAGCAGTTAACTTAAAAGTACAAGATTTGGAAATTTGAATGTATCAAGAAAAGCAAGTAATGATGTATGAAGAGATTGGTAGACTCTTTCCTAATCATGTCCTATTTAAACACAAAGCAAGGCACAAATGTAGATGGAAGGCAATTTAAAGCAGACTACCTTCTATATCACCAAATACTGCAATTTAATTTTCATCACCATGGATGTAAAAATATTCAAAATAATGAAAAATAATTCCATAACTAAAGGAAAAGATTCTCAAAACTTGCCTGAAGCACCACAGAGTTTATGACATCTGCATATCTTACTGCCAAATTCAGCGACATACACCTGGCAGGTGCAATAGCATAGCACCTGACTCTCTTCCTCTCAACATGTCCAAGCTTATCCTGATTTTGCACCACTACCATGCTCAACATTGCTGCCACTCCTGATCCAAGGGAATGTCCAGTAAAAGTCAGAGAATAGTTTGGATATTTCTCTACGACTTCGTTTAGAAGTTCACATTCAGCATCCATAACCCATCCAGCAGCCTTCAACAGCCCGTTGTGAACGTATCCCCCGTCAAACTTCCTCTTCCCCAAGCTATTATCCAACAGCACTGCATAGTCACTCTCCTTAGCCAAATTCAGTCCCCTAATAGCAAGAACTATATCAGCATGATCATGATCAAGATACAATATATAGGGTGGGGCCCTTCCTTGCGTATCTTCATATGTCTTTTTGAGAATTAACCAATCAGGATTAATTCCATAGCCACCAGGAGGTGCAAAAAGTGGGTTCCGAACATTATCTTCATACACGGCTAAAATATAGCGACAAAGGCGAGGAACAGGCTCAAATTCTTCTACTGTGGCAAGGCCCCAAGTTTCACTTTCATGGCCTGCAGTGTAAATACATCTTTTCCAAGCCCAACGAGCACAAGCCAGACAGTAGACACACTCAACAAGAGGCACACCACACAAGATAGACATTGTACCTACAGCTTAGGCATACCAAATGTGAACTTCAAATGTGAATTTGAAGCTCAAACCAAAAGAGTACAATTATATCAGTCAGTAACAGGAAATTCTGCAATGATGACCGAGACTAGACTTAAAACATAGCTCATGCCACACCACAGTGGCACAGTGATCAACTTGGAAACTAAAGGTAACCTAACCCACAACAATCAAAATTTCTTGCTAACTGTTACAGCAGTTGATTTCGTTAAGAACAATAAAAAACGCAACACTATGGGACTGTAGGAATTATAAAATCCGGAAATTTAGTATACTGACCCATATTTCCAGAGGGGGTTGATGAATATCAAATTGGAAAGGGCCATGCATTTCCAGGGTAAGCTAGAAACTCAAGGGCTCAAACTTGCCAACTTGAACGAATATCAGTAATGATCATCTTTATCACAAATTCGACAATGCAATAAGAAGCCTCGAATATGAGCATGCAACAATAGAAAAAGGTGAAGAAAATTTGTACCAACCCAAATATCAGAGTCGATAAAAGAATTCAGCATAGCAAAGTGCCAAGACTATAAACACTGGTTGGCAGAAAACATCTGACAGTGTTACTAAACGACAGAGAACAAAGTTAGCTTTATCCTGTGCTGAGTTGTACACTTACATACAGTATTGTATTCAAACAAATAAATAAATTATTTGGTTTTGAAAGTAGAGATGTCTGTGTACACTCTACAACTCCAGCAACTCAAAAAGAGTTTGTTTTGTTTGGTCATTTGTGTAAGGTTGGGTGAAGAACAACATCAACATTTAGGACAAAGAATTTTATTATATTTTAGTTTTGAAAAATATAATTTAAATAATGACAACAAATATATTAATCATTATCTTTTTTAGAAAATTAAATTAAGTATAGTTAATATTGTATATTTCATTATAATTTTACTTTATATGATAAAAAATATTAGAACATCTTAAAGGAAATTGTTATCAAAATTTATTTAGAAATAGAAGTGAATATTTTTTTATAGTTCCTTCATTTGAATTGATTAAAAATAGAAAAAATGGTTTAAAATTGGAAGAAAATTATTTGAATAAGTAACTCTCACTAAGTTTTAAATAACTCAAGGGTACAACGCATGATAAAATATTTAATTTTATTCTGAAATAACTCTTATCAAAAATTCCCTATCAAAACTTTTCTATATCATATATATTTTATTTATAAAAATATTTTTTCAATCCAACAAATCTAACATCGCATAATATTTAATTACTGTACATAATTTTCAAATCGCTTAAAAATCAATGACTATAAACAAAATCGTGATATACATAAGTTCAAAAATAGATAATACCGTAAAATTATCTCAACAATTTTAACATTATATGAATTATAATTTCTTATTTAACATCTTATCATTTATAATTAAGATAATTTCCTAATTAAAGAAGGTATCTCTTACTATAATCCTAATATTTTAAGCAATTTTGTTTTTCAATCTATCAAAAGTAACTTCTGAATTTTGTGCACTGAAAATGTGAAATGGCAAAAATCTAAATAACTCATCTTTGTAATTTTAGCTTCCTGCTTGCGAATGTTTTTTTAATTATTTAGAATTTAAAATTTACACTCTCAATTGCTCAGTTTTTTTTTTCAAAAAATAACATTTTAAAAAAATGGTTTGAAAAAAAAAATTCTGACAAGTTTCTCACAAAAACATTATCATGTGATGTTTTGTTAGAAAAAAATGTTACTTCTATTAAGTCATTTAATATGTTAATGAAATAAAGATTTTAATCATCTAGAAACATTATATAAATATTTTTTACCCATAAAAAAATTAATATTTAATATTTAATTCACAATAATAACAAAGTAAAATCTTTGAAATTTTATCAACATTGATTTAAATTTAATTTTTATCATTAATTTAAATTTCATTTGTCGTGTATTTTTATCCTATATTAATCAGGATAGATCGTTAAATTTTCTATCAAACAAAATAATAATATAGATATATTAGAGAGTACAAAATCAGGAAAATGTCAAATTAAAAATATTAAAAGAAAATATGAATGCATCGACTAAATCATGGTTTTTATATAAAAGTTTAGGTTAAGTATTTTACATTTTTTTCTATATCATTAAATTTAATTTATTAAAAAGTTGAAAATAATTTTTTTTATAAAAATTATATGCGAAAACTTATATAAATTAACTTATAAATAAAATTATTTTTATTTATAAAAAATGTATTTCATTATATTTTTATTTATCTCTCTTAAATATGTTTATGAACAAATTTAGCCAAACAAATTCTTATATTTATTTTATTTAATAAGCATTGTTTTAAAATTTATTTTACAGTAAATGTTAAACTTATTAAAATTAAAGTATTGGCAAGTTTATTGGTGTGAAGTATTTTGATAATAACATTTAAAAAAATAAAAAAAATAGAAGGGGAGTACAGTGAGAGAAAAAGAGCTACATATACAATTATTTTTTCATCTCTACCTACGGGCCGACCCAGTTATTAACCTGAAGATGGATCCACAACCCAACTTTAGTCTCTGATATAAAACGCGAAACAACGCGCTCAAAAACCCTAGATCTTCTACACTTTCACCGCACTCTCTCGTGTTAGGGTTTCTCCGTCAATCAGCGCGAGGTAATGACTTCTGGCTTATGATATCTGTCTTTGCTTAACACAAAGTTACTTTTCGTATTCATTCTTTCGCATTAGTTCGCTTCGTATTCATTCTTTCGCATTAGTTTCTGATTACACAAACCATTTATATTCTGAATCGTGTTTGCTTTGTGATAGAGAAATGGCTCCCAAACCGCCTAGTACGGGTCTGTTTGTTGGGCTGAACAAGGGTCATGTGGTCACCAAAAAGGAATTGCCCCCACGCCCATCAGATCGCAAGGGGGTAAGTTATATCATTGGTTTTTAAAATGGGATTCAATACTTTAGTCTGATTTTTTGCACCTTTTTAGATTGTAAGTGTTGTCAATAAATCAAATTATCATTCAATGTATTGACAACTTTTTTTTTTAAATGTGGTTTATTTCTAATCGTAGTGATGGGATGGGTGTTTTTAATCGTTTTGCTGCATAACAAAGAAGATATATGAGTTTTATGTATATTTGACTATTAATGTATATTTAACTATTTATGTTTGTGTATATTCGACTATTTATGTGGTGCAGTCTATAGACACAAAAGAATAATATTAGGATTAAATTGTTTGAAGTGTATTGTGTGATGGATCTCTGTTAAATTGTCTTATGTTATGCTGTTGGTTGATGAATGGAGTGAAGAGGACAATGTGGATGGGTAATCCATCCACTGAAGAAATTTTATAAAGACGTACACAAATCTACTTTCTGTTCTTCGCTTGTTTATCTTGTATGTGGTTCTGAAAGTGTATTTGACTCTACAGAAAACAAGCAAAAGGGTGCACTTTGTGAGGAACCTCATACGAGAGGTTGCTGGTTTTGCGCCATATGAAAAGCGTATAACTGAGTTGCTTAAGGTTGGGAAGGATAAGAGGGCGCTCAAAGTTGCGAAGAGAAAGCTTGGAACCCACAAACGTGCAAAGAAGAAGCGTGAGGAGATGTCCAATGTTCTCAGGAAGATGAGGTCATACTTTATAATCCTATATTAATTAATCTGATTGTATTCTTGGTAGTCACTAATACTTGTGATATTTTCTTGTATGCAGGGCTGGTGGAGCTGGAGACAAGAAGAAATGAGTCATATTTACTGTTTTAGTTTCACTAGATGGATTTTTGTGTATGGACGTTTACGATGTCATATTTTTGCTTGTTTACTTCATGATTTTATTTGAGGAATATGTTTTTCTTAAATGAGACATGATTTATGGGAAGAAAAGTAATTGGCTTAATTTTTGTTTAAACATCTGGTCAGTTGCCTGAGGGTATTTACGGTAAAATCCGAGGGTTATGTGGCATGCTTCGTAGGTCACACAAATTTGACATAGTTGCATGTGTTTAACTTGTTGGTTGTTGCTAGGCATAAAATTGCAGTTTTCCCTTTAATAATGAAATAACTGTTATTTGACGTTCGTTTTTTTAATGTGTAACATTTGACATTTGAGATTTTTGTATCTATCATGTATATGAGTCTCTACATTTTGGAAAAATACAGCGTTAAAATGTAAGATTGTGGTATTGAAACTATCAATTCACATCCGTATAATGTATTTTCAAAATCGGCAACGTGCAAAAAAAAGGATATATATAGATCAAGTCTTTAACTTTTGAGTGAGCTTCTCAAATCCTTCTCTACAACCACCTGCATTTCGCTCTGCCCCTTCTTTGATAGTAAATCCAAATTCCAAGTCTCTTTGCTGCACCTTGTGAACCGACTTGCCTACCTTTGAGATCGCAGTTTCTCTCAATTCTTCTGCTTGTTTTCCAGTTTTGCACACGCCCATTCTCTCAATCTTGTTAAGAATTGAGAAATTATGAGTATAAGCTTGTCAATCATATCTAGAGCTGTTCCTCCCACACCTGCTGCCATTTTTTTTAGCTTGTCCAGTAAACTGTCACCTCGGTCAACAACTTCTTGAACCGAGAACTGCTCCCCTGCAGAGTCCTCACGGAAGTCATCATCAACTACTTTGATTCCATTCCTCCCCCAATGATCTCTAGCCCTCTCCAAAGCCACTGCACATGCACTTATCGTTTTGCCTCATCCTCTGCCCATGCCCTGAAATCAAACACTCAGGTTGTAGGTAGATAAGTAATTTTATGGCTGGACCATTAGACAAAATGACTGCTTCTGAATTGTTTTGTTTAACTATGGTAATAAATGAAAAACTATGGCTAAGCATAAGTTATGCTAATATATAAAAGATTGTCAGGCCCGCTGTTTTTATGGTATTCTAGAATAATAGTGTCGAATGATTGATTTTGTCCATTAACCTCAATAATGACTGCAATTCATATTTCATGAAACACTTGTATTTATGAACAATTTTTGAGGTAATACATGTCACTTAGTTATTTTAAAAAATAACCAAACTTAGAATTCAAATATAAGGTTCAGAATAATTAAAACATAGAAATCTCTAAACAGTAGTAGAAACAAGATAGTATGTTGACAAGGACAAAGCATCAACCAAGAAATACAAATGGATCAACCAACTAATATAGCTGCCCATATCAAATGATTACGTATGAATCTAGACTACAAATAGTAAAATCTCAGTTCCCGCAATTATTTTGTGCATTAACCATTACAATAAAACCACACCTTAAAGATGAACGAACCAATTCAGTTGCTTATGAAGTTTCAAACTTTTACGTGGCAATTGGCAAAGCTTTCCGTTCAACCTCTAGCTCATATTGTAATCGTGTAATCTCCTTCTTTTCATTTTCTGTTAACTCCCGAAGCTTACTAATCTTCTCTTTTTCATAAGCTATTTCAACCTTGTCACTAATAAGGTTTTGTAGATGATCTTCCACTTCATGCTTTAACTTAGAAAAAACGTTCCTTTCTGATTCAATAGCAGCTCGTTCCTTTATCAAATAAATTCTATCTTCTTCTCTCAGCTCTCAACATTTCCAACTCACAGCTTGCCTCATTCTTTCAACAACATTGATCTTTTCCCTCTCTACGGAAAACTTCTGTTCAGAACTTGCATTGATATCCTTCTCAACTTGAGCTACTAAAGCACTATGAGAAACAACAGCATTATCAGCCATAGATTCTACCTCAATGCGCGCAAGCTCTTCATTAATTAAGTCAAAAACATCTCCAGTAGCAAGTGCTACAGCTGCTTGGGCCTTTGTCACTGGTTATGTGGCTGAAACAATCGTGTATAACCTACCCTCCAAATAAAAAAGAAGAAACATCTAAAATCAAATGCACATAAAAAATCTAGGACAAATGGAAAAATAATACATTAAGAACAATGCAGACATCCATTTTCAAAGACTTCAAAAGAGAATATGACTTACCAAATGCAAGAGCTGTTATTCCCTGCGCCCCAGTAGATACATCAGCAACAAGTGCAGGGAGTGCAACAGAGTGAATCTTATCGGCATCTATAAAACCAGAAAGTTGGTACAGCATCTGCCCATCAATCATCATATTTGAAGCAAATAAATTGATTAGTTTGCACTCCAACTAAGACAAGAATAACTTAGTACATGAGACCAAGCAACAAACTTAAGAAACCTTTCCATCTGTTTCTGGAAGCTGTCTTTTCTCAAGGACCATTTTCCAACTAACAAGATCCTGACGTGATAAAGGGCTGCAAGAAATGTATATAGAAGAGAAGGAGAATCACAATCATTGCCAATGCCATAAAAAGTTACAAGATGAGAAGAGAGGAGGATAACATGTGAAAATTGTGAATAAGTGACAAAAATGGGTGAACTCCAATAGTGTTGAATATTAACTAAGTTGCTCCAATGGCATAAAGGTAACGGTTAGAATTAGTTAAATATATGGGTCAAAATCCATCTCTTTTTGTATCATGATATCTATATATATTTGTTTTTCTCTTGTTCATGACACACATGGGTTTTATTTATATGTCTCTCTACCGTTTGCTTTAATATGGTATCTAGACCTGAAATCTTAACTCATGCCTTCTTGTTTGTGTGAAGAAAGAAGTCCCACATCGGTGGGAACTTCAATTGGGGGGCTCTCCTCCCTCTTATAAAAGGAGCCCCTCCCTCCTTATTTCAACATCCCAAAATTTCTCCTTCTTTCTCTTTTACTTTCCGAGTATTGGTAATTTCCAATTGTAAAGGAAAGGGTAGTCATTATAAAATTTCCATTTTTGCCTATTGTCAGTGTTATTTTTCTAGTCTCTATTTTAGTTGTGTGTATTTGTGCTGGTACTCTGATCCTAACAGTGGTATCAGAGCTGCGTTCGAGTTCCGTTGCGCGTCACTAGAATAGTGTTGGTAAAATTCTGAGTATGCTCTGTGGTTGCAGTTTAATCTGATCTTCCACATCAGAAAGGAGTTGTTACTGGAAAAGGTGTGGTAGTGTGAAAGTACTATTGAGGAAAGTTCTGGCTAGGAAAGACTTGGTACTTAAGCGTGTCCATTAGTGACCCACCTCTCTTTCCTGGGAACCTACTTGGTGTACTGGTTCACGGTTTACTACTATTGTTCCGGTAGACAATACTATTTATAAGTGATAGTTGCATAAGTCCGTATACAACCATGGCGGCAAAGTACGAGATAGAGAAGTTCAACGGGAACAATTTCTCGTTGTGGAAATTGAAGATGAAGGCAATCTTGAGAAAGGACAATTGCGCAGAAGCAATTGAGGGAAAACCTGCGAAATGACGGATAAAGATTGGAAGAAAATTGACGGCAACGCTATTGCAAATTTACACTTGGCAATGGCGGACTCAGTTCTATCCGAGTGTTGCGGAGAAAGATTCTGCAAAGGAGATTTGGGATGCCCTCATTAAATTATATGAGGTGAAGTCACTTCACACAAGGATATTCCTGAAGAGGAAACTCTATACTCTTCGGATGAGTGAGTCCACATCGGTGACGGACCACATCAACCAACCTGAACACCTTGTTTGCCCAATTAGCGGCAGCAAATTTCAACATAGTTGAGAATGAGCGTGCGGAGCTCTTACTTCGAGCTTGCCGGACTCGTATGATCAACTCATCATCAACATTACAAATAATAATATTGAAGGACAACTACACTTTGACGATGTTGCCGGAGCTATTCTAGAAGAAGAATCCAGGCGAATGAATAAGGTAGAAAGTTCTAAACAAGCGAAGTTTTGACGATGATGAGAGGAAGATCAGCGGAACGTGGCTCAAGTGGGAGTCAAGATCATGGCAGATCTAGCTCTCGAAACAAGAAGACTTTCAAATTTAAATGCTACTACTTGTGGCAAGAAAGGGCACACGAAGAAAGAGTGTTGGAAGAGGAAGAATGAAGAATCAACCTCACAAGGTTGCATTGCGAGTACTTCAGGAGGAAGGAGTAATTCCGGTAGCGAAGCGAGCAATCGGCTCTAATGGCGGAAACGAATTTCATGACAAGTGGATAATGGATTCAGGTGCAACTTGGCATATGACCCCACACCGAGATTGGTTTCAAACCTACAAGCCTATCTCGGGTGGATCCGTGTTCATGGGAAATGACCATGCATTGGAGATTGCTTGGAGTTGGTACTGTCAAATTAAAAATGTATGACGGTACTATTCGCACAATCCAAGAAGTACGACATGTGAAGGACTTGAAGAAAAATATATTGTCTATAGGGCAATTGGATGACCTCGGTTGCAAGATCCATGTTGAAGGAGGAATCTTAAAGGTAGTGAGGGGAAACATAGTTGTCATGAAAGCGAGAGAAAATCATGGCAAACTTGTATGTGCTTATGGGAGACACCTTGCAAGAAAATCATGCAACAAGCTGCGTCGACAAGCCAAGAAGAAGCGGCGATAACGTGGCACCGTAGACTTGGACATATGTCGGAGCGAGGTCTGCAGATTCTTGCGGAACGTGATCTCATACCTGGGCTCAAGAAGGTCGATTTACCCTTCCGTGAGCATTGTGTGACAAGCAAACAACACGAGTTGAAGTTTGCAAGAACCACCACAAGGAGTAAGCAAACTTTGGACTTGATCCATTCGATGTCCGGGAATCACCGGAATTATCTCTCGGAGGAGCAAAATATTTTGTGTCGTTCATCGATGACTACTCGAGGAGATTATGGGTATACCCTATCAAGAAGAAGTCTGAAGTATTTGCGCGGTTCAAAGACTTCAAAGCACAAGTAGAACTTGAGACCGGAAGGAGAATCAAGTGTTTGAGGACGAACAATGGAGGAGAATATGTAGATGGAGATTTTCTAGCATTCCGCAAGCAAGAAGGAATTGTGAGACAATTTTCTGTTCCACACACGCCTCGACGAGAATGGTGTAGCGAGAGCGGATGAATAGAACTCTTCTAGAGAGAACCGGAGCTATGCTGCAAACTGCGAGCATAACAAAGTCTTTACGGGCGAAGCCGTGAATACTGCCCGTTACTTGATAAATCGGTCTCCATCAACAAGCAATTGGGTTGAAAACTCCTATGGAAATGTGGAGTGGAAAATCAACCGATTATTCTTCCTTACATGTGTTTGGTTGTCCCGCGTACGTGATGTACAACACCCAAGAAAGGACGAAGTTGGATCCAAAATCCAGGAAATGCATCTTCTTGGGATATGCCGACAATGTGAAGGGGTATCGCTTGTGGGATCCCACTGCCCACAAAGTTATTGTTAGCAGAGATGTCGTCTTTGCGAGAAAATGAACTGCAAAGCAAGCGGATAAATGACAGCTCGGAAAAGGACAAGACTATAGTACGAGATAGAGAAGAAGACTTCTGAACATTCCTCCGAAGTTAGGAGGAGGAGCATGAAGAACATGAGCCAAATGAGGTGGAAGAAGGAGAACTCCGACGATCAACAAGAGAAAGAGTCGAGACCATCTTGGCATTCACAATATGTGATGGCAAGTCATGATGCATATTGTCTCCTAAGTGAAGAAGGAGAACCTTCAACTTTTCAAGAGGCCGTGAGTGGTTCGAAGCTCCTACTATGGATGACTCGCTATGGAAGAAGAAATTGAAGCTCTTCATAAAAACAAGACATGGCACCTTGTGGAACTTCCAAAAGGTCGCAGAGCCATTGGTTGCAAATGGGTCTATAAGATCAAGAGAGATGCCAATGATCAAGTAGAAAGATATCGTGCTAGATCGGTGGTAAAAGGATATGCTCGAAAAGAAGGCATTGATTTCAACGAGATATTCTCACCAGTTGTTAGATTGACAACAATCGGAATTGTCCTGGCGATGTGTGCTTGCATTTGATTTACATCTTGAGCAATTGGATGTAAAACTGCTTTTCTTCATGGAGAACTTGAAGAGGAAATATATATGCTCCAACCGAGAAGGCTTCAAAGAGCAAGAAAACTTGGTTTGCGGGTTGAACAAATCTCTATACGGCTCTAAAGCGAGCGCCAAGGTGTTGGTATAAGAGATTTGATTCCTTCATTATTAGCCTCGAATACTACGGACTAAGTTCGGACCATTGTACTTACCACAATAGGTTTGAAGAAAATGATTTCATCATATTGTTGTTGTATGTGGATGACATGTTGGTGGTAGGCCCTAACAAAGCTCGAATCCAAGAATTGAAGGCACAATTGGCTAGGGAGTTTGATATGAAGGACTTGGGACCAAGCAAACAAGATTTTAGGGATGCAAATTCACCGAGACGGAAAAGATAGGAAGATTTGGCTTTCTCAAAAGAATTATTTACTTAAGATCTTGCGGCGCTTCAACATGCAAGATTGCAAGCCAATTTCTACCCCACTTCCCGTCAACTTGTAAGTTATCCTCAAGTATGAGTCCTAGCAGTGAAGCGGAGAGGATTGAAATGTCTCGAGTACCGTATGCATCGAGCGGTGGGAAGTCTTATGTATGCCATGATTTGTACAAGACCTGGACATTGCACAAGCAAGTGGGAGTGGTTAGTAGATTCATGGGGAATCCTGGTGGAGAGCATTGGCAAAATGTGAAGAGGATCCTTAGGTATATAAAAGGAACCTCAAATGTTGCATTATGTTATGGAGGATCGAAGCAGTTGTTAGAGGTTATGTTGATTCGGATTTTGCAGGTGATCTGGATAAAAGGAAGTCTACTACTTGGTTATGTGTTTACCATTAATGGAGGGGCAGTAAGTTGGTTATCCAAGTTACAAGATGTGGTAGCTCCGTCTACTACTGAAGCTGAATACATGGTCGTCACCCAAGCATGTAAAGAAGCTATCCGGATTAAAAGAATAATGGGGAACTTGGTCACAAGCAACAACAAATTGTTGTGTACTCGTGATAGTCAAAGTGCCTTACACATTGCAAGGAATCCAGCCTTTCATTCGAGGACAAAACACATAGGAATAAGATATCATTTTGTTCGAGAAGTAGTAGAAGAGGGAAGTGTAGATTTACAGAAGATCCACACTGAGAAGAACCTAGCAGATGTAATGACAAAGCCGGTTAATGCTGACAAGTTTATACGGAGTCGATCCCTCTATGGCCTATCAAAAGCATAAGCAACATGGATGTGAGAGAAGAAGACATAGTGTGAAGATTTGATTAATTTCATCAAAATCTTCAAGTGGGAGATTGTGAAGAAAGAAGTCCCACATCGGTGGGAACTTCAATTGGGGGGCTCTCCTCCCTCTTATAAAAGGAGCCCCTCCCTCCTTATTTCAACATCCCAAAATTTCTCCTTCTTTCTCTTTTACTTTCCGAGTATTGGTAATTTCCAATTGTAAAGGAAAGGGTAGTCATTATAAAATTTCCATTTTTGCCTATTGTCAGTGTTATTTTTCTAGTCTCTATTTTAGTTGTGTGTATTTGTGCTGGTACTCTGATCCTAACAGTTTGATCAGCTGTCCATCCGGGCCAATTTTTTTTCTGAAAATCGTGTATCATCTCAATTTTCAGCATTCTTCTTCATTGTAACGTTGTTCTGCTGCCATCACCGCTACTATTCGCTACCGCAATTGCATAATCATCATCTATTGGGTCTCTCTTGTCGTTATTTTCCCTCTCCTATTGTCGTATTCTCTCTCTCCTAGGGTTGATGATCTCTTCAACTTCGGGTGGGCCTGATCCTCCTATTTCCACTAATTATGTCAATATACCTCTCTCCATTGACAAGGTAGATAAAAATAATTAAGACATGTGAGACTCAAATATTAAGCTTTAGTTGAAAGGACAAGACTATGTTGATCATCATAACCAAACAACAACATCCATTGATGAAAAAGATTAATCTCACTGGTCCAAATTTGATGCCCAAGCAGCGTTTGTAAATCTACTATTTATCCCACCTGAAAGCAAATATTTTACACTCATAAAAGATGTGCAGGTGTTTGGGAATATGCCCTATTATTGTACACCAATGATACTCAACGTGTCAATGACGTTTGCCAAAATCTTTTGAGTATCATTGCTCTCCATTGTCTCAATTGCTGTGCCCAAGTATTTGGGGAAAATTCATGGTTTCTACATGGCTTCAATGAACTACTACCCCACGCGGCTTAAGAACAAGAAGAACGATAAACCTTCTTGTCTGGTCTCCAAAGGTTGTATTCAAATATTTGGGTTAGACTATGATAACATCTTCTCTCTAGTTGTCAAAATGACTTTTGTTCACTTATTCTTTGTCATGACTTCCCTTCGTCGTTGGTCCCTTTATCAATTTAGATGTCAAAAATATTTTCCTTCATGATTTTTGTTGAAAGAAATTTATATGGAGTAACCTTTTTATTTTGTTGTTTAAGGGAGTCTTCTGGAATGCTTTGTTGCCTCCACAAATCTTTATATGGTCTCAAACAGTCTCCAAGGGCATAGTTTGGTAGATCCAGTATAGTGGTCCAACAATTTGGCATGACTCATAGTGAATAAGATCATTCAATATTTTATCTTCATGCAAATAATGGGTGTATCTACTTAATAGTGTATGTTGATGATATTATTCTTACACATAGTGATTATCATGATATCTTTCAAATAGAACAACATCTCTGCCATAATTTTCAAACAAAAGAGTTTGACAAACTAAAATATTTTTTGGGGATTGAGGTTACACAAGTCAACAATGAAATTGTTATTTCTCAAAGAAAGTATGAATTGGATATTTAAGAAGAAATTTGATTAATAAAATCCAACTTTATTGACTTACCCATGGATTCAAATACAAAACTTCTACCTGGAGAGGGGGATCCAATTCCTGATCCTGAGAAATACAGAAGACTTGTTGAAAGATTAAACTATAATATAGTTACTCGTTCTAACATTTCCCTTGCAATCATCGTAAGTTAGTTTCTTAATTCTCTATGCACAGGATATTAGAATGTAATCATTCACATTTTGAAGCATATTAAAGGTGCTCCAAAAAAAGTCTTGCTATATGGTTATAGCAACCACACTTGAGTTATGGGCTATTCTAATGTAGATTGGGTAGACTCTCCTTTTGATAGGAGATCCACCTTTGGATATTGTATCTTCATTGGTGACAATTTGATTTGCTAGAAAAATAAGAAGCAAACTATAGTGACAAAATGTGGTGCAAAAGCAGAGTATGGAGTTGTAGCCTTTCCCACTTAAGAGTTTATTTGACTCAAACAATTGCTTAAAGAGTTGAGATTTGAGGAAGTCACATAAATGACTCTCATTTGTGACAATCAATTTACCCACATATTGCCTCAAATCAAATATTTCATGAAAGAACAAAATATATTAAGATAAATTATCATTTTCATCCCTGAAATATTGTATCCGGAGACGTTACTACTCAGTTTGTAAATTCCAATGATCAATTGACAATGTTTTCACCAAATCATTACAAGATCTTAGAATTGATTATATTTATAACAAGTTTGGTACATATGATTTATATGTACTAGTATGAGGAGGAGTGTTAGAAATAACTAAATAATGTTTGACCTACTATCCCATTAAAATGTGAATAAGAATACCTTTAGAGCTTGCAAAGAAGTTAATGCTTGTCCCTGACCTTGATCGACAGCTGCAGGAACTAAAATCTTTCCAGGAAGCATCTGTACGGCGGCAGAAACTACTGATGAAGCAGGAATACCAGGAGTAGAGTAAAAGGGTGCAGAATTTGGAGATTCATATCTACATTTACTAACCTCATTATTATCATTTCTAATCTGCTCATCTACAAATCTATCAGTTGATGGGACAAATGATTTTATAAAAACATCTCATTTTCTGACAAGTTCCACTCCTCCAAGGATGACTTGTCTATGACCTGTAGCATGTTGTTCAGATCGAGATTTTCGTTGGTTGAAACTGATGAATCATCCTCTTCAGGAAAAACCTCAGGATCTGAAGTTTTTTCATTTGATTGAGTACTGAATGCAATATTGACAAGTACACTTTCCTTATCAGTCTCAAAACTTGAAGTATTTGAAATAGCAGAACTTTCATTGCCACTTGAACCAGTAATTGCATCGCGCTGCTCACTTATAACAGGTAGGGGTTCTGCATCAAAGTTGGATATGTTTCCTTGTTCAACAAAGGATGAGTTCTCCTTGAGTTCAGTAATAGAGATTTCTGTATCCAAAAAAACACTGCTATCCAAATCTCTAAAGCTATAACTATCTGAAGAATCAATAGAATTTTCAGATTCAGGATCATTAAGTGCCACTGTGCCCTCACTGGGAACAACTGATCCATGCTGCACTTCTTTTTGAATGGATATGTATGTAGTGGCATCAGTGTACTTGTCCATGTTATGAATATCATGAACCAACAGGGATTCTATGTCGGAATCATCAACAATTTTATTGGTAATTGGCAACCTTATCAGACTCAGAAGATGAACAATCCCCGAATATGTTTATCCGACATTCCACAATAATATTTCCTTGCTCCACCTTGTTGTCAGTATTTGCATGTTCTATTTTGTCATTACAATCATCAGAAGACAAAAGCACTTCCTGATGTGTAGCCAGGGGATTCACTTGTCCTGCACGCAGTCAAGCATGCATAAGTTAAATTGCTTCACTCAAACGCAGATAAATTTCCCCCCAGGACGAGTTAATGCATGACAAAGGCAGAAGCAAAAAAAATGTGACTTACTGGCACAGTTTCGCCTGCTTACAAGGAAGGACGCAAAAACAATCCCTGAAAGAAGAACAATACCAGCCACTCCGACAACTCCTGAAAAGAAACTACTTCAAAAGTGTCAAGTAGTGAGAATTACTAACACTAACAAAAATAATGTTAGTATCTTCTCCACTTACTCTCTAATTGCATATAAAACAACCAACTTCACAAACTAACAGTAACATATCAATTACCTAGGCCCCGTTTAGACACATCTCAGTAAGCACTTTTAAAAGAATCAAATACGAAAGATATATTAGCTTACACAGAAACTAATTACAAAAATTCCCCTGTTTAGCTTCATTCAATGATGATTCTAACTATAGGAGAAACTCAAGTCACTTCAACTTCGTATTTTCTTCTCCTAATTATAAGTGTTCATAGAGAACTTTATCCAAACATAGCCTTATTCCAAGAAATAGGTGCCTTCTAGCACAAGGCAACACAAATGATTGGAAAACGAATCCCACTATGAGCAACAACGAAACCAAACTTTCACATACATCGACAAGCACAACAAATTTTCAAAATTTAATAATTATCACTCTCAATAACCACTTGCTAGTAATAAAAATTAAAAAAACGGGACACTTAGTTTTATAACCAGTAGCGTTATCTTAGCATCATTGTCCTAAATCCAAAAGAGAGAATAATAGAAAGATCTGCAATTAAAGCACTCCCTCACCTCCATACGAGTCGTTCTTCTTAATCTCCGAATCTGACAAGCCATCCGACCCGACCCGAACGGAAGCAGAGTCCGATCCGTTTCCGTGATTTGCAACGCAGGAAAGGCAAACGCGACGAGGACGATCAACGTGGGGGAGGCGCGTGTGGAAAAGAACTGGGTTTAATTTGGTGGTATTGAAGTGAGCGAAAGCCAATCTAATTTGGAGAGAGTTGGGGGCAGTGATCGATGCCATCTAAGAATTCAATCACACAAAGATTACTGATTTTGGTGTTTGATTTTATGTTGTGCCAAAGCCAAGCACGCATAAAGATGAAGAATCAGAGTGAGAAGTGACATTCACACTCACTCTCAAGAGTCACATTCACCTATTCTGTTGAAAAATTAAGGAAAGAAGACAACACCCTGAATCCACCTAGGAAAATGTGCATTTATTATACCAACCTTGTCAACTTTTTGCAAGTGGCGCTAGTTTCTAGGTTGGTTTTTCGTAAATACTTCGAGTTTAATTTTTATGTATCCATACTAAATCTCTGCAATAATAAAAAATAGTTCATTAATATTGATAAACAGTGTAAGTATGATTTTTGAAATAATTATTATAAAAATGAATAATATGATAAAGAAGAATCAACTTCTCGTAATATTTAATTATTTGTAATTAAATAAAAAAGATTACATTGTGGTTTTATGCTCCAATATATTTTCTCTAAGAGATCATTATTAATATATTATTACCATTAAATTCTTCTATATATGGTGGTGCAGGATGTAGGGTAAACCTCAAACATGCATGCATATGACATGTGATTAATTCACAAGCTTGGACTCTTGACCCTTGTTTGTTCTACAATGCTTGATTGGTGCAATCCTGAAATGGAGTTGTTCCTCTGGGAGAGAAAAGTAGGTAATTTTTAAAAATAATTATATAGCTGATTTTGTTTTCTTTGTTTCAACTTTTCCACAGTATGCTATCCTTGAACAGCTTTTCGAATATGATACTAATCATTTTTTAGCATATTTAGTGATACGGTATAGTCCTTTCCATAAAGTCATGTAACCTTTGCCCATCCATGCTTCTCATGTAACCTCTGGGGGTGATCATGAATCACAACACTCAAAAGTCGGCACTTTTAAGTTCCTGGAAACCTGGTCCTTACGCCCTAAATGCATAAAGATTATTATAGAAGCTTGGCATCCTGAAGTAAAAGGTGAGGAATGTCAAGAAGGTGCATAAAAATCTGAAACAAACATAAACTAAAAGGTTAGTGAAGCATTGGATAAGCTTCAACAAATTCAGAATAATATTTTTTGCAGAAGGGAGAACTGATTTGTGCAGGTACCCTCCATTCCCCATGCTTTTTTGTGCAGGTACAACAAAAGATGCCCTTAAGAGCACAAACCTGTTCAAACGCTACGAGACTTGGTTGAATTCTACGCAGGTGCTATGCCCACATTTAGGAGAAAACATATGCAGATAGACCTGTGTTTCAAGGAGGCTCACTTTCCTTTCTCCTACCTTGGTGTTCAAATCTTCCAAGGGAAGCTTAGGAAACAACACCCCCAACTTATAGCTGATAAAATTATAGCCAAGTTTACCACTTGGATAGAGAAATTTTGTCTCTTATGGGTTGAGTGCAGCTGGTCAAATCTGTCATCCAAGGTAATGATATCCTAACAACACCACTTCTTTGAATGCGGTTTTGGAACATATCTCGGGTTGGCTCAAACAAACTATCCACACAGCTTTTGAACATTCCAACCTTTCCTCCATTTTTTTACACATCTCCAAGTCAGCTTGGGCTGCACAGCTAAGAGATACCATACTTGTCAATGTGGCTTTTAATGGTTCTAGAAAGTTTAAATGAGCTCTTCTTTAGCCTCTTAAAGAGTGCACCCAACTGTTCTAACAATTTAACTTGTGTCTACAATGCTTTGAACAGCCTTACAGAAGACAACAGGACAAGGATTCAAAGTTAGCCACATTTTTAACCAGAAACCGCACCACCATCATGACAGAAGATGCTTCCACTAATATTTTCTCATTCAGCAATTACACAAATATGTATTAAGGCGTTTAAACAGGACAAGAAGAAAACAACAAAAAGACAATGAAAACAAAAAGAAGATGTGGAGCATAACAACCGGGGCCCTCAGCTTCTGTTCATTGGCGACAAGGCATCGACTCTTCCAGAAAAGAAGCATTAATATTGCTGTCGTTTACAAAATGAAATATAATTTTATTAGTAGATAGAATTCAGAAAATTTAATTTTGTGTATTACTATTGAGACAAAATGAGACAACCAAGAATGCCTTTTTTTTTTTATCGAAAATGCAATTTCTTAGTATTATTTAGCCATTAAACCAAACCATGGCTTAACTGAAAGCACATTTGATAGGGCACTTGGGCAATCACTCATTTTTGCAACAGAAGTAACTTTCCTATATCCAGTATAAGAACCGAGGAATTATAAATCTATGCCAACATGATTTTATTTAAATGCGGACCACATTATGTGTCACCAAAGAATCCTCGTTTTTCATCACCATGAGTCAGTAACTTTCGAGTAACACCAAAGATTCAACTCCTTTTATCTGATCTCAAATTTCTTACAATTGGTGTAGATCAAAACCAAAAACTGTTTTCTTTCCCTATTATCCTAAACACCACAAGGACCTACATAATTAGAGTACAAACTCATCCTATATACAACCCCTTCTCACTCCCCCGAGCTCTCACATGAGCTTCCAAGATTGGACGTTATGTCATGCACCAAAACCCTGATTATGTTGCTTCCAGATGATCTTGAAACATCCATGCACTCCTGCAGGTCTGCATCACAGGCTATCAAAACCCATTCGTGATCATCATCAAGGTACTTGAAATCAAATGTACCCACCTCTAGTTTCAATCTTTTGGCAACTTCTTCTTTAAGCTCCACAATGCCACATGTCAATGACACCCGAAATCGAATGATATTTTCTCTGTATGTTGCCTTGATAGTCACAGTCTTCATTTCTTTCATAGCTGCAAAAGGTGTCACTGATTTATTAGGAGTACCCATGCTTTGCTTGGGAGACAAATCTAAAGCTGGAGGATTAGTCCCACAAGCTTCAGGAACTAGATCCTCCAAAATGGCCTCAGCTACTGAAGGACACAAATTTCTCAAGTCTTTAGAACTTCCGGCATCCTCTATTAGCATTCCTCCAAATGGCTCTTGAAGTTCTGCAGCCACTAAGTCAGGCATAGGGTAAGCAGTAAGCCGGTTAGGCATATTAATGGTTGGCTGCAGTGTTGACTCTGGTGATCTCCTTAGCAAAGTACATTGATCATGGTTGTTGGTAATGAATATATCTTTCACAGGTGAACTTTCATTTGGGGGACTGTCATGCCATGAACCGTGAGAGGTAGGATTTGTGCTGTCCTCACTTGAGCCACTCCCAGTTCTAGTCCTTTTCGGTTCTGTTGAAACCTCCTGAGTAGAAACTCCTTTAACTCTCTCAAGATTCCGTATCCTTCCTCCAAGCAATTGATCTTCCATTCCAGCCTGTCTGTTTGTTTCTAATTCTTTGGAGGCAATCAATTCATTCACATCCATCTGAGGCTCTGATGGTCTAATGCCTATTGAGACTGGCTGGCTGAACTTGTTTGGAGTAGATGACTTAGGAAGGGAACCGACAGCAATGGGAAGTGGACTTGTGCTGAGAGAATTCAAACCAAATGCTCCTTCAGCACCCTGGACAGATTCAATAACACGCTTGAGCTTGGACAAGGAACGGTTAACCTTGTTGATCTTTCTAGATGGCCAACGAGATATCCCATGCTGCCTACAGATGCGCTTCATTGTGGTTGGGCAAACTGTACAGCAAGCAAAAATATCTTAGAACAATATGTTTGAGCCAATGTTCACTTTCCATTTTCTGCTTTAGATAAAAGAGCAGCTATGATTGCGGGAAAGAAAAACATTTTTCCATGGTTTGGTTGCATAGACATTCTTTAATGATTAAAAAATCCCAGATACCAGCAGGTTTATAGAGATAAAATTCATTGTGGTAGAGCAAACATTTGTATTCATAGACAAATATAAATATTTTTCTTAGATAAATGCATTCTTCCTGCTAGCTTCATATTCATGAAGATAACAAACAAAATTATTGCTTATCAATATATTTCAAAGTAAGAACATACCACCAAGGCTCTTCGCAGCATCTTTTAGACTCCCAGCAAAATAACGTTGCAAGACTTCAAGACTTATTGATTTCTCAGTTTTTCCACGTTTCCTCTCTAAGGGTTTCTTAATGTTTTTGGTCCCTGAAGTGGTCGTATGATCAATCTTTCCACCTGCTTCACCACTGAGATTTGCTCCATCATTGATACCATTACAGTACATCAATATGTGTTGTTCTGATGGATCCCGTGGAACTTCCTCCTCCATATTTGGTGAAGTACCAGGTCTAGGTGGTGATATAATAGATGGGGCAATTGGAATAGATTCAAGCCTCGTATGAATTCTTTCAATTGTTGCTTCAATTATTTCAATTGAACCATCCTTAAGTTCAACACCAGAAGCAATATTAAGACTCTGGAAATGCTGTTTCATTGTTGCCAATATGGATCCCAACAAAGTCTTTTGTTCATGAAAGTCTGTGACCCTAGGAGGCAGAAAAAACTCTAATACATAATCATCACTTCCTGTATGAGAGCTTCGTAAACATATTGCAAAACAGCTTGTTAACCCAAACATGAGAGCATAATGAACTAAGGGGTAATCAGTTTTGCAGAATTGGGCAATGTTTGAACAGAAGGACATGCCGTGGGACAAAAAAGCCCTCCCTGCAACCCCTTGACCTTGTTGTAAGTGATGCTCAACACAGGCCTCACGGAAACCCCATAAATGAGCATCAATAATATAGAATGCTATGTCAGTTGTAGACATGCAAACTTTCCCCATGCAGCTACCATCAAAACTAGAACAACTTTTCTTTACTCCACCACCTTGGGCCAAGACACTCCGATGCTTACAAGGAATCCATGTTTGGGCCAGAGGTAAATTATGAGTTTCACACATCACTGTCAATATCTCCAAGATCTCTGATAAAGCATTCTGACGGCCTTCATTACATATCTGCTTTAAAAGCATTGCCAAGTTATATCTGTGGGAATAAAGGATTAAGATAAAGAATAACAGCAATATAACAGATAAGATGCATCATGTATGATGGTTAAATCACCTGAGTGTATGGATGATCCAAAATTTCGGAACTCCTCAAGTTTACTGTCTGCAAGGAAACAGACAGCAGGTGATTGATGAATCTAAATATAAATTAATTCCATGATAATTACCCTTGTGAAAATCGATCTAGGTATACTATTGTATGTAATCAAGACTTGATATTTGTCAAAACATGGGCATAATTAGCAAAGTTAGAAGAAACCCAACCTCTAGGGCTTTGCAGATTTTATCAACCTCAGGAGCATAGTTGATCTTCTGTGAAGTCATTATCAACTCCAGTACACCAACACATGACTGCAATGCAGGCTCAAAAACGGGCAAAGCCAAAGATCCACGAACATTGTAGTGTTGAGCATGATCTCGGCGTGGATACTCTTTACTAGAATAATACAGAACATTGGGAGTCCATTCCGGCAATTTCTGCTGAAAAACCCGACCAGGGAGTCCCAAACATCCATCATTCTCCCCGTCCACAGAAAACACGTACATCAGAGAGACCGTTCTATACTGATGGAGTCCATTGCTATGTGGATCAAGAACAAATGGTTGACCTAGAGTTGTAAGCACGTACCGATTACCATTCCGCACAGGTGCCCAAACTTGAGCCAGAACATTCAATTCAGTCAACTCTTTGAAGTAACGAAGCGCTTGTGTCATCCTTTCCTTTATCACACAATATCCGTCCACATTTTCCACTAGTGGCATAGGCGCAAGTGGTGCCAAAAGCTGTTTGTTGTCATCATTTTCCACTGGCTTTTCAGCTATTGAATTTGAATCACCTGAAAACAGTAGCTTCAGTTAGAATAAATGCAGACCCCTGCAGAAACAACAAAATATATTCTTAGCCCCAAATGACACAGGAGTAGTACACTATGAAAACTTCACAGTTATGATACTAATAACACCTTTGAGATCAACATCACAATATATCTATAACTTCCAAACCTTATAAATACTTCAAGAATCATATCAAAAGAATGTAGCATACAAAGGCCAAGGGAAAACCCAAAGGAAGCATATTTTAGACAAAACTCCGGCCTGTAAACATTAGCTTGCTTGAACAAACGACACTCAATGGAGTACAACCATGAAACTTCAGCTGTTGCGTTTAGAAGGGGGTAGATAAAAGAAATTGAACTTCAATCCTATAAATTCCATTCATATATTACCTGCCTAGTGCCAAGTTCGTCAAAAATCAAAAAGGGCTTCAACCAAAAATCTATTTGTTTGAAAAAAAAAATGTTCGTTTTTTTTTTCATTTACATAAACTTCAAGCTAAAATTTGACAAAAGGAAACTCTTGACACCAAAAGAACATACACTACAGAAACTAATCCCACCCCATGTTACATTTGTAAATCAATAAAACCAAATTCAGCTGCATCTATTCAAGTTACATTCAAAAGGGTATGAGCAGGTCCAAAGAAGGATGCGAATTCCAAAACTGAAGTTAAAAGAAAACCAATCTGAAACCATACAAGGGAAGATCTTGTGGCAATCAGAGAAGGCAGAAGCTGGAAGTTTGGGGTCTTCTCCATCAGAGAAAGCCCATAGAGGAGAATAAGGCTGGTCAGAGTTGGAGGAGAACAGAAGAGGTGACGTGGGGTTGGAGACAAAGGCCAGGTGATCCAAAGGCCATGAAGTTTCTAAGTCCAGATCGAAGTCCATGGTGCAGCTACCTTCCTCTGCAGGCTTTGACCTTGGAAGATAGTCTGGATTTTCTTCCTCAGATTCTGACATTTTATTCTCGAAGTGCTAAAAGAGTTTGCGGTAAAGATTGGAACTTTGTGATGGGAAGTTTGAGGACAGCGTAGAATAGATGATGGTGATGAAGGGTAACCTTCATGAGAATGCATAGAGTTTGTGATTCCATGTGAACGATTTTACAACAATTTTACAACTTCCTTCCACTTGCAAGTTGCGACAAAGCGTCGATTAATTATTCAATAAAATGAAATTAAAAGGAGAAAAAAATTCTTGTTGTGGCACCAACTACCAAAAAGAAGGGCACTTGCACCTGTCCCTGTCCTTACCCTTTTTATTCATTTCCATGATTTTCAAGGTTCGGACACAGAAAAAATAATAATGTGTTAATGACAAATTTTAATCTTTTTTTTCATTTGTGAGAATCATAATAACTTTAACCGTTGGAAATTTATTAACTGTTCTCTCCATTACATATTGTTTCGTATTTAAGTTTTGACATGACAATTAAAAAATGTAATTGATATTTTAAATTTTATAAAAAGTTATTATACAAACTGTAATATATTCATTTTCTTTTATATATTTATATATATATATATATATATATATATATAAGTACAGTTTTCTCTTTAATATTTGTTTTTAAATTCCTAAATATAGTTTCGACAATAATATGATCATTGAGGTGGATTGGTCCACTAAAATTATTCAAAAAAGCATATACATGAAATTGGTCGTGTATAGCATATATTATCATAAAATCTAGGATGAACATATTCCAGAGTTGTACCTGCGATTCAATATATGAATTGATAAGATATGCTGAAGACTTAATCATATAAAAATTACTCCGAAAGTGCTTTCCTCTCCAAAACTTAAATTCTATTAATAAAAAAATAACAATTAATTATCTGGAATTGAAGAATACAACAATTGTAATATTATTTAAAAATAAACATATTCGGAAGTTTGTACCTGTACTGAAAACTCAATTATTAAATAAATATAATTCCTTAAACCTTATTTAATATTTTTTAAAGTTTGATTAATTATTATAAGAATATGGCCATCCAATTAATTGACACTCTCATGTCGATTAATAATGTGTATCGTATAAAAATATATAAAAAATAAAATTAAAAGGGTATACAAACAACCGAACCATTCATATTTTTTGAATAACTATTGTAGATATTACGATATTTTTAAATTTAAATATTATAATGGAGTCTTGTTGAGATAGACAAGAAAATTGAAAGCGAAGGAAAAGTTGTTTACGATTGGTCAGAAAGATATGGAAAGCAAATTGAGAAGTGCTTTGTGTGGTGGTAACTCCATTTCTATTCGTTAAAATCTGTCCTATTCAAAGCTTCAATTTTTCTTGCCACGATCTTCAGATCTGGTTTTATGCCAATAGTGGTTGTTATTTCTTCAACAGAGACTAATATTGAAACAAAAAATAAATAAATAAAAAATAGTGATGTTTTTTCCTCCAATTTATCCACAAATTGGAGGTTGATTTGTGGATGGAAAAGTGACCTAGAGGACAATATATGCCTTGACTTTGTCCTAGCTGAGTTTAGAAAATGATGGTCATTCAAACATATCTTCCACAATACTTCAAAATAAAATAAATAGAAACACGTTCAAGTTTGACTGCTACACTTATACAGGTGTTAATATCAGTTTTTATCCGGATTTGAATTGAGTTGGGATTTTTTTTTTTATTGAAAATAGATTAAAATAAATTTGACTTATTTCATCTACGATTAAATAGATTCAGAGTAAAAAATTATGATTAATTAATTTATAATTTATACTACATTTTAAATTTTAAAAATAATTAATAATTTAATAAAAAATTAAATTCATTTATTTACATTATTTTATTTTCACGTCAGTAGAAATTAATAAAAGTACTTATTGTAGTTACACCACTTATCATTTATTTAATTCATATTATCTTCTACGTTAATTACTTGATTTGACTTCATATATTAATCTATACTATATTGAATCTAACTTATAAAAAATTTTACTCATTATTGAATTTATCTATTTTTAATTTAACTAGTAGAATTGACTCAGACACCTTTATTATTATTATGTACAATTTATAATAGATTTGATTTTCTTATTTGTTGATGTAGTATAATTAAATATAGTTTCTCTTTTTAATTAAAAAATATTATCTCTTAATAAAATATTTTTTAAAATAAATATTTTATAATATTTTTTCATTTATAAGACCGCATCAAGACTTATGTTATAAATATATACAATATTTATAAATAAAACATTAAATTGTTTTTAATAATAAAATTATTAGTTTTATGTTATTATTATATGTTTATTATGTATTTCAGGTTGAAATTATTAAAAAATATTAATTTAATCCAATAACTATCTCAACTTATGATAATGTATTTGAGTTGGATTAATAGTTAGATGTAATCTCTTTATACTCTTAATATCATTTTACCATAAATGTTGGATTAGTGTTTATTATTGTATAATATTCAAGATGCAATTACTTTTAATTAACATAGTCATTTAAATATAATTAAATATATATCTGACTCAATTATATAAATCAGTTTATAAAATTATGTATTTTGATATAAATGAATATTTTGAAAATATCTAATTGAATATTCAGGGTGGAGTTACATAAGTCTCCCTCGCACAACAATTAATGCAACATGTAATAATATTGTTCTATAAAAATAATTTTCTATTGTTAGTTAACATACCTATAATTGATATAACTCTTAAGATAAATGTTTATTAATAATTAAAATAATTAATGTAGTTGATAATCATTATAAAAGATATCATTATCAACAATATTTATCTCTTTTAATTATTTGTCAATATAATATTTCAGCAGTTTTAGTTTAAAATATTTGAATCTAAAAATAATGAATGTGCAAATGATATTAAGAAATAACACTGGATTGCACCAAATACCTATTAAAGTCACCAAAGAAGTAAATAATGGTCCATGAAAGGGTACTCAATTTTTGGAGCACTCACATGAATAAATATTGCGGAGAATGATTGTTGGAGGAGGTGACGTAAGACTTACTTATCCACTCCACTTCCCTCCCTTCTTATAATTAACAATTTCCAGTGCTGGAACCGAACAAGAAAACGACATTATCATTTTATTTTAAGGTGGTTTGGTTTATTAGTAAACTTCATTTTTATACATTAATATAAGTTTTTAAGTTAAGGTTACATTATTTTAATCGACTAAAATTTCACTGGTTCAGTTTTGTGGGCTGGGTGTTAAACCACTCAACCTGCGGTCATGTGTTTTGAAAATTGAAAGTTTTGACTTTTATTTAAATAGATGAAAGATACTTGAACTTAAATATTTTGTATTTTTTTTATATGAATATTTATTAAGAAAATTATTCACACAAAATTATGTAACTTGCGAAAAATTTGGTTGATGATGACAAGAAGTGTATGTAACAATTTATCAACGAGAAAATAGAGAAACTTTAGTCGAAAGTGTTAAAAAGGTTATTGTGATCCTTAAATCTCCAGTGCGTTCTTGATCTGTGCATCTAATTTTTAACCCTTTCTTTCTACTCACACAAAGAGGTGAAAGGAAAATGACTGTAAATTTCCCTCTTTTGTGCCAAAATAAATTTTCGAATTTAGTATGTATAAAATTGTTAGAAATATTTAGGCAGAAAATTAAAATTTTATATTAAGTAAAAATAAAAAATTAAATACTTTATAAACTTAAAAATTTCACATAAGATTGAGAGTAAAATTTTCACTTATATACTTTTTTTTAGTTGGAGAACTTGTTTTAAAGTTGAAATTAAAAATAGTTTATATATATCAAAATTATCTTTAGAAAAAAAGTCATCACGAATTAAAAATTTTAAACGATTAATACCTTAAATAAAAAAATAAAAAAATGAAAGACGAAGTAGAGAATGATAGTAAAGTCGAAAGTAGTGCTGGTGATTCATTAAAGGGATCCAATAAAGCACAATTTTTTTGGTTTGGTGATGGATAATGTTTGCTTGCGAGTTGCCACAGACTATAAATCATTATTTAACGTTCTGTGTCCTCAAACAAAGCAAGAAAATGAAATAATAAATAATTAAATCAAAGAGGAAGATGATTGAGATATATAATTCAATATCTTATTATCATAAAAAATAAATTCGTTTTTAATTAATGGATGAATCCCTCGTTAGCTTTATGGACATTTACCTGACGTAATTCCGCAGCCACAAATAGCTCAGTAATTAATTTATTCATAAATTAAGTTTATCTTTGAATAAGTTTATTTATGAACATATAAAATAATTTTTTTCATAAACTAAAAATAAATGTTATTCAAAATATTACTCATACGCATAATAAATTAATTAATAATGTATATTTATTAAATTAGATATGAAATTGAGTGGATATGTTGTTGAAAGCATAATGAATGATTGAATGGGGATTATTATAAAATTAATGTCCAATACGGAGGGATACCCTAGCTCCTACCTGTACGTGGCATTAAAATAAAATAATTTAAATATAAGCTACAATCAATAAATATATATATAAACTAGAATAACAATTAAAAATTTTGAATTATTAAAAAATATAATAAGTTGTAGTTTATATAAACTTGGTAGAGTACATTCGATTCTTAAAAAAGATTTCAAATTAATAATTAAATGTTAATAAACTAAAAAAAAAAATCAATAGTTTTTATTTTTAAAAACTTGTTCTGAGTTACAGTTTTGTTTTATAACTATTTTTAGAGTTAATTTTTTAGTAGATATGATCGTATTTACTTGAAACTAATATAATATTAGTGTGGTGCTACATAAAATGACACTAGAAATAATGAGATTAAATTAACATTAAAATAAAAGTAAAAAAATAATTTAAAACATGTTATAAAGGCAAAACCCTAAAAACGAAGGTAATGTCTTATTTTCCACCGGCCAACTCTGCTTTTACACGTTTCAATGGTTATTTTAATGATATATTAATCTTTGTTAAAGCAAAACTTAGAATGAAGATCATAGATTCGAATATTTATTTTGTTATAGAATGCACCACGGATCCCACTTAAGTAGTGAGTAATTGCATCAATGGATAAATAAATATATAATTTTGACTGATTGAGCCAATTGAAGTTGAGTTTATAACACACAAAGCCACTCACAAAAAACAAAGGAAGAAAAATAAAATAAAAAATTCTGATTTATTCTACAAATGTGTAAAATGCACAGCAGTTACATGTCCTATTGAATGATTCAATATAAATTGATATTTAAATTTTACTACTTAATGTAACGTTGATTCTAAAACATTAGAAAACAAAACATACATTTAGATAGTAATGATTTATGGAAAACAAAAAACATATTTTATAGTGAAATGAGAAGATAAAGATTATGAGGGAGTGTTGAAAGAAGAAGAAACAAAAAAGATGATCTAAGCACAAAATGGGGAAAGTTTGGAAAGAAACTGCAAAAGAGTCATGCATGAAGTCAAAACAAAAGTGACCTTAGAAAGTTGTATTATATGTATATACAAAACTTCATTTTAAGAACGAGGGCATGCAGAATTTATTAATTTGAAGCACTTGGTTCTATTGCAATCTTGTTTAATTTTTATGAATCAATGCAAACATGACCTAAGTCTCCTCTTTAAAAGATTCAGAACGTTCTAGGCAACTCCTTCATTTATCCTCCCAATTGAATTTTTTTTTTTTTTGATAATTTTAATTTAAAAATTACTTTAAACAAAAGACAATGAAATTGATGATGGTAAAAAGTTATTAGAAAAATTAAAAACGATTTTAATAATTTTAGATTGATGAAGATAAATTATATAATCCAACAATAAGAAAGATGTAGTTATTATTGATGACAAAAAATAGTAAAAATAAATAATTAGTTTGAATTTTCAGATTTTAAAATGTAAAAAAGTAAAATAAAATTAGTTTAAAAATATAATTCATAAATTGTTTAATTTTTAAATATTCAAACATAAAAAAATATTTAAAAAGAATAAACAAATAAATAATCCACTCTTACATCGGAATTCTCCTTCTCTGTTTATTTCTTATTTATCTATCTAAACAAACATGTATGCTAAGTAGTGTAAGTTTTTCTCAAAAGAATAATTTATGTATATTTTGTTATTGTGATGATAATATAATAAGAATAAAAACTATAGGATGATAATAAGAAAATATTGAATATATATAATAATTATAATTATAATAGAATTCACCCTGTTTTAGAAAATATATATACACAATGCATAGGAAAAATATATACAAAATAATTTTAAAGGGAATCTTAAGTGAGACAGAAGAAAAATTTTGAATTGAGGTGGGTCAAAATTGTTCCATATTCTGATCCCTCCACTATTATATTTATATGTTTTGCTACATTTTCATATATTTATTAATTAAGTATTAAGCCTTCGTGCATTCTGTTTGACCACCAACAAAGATGTTGGAAATAAAAGAATAATATTCTGCTTAAAATGGAATCATATCAAACAAATTTAATATTTTCGTGAAATATATATATATATATATATATATATATATATATATATATATATATATATATATATATAGGTAATGAGATTTGTATTGGATGTAGTCAAATACTCCTATCATGTGAAAACTGCTAGCCACGATATAATGAAACAATTCACTTTTATTAATATAATAATTTATAAAATAATTTAATAAAAATAAAATAAAATTATTATTATAATATTAAAAAAATTGTTTATAGAAATTAGATGAATTTAGATTATCAAAGATCATTTTTTATTTTTTATTTTGTAGTTTTTAATAAATTATCCACAAAAAAGGTGAAAAGGTTAAACTGGTGATTAGTTTGAGATAAAGAAGAGTGATAACACCTGCACCAGATAAATGTTGTAGGATAGTGGATATGCTTCCAGCTACACATTCCAGAACGGATCTGTGTTGATTGATTAAGTACATTTTTTATCATTATAATGTTGACTCGATCATGTTTTGTTTTGTTTTATTAATATGGTGTGCAAACGTCCTTAATCATTACAAATATTAATATGCAAAATTCAGCGCAACGAGATCGTGATTCGTGAGTGAGATGTATAGGATTCATTCACTACATTCAATTAACATGACATAATTAACTTAGTTATAATTTCTAAACATTACTTTATTCTGACTGAAGTGATGGTCTGTGATGGCGAAGCAATATAATTGGATGAGGAGGTAGAACTTGTTTAGTGAAAAATATTTATACCATGCCATCCTTTTTACCCTTTCATATGAATAGTTTTATATAAATTGGGCCTATATTTTGATTTGTTGTATCAAGCAGTTGTTAGACATTTGAGATATTTATAATTGTGGAAAACTATCAAAAGGTCGTACTAACCCTAGAACAAATCTAGGAAAGGATTTTTCTCCCCCAGAAGAGGCATCCAAAAATACATTTCAAATGCAGAAAGAGACAAGAGCAATAGGGTATGTTAAAGCGATTATGAACTTTTCAAATTACTGCAATAACATTTCTAGCAGTTGTATCTGTTAACAATATATACACCCTTCTCTAGCTAAGACAGATCTTACAATCCACAATGTCTTAAATTTAATTCACAACACTTCTATAGAGCACGATTATTTTTTTACAAATAATTTCAAATCTCTTAGTTGGAATTCGTTTGATCGATGGGTTATATAAAATTAATTATGGGGTCCGAATATGATTGCTTTGTTTTGTTTTTTCAACACATGACGTTGTCACGTTTGGTATTATGTCTATCAAAATCCTTGATGCCACCTTATGGCATTGAGAGGTTGAAGAGTGTTAAGGTTCCAACATAGAACTAATTGGTAATATGTGGAGTAGCTTAACATGTATTTAAATCATACAAAATGATATGAGATAGACGATGTGGGACTTTCAACACACCCCCTCCAACAAAGCCCGCCGGACCAGACAAAGGGTACTTTTGACCCATGACAATAACCGGAAAGATGATAGGCTTTGACTCTGATACCATGTTAAGATTCCAACATAAAACCAATTGGCAATATGTGGAGTAGCCTAAGATGTATTTAAACCATACCAAATGATATGAGATGGGCTGTGAGACTTTCAACAAAGAGAAAATCAAAGTTTCTTGGACATGTCACATGATCTTCTATCCGGAATTTATGGAAGAATTGGAAATTCTAATTTATCTCAATAAATTCATGAATAGTATTAAGGAGAGCCTAAATTCCTCCATATTACCTTATACTTCCGTGTGAGATTGGTTTCGCCCTTATTGGTCTAATAAAAATAACAAAAATATTTGAAAAACCTTTTATTTGATTATGTTAATGACAGAAGTACTAACGTAAATTACTTGTATTAGAAAATGTATCTTTTGGTCATCATCATCATCATTCCTAAGCACTAGACGTACATGAGTTTTCTTCTTTTACCATAAAGGGGTTCTAACAAACTTGTTTCGCTCAATTTATGTATGGTGTATAAATAAAAACATTTAAGGCATAGCAAGATAAAGATTTGATATAAATTTTGACGGTGGGTCTGACGATTAAAGATTCTCAGTAACTTTACAACTTTGTGTTTGGGTAATATAAGCAAGAGGAGTTACTAGACTAAACTTCTATTTCGCGATCCTTATCATTGGGATTCGGCATGTTTCCTTCCCACAGCTCAAGTAGTTCTCTTTTCATCCAAGAGGTCACAATTACAGGTCCCAAAGTGGAAGGCACCTACACAAACCAACAAAGGGAACATTGTTACAAGCGAAACCAAACACTTAACTTGGAACCCACATCATAAAATCACCTAAACTGAAAACAGTTGCATCAGGGTTTACACCGTTATTATAAAATTTACATTAATAAAATCTTAACTTTACACACAATACCTAACGTAATTTCTGTAGTTAAGTGCACCAAGGAGGAACATAGAACCAACTTTTACAAAGGTTGGTCATACAAAAAAGCCATAAATATCAGAGCTACATCAGTTGATATCAAAATAGGGGAAATCAAGAAGTCAGCTTTTATGATCCATCAGAAGGCCAATAATTGCATCACATAGATAATGAATTGATGAACAATCTCCTGTTTTGATCTATTTAGTTTAACCCAATAAAATCTGGCAAATTCATGTTCAGTTTGAATTTCTAGATGGCAATTTTTCAAGTTGGTATGGCATACTAATAGACTGGATGGAGAAATAACAAAGATAAAATGAGTAATAACTGTGACTACTTTCTTTTATTTGTCATACAACCTTAAATCTCCCAATATATATATGGGACTTTTCAATTGTGCCCATGAGCACATAAAAAAGAAGTCAAAAAGAAAGCGTTTATTGTATCTAACACACAAAAGTCATTCCATGCTAGCAATTTTAAGTAACTTAAAGTGTTTAATAAAGTGTATTTAATGTTTTCCCTGTTCATGGGCACACAAATAGAAAAACCTATATAAAAAATATGATAATAAGAACCAACGTTCTGGAATAAATTATGTAAAAAGTAAAGGTAGCAATGAAACCAGTATTATGACAAGAATAAAAAGAAAAACAGAAGTACCAGATAAAGAAGCGCAGGTTGAGGTGAGTGAGTCAAGACACCAGCCGCCAAAGCAGTTACCAAACCAATGGCATACCCAGGTAGTGCATACCATATGTATTTGTGCCCCTTTGAGGAATGTAACTCAAAGAGATTTACTGTGTCCCTGCTCTTCCGATAATCAAAGCAGAGGACTAAAGCCAGGAGCATTCCTGGGATAGCCTATAAAATGATGAGTGAAAATTATAAAACAGAAGTTTTGAAGAAACTGGATTTTAAAAATTTATTAAAAACTTGGCCAGCCTACGTTGATATTGTAAACAAATAACCTATAGTCTATACAACACGAGCACTGGAACACACAGATTTAACTTATCATATTCAATGTAATCCTACAACATAACATCCAACCAAATTACACCACCTTGCAGCATAAGTTAAGAACGCATTCAATTTTCGGTCAATATATATTGATTCAGGGAAAGGAGGTTACAGCAACAAGGACATTGCAGTGAACAAGAACCATGTTTTTTTTTGTATTGCTCTTGCATATAATATGACAAAACTTCCCTGTAACCGTATTCAAAATCATAATGATGATCAATGTAAATCAACAAAACCTACATAATGATAATAAATGTCAATCCACATACCCTACATAAAACATAGCAAGATATTATCCGGCAAAAAAACATGTGAAAGTAGAGCACGGCATTTAAAATTGGGACAACCAATTTAAATCAAGTAACATGAAGCCTTTCTATAGTTTCAATGTTTTACACAGTAAATCCATCGCACCACGGTACTTCATGTGACAGTAACCAATTGAAAAGAAAATCTAAAACATAGAAACACAGAAAAATTCACATATCGTTAGGGATAGAGAGTAAGAATGTCATACCATGTCTCCTAAACCAAGCATCATGAAGTCTGTCGCATTCTCTCCAGGAACAACACCGCCCAGCAAATTTCTTGGAAAAACAATCTTCACTGGCAACTCTAATTTCTTAGTTATTAGTTGCAACCCAGGAAGGCTTAAACTATTAGCAACTGTGTGCACGGGATTTGATGCTTGCTGCGTTGCTACCGATACCATGACATTTGCGCCAAAAAATCTTTCCGAGAAGAATACCCAAAAGATGTCATACACGAATAGACAAAGAAGGAGCATTGCACAAATCTTGATGTTTGGGAGACGCACGTGGCTTACAAATGCAATGCATATAGAAATGCCTAATAAATTATTCAGTATCCAATGACCAGAAACAAGCCAAGACGCCACTATGAAAGAGCACACTATCAATAGTATTGCTTGGAGTCGTGTAAAAGATTTTGAGCAACATCGTGAAACAAATGGATCGGCCAAACCAAACTGTGTCTTCAAATAGGCAACATAAGGAGACAAGCAGAAGAAAAGGGAAGACGCCGAGGCAATCGCAGTGAATGCAGTGAGAAGCTGCGAGACAGATGAGAACAAGTAGAACATCAAAAGTAAGCTAAAAGAGCTCATCACAGGGATCATCAATGCTTGTGACCTATCCAATGTAATGGATGCTTCGGATAAGTCACGATTACGCTCCATTTCCTTGCCATAATTTAGAGCTCGAAATGCAGATCCAAATGTCACAGCCACAGCTGTAGTGATAAGTGTAACAGGTGCAGGCTCAAGCAAATACAAGAGTTTCCAAAGGGATTCCATGTTACAAGAGACACAATTATCTCAAGCCTACTTTCATGCATACACAACTCAACCCCTGTAACTTCACAACCAAAGTTGCACCAATTTTAATTTTGAAGACAAAATCCTAAACAAATAAAACCGTGCAACCTGCATAAAGCAAATGAACCTTGTAAGCACATGTAAGTATTTCATTGAAATACAAATGTATACAAAAACACTTTTAGAATCAGAAGTTATATTTCCATTCCTACCACAAAAAAAAATGTTTTTCTCTCAGGTCTACCACTATTCGAGTAGTATCATCTCTCTTAAACAAACAAATCCATCAGAACATGTTCACATTATTCTTTTATTTACCCTAAATAGAAGTTCGATAGATTTCTTTCTTGATTTCTACGAAGCAATTAAATTGAGTAATGCACCCAAAATTCCCATCATCAGCTTATTTTCTTTCTCGCGATCACATCTATTAACCCCCCAAAATAATAAAAAATAAATACGCACTGCCACTGACCCACATCACAAAAGTTTAAGATTTTGAACCGGTTGTTAAAAAATATGAGCATCGCGAATATCAAAACCCACCGGGGAGATTGAAATGAAGTGTGCTGTGAAAGATGGAAGAAAAAGGAATTGGGGAATTAGGGTTTAGAGGAAAGACTGACCTTGGACTTTTGCAGAGGTTAGAGAGACCCTTTGCTTTCTGTGCGCTAAGCAAAGAGAACACCCATTTGTCCCAAGTGATGTGAATCTCAACCTATCCTTATTTTCATTCTTAACCCCCCACTTTCAGTTATTTTTCATGATTCCCCTTCCTTTGGTTACAGGATCGATGACATTTTAATAAATTAGTATTTTCATTACAACTTAGTTTAAGTAAACCATAAAAGTAATAACAATTTTAAGAAAAAAAAACTATTTTTAAACTATCTAACTATTAAAATCATATTTTATTCAAGATAGTTATCAATTTTTAATTTAAAAAATATAATTAAATAATATATATATTTATAAAAATATATATCATGTTAATTTTAACATATTAACAAAAGTGACAAATAATACTAAGTTGACATCAGAGTTTGCAATTCAATTTGTATGATCAATTATTTAATATAATGATAGATTTTATGATATACTATTTAAAAAATTTCATTAGTTTTTATATAAATATTACTAGTCACATTTAAAAATTATATGTTTTTTTCTTTATCTTTTATACATAATTTTACTTGGTATTTTTAGAAAATAATGAATTGCTACTTATTTTAAAATACATTATATTATCGTCATCTAGATTTTATTATATTTTAGTCAAAAAAATTAGACTATCGATAATTTAAAGAAAAATACATAAAAGTTTGCTTTTTGTTTAATTTTTGAATCTCAGCCTCAACGTTAAATATTTTTTTAAATATAATAAAAATTTCATTTCATTTATGAAATTGTTACTTCTAATTTTATTTTTTTAAATTTTGTACATATATTTTAGTTAAGTTGATATATAAAAATAAAATAATATAGTCAAATTTTAACATAAATATATATTTTGTCAAAAAATTATTTAAATAAACTAACAAATATAAATTTCAATATTTAGCAAAATTTATAAAAGAAAAAATGAAAATTGACGTTGATAGCATAAAGTTGTAAGCTAATTTATAAGTGATTGATACAAATAATATGTTAAAGTAATTGATAAATATAAAATGAGAAAAATAAAATATGTTTTCTTATATTTTATATAAATTTTAATTTTATATTATTCATAAAACTATATTTTATATATAACTTCCATAAGTATATATAAAATAGAAAAATAAATATATTATAGTTTGACGAAAAAATAAGTATTATAATTTATATATTTAAAAATAATAAAAACATATGAGGAAAAATATAATATATAGTTAGTAAAAAAATAAAAAAAATAAATATATATATATATATATATTTAAAAACTGAGGAGGAAAAAAATATTTTAAATAATATTTTAAAAAATCATTATATAAAAATATAAACACGTAATATTTATAATTTTAATCATTAATTAATATTAAATTTTCCTTTTTGAAACCTCTTGTTTTTAAAAAAAATTGTTTGCAGACATAAAATAACATATAAGGGTAAAGTAAAAAAGTAATTTTAATAAAAAAAAAGCTTCCTGAACTATTAAATTTGTGAAGAAGAATGGGGTTAGAGTATATTCAAGTTGGACATTTTTTTTTTAAATAATTATTAGTTAGGTTTTATTTATCTTCTGATTAAATCAAGTTATTATGAGATGAAACTACAAGTTGTTATTGGTGGGAAATATTAGCATAAAGAAGAAAAGATACTTAAGAAAATTCAAAAGAAAGGAAAATGTGTTGACTACAATAATTTTCCTTTCTTTTTTTCAGATGGGCCCAACATAGAAAAGCCCAGACAAGACTGAAATAACATGACCGGCCCATAATCAGTGCCTGTCAACAACTGCTGCATAAAAGATTAAGGTTTAGCCTTCAGTAGTATGTTACCAAACACTTTTGAAACAATAAAAAACACTTTTAATTTCTTAAAAAAAAAAAGTAAAAACTATCTACAAAATAAGTAATCTCTCTCTATATATAATGGAATATTTATTTTAATATAAAGAGATTATATCTATTGTTATATTTTGTATGAATATTTTATTATTAGAACTTAATTTTAAGAATTAAATTTACAAAAAAATAATGACTATTGTTTTGTTAATTTATAATGATGTGGTGATCATTTGACTTTTTTACCCATTTATAAATTAAGTTATAATTTTCATTTTTTAAAAAAAGTTTAATTAAAAGAGCCTCAATAATCAAACTGATAATGTATTTAAATTCTAAATAAAACAAATAAATAAAAATCTAAAAGCTTAACTAAAACATGGTATTGAATTGTAAGCACGCAACTGTCTCAATTTTGTGTATAATTGATGTTTAGTTGGATCAAATTAGGTTTTTCTTTTATGTTGCTTTACTTATATTTTATCTAAGATACATTAGAAATATAAAATGTATGACTTTTTTAAAATTAAATAATAAGATTTTTACAAGTTATTATATATAAAATATATAAATAAAATATTTTGAAAGAAATTCCACTATAACATTATTTTTAATATAAAAATATATATTAAAAATCTTAAATCCATTAACTAACTATATTTTCTCATGCTAATTTTTTCTGGAAACTAAGTAACAAAACAATTTTGCTCCATAATTTCAACTTTAACTTATTCTTAATTTTTATTTTTATTTTATAAAATAGTTTTTTATACAGTAATTATGATAGATATTTATATTTAATATATGTATTATTAATTATTTTATTAAATATTTAATCATTATCATTAAAGAATTTGTTAATTTTATATTAAATAATGTATTAATATATGTAGATTTAAGTGTCATTAATATAAAAAAAAATATTATATATTATCCAAATTTTAGTGAGAAGAATCTAACCATTTTGATGATAAACATCTACAATAAATCATATTTTTTATAATTTTTTTAATTAAAATAATAAACATAAATATAAGCATAATTTAATAATATAGATGACACAAAACTAGTTTTATTAAGAACTTAATTAAATAATTGATACTATATAAAAAATAGATAAAATATTATTCAAATATATATGATAAATGTTGCATAATTATATATATATATATATATATATATATATATATATATATATATATATATATATATAATAATTATTCGACTAAAAGTCAACAAGAAGAATATGTTCTTGTTTCCGTTTTAGTAATAAGATAAAGTTTGGGAGAATGTCACTATAAAACTAGCGCATGTCATAAAGTTGGACCCATGGTTGTATTTTATAGACCAAAACTTAATTTTGAACACTTGTCTTTCTTCCTTTTCTTCTAGTTTTTTTTTTCAATGTCTATTTCTTTACTTAATTGAATATTAATCAATTAACCTCGAATCATACAATTAGGGCAATAAAAATTTTATAATTATATCCATGTCTAAAAATAGTGAGGGACTACAGTTTCCTATACTAAATAGTTTTTTTGTGTGTTCTATCAATATGTAATAAAAAATTGGAGGATGAAAAATATCAGTGCATAGAAATAAGAAATAATTGAAAAAAATATTTTATATATTTGATGATGAAGAAAATATTAAAAAAATATTTTTCATTTTAAGCTAAGAAAAATATTATTTTTTTAATTTTTTTTAGTAAAAGCTTATTTTTATATAAACTTAGTATTATTTATTTAAATATAATATAATAAATACAAAAAAATTATAAAAATTAAACAAATATTTAATATTTTTTATAATTTTCATAACATAGTGTTATTTTATTAATTAAAATTCAAATATTTTATAAAAAATATAATTCTGTAATTAAAATATTATTTTAAAAAGATAAGTTAATTAAAAGTATTAATTTGAAAACTTATTTCATTTATAAAAAATAAATAATGTTTATATGTTTAATTTTTTTTTAAATGAAACATTTCTTCTATTATTTTCTTTAAAATGGAGGCATGTATTCTTTTATTATATTTAATTTTTTTTATAGTATATTTCTTTATTTCACAATTAACTTTATTAAAGATATGAGTTACAAAATCTTATTTTTCGTATTTATTATTTATTTCTTATACTTTAATAATTAATATTAATTATTATCTTATACATTCAATGAAAAAATTATAATATTTTTGTTTAAATAAAAAAAGTTATATATATATATATATAATGATTCTATAAAATATAATTATACAATAATGTTAGCTTAGTACACTTTCATTAGAAAACATTAATTATTAAAATGTCCTTATTTAGTACACTAATTAATATATCAGTTTTGAAAATTTTAATGTTTTAGGGGATACAAATGGGCATATGATTATAAAAATATTACTGTATTAGACCCCTAAAACAAAAATATTAAAACAATTCCTAAAACAAACTACAATTTAGCGAATAGATATCGATTATAATAATTTTACAATACCTTCTCATAATTGTTTTATAAGATATTTACTTGAGGTTTTATTTTACTTAATATATAATGTAGTTTCACTTAAAAGACGAAGTTTTATAAAATTTAAAGTTTAATAATTTTTATTTGTACTTCAATAGTTTACAGCCGATGAAATCTTATAAAGTTTAAAGTTGAATAATCTTTATTTGTATTCCAATATTTTACAACTTAAAGAAATTAATTCTTCCAATTAAATATGATTTTTATTTTTGAATATATGCATATTTTGATTCTAAGGTTTTTATTATGTTATATCAACATATTGAAATGAAATTTCTGAATAAGATTTAATCTTAAGTTTAAGAAATTGTATTATATATGCTCTAAAAGTTATATTAGATGAGAAAATAAATAATATTAAATTTTGTAGAAAGTATAATTTTATGTGTTATAGTATAAGTGAAAGGAGTTTTGATGAGTTTATTAGATTAATTAGAATAATTTTTGTATAACAATGAAAATATTTCAATTTTATGTTTTATGTTTATTATGATGGAGACAGTATCATTAAGATCAATTATTTGAAATATAATTTGTGTTTGGAGTTTTTTTGTCACAATTTTGAATTTAAAAGTTGTCTTGATAAATTAAGAGACAATAATTTTAATCTTTAATTAAGGTGTGAATCATGATTGTAACATAATATAACCTTTAAAGACTAAGATATATATATATATATATATATATATATATATATATATATATATATATATATATATATATATATATATGAATTGAATGATACTCTATTATTAGTGGTAATAAAAAATTAAGGAATATATGAAACAAAACTTTGCACACCATGTGCACCTATGTTTTATTTAAGAATAAGAATTTTTCAGTGTTTTATTTAACATATCTAAAGTATTGTTCCTTGAACATAATTTTGATTTTGTATTATATATATATATATATATATATATATATATATATATATATATAATATTATTAGATTAATTATCATATATAAAATATTTTTCGTTGACCATAATTTTGATTTTGTGTTATATATATATATATATATATATATATTATTCTTAATGGTATTTTCTAAAACCGCATCATAATATAAATAAAGAAAATCAAAAGATTATATCCTTAATCTCAATCAGTGATTGAAAAACGTTTTATGGTATGCTTTTAATCGAAACTCAGAATGAACCCAACGCTAAGGCACCAAGTTAAAGGCACAAGTTGGCCAACGAAATGGACCTACCACGTTTACTTCTTACTAAACACCTTTACACTTTTCAAACAAAGTCCTTACTTAACTCACGCCACACGTTCCAAAACTAGAGATTTCACAGACACTCTCTAAGACATGTGATGGTTTTAACACGGTATTTATTCCCTATTAATTCACTAAATAAATTTTTCCATCTGCTATAAACACACTGCCATTATTAACCAAAGTTTAAAACAAGTCATCACATATTTTTCAGTAAAACAAACAAACTAATCTCCTTCTGTTAAATATTTCAAAATATGTAATTTTCGAAATTGATATGGGTTGAATAATTTAATTTTTTATTATGATGTTATCCAATTGGAACAAACTTGTGTGGTGGTGTACCAAAAGTATGAGTGGGGAAGGGGAAGAAACAAAAAGTGAACTATAGCTTGAAGACTCAATTACACCAAAAACCAAACCCCACGGAAGCAGCAAACATGGTTTGGTTGCCATCCTGGTCCATTTTCTGTTACCTGGTGGGTCCATTGCACACTTCCGTCCGTTTCCTTCCTTCTAATCCATTTTCCAATATTAATTCCCTTCGCCTCCACTTTCTCCCAATCCTTCCCCTCCTCTGTTTCTACAACGACGCCGTTTCCCAAAGCGTCTAAAAACCGCAACTCCCAACTCCACAGACATAGATTCTTCACCTTCTAATCCTTTCCTTTTTCTAGCTCTTACATTCCTCATGCGCCATATTGTTATTATGAAAACGCTTTGATGGCGCCACCAATTAATCTTTATCCGTTTCGTTTAAGCAATTAATGAAGCGTCGATTTCACTTACGTGGATTTCCAATCCTGCTCTGTTCCACGCTGCATCATGAAAACTCTATTAATCTCATTTAATCCATCGTTGATGAATATTCCTTCAATTTCAGACAAAGAGTGAAACAACAGAGCAAAAGCGAGCGCTACTTTTTAGATCTTGCTCTCTCAGATATTGTTTTCCAAAGCGAATCCGAATCCAGGAAAAGAACGCCAGTCCTTTCTCCTCTTTCTAGATGAATCTCCTCGTGCCGCTCGCATTCCTGTGTCTCGCCACCGTAGCGCCGTGGCGTGTTTGCTCGCAACAACAGAGGCTTCTCGTGAACATGACGCTCGTTCCCAATGCTCGTGCTAGCGGCGCTCGTAAGTTCGTTTTCATTTTCATTTTCTTCGTTTCATTATTTATTAATTTGGAGAGGAATTTGTTTGTAGTGTGTTTGGACGGAAGTTTACCGGCGTATCACTTGCACAGAGGATTCGGTGCTGGTGTGGACAACTGGCTTCTACAATTTGAGGTACTGTGCACTAAACCTTTTCTCAAAAGTAATTAAATCATGCACATGTGTGTGGTAAAGATGTAGAAATATACTATTGTTTTGTATAAGTTGTTTGCATCTTGCAAGAGTTATTATTATATATATGTTGAAAAAATAGAGTGTGTTGCGTTGTGGTTTAAAAAAGTGGCGATGGTGTTTTTGTTGTTTCTGGGTAGGAGAAGAGGGTTGAATGTCTTATTTGTTGGTTGGTTTCTAAACGCCACACGACAGTGGGTTTTTTTGTCGTCCACTTAGAGTTGTGCGCGCGCGCAGATTTGTGGAACTGGAATCCGCTGTTTCAATGCAGAGTTTCCAGGACACGATCTACAAATTATTTCCTAGGTACACCCACTGTAAATAAAAGATTCCAGAAAACAAACACTTCCCCAATTGTTTACTAATCCGAATCGTTTTATTATTCATGATCATGATCACTCTTTGGCTTTCCATTCGACTCTTAAGATCAATCTGAAACCTTTTTTTTTCCTTTCTAGAAAAAATATTTAAAATAGTTTAAATATTTAGCTAATTATGATAATACAAATTATACTATTAAATTAATGAATTAATATAATAATAATTATTAGTTTAAATAAAAAATAAAAAATATTTATTATCATCATTATTAAGTGTTAATTTAATAATATTTAAATTTTTGAATAAGTACTATATTAAAACGATGAATTAATGAAAACGTAATTATTAATTAAAATTAAAGTTGAAAATAATATTATTATTAATTATAATTATTAATTTCAAATAATGTTTAGATTAAATTAATGAATTAATATAATAATAATAATTATTAGTTGAGATAAAACATAACAATAATAATAATAATAATTATTATTATTATCATTATTAATTTACTAATATTAACTTTTTAAAATAAGTATTACATTGAAATAATGAATTAATAAAAAATTATTATTAATTAAAATTAAAGTTGATATTAATATTATTATTAATTATGATTATTAATTTCAAATAATATTAGATTAAAATTTAATTAATGTGGTCCAAGTTAAATTTTTATTAACATAATATTATTATCAATCATTTATTAAAAAGTGTTTGATAAAGAGGTAAATATAAAAGATTACTTTATGTTTTTCAAAATATACGATATTTTGAGTAGAATATTTTGTTTTATGTTTCTAAAATTTTAAAATGTATTAATTTCCTTTTTATCAACTATATATTTTTTAATTGTATTTTTTATGAAAAAAGAAAAGATAATAAGTTATTTAAAAGTACTTTAGTTGGTGAGAATATTAAGATAATAAGGATATTAATAAAAATAGCTAATTAGTTTATTCAAAATAATAACAATTAATGCTTATATGATTTTGTGTAGCAAAACCTTAAACTCATATTTTCATAAAACAAAGGGAGTAATCATAAAAAATTATTATTATTTCATATATGATGTTTAAGATTTTGTTACATATGATGAATATAAATATTAATTTTTATTATTTTTAATAAATTTATTAATTTTTTTAATTAATATCTTTATCGTCTTAATATTCTTTAACTAAAATATTTTTAAATCATTTATTATCTCTTTTTTCTGTAATAAATATAAATAAAAGATATAAATATAATTAATACAAATTTAAAATTTTTAAATATCATATACTTAAAAATAAAGCTTTTTACTCAAATATTAAATGTTTGGGAAAAGAAGTAAATTTATACTATTAGTGATCACAGCTTTTGATACTACTAGTGTAAAAATTAATAAATGTGATTAAAGCTAAATTTATTATTATTAACTTTAATTTGTTATATATAATAATAAAAAAATAAGTAATATTGAATATTAGTGATCCAAACTTTAATTTAAGAATAATTTAATTTCGTACCAACTCAAATAAATTATACATAACATAAATTATGTGACATTAATATTACAATATCAAATTAACTTAAAAAATAAATTTTAACTCTACCTGTAAAAATTCAGTCCAATGAAACTCTTTTAATAAATTATTTTATTGTAGCTTAAATAAAAATTAATTTTAAAAGTTCTACCAAAAACACAATTAATTAATATTATTAAAGAACTTTTAAGAATCATGAATTTATTTTGATAATATTTTTTATAATAAAATAATATATTTGTTAATAACAATAAATTAAGATAAAAAGTTAAAATTAATAATTATGAATATGATTTTTTTAATAATTTCATGTAGTCATAAAACATAATAAATTTAATTTAACAATACTTAATTTAATATAGTAATAATTTAAATTAGTAATAATAAATTTAGATTAATAATAGTAGTACATTCTGTAACGACCCTAGAAATCGTTACTATAATGATGTCTTCGCAAAATAGTAAACAAATAAATAACGACATCTATCTTACATTATATTACTGTAATTACAACATAGATTAAAATTTTGGTTCACTAACGGAACCTCAAAATATGGTAACATAATTTATTTATACATGTAAAAGTAGCTCTCTCGAAACTATCCTACTGAACTATCCCTGTTGTCCAGTAGTCACATCTCCATCTCTCAACTCCTGATCTGCTTCCACATAAAAGTGATCATCGTAGTCCCATCCACATGGAAAAATAGGGATAAGTATTAAATCATTCGATATAATAAAACAGATATAGAAGTAATAATTATATATTATGATCAATTATGAAATCATCAACACACTAAGACACCTTACGGAAGTATACCCTAACTATGCCCGAACTCAGAGGTTATCATCTATGGGCACATTGTGATCGGCACCCGCAGTACCATTCTGACCACCCTCCACACAAAGTAGGATTATTGGCGCCCTTCATCACTCATACTGGAGTACCCCTCCGAGCGCGCCGCCAGTCATCCCCCATCGACTTCTCACCACCTGATCTCGTAGTCTACCTGACCCGACCAATCAGTGAAGTCTAGGACCTCATTCATAATCTTCCGACATAATTATTACACTAAAGTATTCTGTACCACCCCGGGTATCATTCAAACACAACAAAAATAATTCACATTTGTCAGATTCTGGACCACCTGTCCTCACGGCTCATTCAAGTCAATAAATAATAGTACTTGACTGATTCTGGGCACCAACCCTCCGGCTTAGTCTAGCTAATACATAACATCTCATGACTGATTATGGGCATTAGCCCTTAGACTCAGTCTAACTCACACACGTTACAACACACTACGTAATCTTTAAAACTGCTACATTCATTATATATTATATATATATATATATATATATATATATATATATATATATATATATATATATACATTCTTCTTCTTCTTCTTCTTTTCTGAAATCATTTCCAAAATCACATTCGAAATCACTTCCGAAACCATTTCCGAAATCTTTTTCGAAATCATTAAATTACTATTTTGCCCTTTAACATTTTCAAAAATTCCATTTACGTCCCTATGATGTAAAATGACTATTTTACCCTTGAATATTTTCAAAAATTCCTTCCATGTCTTGAAAATGACTATTTTACCCTTGAACATTTTCAAAAATTTCTTCTACGTCCCTTTCTTCTTCCTCGCGCCAAGTATTAGTATCAAATTTTGCAGATTTTGGCAGATTTCAAATTACTCAGCTTTTAGACAATCAAATTAGTCCCAAATTCAAATTAAACATGAATTATATCTAATTTAAGTTGAAAACAACAATTTTATCATATAATTCATCCTTAATTTCAAGAATTTCAACAAAATTTCAAACAGTGAACAATTCATCAGAATAATAAATTCTTCAAAATCAGACATTCAAATAATTCTTATCTCTACTCTTATTCCTTATTCATAGAGTACCCAACAATTCAATTTCATATATTGAATGAATTAAATTTCCCCTTACCTTGTATGATATTTCTATCGAAACTTTTCCACTTAATTCAAACTCTCTCCTGTTTCACCAGATCCTGCAGGAGTAGAGTATTGTTGCTTGAAATTTAGACAAAAGAAAAAGAAAAATGAGAGAGAAATTTAGATTATGTTCCTCCCTTGTTTCTATGCGCACGTATAAAAGCAAAATTTTACTATGCACGAGAAAAACTTCGAAATTTTCTTGCACAATAATCTTATTATAATATTAAAAAAAAACATAGGTCGCACGTTTCAGTTTTTAAATATTTATAACTTGTTTGTTATGTAATATATTGTATGATAAATAAATTAATTTTAACAATACTTATCATTAGTAATAAATTTAAATTCTTAATAATAAAAAATACAAAATTATTTTAATAGTAATTGTGATACATTTTTTAATTTGTTAATTTTAAGATAACAATAACATTGTTTTAATAATTTAAATAATCAAATTAATAATTAAAATTAAATTTTCACAATTATTAAATTTTGTACTAAAATAATTAAATAAAAATAATGATTATTATTTAATATATTATTTTTTTATTATTAACTAATTAAGTTGTTATTATTATTATTGTTATTATTAGTAATAAAATTTTCGAATTTATAGATTTAAAATATTTTTCATTAATGTATTAAACTAATAAATTTATTTATTTTATATAACTAAATTCTTATTATTCAATAAAATTTTCCAGTTTTAAATATTTTATCTTAAAATTATGAAACCATTGTTATATAAATAAAAGGATAAAATTGTTCAGAATTCGTTTATGGACTGTTTTCCAACAAGCATGGACCACATTGGTGAACAAAAATTGGTTCACTGGAGAGCTCAATTCTAACTGCCTAGAACAAACAGGGTTCGGGAATTATTTTGGCAATTTGTTGTTCTCTGGAAATCTTTTATCGGTTGGATTTTTTACAGAGAATTTTTCACACAATCTATACTTACGTGCTCATTTTGTAGCCCATACAAATTTTAATATATTTTAGTTATATTTTTTAAAAGCCATTTTAATTATTATATTATTAATAGTAATAGATATTTCGTATTATTTTTTCTTAACATAACAAGGTAAGATTTTTTCTTTTTGGTATACATAATTTTTTTTTCATCTTCTTAATATATTCAACGATCATAACAGAAAAATAATCAAAGTAGTCACATTCAAAAATAGTAACTACATACTTAAAATAACATAAATTTTAACTTATTGAAATAAAAGAAGATATTTTACTATTCACAACGTTTAAATCCAAATTTTTGAGTTCAGTTTTTTTTTTTTAGTAATTTTAGTAATGTTATGCTTTAATTTATTCCTTATATGTTTATTTAAAATAATAAATATACTTACAATAAAAATCATAGAAATGAATTTGTTTGCTACAATGAGAGATTTCATGATACAATATTTAATAATATTATGAATGTTTATTGATAAATTGAAGAAGTATTTTAGTACATTTTATTTATTTTATACATGATTTATCATTATCTAGTATTCATTTATGTCTCAACAAATGTTTAAATTAAGAATGTTTTTTAATTGTTACTTTTTTTTTTATTTTGAATTACAATTTCAACATTAATTATTCTTAAAAAAATATTATATCCTTATTTCTCCCTTTTTCTCAATTTTTTTATTATTTTGAAATATGTTTTCTAATTTTAAATTTACTTTTTATACTACTCATATTTTCAATTAAGGGAAGATATACTTTTATAAACAAACTCATATAAATTATTAATACAAAATATATATTTTATCATTAAATAATAGAAAAAGCTATGAGTTTGTATATTGTACATTTGATTAATCGATTTTAAACATGAAGATGCCTTTTATTATATTGTTATTTATCCTTATACTATGATACATTATTTTGTAGTTATTATTTCTGATTTATCTTTCAATGAACTCTTAAAACATTTCTTAAAGTTGGTTAAATTATCCATAATGTTTGTATTTTCTCTCTGTATTAATTTTTTAATGTTAAAATGATAATTTTCAAATACAATCTTTAATTGTTTAAAAAAAATATTAATTATCTATTCTCTAAAAATAATTATTCTATTTTATATTATAAATATTATTTTATAATTAAACTTGTATCATTTATATTTTTCTTTAACTGATATGTACTAATCTCATTCTCAAAATATATAAAAGTTAGGTGAATGTCAATATAAATTTGTCCGTATCAAACATGAGAGGAGGCTTAAGTTGGGTCAGAACAATCATACTCATTTACATTAAAAAATAAATAACAAAAAACAATTATTATTAGAAAAAATAAAACTAGTGTTGAAAGAATCTAACTATAGATTTTTATTATCATCACTAAAAATGTTTTTTTTTCTTTTTTTTACTTTTAGAAATATAAATAGAATAATTTTATTAATCACGTAAACTCATATGATTGATATTTTTTTCCCTATAGTTTAAAATAAATATTCTTACTATAATTTATAACATAGTATTATTTACCCAAAACACATTCAAATTAGAAAGAGTCTTGTAATTAATAAGACCAACCAAAGAAACTAAGTAATTTCTTGAAAAAGATTGACCAATTAATATCATTTAGACGATGTAAGTTTGAGTTTTAATGTTGACGTAAGTATTCTGTTCCGTAACTATTAGTTTAGGCTTTCTAGTTAATGTTCTTCCTGATCTTAGTGAACTTGAAAGATAAAACTCACCTAAGATTTCAAATGAAAATCAGACGAAAGAGTGTTAAAAGAAACTCATATTTTGTACATCTTAATATTTGAAAAAAGAATAAAAAAGAAGAAGACAAAAGGCATTCTTGAGTCTACACTTTTTATAAGCAGTGTCGGAAGCGTGGACTTAAAGAGAGGGAGGTTGACCCATACAGTTTACTGTCGGAGAATAAAGTTTTGTATATACAAACTTTGAATCCAAGCAAAGCAATGGAAATCTGAAATGATTGAATGAAATGACAAATTAGAAAGTATGGCACAAGCTACTTGAGAGATAGAGTTAGTTTGGTGGAGCCTAAATTAAATCCCATTTGAAGAAACCCTTTGGTTCTTCATTCATATATCAGTAATGATCATCATTACAAATTTATGTTTATGGGACCTTCCAGGGTGGTGGATGGTGCAATGACTTGACATCATGCTTCGAGAGAGCCAAAACGCGGAGGGGTTCAACAAATTTTATGAACAAATTGGAAGTCTTCTCTGGTATTTTAACCAACAATGCCACCCTTAATCCAGGTAAATTCATCATCTTTTGCTCTATTGGTTATTAATATCACGTCACATCTTCAATAAAAATGTTAATTGAAAAAAATTTGACTTATGGAAATATCTAAAATGTTTATTTGTTAAGATATTATAAAAGAAAATTTCCTTGAAAGGAGAGAGTGGATGGTAAATAATAATTATAGTAACTTGTGGAACCACTTTGTGTTACGCATGTTGTTGGGTTGGGCTCTACCAAGTAAGAGAGGTTCCGTGAGGTGCAACTAAAGGTGCATTAGAAATATGGTAACTACTGCATTTATATGAAAAAGAGAGATTGGGTGAATATTACTGTGTTTGGTACGCGGTAGAGACGTCGTTTTTCATCTGTTAGCTTGGGTTTTTGGGAGCAAACAATTTTAAGCCTTCCCACATTTTTGCATAAATTTGACTTGTAGAAATGAATATTCAAACACGTACTATGATAAAATTCTAAACGGTAGGGATTGGGTACTATTTTAACCAGTAGTTTTAAGGTTTTTTTTTTCCCTTATATTTTATATATATTTTTTATTCTTCTATTATATTATTTATTGTAATTTTTATTTTTATTTTCTCTTATTTTTTCCCGTTTCATATTTTACAAGCTATTTTGTAAAAAAAATATTAATATTATACTGTCATTATTTAATATTGTTCTCTCTACAAATAAGAATGTATGTTTGGATATAATAATATTCATAGAATCTTTTATCATATTTAAAGTATTATTATTTTAAAAGTTTAATTTATAACAGTTATTCTTTAAATTATTTTAATGGATGGGTTAAGCTTAAAAGATGATCTTTTTTCTAATCAATACGATACTTATATCAGAATAAATATGATCTTTTTTCTTTCTTAAATTATTTTTATATTTAATTAAATAGAAATACATTCATAATATGATTTTCTTTATCATTAATCTTATTCCTTTAAATGTTTTAAATTTTAATAATTGCTAATAAATATTTTGTGCATTATATATTTGTAGTATTTTTTTTAAATATATGCTAAAAACAATTGGCAATCCAGTTGTGTATACTGTATAACGTAGTAGCTCCACAACTGGGTCATGTTCCTCCTGATAATTCCCTTTCATGGACTTTGTCTCCTATCATGTTGTTTGACCTTCCATTTTTACTTTAGAGGGTTTAATAGTATTCTTTTTTAACACGTATATTGAATAATTTTATAAAGATTTTTCAATGAATTATATTTTAAATATGTAAATATATTCTAGAGTTTGACTGATTTTTTGAAAGTTGAAGAGGTGATCAGCCACAAAGTTTTATAATTTTGACTCCAGAATTAAAGAAAAAAAATATATATATAAATTTATATTTTTATTCTTCTAAATTTATATTTATAATTTTAATTTATTATATATATTTTTAATATATTTTTATTATTTATTAATAGTATATTATTTAATAAAAAATGAATAATAAAGATTGAGGCTGAGGAGACATTTTATAATATGTGACTGGTCCTATAAGTAATTCTTTAATTGGTGTTTTCAGCTGTGAACATATTTTTATTTCAGCTGTCGGTGGACATACTCTGTTCCTAAATGCTAATTAAATTATTTGGGATGTCTGTCTGAACATCATGTGAACTAATAAATCTTGTCCTTAGATCTGTACACTGACGCGTTATTTTTTTATTTTTTTTAATCTTTTCCATTAAAAATAATAATGCATATTCCCACAACCAACTTTAATAACTTTTTGTCCAATAATGTATCAAAGGAAGTGATTTTTTTTTGTTATATATAATTTTGTAATCTTTTTTCCCCTACTTAGACTTTCTGTTTATTAATGTTTTTAAATTATTAAATTCTGGCGTTTTGTCTGTAATGTACTATATCAGATTTTTACAATTGGAACCGTGTGAAGCTGAGATATTGTGATGGAGCTTCATTTACTGGAGATGCTGTGTTCACTAACAAGGTAATTTTTACCACGCCTGTTCCCAAACAAAGGAATTATAGAAAAAGAAGGATACAGTACAGGATCAATTGCTAGAGACTCTTCATTCATTCCTGCATCATAAATAACTTTCACATTGGCTAAACAAGTTTTGTTGCATAAAGTTAACTCTTGGTGTTTGTGAAATGAATATCAGACAACGACACTTCACTTCAAAGGGCAAAAGATTTGGGAAGCCATTATTCACGACCTTCTACCACAAGGTTTGGGAAAGGCACGGAAGGTATATGAGTTCAAGTCAGCAAATTTAATTATAAGATGTAAACGAAATTTGTAATACATACTATTTCTCTTGTGTAGGCTTTGCTTTCCGGTTGCTCAGCAGGAGGTTTAGCGACCTTTCACCATTGTGATGACTTCGCCAAGTATTTGCCAACGAACGCTACTGTTAAATGCTTGAGTGATGCTGGTTTTTTTCTTGACGAGTATGTTTTACTCAATCTTGAATCATTACGACATATTCTTCGCCTGTGTTTCTTCTAATTCTAAGTATTAAAGTTACTTTTCCGCCCCATTTGCAGAAGAGACATCAGTATGAACCACACCATGAGGTTTTTCGTCAAAAGTCTAGTTCAGTTACAGGTAACATTCAATAAATGCGTCACATGTACGTAATGTCTTTTAAAATTAGCGTAAATAATGTGTTAATGAAAAGAAAATTGAAAGCCTAAATAGCTCGTGGGTATGTGCATTTGGTTTGTATGTCATCAGATTTTCATCTTCTAAGCTATATTGCTATCAGATTTTATATGTTTTCAGATTTCTAGACAGTACAATTGCTATATGCTTCACTCTTACAATTTCTCACTTCAGATGAAATGGAATTTCCTTCTCCATTTGTCTCTTCATTTTTCATATTTTGAACTTGAAACATAAAGAAACCACTTTAAAGATTTCTTTTTATAATACGCATGGCTGAATGGCTCCATTTCGTAGTAGATATCACTTTCAGAGTCCAATATATGCTGTAGTCAGATAGTTTTCATAACAAACCTTGATTACTTTCCTCATTAAAATTGAGCTTAGGTAGAGAGAATTGTTTATATCCCGTATTTTATAGGCAGGAATCGGCAATCGGTCATGTAAAGAGGTCTTCATGGATGAAAAGTTATAGTACTCAACAATAGAAAAGAAGATATTTCTTATTCATTACTTGTAATCCATCACAGCAATATCTTATAAAAGAGAGAAAGGAACCCACATGTCTTTATTCTCTACGTTCAATTTTCAAATTGCATAACAGAAAGCATAGCATTCAACACACTCTTAACGTGACAAAGTCTTCTGCAACAGGGGATAGAGCAGAACCTGAATAGAAATTGTACCAAATCACTGTACTTTCCAGACTTGGTATGATTTCCCATGAACTTGCATCATTACCTCAGGGAAATTCTATCAAACTGACATTTGTCATGTTTCCATGCAGTGCTTCTTTCCACAATATGCGTTGAGCTACATATCAACGCCATATTTTATTTTGAACTCTGCCTATGATGTCTACCAAGTAATATTTTTTTGACATATTCTACTTTTAACATACTATATTGCACATTATCTTAATTATGCAATTGTCAAATTACGATAGATGATTAGAACTTATAATGTCAACAGTTCCATAATATATTGGTGCCATCCTCTGCCGATAAGCAAGGACTCTGGAACCACTGCAAGATGAACCCGGCTGCGTGCACATCAGACCAAATCAATACATTGCAAGGTTCCTAATCCGATTTTTTTCAGCAGTTATAAAATTCTATCTGCTGAGAAGTCTTCAGTGTTTACAATACACAAATGTTATTGTTTTGTGAATGATATATGTAGTTTACTTCGCATCGCATGTGTTTAAAACTCATCCATCATGATGCAAATGAAACTGATTTTCCTTAATCCACTTCTATTAAGGTTTTAGGCTCGACATGCTTGGAGCTTTGAGACCGTTCTATTTGAGTTCAAGAAGAGGAGGGATGTTCATAAATTCTTGTTTTGCTCATTGTCAGAGTGAACTAACTGAAACATGGTTTGGAGATGATTCTCCAAGAATAAAAAACAAGGTACTGATCTTACTATTGACAGAGAGACTGCTCTATACAATTAAATAGTTCAAATATTTTGATTTTATATATATCCTAAGTAGTTAATATTACTATTTTGATTTTGTATATATATTAGATAATTAATATTATTATTTTAAACAATAATTATTATGATTCTAAAAAATAATAAGATTTTAGAAAGTTAAAATTGTATTTTTTAATATCTAAATATAATTCTTATTTTACGCGACAAAGAATTAATAATATCCAGATTTCGCATATGAGTGGTGATGATAATAAAGTTGTTTATAATGTGTGGAATTCTAACTAATTTGTAAGGCGTACATTTTTATTGTATGCAACAAAGTAAAGTAACTGATTTTTAACATCAATTATATCTAATATGTGTATGGAGAAGAAGTTTACATAATATAACAGAGTAAGATTTTTGAACTATGTCAATATCGTAGAATTTTGTTGTTTGATGTTTCATCCTTGACCAAAATTTAAGCTTTACTTTTGGCACTGCAATTTTAGTTTGTGATATGGTTAAAGAACACTATCTTTTGCAGACTATTGCAGAAGCGGTTGGTGATTGGTATTTTAGTAGAAACATATGCAAGGAAATCGATTGCGCGTATCCATGTGATGCAACTTGCCATAATCTTATACCCTTGAGATCAGGTAATGCCTTGTATAAAACTATATACTAGTTCTCTTGGATATGTAGGTTGACTTTTAAGCTCCATTGTCTGACTCAATTTGAGATGTTGCAGGTCAGTTGGATGATTAAACTGCACATATTTCCCCAAGCTTCAATGTTTCTCAGAGAAGCCCTAATAATAAGTTCAGTAAAACAGAAATTAAAAGGCATTTTTCTAGAAAAGTAGAAAACATACAAGGATAGTAGTGAATACTAGGCAGATAGAAAAATCCTTGATAGGTAATAAAGAAACCAAAAGAGAAACCGTGGCTTAAATGATTCAATTATTTTTCATTCTTTACTATATTATTTTTTACTTAATAAAATTAAGTTGTTTTTTTTTCTTATTTCTCTCGCTGTTGGGTGCGGTTAAATTTTTTTTTATTAACCATTTTAATCAGATATAATTTGATCTGAATATAAAATTCGAACAAAATCAAATAGTATATAATATAATAATTATGATTGTATTTATAATTTTAATTTATCTTAAATTATAGATAAATTTTATAGTCTTATAAATAAAAAATATTATTATATTTTTAATAAACGTAAATACATTATAAATAAAATATTAAACTTTCAAGAAATAATTATTAGTTGATAATTAATTAAATATAATATTATATTTAAATGTAATAAATGATATAATTTTATTTTTATATTTTAATCTGAAATCTAAATCTATCAGTAAGATTTAAAAAAAATTAATAAAATTTATTTTCCATGGATTTTCATTATTTTTTAATCAGAATCGATTTTGGAACATTATGTCTTGAGGAAAATTATTAAATTATTTTTTTCGTCGTTCTATTTTTAAATTATAAAATTGTTGATAATTGTTATCATCAATTATGAATGGTTTATCGTTGAAATATTTAAAAAGAAGAAAAAAAATTCCAGTAAATGAGGAAAGTCGATGCGTAAAATTAAGGCTAGGACGAGCTGTCTCCGTTGGTGGGTTGGCTATATATATAACTCACCACTGCTCTAGCAGACCATTCTCACTCAACACTTCTACTTCAGATGTTAAGAGGCCTTTTGTTTAGTTTTTGTGGTTTACGTTTTGTGGAGTGACGAAGGAGAATATGCAACAATAATGGTTTCTGATGATCTCTCTCACCTAATTCTTGTACCAAATACTATTGATTTCCTTTGAGGAACACTGCACAATTGCTTTGGGCGTCAATTGGAGATTCATGATTGTCGTGTTACTGGGTCAAGCTACGAATAATCGATTAGGGTTTGACGAATGTTTTCTGTTTTGCGTTTCTTTCAATTAACATTTTAATCACTGTACATCTTGATTTTATACTTAATAAAGTGCAAGTCTTTTGCGATCGTTCTCAAAGAAACGTCCATTCTTTGATCGGCCATGTAGCTTCATTGATCATGCTTATCTCGATGTGCAAGTGAAATGTTTATTCTTTCTGGTACCGTGTAAATTTCAAGGGCACCAAAGATTGAAGAAAGATAAAAGAAGGAGCAGGGGAAAGAAGAAAGAAAATCAAGAAACAGCTAGGGATTGTTAAAGTTCAGTGGTTAAGACACCGTGGGTTCTTGATTGGGATAGGTTGATTTATTTTGTGTTTCACTTGATGAAACTATGTGTCAGACAGTTTTGGAAAGGTTAAGAATATATTTGACGGTAGATCAGAAGGAAAAATTTGATCTCTACACAGTGTTCGTGGCGTTCTGTTTTTGACATTATCAGAAAGATGTTGAAATTACAGATAGTGATGAAGGTTAAAAGAAAAAAAGTTAGTAATTCAATACCAACTGAGAAGAAGAAAAGAAAGAACGACGGCGGCGGAGAAGAATGATAAATATTAATGACTTGATATACATGAAGACTGGAATAATTCTGAACAATGAACAGGATGAAAGCACATCAGGTGAAGTTATTTCTAAACCAGTAAACTACTCTCAATGAGAGAACGTAAACCAATCTAATACATATAAAGTAGCGAAGAAGTAACTAGTAATAATATTAATATTGACAACAATGATAATAAAAAAAATTATATATGGATTATATAATGTTAGATAACACTTGAACTGATAAAGAAACAAAGTATAGGTAGAAAGATAAAAAGAAATAATAGTGGTTAAAACTTAACAGTGTCTATAATATTTTGGTATCTATATATAATTACTTAAATATAATTTTCAAAAGAATTTAACATTAGTATCTAATTAAAATTGAAATTTTGCTACAATAACTATGATGATATTTAATGCAAATGCTATGAAATAATAAATTTATAATTGAAAATAATACAAAGAAGTTTATTGAATTCTTGTCATGTAACGAAGTTACAGTATCGCGAAGAGTTGGTTGATTGTTGCTGGGAGACCAGGGAAGGTTTGGAATGTTGTGCTTCTGCATCTCTGCTTGATTGGTCAAACAGAAGAGTCATGCAATGCCCCATATAGCTACTGCTGCGGTTTCATTGAGGATTTTTGCATACAGTTTCAACAAAACTTGTTAGGCAGGGAGTTACAGCATTTCTTATGCCTTATCTGAATTGTAAAACAATAGTAATAAACATTAATCAAGGGACAAAGCTGTGTAATTTCCCAAAAACATATCAAATGGCACCAATCAAATAACATCTACCTATCCTATATATCTACAATGAGTCCTTAAACACCACAGCACCAACATCGTCACCATTCAATTCATTTACCGCCACTCTTTCTCCACCATCACGTTATGCATAACCAACACACACTCTTAGTCAGACTCCCCTCATTGCCTTCTCATTCTCTCACCACCATCCTTCACCGCACAACAAAGACAAAGCTCAATAGCACGAGAAGGAAACACACTCGCAGTTCCTCCTTCAGAAGAAGCAATTGGGTTGCCCCCAAGGCATTGACAATGCATTGCACTTCTCGCTTTGGCGGCGATGACAACCACAACCACAACCACAACGGTGCCTCTTTCCGCAAATCCAAGCTGAACGAGTCAACCTTCCTGTCTTCTCTGATGCCCAAGACGGAGATTGGCGCTGACCGTTTCCTCCATGCTCACCCACACTATGACGGGCGCGGTGTTCTCATTGCTATCTTCGGTGGGTACCCATTTCATAAAGCTCCTCCTTTTTTGTTCTTGTAATGGGTATCGGACATGGATTGGTGTTGCCGATTATTTTCAGGCTGAATTGAATGAGACTTGGAAAGTTAGCGGCTTTAGCTTCGTGGATGTATAGATACTTGTGGGGGGCGTTGGAGTGAGTTGGTTTGATTACTGAATTATACCTGTTTTCCTTGCTTATTAAATTTGGTGAGGTATTGCGGGCCGGGTGGAGGTATCGCTGTTCATTAGAGTCTTCAATATAACTGATCGTGCGTGATTATATTTTTTCGTAGGTGCGATTTTCATCACGTAGTTCTGTCACAGGCATAGTGCTGGCCTAATTTATTTCTTTCAAAAAATTTCATTGATTAATATCAATTATGCTTGTATTCTGATACTGTAATGCTGTACTCTTTCATATGATAAATTAATCATAAGAGCGGCATGTTTGTAGATTCTGGTGTAGACCCAGCTGCAGCTGGATTACAGGTTACCTCAGATGGGAAACCAAAAATTATTGATATTCTTGATTGGTAAGTAATACCTTATTGATGTTGAATTTTTATCTGCTATGTATTCTTGATTTACCAATAAACAACTATGCTTTTTCCCCTCCAGCACTGGGAGCGGAGACATTGACACCTCGAAGGTGGTAAAGGCTGATGCTCATGGTTGTATTTTGGGGGCTTCAGGTTAGTGCCCAGCTAAGGAATAAATTATGTCAAAAATTCAGTATATATAGTACTATTTGCAACTTTCTAGTACCTTCATAGATATTGGAACAATAAACTTCAGATCTCTTTACATGTATTGCTTGATTGGATTAGTGAAGTCACAATTGTGGGCTTTTCACACTACTCATTTTTCATTGTGAAAAGAATGACTAATATAAAATTAACGTAGTTGATTGAAGTCAAATCATAATTATATGTGCAGTGAATAGTTGAATGAACTGACTAAGTTATGAGTTTAAGCCCATTGGTTTTATTTTTTTGTGCTCCCTTAGTATGAAAATATCTATAATATTTAATAATTCTTTTTTGTTACTTTCTTTCTTCCTTTTCCTAGTCAAAGAATATGAGTCACATTAAGCTCTTGTCTTTGCTTAAACCTTCATGCAACATTTGTACAGGGGCATCTTTGGTCATCAATACCACATGGAAAAATCCCTCTGGTGACTGGCATGTCGGTTATAAATTGGTTTATGAGCTCTTTACTGAAAAATTGACTTCTCGTTTAAAGGTAGTTGAACATTTTTTAAATATTATTATAATTGCAATTTGGACTTAATACCTATGGCTAATAGATGTAATTTCCCCATTTCTTCTCCTAATTTCTTCATTGGCAGAAAGAGAGAAAGAAAAAGTGGGATGAGAAAAACCAGGAGGAAATTGCAAAGGCAGTAAAACAGCTTACTGATTTTGATCAGGTTTCCTAAAATTTGCTTGATTCTTCTTATATATGGCATTATTTCATTCACACGGATGATCTACTCATAAATGTTGAACATTTTATTTAATAGGTAATGGGCATTAAATATTTAAGCAGCAAGCTGCTGCTGCAAGTGCTGTGTTAATTTTGTAACATGCAATCTTGTTATAATACTCTTCTTTGTTTCTCCTTTTTATCTGCATGCATATAACATGAATATGGTTTTTGGAAATAGAAAGGGCACTTTCCTTCCTTTTGTTGACAAATGTTTTAGTTGTTTAAATTTTTTTCTAGTTTCTTTTTTCTACAACCAACAGAAAAATTGCTTAATTTTAAAAGTAGAAGAGAATAAAAGGGAGAAAGAAATGATTTAAATGAGCCTATGCATTTATATTAGCATTGTGAGAAGCGTATGTACAAAGACGAAATCTTTCTTTTGTCTTTTATGACCAGATTATATTTCTTATAACTTTGGGAACAGATAAAAGGCTTCTTGTTATAATGTACTTGTTTGCATTCTGTTAGGTCTTGGGTTGTAAGAACCTGGAAAAAGATTACTCACACCGTCTCTCCTCCCAAATAATAGCAACACAACTCAGGAAAAGAATGATTATTGTATTCAAACACACCACAAATAGGATACAACCCTCTGTCTTCCACATTCACAGGAAACGATGATCCTGTCTACTTCTATTACAAAACTCTCCCCCCTTTTCTAACCCACCCATTACATGGTATATATAGCCTCCCCCCAACACAACACCTCTCATCCTATAACTAACTAACAGTTTAGTTAGCTGTTATTTATTTAATATTTTCTTCTTCCTAACATACACTTTTAACTCCCTATCATTACTCCCTCGTGCGTCAACAACCTTGTCCTCAAGGTTGAAGTCTGGAAATTGATATTTCATGGTAGATACATCTTCCTAGGTTGCTGCCTCAGGGCCAGTAAACTGCCACTGAACTAACACTTGAGGAATCTTTCCCCTTTTTCTTCTGTCTGCACACTTCTCCTATCAATTATTTTGCTTGGTAAGCACATAGATGGGCTGCCCTGCAGATCCTTTGGAAGCTCTTTTTCAACTGCATGTGTCCCCACTACCTTTTTAAGCTGAGAAACGTGAAATACTGGGTGGATACGAGCTGTCTCTGGAAGTTGTAAGTAGAAAACAACCTGGCCCACCTGTCGTAGTACTAGGAATGGACCATAATATCTGGCAGCTAACTTGGGATTTAATCTCGCTGGCATTGAGACTTGCATGTGAGGTCTGATCTTCAAAAATACATAGTCTCCCACCTTAATGGCCTTCTGTGTTTGTTGGCAAACTTTGTCATCTGTTGTTGAGCTCTGTCTAGGTGAAATTTCAGCTGCTTCAAAGCTTCATCCCTAGCTAGAAGATCTTGTGCTACTGACTCCACCGCTGTTTCACCTGGCACAAAACGATGTAGGGAAGGAGGGGATCTGCCGTAAACTACCTCAAAAGGAGTGGTATTAGCCGCTCTATGGAAGCTAGTGTTGTACCAAAACTCAGCCCATTGTAAAAACTGAGACCAAACCTTTGTTTGCTCTAAACTGAAACACCTTAGATACGTTTCGAGAGTTCTATTAAGGACCTCTGTTTGCCCATCCGTTTCTGGATGGTAAGCAGTGTTCATTTTGAGTGTGGTTCCCTACAAATGGAACAACTCATTCCAAAATAAACTCAAGAAGGTTGGGTCCCTGTCACTAACGATTGAGGCTAGTATCCCATGCAACCTCACCACTTCTTTCACAAACACTCCTGCCATGCTTCTAGCTGAATATGGGTGCTTTATAGGGATAAAATGACCATACTTGCTTAGCCTGTCCACCACCACCAATATTGCATCAAACCCATTGGACTTAGGGAGACCTACTATAAAATCCATACTAATGTCTTCCCATATAGCATTAGGAATATGTAGTGGCTGCAACAGTCCCTAGGGAGATGAAACTAGATATTTATGTTACTGGCATATCAAGCATGCTGCTACGAACTCTGTTACTTGATTTTTCATCCCAATCCAATAGAGGGACTGTGCAATCCTCCGATAGGTTCGAAAAAGCCCTGAGTGGCCTCCGGTTGGTGTAGTGTGGTATTCTGCCAGCAGTTTAGGTATCCATTGAGAGGAAGCGGATAAAACTAACCTCCCTTTATGATGTAGTCGTCCCTGTTCCATAGTAAAATGCCCCTGTGCCCCTGGGTGGTTGATCAAATTCTGACATATTTTCTGAAGTGCAGGGTCCTGTTTAACTTCTTCTGTTATTGCCGGAAAATCTAACCAAAAAGGTTGGGATAGGACCCGTAACTCCTTATCCTCCTTAGTCCAGTCCTCCCATGTTCTGGGCAATGCATCAACAACTTTATTGGATGACCCTGTTTTGTACACAATGTCGAATTCATACCCCAAGAGTTTTGCCAACCAGTTTTGTTGGTTCTGCGTGGTTATTCTCTGCTCCAATAAATACTTCAAACTCTTTTGATCTGTAAAACTATGAATCTTTGACCCAACAAATAGGGTCTCCAGTGTTGAATGACCAACACTAATGCCATAAGTTCTTTCTCGTAAACTGACTTGGTAAGGGATGAATCCGACAAAGCTTTACTAAAGAAAGCAATGGGTTTCTTATTCTGAGATAAGACTGCACCTATTCCACTTCCTGAGGCGTCATATTCAATAGTAAAAGGCTGAGTAAAGTCTGGCAGCACTAAAACTGGGGCTGTTGTCATGGCTTGTTTGAGTTTTTCCAAAGCTTCCTCACTCTTCTTATTTCATTCAAAGTTTCCTTTCTTCAAAAGATTGGTCAGAGGCCGAGCTATTCTTCCATAGTTCTGTATAAACCTCCTGTAGTACGCCGTGAGTCCCAGAAAACCCCGTAATGCCTTAATGGTTTTGGGCTTAGGCCATTGTTTAATTGCAGCCAACTTCTCGCCATCCATCCCTACTCCTTTGCTGGATATCACATGCCCCAAGTATTTCACCTCCTGTCTGCCAAATTCACATTTTTTTCTATTTGCATAAAACTGTTGCTGCAACAACGTGCTCAACACCTGCCTTAAATGATTTATGTGGTCCTCCCACATTCTACTGTATATCAGAATGTCGTAAAAAAAAACTAGTGCACATTGCCTTAACCACTTCTGAAGTATGGTATTCATGACACATTGAAATGTAGCTGGAGCATTAGTTAGCCCAAAGGGCATAACTAGAAACTCATAGTGCCCCAGATGTGTTCTGAATGCTGTCTTAGGTACATCAGCCTCATGCATTCGTATCTGATGATATCCAAGCCTTCAAATCCACCTTTGAGAAAAATTGTGCCCCATGTAACTCATCTATTAACTCCTCAATCATAGGGATTGGGAATTTATCTGGTACCGTAGCCTTATTTAAAGCTCTATAATCAATACAAAATCGTCAGCTCCCATCCTTCTCTTTGACCAAAATAACTGGGCTGGAATAAGGGCTATTGCTGGGTCTAATTATGCCCATTTTAAACATTTCTGCTACCTGTTTTTCAATTTCAGATTTCAATAAATGAGGGTACCTGTAGGGCCTAACATTAACTGGGTTTTCCCCTTTTGTTATGGGAATCCTATGATCCACTGGTCTCTCGGGAGGAAGCTCCTGAACCTCCCGAAAAATATTACCAAACTCCTCCAAAACTGTCTCCAATTCAACCTTTTGTCTGGAAGATAAAAGCTTCTCCCTTTCTCCACTGTTCTGACTTTCAAATATAGCCAATTCCCATAAAAAAGTCACCATCTCTATTTCTGTTTCCTTTAACAAGGCTTGGGGAGTTATCAATTTTTTTGCAAGGGTGGGGTCCCCTTGAATCATCTGCTGCCCTTTCCATTCAAAATCCATAGTCAACTTTTGTCAATTCATTTTCACGTCTCCTAAGGAAGCCAACCAAGTTATCCCTAATATTAAATATACTCCTCCAAGCTCAAAGAGGAAAAAGGTTTCTAACATTTCATAATTCTGCAGCTCCACTTGCACGTCCCTACAACACCCTTTAGTTATTTTCTTGTGCCCATCTCCTAACTTGACACAATAATGATTCGTGTCCTCCATTGGCAGGCCTAATTCTGACACCAATCTCGAAGAAATGAAATTATGACTAGCACCACTATCAATCAAGACTAGCAATCTCTTTCTTTTCACGTAGCCCTGCAACTTCATCGTATTAGTAAGGGATAGTCCTCCTGCCGAAAACAGAGACAACTCCATTCTCTTATTTTCCATTTCCCCCTTCTCTGTATTTGTCCCTTCCTTCACGTCCTCTTCTTCATTTTCATCTTCTGCCATGATAATCACCCTCAAGTTTTTCTCTGGACACTTGTGGCCTGGGCTATATGGCCCCCCATAGTGGAAACACCTTCCCTCTTCTCTCCTTTTGATGTACTCTGGGTATGGCAGGTTCCTAAAGCCCTGTTACGAACTTCTCCCACTGAACTTCCCCCATTACTGACGTTCCTAGCGCACCACCCTTCTCTTTCCTGGCAGTGCTAATATTACTAGAAGTCGCCGGCAAGCTGCCAGTCCCTTGAAACGTCTCAGTTCTTGTCACCTTTCCTCCTCCGCCCTGAAAACGAAAACCTGTGTTCTTGTTTCGAAAAGAACTCCCTCCTATGGTATCAGTTTCTCTGCTATCGTCTTCCACATCTCGCGCTACCTCCATGGCTCTCAACAAATCTTTCGGGTCATGGGGTCTTATCTGTTTCCTGATTCCACTTTTCAATCCTGCCAGGAAATAACCCAGCAGTTGTTCTTCCTCCATGGCTGGAGCTTGAGCCACTAGTATTTCGAATTCCTGTATGTAATCCTCCACCTCTCCTTCTTGTTTAATTGCTGCTAATCTCTCAAAGACTGTACTGCGATCTTTTCCACCAAAACGTCTGTTCAAGGCCAGGGTAAATCCTTCCGAAGATGGGTTCTTGGTTTTTTGTTTCCAGAACTTGAACCAATGACTTGCGGTTCCCTCCATGCTAATGAAAGCCAACCTTAGTTTTTCCTTGGAATTAATATTCTGAATCTCAAAAAAATTTCCAGCCCTTCCTATCCACCCCATAGGATCCTTAAAATGTGGGCAAATCGATCCTCCCACTGTCGTTGAACCACCTCCTCTTCTTCATCTGAATCACCTCCACGTTCCTCCCTTCCTCCAATACCTCCTTTCACCGAATTTTCACTCCCCCTTAGATCCCTTCTCACTCTTCTTGAATGTTTTAAACATTTCTTTGAGTTCTTGAATGGAATTCTTGACTTCTGCGTTTACTTTTTCTTGCTCGCTGGTCCACCTTTCTGCCCACCTTTCTAAAACTCCCAATCTTCCTTTCATATAATGCCTCTAGGTTGAATCCAGCAGGTCGGACCAAACTTGTTTGGTCTTGGGTTGTAAGAACCTGGAAAAAGATTACTCACACCGTCTCTCATCCCAAATAACAGCAGCACAACTCAGGAAAAAAATGATTATTGTATTCAAACACACCACAAACAGGATACAGCTCTCTGTCTTCCACAATCACAGGAAACGATGATCCTGTCTACTTCTATTACAAAACTCTCCCCCCTTTTCTAACCCACCCATTACATGGTATATATAGCCTCCCCCAACGCAACACCTCTCATCCTATAACTAATTAACGGTTTAGTTAGCTGTTATTTATTTAATATTCTCTTCTTCCTAACATACACTTTTAACTCCCTATCACATTCCCTTATATCTTTCTATTGCATGTAACTGAAAATCTGATGTATTTTCTTTTCTAGGAACACATGAAGGTGGAGGAAGTTAAACTTAAAAGGGTTCGTGAAGACCTCCAGAATAGGCTTGATCTTCTGAGGAAGCAATCTGAGGTGGGCTGAACTTGTTATGAACTTCTGTTGTTCTCTATATTCTGCCTTTTCCACTCCTTGAAACCTGTATCTTATTCCAATATCCAAATCTCTGTATTTCTGAACATATTTTTGATGTTTGAAATGTGATATTGTGTGTAATATGGTATCATTTTCGTGGTGAATGATGTATTAGTATTATTGTGCCCTTAACTTTTTATTGGATACAGTTGTTTTCTTTCATTCACTTCGGGTATTGGTGCATCACTTTCTTCATGGGGGCATCTATAACGGTATGGAGAGGAATTGAAGAGCTGTGAAGAAGTTTAGATGAGATTTTGTGTTATGCTTTGCACACTGATCTCTTTTTCTCTTTTTATAGTGTTATTATGATCAAGTAAATAATAAAGTAATAAGGGGGCTGATTGGAAGCTAGATTACAGCATAACTGCAGTGCAAATGTGAACATAACTGAATTTGAGCTTAGAAGCTAACTCTACATTGATCATATTTTAGTCAATGAGAGACTACTCCCAACCCCCCTTCCCTCTCAAGGTGGATAAAGGAAGACCACAATTAAGATGAGTTTTCAATTGTAGCTCTACTGCTGTTAGTGATTATCAGAACTCAGTAGTACCAATGATAATATTGTTATAAAACATTTGTTGTTATGTGAGACAATGTTGGAAGCACTCCATTCGTTAAAGAAACACAATTTCTGCTTTATCTCTATCTCTCTCATTAGAAAAGGCTTCTATACTTATGTTTTTCCTTTTACTTACTTACCTCCTGATCTTGCTATGATTTAGTCATTTGAGTATTTTACCAAAAAGACAACGCTATTATATGGTTTAGGGTTATGATGATAAAGGGCCTGCCATAGATGCTGTTGTCTGGTATGATGGAGAGGTTTGGAGGGTGGCACTTGACACACAGAGTCTTGAGGATGATCCAGATTGTGGGAAACTTGCTAACTTTGTACCCTTAACTAATTATAGGTACATTTTATTGCTGATGTTACTTATCCTAATGTTTAAATCTCTGTTGATTGTTTTCCTGCAGAAAAGTATTGTGATATTGGTAGATACTCATTTTCGGCAATGATTTATTGCTGTTAAGTACCCATGTCCTATACAGTTACATATTACAAATTAATCAAAGTTCTTTTTGTTTGTAATGAAACTCATGATATGACTCTTTGTTCCCCTACCCTCTTTCTACTCTTTTTCTTTTCATTGAAAATAAAGTGTGCTGTCCTATTGAATTATTTATGAATTTTGTTTTCTTGTTGTGTTGCTTTCACTTCCAAAAAACCTAAACGATTGTCAAGTCTGCCATTGATTTATAGTTTTTAAAGTACTTCAAGTATCTTCTGAAGCCCAATAAATGTTGATTAGGACTTGCATGTGATGCGTGGAATTTTTTGTGTTATTTTTATATCATTTCTTGCTTCTGAACAGTTGAACTTCCTTTTTTTAATGTACACATTTCATAATATTTTGATTTTTTTTAAACATTCTGGAAACATCAGCTCTCTCTCTTTATTTCCTTTAAATGGATTTTGCGGTGATTTGCAAATTTATGTATCAGTGAACAAAAATTTAATAAGATAACCACCACGCGTTAATACACTATACAGCTACTTGATCAATGTGCCATTGGGTTCTATTAAAAATAATTTTTTTATTTAATTTTATTATCTTTTGGTAACCAATTTTGGCATGGTTTATTTATAGCTTCTCCTAATATTTTATAAGATCTTCCTCTATTCTTATTTAATGAGACTATTTTCAATTGATTTGCTTTTCTGAGTTTTCTCACTGCAGCTGCTATTGGTATTCTCACATGAACAAACCACTTCAATCGCAAGTTTTTCAATTCCATCAATCATCTCCTAGATAGTGTTGTTCCAAAGCACCTCACATTTTCATCTCTACATCACAAAGAACTGGGAGAATTTTGAATAAAGAAAATCCACAAAAAATTAGTAACCTAACAATTAAGCGGGAAAAATGCAGTGGTTCCCCCTATCTTTATTGTGGTTGTTGATATTTGATAGATGTTTCTGAATTAAGTAGTCAATTAGCACATTAATTCGCTTTAGCTATTGGAGCAACTGAGATTTTGGTTCTAATCAGTGTGGTAGGTATTAAATGTTAAAATGATTTGAATAATAACTATCCCAGCCTATTTTTCAGGACTGAGAAGAAGTATGGCATTTTCAGCAGATTAGATGCTTGTACGTATGTTGTGAATGTCTATAATGATGGAAATGTCTTAAGTATGGTCACAGATTGCTCCCCTCATGGCACCCATGTTGCTGGTATCGCAGCTGCATTCCACCCAGAGGTACAGATATAGTTTTATCCATATATTGGAATTTCTATGAAAAGCATTATACATTATAATATACAGTATTGTTCGTAGGAACCTTTGTTAAATGGAGTTGCTCCTGGAGCACAATTAATATCTTGTAAAATTGGGGACTCTCGCTTAGGTTCATTGGAAACTGGAACTGGTCTGACTCGGGCACTGATATCTGCTGTGGAGGTGGTTCAAATATATATTTTTTTTCTTCATTGCATGACTATCATGCAAATTTCAATAGTTGATGTATATTTGTCTTTAATACGTGTTTGACTAAACTAATTTTGTTTTATAATTTTCTGATGTTTGACACGAATATTACATTTGTAGTGATGGCCTTGTCTCATTTCTTTTGCAGCATAAATGTGATCTTATCAATATGAGTTATGGTGAGCCTACATCACTGCCAGACTATGGACGGTTCGTTGACCTTGTGAATGAAGTATCTTCTAAGACTTCCTTTTTAACTGGGCCAGTTACATCTTTCCTTTGTTATTTAGTGTTCTCTAAGCTATGGATGTTCTGGATGATTTATGTCTAGGCAGTAAACAAGCATCGACTGATATTTGTGAGCAGTGCTGGTAATAGTGGACCAGCTTTGAGCACTGTCGGAGCACCTGGTGGGACATCATCAAATATTATAGGTGTTGGGGCTTATGTTTCTCCTGCTATGGCTGCTGGTGCTCATTGTGTTGTTGAAGCTCCTTCCGATGGGCTTGAATACACATGGTATATTTTATTCTATGAAAATTTCAAATTGGAGTGTCTTCTTATATTGTTTTATCTTTAACCTGGTTCTTCTGGGTTTTGCCTCATTATCATTGCATGATTTATGGAAATGATTTACAGGTCTAGCCGAGGACCAACAGCTGATGGAGATCTTGGTGTCTCTGTAAGTGCTCCTGGTTGTGCAGTTGCTCCTGTTCCTACGTGGACTCTTCAACGGCGTATGCTCATGAATGGGACATCAATGGCATCACCATCAGCCTGTGGTGGAATTGCATTGCTCATAAGTGCGATGAAGGTTCTTGGACAATTCTTATTTGGACTGTATGTTTTAGTTGGTTTTACCTTGCAGTTTGCACACATATTCATAATTTATGATGTGTATGTTCTACATGCAGGCTGATGGAATTCCTGTGAGTCCATATAGTGTGAGGAAGGCTCTTGAAAACACATCTATTCCCATTGGTGGTTCACCTGAGGATAAGTTGTCCACTGGGCAAGGACTTATGCAAGTTGACAAGTGCGATATTTTTAAGTCTTTTCTTTCATGGAGTTTTTATTAAATGGTATTTATGAAAGATTTGTTGTTTTCTTAAATCAAATACTTGATGACAGGTGTTATGAATATATACAGCAGTCTCAAAATGTTCCAAGTGTTTGGTACCAGATAATGGTAAAGAAATCTGGAAAAACCAGTGAGTTTACATTCTCCCGGACATTTTACCTCCTCTCTTTGAGAAACAAGATGCAGGAAATTGGTGTCTTTTGACTTCCCATTGTTTGTTTGGTCATGCTTGTAAAAATAAAAAGGTCGCTGACATTCTGATATTTGTTATTGTTATAACACGTGTAAAATATGAAGCATTTGCAGTATTTGTAAGCTCTAAAACTTTTTGTTTCAATGGGGAACAAGGAGAAAAACGTTGGAAAGTTTCCCCTAATATTAATAAAGTAGTACCATTAGTATGATTAACAAAAGAATTCCCAGTAAAACTATCTTGTAACTGTAGCATGTCTACATGTTGCACGACACCTATAGGATATCATCTCCCTATACCACTTACATATGCGTGATCACACCATAAGGTTTATATTTGCTTGGTTTCCGTGGGGACATTTCACCATAAGGTTCATATCAATCTAACTGATAACTGAGAAGAATAGAATAATGGATCAAAATGAAATTGGTTTGCATGGCTAAATATTTGTAGCAGTGAATTGTAAATTGGATAAGATGTCTTTTACCTTTGTGCAAGTGCTGTATTAATCATCTCTTAATGCAATAAAACTGACAAGTTACAGAGTTAGTAGTGCTTAATTACTATTAGAGTGGGAAAAATAAAAAAAATTGAAGATGATTTACTTGTAAGAGCATGTACTTTAAATGTCAAAATTATATCCCTTTATATGATTGCTGATAGCAGATCCTTGGTCACGGGGCATCTACTTGCGGGAGGCTAAGGATTGCCAGCAACCTATGGAGGTGAGACCACTCTTACATTTGGTGTGCATTGATAGTTGTAGCATACTTTAAGTTTGTGAAATGGATTAAAGATAGGATTATGATAAAATAAATAACCAATGACAGATAGTTGGATGCATCTAATTTTCGTTCTGGGGCAGAACTATATGAATTTTTTTATTTGACAAACACTAATTTACATTGCTTTATAGGGTACAATAAAAGGAAAAAGTAGAATTTGCTGATATTTTGTTAGAAAATTGTTAGAGATTACAAAACTGATGAGTCTTGCGATTTTTCTTATGCTGGTAATTGTGCTTTCAGATTTCTACTTGTATATTGCATATATTGCATGTTTAATATCAAATCTATGCATATCTGAATGTCCTCATCTAGTGGAATAAGACTTTTGTTGTTGTTGCATTTGTTATCAATTAACAGAAATGTAATCTTTTGAACACTGAATTGGTAACTTTTTTTTTTAATTTTTTTTATTTTTATAATCTGCTGTACTTATGGACAGTGGACTGTGCAAGTTGATCCAAAATTTCATGAAGATGCCAACAAGCTTGACGAATTGGCTGTGTTTGAGGAGTTCATTGAATTACACTCATCAGATGAGACAATTGTGAAAGCCCCTGAATATCTACTGCTCACTCATAATGGCCGCACCTTCAAGTTAGTCAGCTATCCTTCATCATCATCATTCTTTAATTATCTGACACTTTCATATTTAGATAACTATAGAATTTAGTTAATCATTAGGCTCATTCATAATGTTATGTTATTGAAAAGTTCTGATTTAGGGATAAAATTACATTTATGTATGATTGATAGATATCTGAGAAAGAATAAGCAACTGAATTGTAATTGAAAAACTGAATTTTACATTTTTGAAAAAGTTATTTATAGCTGCCCTGATAACAAAGCTATTTATAGGCATTCATTCTTGCACATTACTGTACAACTGTACACTAATTTTTAATCATGTATTTACAGTAGTAGTCACATTATTTGTAGGAATCATGTTCAGAACTCTATAAAGTCAAATTAAACCCACGTGTGATTGAAAATTTTGGTATTGTGGGTACTCTAGATGGACAAGTTAATGTTTGATGACTGTATTAATGTAACCTAAATTATGATAACAAAAGTAGAAAATATGGAAATATAATTGGATGATTTGGATTGGATTACATTTACATGTTGTGTATGTGTAAATATATACACTTGTTTCTATGGAAACTGAGAGGAATGAAACCAAAAGGAGAAGATAGCATAGAAATACCAAATTTCCATTGCTTGTTTGAGAGAAGTAGGGAATTTTTTATGAGACCCACATATATAAATGTCCCCCCAAATTTTGACCTGAAAAGGAGAGGGAAAGATCTTTCTCAAAAAATTACATATTATATAACAAATTTTAAAATAATAAATAATTTATTGTGAACAAAAATAATGGAATATAATGTTTAATTGGTGTTAAACTTAGTTTTTTAACTGATATAAAAATATATTGCGTAATTATTCCATTTCATTCGTTTTTACACTCATGGAAACAAGTATTAAGAAATTTCTCCACTTTATGTATTTTCTATCTATCCAACCAAACAAAACAACATATCTTTTCTACTATTTTATTTTCTTTCTATCATTACTTTTTTTCTTTCTTCTCTATTTCACTTCTAGTCTAAACAGATTATTAGTGTGCATAGGGGTGGATATTAATAAAAAAATGATGATAGTGTTTAATTGTTTATATATGTATAACCATATAATTCAGACAGGGTTTGGATAATCCAAAATTTTTATTGACATTTCAATGCATATATTAAGTAATTTAAAAGTGAATTCTTCCTCTGAAACCACATTTTTAATAATAACAAAGTTATACATACGGTTAATATTCTTAATGTCTAGGTTAAAGATATTACGTATATGGCATGGGCATTCCATGAAAACATTGTTCATGAGCATATCTCTCTGCCTGAAATATTTGTGAAGCTTTGTTTATTTTTATGCTATCGTTATTTTTGTCATGAACAACTATAAGGGTCTATTTTGGACAAGTTTCTCTACTTGGGAGAGAAGATATGAAAAGAATTTAAATTAAATTCTCCATAAATTAAGATTAACTTATGTATAAGCTATTTTTTAGTTTTTCCAAATTTTTATTTTTAAAACATAAGCTAATTTTAATTTATGGAGAAGTCAATTTCAATTTTTTCTTCATATTTTTCTCCCCTACAAGTTCTTCTAGAGAAGCTCGTCCAAATAGGCCTTAGGTAACAAGAACTTTCAATTTTCAGTGACAAAACTAGGTAGCTGTTTAGGGGGAAAAAAAAAAAAATAGCCCCCATGGTACTTCCAAGGGAATATACATTATCTCAACTTATTATCCTTGAAATTGTTTTACTATAATTTCTAATCTTTCACATCCATCATTCTTTTCTGCTTAAGATAGTTTTCCTATCAATGATCATTCTAAATTACAATGAAGTGAATGAACAGCAACTAGTAAGAGAAACATGCACATAAACCAAGACATGTACTATATAACAGAGTTGATAATGTTTTGTCATGTTTTATTAGCCACTTACAAATTATATTCTTCTTTCAGCATAATTGTGGATCCTACCAATTTAAATGGTGGTCTGCATTATTTTGAGGTTTATGGTATTGACTACAAAGCACCATGGCGTGGTCCTATTTTCAGAGTTCCAATTACTGTAACCAAGCCCATGGCTGTAACTGACAGACCTCCTCTAGTTTCATTTTCAAATATGCTATTCCTGCCAGGTTCTCTTTTACCTTAGATTGAAAATGTTTCCAGAAATCTCTGCGCATTTAAAGCATTTATAACAGCGATCTTTAGTCCTACAACATGTCTTAATTTTTCCTTTCACCAGGCCAAGTAGAGAGGAAGTACATAGAAGTGCCAAATGGTGCATCTTGGATTGAAGCAACCATGAATGCATCAAGTTTTGATACGGTTAGAAGATTTTTTGTGCATACAGTGCAGGTACAACATGCAGCTTGAAGTTATTGTAGATTAAGTATGGAACTTCTTTTGACATGCTCACTATGTCTAGATATGTCCATTGCGAAGACCTTTTGCGCGGAGGAATGTGATAACTTTTTCTTTCCCGGCTGCCAAAAGCTTCACCTTTAGGGTAGTAGGTGGTCAGACATTGGAACTAGTGATAGCTCAATTTTGGTCAAGTGGCATTGGCAGTCATGAGACCACCAGGGTGGATATTGAGGTAACAGGATTCATGTCAGTGCAATGAAGTTATTTTCCCTTCACACATATGTGGGTAATTTTTGCTCCCAAAAATTTATTTCTCCTGTTTTTTTGTATTGGCCAAACTAATGATTATTTTGTTTCCCATTCATTCAGTTAGTTGTCTTTAGAATGTATCTAAATTCCTTTATTACACCATCTTATTTATTTTTATAATGGCTACCAAGAGTTTTGTTCCGTGTGTGGCACTAAATGTGGTGGGGATTTTAACCTTTTGTTTTGGATTTTGGATTATAAGAATAAATTTACTAGGAGGAAAGGAGTGCAAGAAAATAAGATTTCCACCATAAACAAGAGAAGATGCTAAAGATAAAGCTTATAACATTATTACAAGAGATCTCTCCAAGCCCTTTCTGCATAACAAGGAGATTCTTGGAGTACCCGTTGTACTGAGAACACTGAGAATCTGAAGAGATGCTAACAAGCAACCACCTCCTAAAGCTTTCCTCTACAGTCAGATAGTAACCTACTATCTCATAATAACATATGGCATCTAACTTTCTGGGGTTTGATTGGCATCATCAACTGAAATTTAATCTCGATTGATATGCAAGATGGCCAGTTATGTCCCTTTTAAATTAATAATTAAAGAAAAATACCTAAATTAATTATAAATGACACCTTCTGTCCAAAGGGAAGTTAGAGGCCAATGGTCTGCAATGATCTGCGTAGCCAGTAGCCACTGTAGTGAACATTACTTCTTTGATATGAATGGTTGTATGAAAAGTATCATGCAGTACATCAATTAATTTTCAAGCGGAGCATAATTTTCTATCATTTTCAACCTAATGATGCTTATGATTTGCATATTTTCCCCATTTTTTTTAGCTTATGCAGTTTAAGTAGATTTCTATTAATAAGTGGAAAAATCAAGCACACCCTTATAAAGCATCAAGATGAACTTTCTTTGTAATTCATATTTAAAAAATGTTTGTTAGTGTGTGTTTATGAAGAAATAAACCCTCCTTCAAGCCCAACACCTTTTGCAACTTGACCTTGCATACTGTTGGACGTTATTGTTTTCTTTTGATTGTAATTTTTCTGATAACTTCTGTTCAAAGAATTGAATGGGAAAGTTCCATTGATTTTTCATTGAAAGATACAATCTTGCTTATTTATATAAAATTTTAGGTTATGTTTCATGGTATAAAAGTCAATCAAGAGGAAATTGTACTGGATGGGAGTGAAGCACCAATCAGAATTGATGCTGAGGCGCTACTGGCATCTGAGAAACTTGCACCTGTAGGAATTCTAAATAAGGTTATCTTGTAAAATTCAACTTCTTTTTGTACTATTCCTTTATACTTGTGATGTGGGACAGTAATGAGCTTTGAACTTATTCTCTTAATTTATGTTAAACGATGCAGATAAGGGTCCCATATCGACCAATAGATGCTATGATTAGTTCACTTTCAAGTGATCGTGACAAACTCCCCTCTGGAAAGCAGATACTGGCATTGACGTTAACGTGTGTAGTTATACTTTCCATTATCTGCTTAATTTATCTTTGCATTGTTTAGATGACATGATCTCAGTATTCTGATTTCAGATACAAAATCAAATTGGAAGATGGAGCTGAAATAAAACCTCAAATACCATTTCTAAATGATCGGATATATGATACTAAATTTGAGTCTCAATTTTACATCATTTCCGATTCAAACAAGGTATTCATTCCCATATTTAATTTCTATTTTTCTTTTAAAGATTAAAGTTTGAGGGAAGGGGGAATAGACTTGAACTATGCAGGGAATAAAAAGTAATTTTATTGATAACAATCACATAATTATATTCTTAGCTAACAATAAACTTTTAATAAGAAAATAAAATATACTTTTTTCGGTACGCTCATGAGTCTTACATCTCTTAGGAGTTTAGGTCAAGGGTAGTTTATATACACACCCTTCTTCTATCCTTCATACCTTATTTATATCTAAACAACACCTTATGTAATTAACTAACTCATTAATATGCTAACTATCTTACTAACTTCTCCTTCCCCTTATATCCTAACAATACACCCCGCCTAAAAATCAACCTTGTCCTCAAGGTTGTATAGTAGAAACTTGATCCCATTGCTCATCCTCATTATCATGATCTTCATTTACCCTTCCTGTTTGCTTGTGATGTCTCTTTTTGGTATAATGAGAACCAGTGGCTATTGCATTCAAATTCAGGTCAGGTGGCTTGGGTGGTGGTGGAAATGAGGGTGAATTTTGTATAACAGCCTTCAAACCTTCCTTCTACATTGACACCATTGGCAAGTTGTGATCCAGAGAAGCAATGAAATTTAATGTTAAAGGATCACCAAGAAAATTAAAATTCTCAAATTCTAATGTCATTGTTGTTCCAACCACCTTCACCATCAAATATGGATCCAACAACGATTCATGATTCTTAATATGGAAATCCATAATCTTCACAGTCTTTATTGATGTAGCAACAACTTCCTTTGACATAATCTTTGCTTTTCTTGCTAAATTCTCTTCATTTGTGGTTTCTTCTTAACTGTCAAGGGTATGATACTTGATTAATGACTCTTCTTCTTTATTTCTATTTTTTTATTTCAAGAATAGAAAAGGGTCATCATCCCTCTCAAAACTGTCACTCTGAGTCAAATTCCCCTTCTATGCTTTCAGCAAATCTGGGTAGTTCCATCTTTCTTGGCCAATAACTAATCTCTGCTGCAGTGCATTTTGACCCGCTTCCCTCCATACTATTTTTTTCTTGCTCAACCAAATGTGGATCACCCTCTTCATACACTTTCAAGAACACTTTGGAAGTCTCCATTATTTTGCTGCATGTTTTAATCTTGGTTTGCTCTTCTTGCTTTATGGTAGTCAATCTTTCAAAGATGTGGCTACCATAGGTATCTTTGAATCTTTTTATCAAAGCTGTTGAAAAAGATTTTCAATCTAAATTCGAGTTATCTTGATATCAATAATAGAACCAATGCATTGTCACACCCTCCATGCTCATAAATGCATGTTGCAGCTTATCAAAAGAATCAATTTCATTTACCTCAAAGAATTTTTCAGCCCTAGCAATCCAACCAATTGGATCACTTCCATCAAAAGTTGGCAGCTCCACCCTCTTCATCTAGTGACGTTGCACCTCTTCTTCCCCATCATCCGAATCAGATTCCTCATTAATCACCATCCTTTCTCCTCTTCTTTCCCCATTTACAGAATTTTCACCTTTCTCCGAGTTTCTTTCTTTTTCCTTGAAGTGTTTCAACAAGTCTTTGATTTCTTGAAAATTATCTTGCATTTCCAAGATGATCTTCCCATGCTCGCTGACCCATATTTCCAATGCAACAATTTTTCCTTCCATGATTTCCCCTTTTTCGGATCCGGTAGGTCGGACCAATTGTTAGGAATCAAGAATTAAAGAAAAAAAGAAAAAAAAAGTTTCTTTATTGAATAGAATGAAAAGACCAAGAAAAGGAGAAAACTCTCCTCCAAGGGTTTCCCCTTGAGAAAGGATTTCTCCTTTTACAAAGAGCTAATGCTCAATTTACAAAAAATATCCACAACCTTCTCCTATCCTTCACACCCTATTTATATCTATTTATATCTAAACAACACCTTATGCAATTAACTAACTCATTAATATGCTAACTATCTTACTAATTTCTCTTTCTCCTTATACCCTAACACCTTCACACATAATTTGAGCATAAACTCAAAATTTCATGGGAACACACCATGGTTTTAAATCTAATCATTACTAAGAAGTATTCTACTAGCTTGAGTTTGGTTGTTGAGGATTATGGCTCATTTTTTGTGACTTACATGTGCCAGTGAGACTCTGGTAGATGATGTACACCTTGGGTGCTTCTAGCATTGGGTATTTAGGTTTTGTGTGTTCAAGGGAGTGTGCTTCTAACGATAGTGTCACCGGTATGAAAGGCGATGTCTTGTGGTGATTGATAGTGAATAGGGAACACCTAGAGTTTACTCAATGAAGGAAGCGGTCGTTAGGGTGTCACAATGAAGATGCCTGGATGTGATCGCAATGAAGGAAGCTAGGGTTGAAGTGTGGAAGGAAAGTCCTTCAAGATTGGGAGCTATATACGAATAAAAAGATTGAAATCTATGTTATTTTTTTGTCAATTGTCTGCAAGGGAATTGAGTCCTTCTAACCTAGTATTTACATGGAAATGCCCTGCTATTATTTACGGGGAAATACAAATGACGCATGTTGAATATCTCATGTCATATTTAGAACATGCCAAATATGTTCCAACAGTAAGCTTCTCGTAATTTGTTTTCATATTTATCCATTTTGATTATAGCAAGTATATTCAAGTGGAGATGCCTATCCGAATTCTACAAAACTTCCCAAGGGAGAATACAATTTACAACTGTATTTGAGGTACTACTCTTTCTTAGCATATATACGGGATTAGAAATAATGTTTGTTTTGTGGTGCCTGCTTTTTAGTTAGAATAAATAAACTTAGAAAATTCTAGCTGTTCTAAGGACTTGAAGGTTTAGTTCTTAGTGCTTGCATAAGAAAACTGAAGTAATATTTTCCTTAGTGTAATATTTTAGGGTTTAAAAAGATTGATAACTAAAGCTGCATCAAACATGGCCCTATATACATGTTGGAAAACCTTTGGGGGTTGTGTTAATTACAGCCTCAAGGATGGTGGTTTGGTCGATCCACTAGACATGTCTTAAAGAGAACTTGTAAAGTTTAGAAACTACTCACCTTTCAAGTTGGTTTATATGGGTTGGGTTAGGTCCTAAAACCAAATTTTAAAAATACTCATTATAATTTATTATTTCAGGCATGACAACGTGCAGATTTTGGAAAAGATGAAGCAGCTGTTGTTATTCATTGAGCGAAATTTAGAAGAGAAGGTAGTGAAGTGCATCACATTCTGCAAGACCGTGTATCCCGTCCGTGACTGAGTATATTTTTCCATAATAAGCTAATCCAAACATGCAGTAGAAATATTACTACATGAATTAAAATACAGAGAATTAGATGAAGCTTCTCATTTGGTCAGTTCTTCCTAAATTTGATTTTTATTTCTTAGGAGTCTTAATGTGATCTCATAATTAACTTACATATCTTGAATGCTTGTGGTGGAGGATATAAAATTTAAATGCCTCATCAAAGCTCAGCTCACTTATTTGATTCCTTCTATATATTTATTACCATTTACTTTTGTCTTTATTTCTAGGATATCATTCGATTATGCTTTTTCTCTGAACCTGATGCTCCAGTGATGGGAAATGGTTCCTTTAAGTCCTCAACGTTAGTTCCAGGGTATGTAACTGGTTTATAGTCCCTACCTAGCTCCTTAAGGTTTAAATGTTAAATTGTGTTGTGGTACTGATGTTTGCTTATTGATAGTATAAAAGAAGGATTTTATCTTGGTCCTCCACCAAAAGACAAACTTCCTAAGGTTTATTGTTTTCATTGCTTAACCTTGTAGGTATCTATCTCCATTGGAGTATTAAAATTTAATAACTTTTGTAGTATTATTTCGACAGAACTCTCTACAAGGATCTGTGTTGGTGGGATCAATATCATATGGGAAACTATCATTTGCTGGTCAACATGATGGTAAAAATCCAGAAAAGCATCCTGTGTCACACCGGGTTTCTTATATCATTCCCCCAAATAAGGTTATTATCTGTTTTTGCACCTTAAGGTCTTGCGTTGCTCTGCTATTGTACAATATGTGCTGATTTGAACAAGCACCAACCCTCATGTATCAACCATTATAAAGCTATACATTAGTGTCTAATCATACTGTCCTATTACCTTCTGTTGAAAGGTCGATGAGGACAAGGGAAAAAATTCTTCCTTATTTTCCAAGAAGACAGTTTCTGAACGCTTAGAACAAGAGGTATGCAAATACTCGGCAGAATAACTTCCTTGTCTTTTTATTCCATCATATATTTTACTTATGGGTCTTGCTTTTGGCCTGACTGAAAATGCATCTATTATATTTAATTTTGCTTAGGAAAGTTTTACAAATTAAAATGGGTGAGCCTAAGCATGTCTACTGTTATCTAATTCAATATTTTAAATCAGGTTACTGTTTTAGTTGAAATTTTGTGTAGACCTTATTTTTCCATCTCTCCAAAATCCATAAAGCATTCTTTTACAGTTCTGATTTGTCAGAAAATAGACACTAAAGATTTCAGATTGTATTCTTCTGTCATAATGTACTTTTAAGTTGGCCTTGACTTGTCCATCAGGTACGAGATGCAAAAGTAAAAGTGTTAGGGGGTCTAAACCAAGGAAGCGAAGAAGAGTGCTTAGAATGGAAGGAGTTGTCTGCCTCGCTCAAAGTCAGTATATAATTCTCTCTCTCTCTCTCTCTATATATATATATATATATATTTTTTTTTACTGTTATTGAAAACACTATTCTGCTGTTTATCCTCTATATTATAGTTTTAAATTAAATAATTGCAAAATTTATGTTTCCCTTGCAGACTGAATATCCAAAGTACACACCATTACTTGCGAAGATTTTAGAAGGTTTAGTTTCTAGAAGTTATATCAAAGACAAATTTCTTCATCATGAAGAGGTACACATTGTTGAAGTCTATTGTTTTACTATTATTTCCTCCTTCCCTCTCTCTCTCTCTCTCTCTCTCTCTCTCTCATTTTCCTTTACAATGGTTCTTTTGATGAATTTAGTGTTGATAGCATTGTTCAACTGAGTAACGTGTGAATGATATAAAAGGCTCATGCTTTAACAAGTATGACTACTCTTTGCAGATAATTGATGCAGCAAATGAGGTTATTGACAGTATTGATAGAGAAGAGTTAGCAAAGTTTTTTTCACTAAAAAATGATCCAGAAGATGAGGAAGCAGAGGTGCTTTCCATGTTCCCTATGCTTTTAGTTATCCATGTCACTGACATGGCATGTGAGTTTAATTTGTTCAAAATATTTTGCAATATTTTTTTTACTTTAATTTTTATAATTAATTAAGTTGGTTGTGTAATTTTTTCTCTGAAATGATGACATGATAGGGTAAACAAACATATCTATACCATGATAGTGTATAAAATGTCAAAGACAATCGTTGTCAGCTAATTACTGTGGAAGTTCCTTCCACTAGACAATGGATTTGGTACTACATTACTAACACGATGGATATTCAATGGCAATCAATGATATTTTAATCCCTCTGTAGAAAATCAAGAAAAAGATGGACTCAACCCGCGATCAGTTGGCAGAGGCACTTAACCAAAAGGGGCTTGCACTGGCAGAAATTGTGTCTTTAAAGGTTAGAGCTTTTATTTTCTTTAAAGCAACGATCGTAACTTGTCCACACATTTAATGCAGGATTTTTAAAATTAGAGAACTTAATGAAAAGATATAACGAACTTAATCTAAGTTTTGTTCATTGAAAAAGGTGTTATGTAGTTTATCTTGAACACTTGTTTAACCTGGTAGCTGTTTAGATCTGTTAAAATCCCTCATTGCTAGGTATATAGCCAATAGTAATTAATGATTAAAAAATCCACCCTATTTGACCTAGCTTCTGACGTTCAGTTAGGCCTAGTCCATTCCCAACACTAACATGGCATTGGAGCATACAAACTCCATGCTGCTTATATCTAATCCTGCGCATAAAGAGGGTGTCTAAAGAGCCCATGTAACATGGGTATATATGGTCAGAGTACTGAGTTAGCTTTTAGGATTGAGTTGAGCCCAATCCATACTCGATTCGAATAAAATCAACATTTGATCTTATAGATATACTTAGTAGTTACACCAAGATTAGGAAATATCCTTGTGCTCAGGTAGCCGTATATTTCCCCTCTCAAGTCATGGATGTCGTGTAATGTAATAGTAAATGCTACTCTTCTCGAGTTTTGACTTATGTTCGATCATGTAAAACTGCAATTTTTGCCTCCTTGTGTTTGGTTATTATGATGTTACTATGTTAGAATAAGCCAAAGATTTCCATTCCAATATAGCAGTAGTGTCACTTAATCATTGTTTATCAAATAAAAGTTGGCATACTTGTATATTGTCAAAGGAGGTAGATGAGTCCTTGGCTTCGGTTGCAACAGAAGGTGCAAAACAAGACGTTGAGAAAACTGATGAGCAATCCAAGGATGAGGGCGTTCATCCAGACTTGTTTAAAGAGAACTTCAATGAACTGAAGAAATGGGTTGATGTCAAGTGCACAAAATATGGAATCCTCTTGGTGACAAACGAGAGGCGTAATCAAAGGCTTGGGACAGCATTGAAGGTATTTTCCTAAGCTAAAATCTTGTCTTATGCCGTTTATGACCCTCTTATTAAGTTCTAATCTAACAAAATACTTAGTTTCCTTACTCCTTGTCATATAGGATTCTCTAGCCAATATTCATCTCCCCTATCCCCCAAACTCCTCTTGTTGACACAAGTTATGTCTCAAACTCCTAACACATACAATTGATGATATACTTTAGTATTCCTAAAATATTCTTTCAAGATTCCAATGTTCATCTCCCTCCCAAAAAGGGATTGCAACAAGCATATTTTTGAGTTGCGCAATTTTGGTGAAATAGTAGTGCTATCTGTTCCGGTGGATGCCTGGTATCTGTATATGGTTGAAGATAATCATGGCACCACTGCCGAAGTGGTGAGTGTATAAACAGTGGCTGTTTGTTGCTTACCAGTAATATCGATTCCTTTCTACCTTTTTTGAAAGTGTCTTTTATTTTGACGATCATAGACCTTTAGGAAAGTCTTTTTTCTGAAGTATTGGTCAAGAAAATAAACGCAGAAAGTTTTTATTGGCAAATGAAGTTTTTATTACATCATAGTCACAGTTTAACATTTATTTAAGTTATCAGAAGCATTTATACATTTCATGCCATAACAATTATCATTAAGGTATTGGTTAGGAGGGTCCAATAAAGTACACTAATCATATGCGAACCTTTGTTTCCCCGAATTCAGGTCATTGGCAAATGAAGTTTTTATTACATCATAGTCACAGTTTAACATTTATTTAAGTTATCAGAAGCATTTATACATTTCATGCCATAACAATTATCATTAAGGTATTGGTTAGGAGGGTCCAATAAAGTACACTAATCATATGCGAACCTTTGTTTCCCCGAATTCAGGTTCTGAATGACATCATTCAAGATGATCCCGAGTCTGCCAAGAAGAAATTCTATGAACTAAAGCTCTCTTTGCTTGAGGAAATTGGATGGAGTCATTTTTGTACATATGAGAGGGAATGGATGCTGGTGCGTTTCCCCCCAAGTTTGCCCCCTTTCTAGGCTCTTCCCGTTGTAAAGTTTTTGAATTGCAATGCAAAGAGTTGTCCTTTTACTTGGTTATTTATTGCTATGACAACAATTGATGCAAGTGCCTGATAATCCTTGGGTGTGGATCACACATCAAGGCATGCATTCCCATCCCCTCTGACATTGGTAATTACAAAACTAAGTTGGTTTTCAGTTCTTTCTTTGTATGTATTCTTTGGTTAGAGACCTCTGAATTCAAGTATTACTTGCAGTTTAGACTAATCCAACCCAAACTGCGTGGACATTACAATTAAGCTCTGTTTTGCTTGGAATATTACATTTAGAAGTATATGTAGAGTGAATGTGAAGTAACCCCTCATTAAGGAAATAAAAGTAAAAAGCATTTACTAAAAATGATATTTGAAAACACTAAAGTCATACAAGGATCGTCCTTTCCTATTTTCTTGCTGCTTTGACGAGACATTAGGAATATGCTTAAAGAGTGGCTGCCAACCTTGATAAGCTACTTGCCAAGTAACAGTGAATCTTATTGATCGTCTTTTCAAAATTTTATAACTTACATAAATATGTCTCACAAATCTAATCATTATTCTTAGAGTTTTTTTAGTTTACATTATTTATAATTTTGACTTTCTTAAATTTAATAATTATTAAATATATCATATTTACATATTTGATTTTTCATATTTTCATTTTTTTATTTTTTTTACATTTATTTATTGGTAGTATATTATTTGAAATCTTCAAAATTAATGATAATATTCACTGGTGATAACGAGTGTCTTAAAATTAATGTAACAACAATTATCATCGTTAAAAAAATGTTATAATTAAATTAGCACTGTTAAGTTTATTATTTAAATTATTTACTCAGTGTGAATTAGTATTTTTCTTTCTTACATTCAAAATTAGAGTTTTCGTGAATAGGTTTTCATTGTTATTTATAATGCGCTCTTTTAATTAATTCAATTTAAAAAAAATTAGTTAAGTTAGTTTATATTTAAAGTTAAAGGAGTAGGTATTCATGATTAATTAACATTTTCAAATTAGGTTAGTAAAGAGAAATTTTGTGTCGTCTACTTTAAATATTTGTTAAATTTTTAAACAATCAATTAATTAAGGATTTTTAAGAAACAAAATAATTAATTCATCATTCAACTACAGTTGGATTTTTTTATTAAAAAAGTAAAATAGTTATTGATATGAATCACATGGGTGATTTAGGATCTTTAAGGTTAGAACCTCTTGTAGAAAATTTAGGAATTTAGTGATAAGGTGGAAGGAAAAAATCACTCTTTTCAAGGAAGATAACTCACAAAGGATGTGAAAGTCTTTTAATACAGTCATATGTTCTTGAATTACTCAAGAACTTAAGAGAATCACTCTTACTAAGATAAAAGAGATGAACTCTAATATTTTTAAAAATAAAACTCAACTTGTTATTTCTGATAAAAAAAATGGTTCAGCTTATAAAGAAACTTTGTCATCAGAGTTACAAATATTCATTAAAGGAAAATAAATGCTAATAATTATTTATTAACCTAGGAATTGAAAACTACTTAATGACTGATTATAACTGAAATTGTGTCATCCAAAAGTCAATCAGCTACACACCCTCTTAGTCTCTCAAAGATAACTAAATTTTCAATTGGATCCTTATTACAACTTGCAATAAAACCAAACTAAATGCTATTAATTGATTAATCCAAAACACAATTTGGTCAACTAACAATACTTGTTGAAGAGCTTCATTTGCTTTCCTTACTCTAACTCTTATCATAGGTCATGTTCATATCTTTCTCTCCCTCTTGAAAAGGATTTGTCTTCAAATTGGATTTGACATCTACATAAAAAGAGATAAGTCTGATAAATTTAATGTAGAACTAACATTATACTCACTTTTTATGGTTAAATAGTTCTCCCTCACTTCAAGTGTTTCACTGACGCTTCTTTTTTTTCTCTCTTTTGTTGAAGAAAATTTTCTCTCATTTTCTTTTTATCCTTCTCTGCCATCAATTTGATGTTCAAACCTTTAAACCGGGACTCTGATACCAACTGATATGAATCACAAAGAATGATCTAGAATCTCTAATGTTAGAACCTTATAGGAAATTTAAGAATTTAGTGATAAGGTGGAAGAAAAAAATCACTATTTCCAAGGAAGACAACTAACAAAAGATGTGAAAGTATTTTGATACAACTAAATATTCTTGAATCACTCAAAAATTTAGGACCCTTATTACAACTTGCAATAAAACCAAATTAAAGCCTATTAATTGATTAATCCAAAACACAAATTGGTCAACTAATAATACTTGTTGAAGAGTTTCATTTACTTCCATTGCTCTAATCTTTATAATAAATCATATTTACATATGTTATTATCGTAGAATCTTCTCCAATCTCATTCAAAATGTTACTATTATTAAGAAAATGCTCATTATTATGAAAAATTACGAAATAGATAAATAAAGAAGTACTTCTCACATTGATACAGTAGACCTAGTTTTTTTTTCTTTTATTTTAAGAATCTTCCATTTAAAATATTTCTCAGGGAAAATTTTTCATAAAGTAAATTCGGTTTATATATAAATAAATTGGTAAAAAAAATCTTCCATAAAAAAAGCTTTAAAAAAATAAAATTTCATATTTGTTCTAAATTTTATCTTTTAATTTATGTATAAATTAATTTTCATTTACAAAAAAATATTTTTTTTCTAAATTTTAAAGAAATTTGTCTAAATATATAATGAGTGTTGTCTTTTTGGAGTCCAAAAGGCTATGCATCCCAAAAACATTCGAAGCACATAAAAATTGAACTTTTATTAATGCATATATTCATATAGGCACTTTTTGGGAAAATTTATTCGAAGTACCATCCTTATTTTATATGCTTTTTCAATTAATTAAAAATTTCATTTCTAACTTACTTTAAAAGTAACTTTAACTACCATGTTAATAAAAGTATAGAGTTGATATATAGGATGCATCTTTCACTCTACCCTTAAGTTTGTGTCATATCAAAAGTTTTGCTCCACGTAAAGTGACTTCAATTATTATCATTAAGGATTTTAAAGTTTACTTATCCTTTAACATCTCATAGATGCTACTTTAATAAATACTATCACATCAAAAGTGTATTTTGACATGTGTTTTCTGAAGTTCCAATTAACGTATGTTGTACAAAAAAATTAAGAGAATATATTTGTTTGCACAATTCTGTTGTTCTACCATTGTAGAAGAATAATAAGAATAAGATTATGAATAAAACAAAGAAAAATAGTATCATACAAATAATTCAAAATAAATTATTAATTTTATCTTCTTCTTCTTCTCATTCTTTCTCATTACACATATTATTTTATCTCTTTTATTTCTTTCATATTCTCTTCTTTCTCCTTATACACCCTCCCAAACACGGAACTTAACTTTTCCATTTTCCTAAAAACACAAAGTTTCTCTAAACCATGAGAAGCCCCATTATAGTTTAAATTCTGCTACTAAGTAAACAAGTAAAAAAGAATATTAATCAACCTCCATATTCATCATTATTATTGCCATTTTTTAGGTTAAAGAAAATCCGAGCCAAGAGCCTAGAAGGAGAGTTCTATTCTAAAAGCATGCACTCACTTTTTCTTTTTATCTCACGTCACTCTCTCACCACTCTCTTTTCTTTTCACTCCCATTAAACCTAAAATTGGAGTAAGTTTTTTATTCTTCATTTTTCATGATCTATATGAATACACGTTGACATTGGACAAACCAAACACACACACACACACACATATATATATATATATATATATATATATATATATATCAAATCCCACTTAAGAATATATCAACTTTCAACACGGAAATCAGAAGACTCCTTGTGTTATATTCTTCATTAACATTATATGCATGCGTGAATCTTGTTTTAAATTTTCACAATTCCTTCATTTTATATACACTCTTTTTTATGTGGACGGAACAAAGTTATACATACATATATATATATATATATATATATATATATATATATATATATATATATATATATATATATTTAACGAAGTGCTTATTTAAAAAAAAAAAAGAGTATAAAATTATTTATAGTTTCTCTGTAATATGAGATCAATCTTTGCAGCTATTTCATCTTAATTCATAGTTGAGTTAAATCTTAGTGCGACATAAAATGATTATAGTTCAAAGTCAAAAAACTTCAAAAGAAAAAAACAAACTATAATTAAATAAGAAAAATCATTTTTATTTTTTAGATATAAAAATAACAAGCTAATTCAAAAAGTGACAGTGAAGGGTCTATTCAAACATTTGAAATTAGGTCAACCAAGATGGGCTTTTAGTTAACCACATGGTTTATTGGAAAGTAAGAAAATAAGAAATGTGAAGCATAAGGTGCGCAACTGCATGAAGAAAATAATAATAATAATAATAATAATAATAATAATAATAATAATAATAATAATAATAATAGATTGTATATATAATAGTATATTTGGATTATATATTTTTATCATTAAATATAGATTTGTTATTCATTGTAAAAGTATTTACATATAACATAAATAGATAGAGAAAGAATAATTTTTTTAAAATAATATCTATTAATTATAATTAAAATTTGAAATAATCTTTTGTTTTGTTAGTTTATAAAATACTAAACATTTAAATATTTTTCTTAAATAAAGCATTGATGTCGAATCTGATACATATAGGTATATATGAATACGAACACGAGCACTAAATAAGATTAAATATTGTTGGATTGAATATGAATTGGGACACGAGTCTTAGCACATTTTTCCAAGGCTAATTTAATTTTCACCTATTATTTTATATATCTGATCATGTAGATAGAGAAGGAAGCTTCAATGAGTTGATTATGGTGGATAAAATTTGAAGAGAAGGTTCGAAATAAAAAGATTAAGAATGAGTGCGTATGAGAGAGAAGGGGTGCCTCTACTTTAATAAAGAGCATTTGGCAGATACAATATAGGATTGGAGATGAAGTGGGTAATATGAGTTTGTCGTGATGTTAGATCCGACTCATGCATTCATTTGTTTGGTCGAAACGTTGTCAGATGTCAATATCATTCCACCTATCGTCACTTCAAATATAGTTTTGTGTGTTTGTAAAGTTTGTTGTATATATAACATAAAGTAGGGTTTCATAAATGTACAGATCAATATTCTGATAGATAGGTTCCCATAAATATAAATCACAAGTGTAGAGTGGCGAGGGAATTAATCCAGATTCTTGGAAACTGTTATTTTACAGTAGGGTTAAATTTAATAAGTGGTATAGGGTTTTCTAAAGGGGGTGAACTATGAGTGGAAGTCCATGACTTGGCCGTAGGGAAAGCATGATGGATGGTGAATGATTGTAACCAGGGGAAATCTTAAAAGAGAAGGTAGAGAGAAGGAGTGTTAACACAATCTTGTACTCCATAAAGGTCAGATTCCTACCAACACACATCCTCCCTCCAAACCCAAAAGGCAAATAACCCATCTTGTGCTTGCATCCACCATTCACATCGTCCATGAACCTCTCTGGCCTGAACTCATTTGCATCCTCTCCCCATAATTCAGGGTCGTGGTGCATGGCCACCACATCTATCCACATGTTGGTTCCATTTGGCACTGTTTTGTCATCAACTTTAATGTCTTCTCTTGCTTGCCTCTGCACATTTGGTGCTGGAGGGTACAGTCTTAGAACTTCATTCATAACCCATTTCATCTGCATCCCAGAATTTTCAATTCATTCATTAATTAACTATCTTGTATGAAAAAAGAAGGTCCTTTAAAGTAATCCTAGTAATATCCGAAAACATAGAGTCTACATTATACCATGTGCTGTTTTTAATCAATTTATTTATTACAAATGGAAAGAAAGGAAAGAGACCCTACATATATATGTAAAGTAAATGTTGTAATCAAGTGCCAATTATGAAGATACACCACGTCAGGGTTGGAAAGGCACCCACTTTAATGTAAACTAAGATAAAGTTAATTAGAAAGAAAGTGACACTTTGTTCTGTGAAATTAGGTCGTGTTTTGTATGGTATGTGGATGGTATCTCAATTCTCATGCTTTATTAGATTAGGTCACAGGGATAGGGAGGTACATATTTTGTCTGCCACAAGATGCCCAAATATATGTATGTATTCAAGTATCCAATGAAATTAAAAGAACAAATAATAATCTAAAAAAAAATGTTTCAGTTACCACGTACTATGTCGTGTAGACGTGGACATTTTCTTTAATTTTTTTTATCACACGCCAAATTAATCAATACAAATGTTTTTTTTTTTAGGAAAATAATTATATATATTGTATCATAAATAGCATTCTAGTATATGTATTGTGAACAATTAATTTACCTTTTTTAAACCAGCAAGCATAGAGATATCAAGTTGTTCGGTGTTCCCCAGCACGTCTCGTATCTCGTCTCTCAACTGGTTTTGCCAATCTTCATGCATGGCTAGAAGCAGCAAAGTCCAGGTGATGGCAAGTGCTGTGGTTTCATGGCCTCCGAAGAAGAAGGTCTTGCATTCATCAACCACTTCTTGCGATGTTAACGTCTTCCCCAACTGCCTATCAACCTGGTGATTTTCTTGCAGCAACAGACCTAACAAATCTTGTTGAGAATTTTTCGTCGGTGACTTCTTCCGAGATTCTATGATGGACAACAAAAGCTCATCGATTTCTTTCCCAAGTTTCTTGGCCTCTAACGTTTTGTTTACGTTGAAATACTTGCCAAAGGGAACACCCACATATCGATTGGTCTTAAAAAGTGTCATTTGCAAGGCTCGTAATTTGTCGAAAACATCTCTTGCATTGTCGTCTTTCATGCCAAAACTTGTTCTTGCTATGATTTCTCCAGCTGTTGCTATAATCTCTCTTTCCACGTCAATCTCAGAGTTTCCAGATTTTATTCGGGTAAACCATCGGTCTATCATTTGATTCGTGGAATCAACCATCATCTTTGCCATGTCCTGTAGATAAATGCAACATCTAATCAGAATATATGCTTGTGGCCAAAGCAGACACCAAAACGTTTGACGTCAAGAAAGGAACAATAGAATAGAATATTAATTGAATTTGTTTGGTGATACTTTAATTTTGGAATATCTTTACATGGTTATATTTTATGTTTTGTTCATGGATTAGAATCTCTTTTCTTTTTACCTCACTCGTGAAAAACATATTAACTGTATTATGTAGCAAAAGTGCAAAACAAAAGGAAATGATCCACAACATTTCATATATAATTGCATGAGGACTCTTCAAATTACGGTACCTTCAAGTTAATGGGATTGAACGCGGGGGCAACAATGTGCCTGTGACGAACCCAATCGTTGCCCTCAACCATGACCAAACCACTCCCAAACATGGGGTCTCTGTCAGTTCTAAACACACTTGGTTTTCCCCATCTCTTGGCCAACACCACCGTCGACATTTTCTTCAAGAACTCTGGCTCTGCAACGTACAGGAATGGCTCCGTGCCCAACCAGTACACGAAAACCTTACCTACACAAACAAAACCAAAATGCATCTTTAACAAAACCTTGCTAGCTAGCTCCATGCAAATATATCATATATGTCTTCAATTCTTCATGAATCATGAATATATATAGAGTTGAATGGACTGAACATATAATTTTACTAAGAGGTACATTTAAACACAGTTGCTTATGTTTGTGTGGGAAAACAAACAAAGGAAAAAAATGAATTGATATATGACATTGTAGGCTTACCATGTGATTTCTGCCAGCTAGAAAAGTAGGGGAAAACGTTAGAGTGTATATCATGAGTGAGATTTGCGGATGCAACTGAGGATTGAATGTTATTCTTTCTTTTCATCTCTTTAATGTTTCCAAGGGGGAAACTTGGGATTGGCCCTCCCAACCCACATTTCTTAAGCTTCTTAAGTGTTTGGTTAGGGAAAACCCACCAAGAAAATGTTAGTATCAAGAGCAAGAAGAGGCAAAGTGCTGCCAAGAAGGCAACAAGAACCACAGCTAGCCCTAGAAACTCCATCTCTCTCTCTCTCTCTCTCTCTCTCTCTCTCTCTCTTTGTATTTCTGTGTTATAAGCTGTGTAGCACTATATCTCTTCTGTGTTTATCTATCTCAAGGTTCGATATAGTGTTTGGTTGTGTTGTTGGAAGCAAAGTGCTGTACAGGTATTTATAGAAGGCACTCGAGTAGTAGAATCCGTGGATTTGACTGTGTAAACGAGTAGAACATTTATGATTACTATATTTTGCAACCCTTTGAACCTTTTGACCCTTTCATTATTTTTGAATATTTTCTTTCTTTTTCGGTTCAACTTTAGTTGTCGTGTCAAACGAATATTTATCGGTCGCATTTTTTGTTTCTGAACATTTTCGGCTGGAACTGGAGGACTGGACCACAACTTTTGTTTATCAGAGGCAAATTGGAATTGAGATAAATTTGAAAAACAAAAGGGATTGAGATTCTTGCCACAACGGTTGACCACTATTCTTTTTTCTTTTATCACATGCAATATATAAGAGCTATCTCCAACATTCAATATTTTAGTTCTTACAATCCTTCAAATTATAAAATTTTTACTTTAACATATGTTCAGCCATTTGAGTCTTTATTTTTGTGACAGAGTAATAATTTTTTTACCATTCGGTTGAACAATCATTTGTGAATACCTTTTCATTCCAAACATTTCATGAAACTCTATTCATTTTATCTTATATATATATATATATATATATATATATATATATATATATATATATATATATATATATATATATATATATATATTTATCTCTCTAAATGTCTAGCTTGTTCATTTTTCTTTTTCCTGTGATTTCAATATTTAAAAAGCATTATTCATTTATTTGACAATGTAAAATATTTGTTTTTGTAACTTTAATAATTAAATTTACCTACATTTATAATTTTAGAACTTGTATTAATATTTCTAATTTCAGGATTTATATTACTTTATATTGCTTTAGAGGTTAAGTTTATTACAAAATAATTGGTAAATAAAATTAATAAAAAAATAAAGTGAAGATTATACACGTGCCTACAAATTCTAAAAAGAATGTTAAATAGAATGAATGGACATTTCTAAGATTGTTAGTGCATTCGAGAGAAAAGAAAAAGCAGAAAGGAAGAGAATATGACAAATAATCAAGAAAGAAGATAAAGTCTGTAATAATCAAATTTGATAAAAAGTTATATAAATAGAGAAATAAAGGGATAAAATGAAATAAAAGTGAGTTACATTATGAAACATTTTGATAATTATATTAAAATTAAATTAAATTATTATAAACCATTCATACAAATATTTAGTTTCATATTCTTACAATATTTTAGAAATTTATCGAGAAATAAAATAAAATTATAATATAAATTGATATAAACAGACAATTTCATAAATTTGAGTAAGGCATAAAAACATTTTTTAAAACATTAAAATTTGTTTTTACGATATTTGTTGGATTTATTATTTTTTTCCGTAATTAAACCACTCACAAATATTTATTTTTACTTTCTTAAATTATTTAATCTTTGACATGAAAAATATGTACTCCATTAGGGATGGACGGGTTAGGCCCAGTGGACCGACCCGCCATAATATGGTGGGGCAAGTTGGTGTTTTTAGCCCACCAGCCCGCTTTGCCCGCGCTCGCCAAGCCCGCTAACCCGTCGGGCTAACCCGCGGACGGGCGGGTCAGCCCGTGGCTCGCCTAATTAATAAATTTTTTTTATTGTAATAAAATTAATTATAAAGATAATATATAAAGTTAAAAATTTTAAAAAAAGAATTAAAAAGTTTCATTCTCACAAAAAATATTATCCTTCCTGAAACATAACATTCTCTCTTGTTCTCCTTGTTTATCCTAAGTACTCGATTATTTTTATCCTTGTTACTTGAATTAAAGGTGTAAGAATTACTCAACCAAGAATAATATGAAGTTTTATCAAATAAAAAAGAAATAGGTATTTGAATTTTTCAATATAAATAATATAAATTTTATAAGTTTAACGTTATATATATATATATATATATATATATATATATATTTGTTATTATTTATTATTATATAAATTTTATTATTGTTCTAAATTATAATTTCTTAAAATAATGTATTGATTTATATTATTAAATTGAAATAATATATATATATATATATATATATATTGAATTATTGACAAACAAATAATAATCTTATTATTAAATTTATTAAAAAAATTATTTTTTTCTAAATTATGGCGGGTCAGCTCATCAACCTCGTCCTTGGCGGGCGTGATCAAGGTCTATGACCGTCATGACTATATCAGCTAGTCAGCCACTCGCTTTTAGCGGCCAAAGGATCGGCCAAAACAGGCAGATCGACCCGTTTTGCCATCCATATACTCCATCTATATAATTTCACAATCCCTAATGTATAGTCCTTAAAGGATATTAATTATAATTGAAATCTTATATTAATTTAAAATATAATTAAATTATAATATATATATATATATATATAAAAGTAAATAAGTCTTATTGATATAAGTCTATTTTGTCATATTAAATAAATAAAATTTAAAATAATAAAAAACCACCAATTCATATATATAATTTTAACTCTTATATTAACCTGAAATAATTAAGTTTGATTTATACATTCCATCACGTGTGGAATGAAGATTTTGTAATTGAAGTCTGTGATTTTCATCACATGTCAACCAAGTCTTCGATTTAGATCATCATTGAGCATGTTGGGCTATGAACCCCATTGATGTTTGTTCACATTATTTATTCATCTCTCAATGAATAAATCATTTAATAGAATTTTAATTATACATCACATTTTCATCAAAGTGGGAGTTGACATGAGCAGAAAATCACTATGAAAAAAAATAGAAATTATTCACAACACCCTTAAATGATTTTTTATTTTTTATTTATTTATTGAGTATAGTGAAAAATATATATAATTAATTTTTGAAAAAAAAAAGAAGAAAAATGAGAAGGAGGATTGAGAGTAGTAGCTAGAAATAGGTAACTGTTGAATAGGGTTTTATAAATGTATAGTAATAACTCATAATGCGGTCGGCCAAATCACCTATTTTACCGGAGTGGAGTGGAAACGTTTTCAATGGGAAGTACTTCTTCATCCGATTACAAAACATTGCAAACGTGCTTTTTCTTCCTTCTTCACACACATCTTAGACAAAATCAAAACCTATTTTTAATATTATTGTGTCCCTCACCACCATTCACCAATATGCTTATTTTTATTTATTTTTTTCGCGTCAGATTAATTGTATTTGTAGATTTTATTCTATATATATAGGGTCCACACCTCATAATCAAATATTATATTTCGTAAAATATTCGCACCATACAAAAACAACGTGTTAAATTCTATTCATGCTCCTTTTCTTATCTCATCTAATTAGTATATTTCATAAGATAAGTTCATTTCTATTTTCCGTTTTCTAAAGAAGGCATCAAACTAATTTAGCTCATAATATTTTTATCGTGTGAAAGTAAGTTCCATTACTTTGTTATTATCATTTAGAGAGCACTATAATAGAATTTGTTCTTCTATTTTTTTTTTGTTCATACACTAATTATATCTCCAAAATCAATCATAAAAATTTAATATTAAATGGTGTTTTTTAATAAACATAAAAAATTTATTTTAGTTCTTAATATATATATATATATATATATATATATATATATATATATATATATATATATATATATATATATAACTCTTCATTTTAGGTATAACTATCTTTAATTATTTCTAAATAAAAAGTTATATCAAATATTAAATTTAGGTTGTCTATGAATGTAAACATTTAATTGGAACTGAATAGATTCATTTTAATTTCAAACTTTGATAAAAAAGTATTTGTTTAAAAAGAGAAATTTTGAAGACATTGATTATTGAGAAAATTAATAAATATTTTACACCAACAATCCAATGATAAGAAAAAAATCGATTTATGAATTAATATTTGATTAAACTCTAAGAAAGATCAAACCAACTAAAACGTGTTTGCTTAGTTTTCTAATTTTTTTTTCTGCAACTAAGTGAATTAGATTGGTTTTCGTCCATTATATCAAATTTGATCTATATTTTTTTAATTAGATAGAGATTTTGGATTAATTAGTTCAGATAACTATCTATTTTGAGATAAATTTGTATTATGGATATAAATACAAATTAAACTAAATTAAAAATAAAAACCAATGGAGAGAGAGTATTATCATTTTTAGTAGGATGGATCACACTAGCTACAAATTATTATTAATCTATACAATTTAAGTTTTTAACCATTTTTCGTTTCATTAAAATAGACTTAAATAACTTTTTATTCCTCATAAACTTTGGAGACTATTACATAATATATTTTTAATTTACATATATATATATATATATATATATATATTTATTTATTGTCGATTGAATATAAATGACATTTTTTTTCTAATAAAATTAAGCAATTTTTTAATAATTTTATTAATAAAATAAAAATTAAACATGCTCTAAAATATTTATTAATTCGTAATCGATCACTATTGGTCGTGTTGAACAAAATAATTGTTTTATTTCGCAAGAAACCCTTTTAATTAAGCAAAAGGTTTCATCGCCAACAAAAGTGCGCCAATTTTATCCAATCATATTTCTATACGAACTTCGCTTAAAATAGATCGTGTTTTTCATGATTAGACCGAAAATAATAGGCTTAAATTATCATAAAAAAAAAATATTGTAAGAAAATTTCTGCAATTATGCATGATATTTTTGGAGATAGTAGCAATGTTGTAAGAAAAATTCTGCTTGGATCTTATGTCTGCTATATTGTGATAGTTTCCTTATATTTGACTTTGTTCCAAAATATTGGGCATTGCCTTTGAGAAGGGGAATGTCTAAAACGAAGAAGTGAATAATTAACTTCCCCAACTATATGCAAACTAACCATTAATGATAGATAGATTTAGATGTATTAATTTCGTAATTCAATGGTCAAGATTGATGACCAGAGACTCCTAAGTGTTGATGAGTATTGCCTTTGATGAGAAGAGAAATGTCCAACATTGAAACTAAAAACTTTCTCAACAATGCCCAACCTACCTGTCAATCATAATAAACAATTCAATGGTCAAAATCAATGACCACTAACATGTTGTAAATATTTTAAGGTAAGAGTTTTAAAGTACTTTTTGTAATATATATGTATATATAAATTAAGATTTTGAATTGAAAATGAAATGTTATTCTCTTACACTATTATCTTTTTATATCTAAACGTGAACGTAGATGAAGTAGTAATCTCCTCCAAAAACTTAAAAGTGATGTAGGTATTAGCAGGAATATTTGAAAGCTGAGTACATTCACCCTATAAGTTGAATATTTGGCCTAAAATCTGCCATAATCTTAGGGCTCGATGTTTTCAGAATGAGAACAATGAATGAGTGGTTTGATATTTGAACCAGTTTGCTATTGCTATATAACATGGTGGTGAATATCAGAATCTTGATGTATTATTGGGTCATGCAAGTCACACCCACTACCATGTTATACTAATTTACGCACCATATTCTGCATATATACTAAATATAAGTTTATATGAAAGAATCCACGCACTCTAACATACAGTAAAAAAATTATAAATTTTATTTTATTTACACTGTTATTTTTTAATCTTTTAAGGGTCTAAAACACTAAGTAATTTTAATCTTTAGATTACTGAAGAAAATTGTGAAAATAAAGAACTGATGGGATCTGTAAAAACAGCATCTTTTGCAAGTGATGGTGTTAGATTATTGTCACGTACATATATTTTTACTTCTCCATATGTGTATAATATTTCAAATTCTATTATATATTACACTACAAGTGTTTACTTATACAACATAGGATTTTAGGGTTTAGGATATATATTGAGAATATATATTTTAAATATATCTATTTTAATATTTTGAGTGAGTATATTTTATATGATATGAAATATCTGATGGAAACAATATATGAATTTTATAAATTATACATTCTTAATCTTTTGATAAAGTTTACAAAATTTACGCTTTTATTTTACTTTCTCGTCCAATATTGTTCATGATTTTTTATAAATTATTTAGTACACATCTTATAAACTTTATCAAAGAATTATTTAAATTATCTGACAAGTCTTTTTGTCGAATCTATAATATAAATCAAATAACTTATGATTATTTTATCTTATATTTTTCATAAACTTCTATAACGAAAATTACACTTAAATGTACTTTTCGTCCTTCATCTATTTATTGCTATCATTTTGGTATTTTATCTTTCATTATTAGAACATTCATTTTGTTTCTTTAACTCTCAAATTTGAATAATTAATGTTACTTTTTCAAAACAATTATCATTTATATTTCAAGACACAATTTTGAACTTTTTTTTATTGATTAATATGTAAATTTTTTCTCATTGTATTCGTTGATCACATAAAAACTTTGGAGTTCAACTAATATTGAAGTAGTATATAGTGTGAAACTCACTTTTATTTAATTTTAACTTTTTTATGGTCAAACTTTAATTTCGTAGTTTCATTTTAGTGGAATGAATTTCACGTCTTGAATCAATTAAAAGCATTCAAATTTTGTGGTCAAAGTGGGTCAAATTATTGTTTTAATATTTTTCCTTTAAATTAGGTACTAACAGATTTTTATATGGTTTAAAATAAGAAAGAAAAAAGTTATATTATTATTTTGATTTAGGTATATATATATATATATATATATATATATATATATATATATATAACTAAAATATTATTAATATTTTATATTTTATAATATTTTTATTATTATATATATATATATATTTTTATTTTTTTATATGAATAAAATAAGAAGATACACGTGAAAGATAAAGTCCTAAACATTCTCTTCGGTGGTATCAATAGTTTTGACTACAAAAACAATAACAAAATAATAAAGTTTTTCACAAGTTAGATGGTAAAGTTACCATTTATGATTGTAAGATTGCAATCTTATTTTTAAGAATTGTATTGATGGAAAACTATAAAAAATATTACATCATTTATTTATTGTATGAAAATTTTGCAATGATCCAAATCAAAAGGCAGAAAAAAAAAAAAAAACAAGAGTGAAGTCTTTAATTATACCTACATAGGTATTTCATTTCCCAAACGATTTTCACATAATTATAATCCTAAAATCATTTAAAAGAAATTTAAGATTATTTTAAAAAAATATATGAAGTAGTCACAAATAGGAATAGAATAATCTTGAAGGAGAAAACTTCATCTACCAATACGGTAAAGATCAACAAGACTCCATAAAAGAATCATTAGAACTGTAGTGAATGTTACAACAGATGCAAACATGAATCAACAAGACTCCATACAAGAAGGAACATATCGAATATATCTTGAAGGCTAAAGACAAAGTTTTCAAGCAAAAATAACAAAATAAAAAAAAATCATAAACATGACAAGCTTTAGGTTGAGGTAACAAAATTGTTTAAAAGTGTTTAAGCATGTCGTAAATTTGTTTATATTAAAATATAATAAAACAATGACAAGAAAGGGTATTCTCAAAAGAAAATGTCACGTCCACATTACATTTTATGGATAAAAAAGAACAAATTTCAACTAAATAGAAAACTGCCAATGCAAAAAAATAAAAAGTTTTATGGAAAAAAATATTATGTTGAAAAATAGTTTATTTATAAGTGACTGTAAAAGAAAAACATGAGAGTAAGATAATAAAATTAAATAAAGAGATGATGTTATAAAAAAATAAAAATTATAAATAAAAGAAGATAAAGAAAAAAATATTATTTAAAAAAATGTTGAAAATATTATTTTAATTTTTTTATTTAAATTAGATATTAAGATATTTTAATATTATTTAGAATAAGAAAAAATATATTAAACTATTTTATTTTAAATAATTATTATTAAAATATTATTAATATTTAATATTTTATCATAATTTTTTCCATATATAAAATATACGAATAAAATATAGAAATACTTATCGGAGATAAACTTCGTTATATCATATATTAAAAATACGTTAATAAAAAAAGTCATTAAAATTCCTTTTAGTGGAATGAATTTCACCTCATGAATCAATTACAAGCCTTCAAATTTTGTGTCCAAAGTAATATATATATATATATATATATATATATATATATATATATATATATTAGAAGTAATTTCAGAAAGAGGAATTGATTTACAAGGTCTATTCAAACACTTGCAGTAATATAATGGATTCAAAGAACTTGTTGATATTCCAACCGAATAGAGCAAGTTAACTTTATATCATACATGTATAAGTAACAGACTAGTTCTCAAATATTGCTGAACTTAGGACAGAAATTGAATCTACAGAGCAAAAGCAGCATTGATACAAACGTACAACTAAACTTCTATCAACAATTGAGTTGAAATAATGAAGGAGCCGAACTATGAAAGTCTACAAATCTCTTTTATCTAAGATTGAGTTTAATACAATCCCATATTCCGGAACTTTTACTATCTACAAGGCTGAATGAACTATCACTATGAAAGTCTACATAGAATTGGGTTGAATTTTCTAAAGGGGCTGAACTACGAGTGGAAGTCCATGACTTGGCCTTAGAGACAGCATGATAGATGGTGAATGTTTGTAACCAGGGGAAACCTTAAAAGTGAATCTAGAGAGAAGGAGGGTTAACACAATCTTGTACTCCATAAAGGTCAAATTCCTACCAACACACATCCTCCCTCCAAACCCAAAAGGCAAATACCCCATCTTGTGCTTGCATCCACCATTCACATCATCCATGAACCTCTCTGGCCTGAACTCATTCGCATCCTGTCCCCATAATTCAGGGTCGTGGTGCATGGCTACCACATCTATCCACATGTTGGTTCCATTAGGCACTGTTATGTCATCAACTTTAATGTCCTCTCTTGCTTGCCTTTGCACATTTGGTGCCGGTGGGTATAGTCTTAGAACTTCATTCATTACGCACTTCATCTGCATGTGTGGTCAAGAGATTTTTAGTTTACATGCAAGATCTTAGTAGGGAGAGCACATGATCATACCAGAAGAAATATCCACAGAAAAATATTATAAATACATCAACCCTGAACGTACCTTCTTTAAACCAGAGAGCAAGGTGATGTCAAGTTTTTCACCACCCACCACGTCTCGTATCTCATCTCTCAACTGATTTTGCCAATCTTGGTGAATGGCTAGAAGCAACAAGGTCCATGTGATAGCAAGTGCTGTGGTTTCATGGCCTCCGAAGAAGAAGGTCTTGCATTCGTCAACTACTTCTTGCGATGTTAATGTCTTTCCTAACCGCCCATCAACCTCATTATTTTGAAGCAACAAACCTAATAAATCTTGTTGACATTTCTTTGTGGGTGAATTCTTCCGAGCTTCTATGATGGACAACAAGAGCTCATCGATTTCTTTTCCAAGTTTCTTGGCCTCTAACGTTTTCTTCACATTGAAATACTTGCCAAAGGGAACCCCTACATAGCGATTGGTCTTAAAGAGTGTCATTTGCAAGGCTCGTAATTTGTCGAAAACATCTCTTGCATTGTCGTCTTTCATGCCAAAACTTGTTCTTGCTATGATCTCTCCAGCTGTTGCTATAATCTCTCTCTCCACGTCGATTTCAGGGTTGAAGGAGGTTATTTGGGTAACCCATCTGTCTATCATTTGATTCGTGGATTCAACCATCATGTTTGCCATTGCCTATATGTCACATATCACAAGATAATGAAAAACTAATCAGAATGTATGTTTATGGCCATTAACTCTTGACATCAAAAGAACAACAGAATCATCAAAGCCATTCCAATTAAATTTCAAGGTGAACCGGATTCAACGTAGTTGATTTTCATACGTTCACCACATTTGTAATGATTGGATGATGATCGAACAACTTAGACTTTAAACGTATGTTTTAAGGTTGATTTACAAATTTCTCAGTGTAAGCAAAATGAATGCAGGCAATATGGATCCATTTCATGGTTCAGATTCCTTATGATTATGAGGTACAAATGCAATGCAACTTAATAGATCGAGATACCTTCAAGTTAATGGGATTGAATGCGGGAGCAACAATGTGCCTGTGACGAACCCAATCATTGCCCTCAACCATAACCAAACCACTCCCAAACATAGGGTCTCGGTCATTTCTAAAAACACTTGGTTTTCCCCATTTCTTGGCCATCACCACTGTCGACATTTTCTTCAAAAACTCAGGCTCTGCAATGTACAAAAATGGCTCCGTGCCCAACCAGTACACGAACACCTTACCTACACAAACAAAAGTAAAATGCATACTTAACAAGACCTCCATATACATCTTCCATGACCGATGAGTTATTATGTTTTGTTCAATAATATGGACAGAAATATACATGACATAGGAGACTTACCATGTGATTTCTGCCAGCTAGAAAAGTAAGGGAAAACATAAGAGTGTATATCGTGTGCGAGATTTGAGGAAACAACCGAAGATTGAATGCTACTCTTTCTTTTCATCTCTTCAATGTTTCCAAGAGGAAAACTTGGGGTTGGTCCTCCCAACCCATATTTCTTAAGCATTTTAAGTTTTTGGTTAGGGAAAACCCACCAAGAAAATATTAGTATCAAGAACAAGAGGAGGCAAAGTGCCACCAAGAAGGCAACAAGAACTACACATAGCCCTACAAACTCCATCTCTCTCTCTCTCTCTCTCTCTCTCTCTCTCTCTCTCTCTCTCTGTATGTATCTAATGCTTATGCTTCTAAGATTATGGTTGTGTTATGGAGGAGACGATAGTAATATATGTTGGAATTTATATAAGAAGGCTTTGAATAGAAGAATGCGTGGCTTTTGACTACGATGACAATTTGTATTATTTTCTTTCAGCGGTTAACCTTTTTGACCCTCACGTGATGTTTGAATATTGTGCCTTTTTGGGTCCAACTTCTCTTTGTGTTTCAAAGGTTTTGGTCGGTTTATGCTTCGATTTGTCCACACAGCTTATTTATGTTAGAAGTGAAAAATCGCGGCTGAGGAAGAAACAGAAAAACGTCAGCCAAAAAATAAATAAAAACCTTGTGGTCCATGTTTATTTGTAGTCAACGCGATATGAGAAAAACAAAAAACAAAAATCACGTCTTCACCGCCACCGTGTTTGGCTTAGAAAGAAGCCAAACGTAGTACATGCTTTGAGAATCCGCAGTGTCCATTATTAGTTAATTATATACAGTAAGGGCATCATCACACTTTCTTTCTTTTTCCTTTTTTCGCTACTACGAGGTAGAAAAATAATGCCACCTTCTAATATATTTATTTTAAAACAAGTTTTAATTTGTCAATAATTTATTTTAAATTTTAATATATATATATATATATATATATATATATATATTTATATTATCATTTCTAATTTTAATTAATAAAATTATTTCAATTTAAGTTTTCAATAAATTACAACAATTGACTTCAAGGAAATTGTTTTAATATTTTATTTTTCATCATTAGTGATAAGTAGAATTATTTTGGACAATTTAAACTTGTGATAAGTAGAATTATTTTGGACAATTTAAACTTTCATAGAAAAAATAATATAAAAAAAATAAAGGTGAGTGAGTTGAAATAAATTGATGAACATCTAACTTTGAAATAACATTATATATTTAATTATTGAATTAAATTTTCATATATTGCTATCACACTCTACGGAATTATTTAAAAAACTTAGTTATTAGATGAAATGAAAAAGGTTTAATAATAACAAGGATAGGTGTAATTAAATATGAAGTGATTAATTAAAAAAAACACCTATAAAGTTATTAAAGTATACTATTTGATGTTTAAATTAATAATTACAATCTTGTAGTCTTAATATCTTTAAGAATCTCAAATTTGGAGTAAGCCTACCTTTGTTTCCTAAAAAAAAACATTTTATTTAAATACTTGTTATCATTTATTATGTTTTATTGAAATTTAAAATTTAAAACAGTCACACAATAAGGTTCAATCATAATATGGACCCACTGAATCATATATAGAGCAATATATAAAAGTAAAATATAATAAAGAGCATTATTGGCATAATGTTAATTATTATTATTATTATAAATTAATGCCTGCAACTTAAATATTGTAGCATGTTAAATATTATTATTAAAATTTTAGATTATTTGAGTGTAATCAATTGCTCTAAGTTGAAGTTCTTAATAGATAGTTTAAAGAGAAAATTTAGTTCATAATAATTTAATTTAACTGAAATAAAATTATCTCCTTTATTGGTGGCGCACATGTTCCCGCCGACGTAGCTAGAAACGTTTTTAACAGGGAATTATAATGAGTACCTATTCAAAACATTATAAACGTGCATCATCTCAACCTTCGCATCTTTTTTATTTTAACAAATGGATCATTCTAATTACTTTACATATTACTCCTCAAAAGAAAAAAAAATAAAAATATATATATATATATAAATATTGCATATTTTTTTTCCTTTTTTTACCAAATTACCTTCAATATTTTCTCTTTCGTTATATTTTAATTTAAATAAATTTTAAATCTCTAGTATATAATCAAGTTTTGTTTTGAATATTTAATAAATATATAATAAATTAACTATTTTAAGTTTCCTACTTTAGTTTTACTGTCACATATATGTTAAAACACGTGTCATGCAATTTTGAGTAATAAAGAATAATATTCGTTAAGCATACTTTATTACCTATACTACCAATATAATCACATAATACAAAAAAAATATCCTTTATTATGATTAAAAAAATAAGTTGAGAGATTAAAAAATTAAAAATATTTTAGGGACTTCTTGAAAAATTAATATGTTATTTTAAAGATGAAATATAAATAAATAATTGTCTTAAAAATTTAAATCAAAATTTTATAATTTATTAGGTACCTAATCTAAAAGATAATCTATTGAGCATTATTTAATAAAAAATGTTTAAATCTATATTTTTTTTTGTATGTAATCTTTCTATATATAATACATATAATTTAAAACTCAACTTAATATAGTAGAAAAAGATAATCACAATAGTAGAAAGTCTTTGTATCTATTTATCTATCTCTGGGAATGAATCCTCTACGGTGACGCACAGCAGAAGAAATTAATTTATACTTCTATATGCTAATTATAAAAAGAAATATGGTTGGTTCTTACCCCAGACAGTTTTGAATGGGAAATAAAATTGAGATGTAGATAAAATTTTAATACTTCTATACTTGATTTGTATGTTTGAACCGTTTAAAACGTGTTGATAAAAATAGCAAAGTTAATTTGTTCCCAAAGGAGTTCCTGTATGAAGAAGTTTGTTTTCCTGCTATTGTTCACTTACAATTCGTTACATTTTCCTGCTAACTTTTTCGTCTACGTAACATAGCTCAATAATTGGCTATAATGAAATCCAAATATCACGACAATTACTTCATACCCATTTTGGATCAAATGCTAAATTAATTGCTTGTCTAATTAAGAAAATTACAATTATATGAAGTTTACGTTAACAAGTTGAGGAAAACATAATTCAATCCTATGATTTTAATGTATATTAAGTAAAATAATATAATGAATAAGAATGTTATGTGTAAATGTATTTATCTAAGCATACAGTTATTATAAAGTAAGAGCTCCTCTAACTAAAGACATATAGTATCTATACACTCCTCTATGAACACTTTTAAAATAATAAAGAAAAAACATAAATGAAAATCAATTTATGCGTAAATTAAAAATTATCTCATCTTTCGAAGAAACCAATATTAATAATTTTATAAATTAGTTTTCCATTTATTAATTTTAACTTATACAAAATTTATTATATCTTTTACTGTGAAAGTGTTTATGAAAAATATTACTAAAAAGAAATTTATCACAATGCATAAAAAAACGTATAAAGATTCATCATCTGGTCTTATGACCGTCTAACAGGAAGTTTAAACCTTTCGTCGTAGCAATCTTGAGCATCATGTATGATACAAAAACAATGAGGACAATATAACATTTCGATCAAATCAACCTTGCACAAATGTAAAACTTCACCTCCTAATCTTGTCTCCTAAACATCTACAAAGAAACAAAAGCAACATACGCGGATTATAGTAAAATTGAGAATTGAAACTAATTTTTGTTTCCGCGATCTTTTTTTATATTTAAAGCGCTGTTTTATCATTCCCACACATTAAGAAAAGACATGTATGAAGAATGAATTGGATATCATATCCATGGAATTAGCTGGAAGGCCATTACTATACACGTGTACTATTTTTATTAAACAAAATGTGAACGCTTTTTTATTGCCAAATTAGTTGTTTGGTTTTAAAATTATCATTCATAGTGCTGCTTTAAAAAAAATACCTTTCATTCGTATGATTTCCTTGTTTCTTATATACAAGTACCTACCGGTTGTTAATAGCAATGAAAGTTAAGTTAGTGTTGTCAGGAACAGTCTTAAACCATCAAAATTGTCATTCGTTTAATAAAATAATCATAATAATTGTCCCAAAATTTATATTCAGAAGTCATGGAAAAGCATGAGAGCTTCATCGAGCTTCATCAATGATGATCCCAGGAGTAACCAGACATTTAGTAGCCGTTTGTATTTCTTCTGCAGTGGCCCGGGCTCCTTAAGCTTGTCTTTAGGAACATTTAAAAGCTGAAACAAGCAGCAAGCGACAGATAATTAAACTTAACGCATGTAATGTAGTAATAATGCAAAGCGCTGTTTGTTATACACCATGCAATTACCACCAAATACCAACCACATTAAACATTTTGTTTCCAAGAATGGGGGAACTCAATATTATCAGCTGACAACCGTCATTATGCCAAGAAGTCCATGGCAATTGGCAACAGCTCAGATAATAGTATTATAGCACCTGGGACTACTTTCTGATAAACTTTCCTTTTCTAATAGTTGATAGCTTCGCATGTGTATTTCTTCAGACTGGAATATTTGATAATGGGCAATAACAATGCATAGTGCAAACCTTATAGTCATTTGCATGTAAAAGTATTGGAAAGGCATAATTCATAGTTATGTTGTAACATATGTATGTTTACTCTAAAATAGACGACAAATCCATATGGCTGTTTTCCATATCAGAAACTTGACAGACTTACCTTCAACAGGCTTAGAATCTGTTTCGAATAACTTAAATTATTGATTTTTTTTAGCTAGTTTTGTTGAGAAATATGCTGTTTGAGAATTATTACTGGTGTGTGGAGACATTTGTTTAAATTTACAAAATGAAAAGAAAAAAAAAAAAAAACTGATTTTATTCCCCGTAACTTATTTGCTAATGCTTTTATTCTCAAATATGTTATCTCCAAACTACCCCTAAAATTTTCACCATTTTTTTTCTCTTTGAGTTTTATATAATTTACTATGTAAAAAAAATAAAAATTGTTGTTAATTATCTTAAAATCACTTTTTCGCAACTTAACCTCAACAAAAACCAATTCCAACTATAATCGAATATATATTTTAATTTTCACAGCGATATCACACATCCTTCATGTATTCTCTTTTTTCCAGATAATAGAAACACTATCATTATTTGAATATAACATTTTATTAACTCAGCTATTATTATTTTTCTTTCAATAATTTTGGTGAAACATTGATGACCAACAAAAATACGATGATCGTAAACTTTATGGAGGATGGGAAACTACAACAACCACATCCTTCCATCCCCGCTCGTGTCACAACAGGGTGTGCGCAATAAACTAGCACATATGTTATAAGCTAATATCATAAACATATTTTTATCTAACGGAGGTCAATCAATTAATAAACAATTTTAGAGTTACTAACCTCTTCATCCTTTTCCTGCTCAAAAGCCATTCTTAGGCTCAAATTTAAGGCAGCGTGGTACATCTCGTCCAGTACATGTTCCAAAAGCAGAGGTTTATTGACTTTCCACATCAAAATAGTTATTTGCTTGACACCGGTTGCAACTACTTTCTGTAAGGACAATTAACATGTGGAAAGATTAAATATCAAGAAACAAATATACACTAATTTCTAAAATGTATATAAATATTCAAAAGATAGGTCACCTCCATATACAAGTAATTGTCCTTCCATAACTTATATAGCAACTTTGGAGCTTCCTTCTTCTCAACCAGAGTCGATGCTGCTATCTACAAATTAAAGAGAAGCACTTGAAGGTCACAACATAGAATTTGAGTCCATTGAATTTCTTTATTCTTAGATTTGAAAATATGGAGGATTATATAATCAATGACAGAAAATATCAGTTCAGCCAATCTCCTTCACTGGATTTCCATAGACATACTAATCTAATAGCCTTTGCATCTGAGATAATTGGTTATTTGGATGTCTTTTTTCCCCTCATAAGGTATCACACGGGAAGTTGTACATCAAATAGAACTGGTCCATGTCTAGGTCCAATAATGTTGACGTAGGAGGTTTGATCCTCCACCCATGTTGCGTTAATACGGGTACAGTACTAGTATACAGTACAAATATGAGAATAGAATACAGCAAGTTTTAAAGACTAAAGGTACGGGCACACTAATATAATTTTTAAATAACACAAATGAAGATAAAAAAACATTTAGAGATTGTTGTGAGAACATTCATAATATTTCAAAGACCCCTAAATGCCATTTACTGTAATAGTTCAAACTTCAAAACCCACAATGGTGTTACTTCAGTGAACAATAATCTTGAGCATCAAGACTAAAATCTCAAACCGTCAACATCAAGAAAGAAGACTGACAGAATCCACTCCATTTACTAGCAAAATTAATTTTTAACTTCATTAGTAAATCACCTGATCTGTGTCATGAAAACCAATATCCTTTGACAGTAGCCTGAACATTCTGTAGGCATCCCTTCCATACCTTTTCAACACAATTGACTCAACCTGCAACAGAACACAAAATTAGACAGTTCTACATGAACAATATATATATATATATATATATAATGTAATTACTAAATCATATAAGGATTTTAAAACCTCTTCATTTCGAGCACGTTCAATTATTTTCTTCAAATCTGGAAAGGTAAGAGTACTGAATTACAAACTATTAAAGGAATCATAAACCAGGACTATGCAGGAGTTCATCGATATGAACATATAAGAAAATAAAACGATAGATGTTTTATATATAAGAAATAGTCTCCCATGAAGAAAATATCAACTTTACCAATACTATATGCATCATCTACAATCATCCTCTGTGAACAGCCCAACTGGCTAAGGGAAGCTCTAATACGATCCATGGTCATCGTTCGTCCTGTATCAGTCTTCATCACCTCTGCGGTAATTGTATCCAGTGACAAGGGAACTGAAACATAGGATAATATAGTATAAGTCAAGAGAGAACCGTGACATAACAGTGGTCATGGACATAAATTGAGCAGCAGAACCTACCAAATTTTAAAATTTTAGTATATTTTAATCAATAGTAGAAAGTGTGTTTAAGAGAATGTGTTAGATACTGTGTTGTTTGTAGGCATTTCTCTTTTAAGAAATATTTTAACATATTGTATCCGAAGAAATACACTATTTGCTAGTATTTTTTACTAGTTTCTTTCCTTTTTTTGTTAAGATCATGGGTGCATTATTATTAACCCATGTGTATATCATCTTAAGAAAAAATTATAATCCTCATTCTAAAATTTCTAACAGTTTCAAAAAATGCATAAAGTAAGGAATCTGGTTCACCTGAATTCTCCAGTTTCACTTTTTTCTCTACAGTTTTTGTTGCCTCCAATACTGCACTTAAGACAGTAGCAGTTCCATCATCATGCTGAGTTCTTATATTCTCAATCAATGCCTAGAATATGCATAGAATATCTAAGTGTAAGCTTCTGATAACAATATCCAGACAAAAGACCAAAAAAATCAGCTCAGTCAATTAAACACATAACTTATAAATGTGATATTCATGAAACCTTTACAATATTTACCTAAACCAATTCAAAAGGAAACCCGAAGAGCACAGAAACAATAGTACAAAATCCCTGTTGCCACATTTATCACACAAGTAACAGAAAATATGGTAGCATCAACAAGGAAAAACAAGTAAATGCCAAGCTGTTTTACAGGAAGCAATACATAATGATTCAATCATATAAATATAACCCCCACTCAACACCATGACTTTCTCAGTTTAGCTGATTCCAAAAATTCAAAAGTATGAAAGGTAGAATGTGATACAGATGGATGATAGCTGAAGTCAAAGATGGACATCGATCATAGCTTCAAAATTATTGTCAACTTAAATTTGACCAAGACAAATGCTGTGTTTATCTAAATTAATATTTATTTTTACTAGTATTCTTTTGACTAATTTTAGACAAAATTGTTGTCCTTTGAAAGACAAGGGGATTTCAAATTTAACTTCCATCACTTCAATAACAAAAAATAAAAAAAAGCTTCACTGCCAATAAAATAATTGTGATCTTAATTCAAAACATTTGATTATCACTGGCCATCTAGTATGCTTTTACAACTCTGAATCTCAATATCCTTTCTCAGTAAGTTAAATTAAAGAAATGTACCAAAAAAAAAAAAAAAAAAAAAAACTAAAAAAAATGCAGTCTGGGTAGTGTCGCACAATGTTCAGGTAAGAAATTTATTGTAAAATCTACCTTATGCCTAAGATGACGAACAAACTCCTCAAAATTTGCACGCCAAAGAATTTCCTCCTCTTTTGCTGCACCAAATTTTGTATACCAAGTTAAAAAAATTATACTTGCATGACAAATTTTGTTAACTGTAAACTACCGAGTTGAACTGATCACATGACAATAATCTTACCTGTATTCTCTTCAACACTAATCATTTGTTCATCATCTGAATTTGTTTCTCGGTCAGCATTAGATCCCATATCTGCAGTGAATGAATATCTGATTGCATCCCCAGGCACTGCTGCTTCTAAAACGCGTTGTTCTAATGTCTCTGGTGCTTCAAATATCTAAAAGGCATATATTATAAAAAAAATAAAGTTTTTTAAGAAAACTCTTTTATCCAGCTTACAAGAGTGAACACTTCACTATTGCAACTTCAATAAAAATGATAACATCAAATATTCATGGATTGTCCACTTTATAGCTCTTATTTGACTGTAAACATCCTAAACAGGAAGCAATAAATGAAGGATCATCAGTGTACACAAAAATCAACAATTAATTTGTAAATTGATCTCACTACAGACACTATCTTAACTTAATTTCCTTTTTAATTGATGTTACCATCAAATTGATCTCAAACTTGAATACTTAGAAAGAACAATGCCTTGCTCTTAAGTCAAAAGAAAAATAAGCAAAATACTAAGGTAAGCTCAATTTAAATAATAATAATAATAATAATACTGATGGAGAAATATAAAAATGATTAAATGAAAAAATTACAAAAGTGGAGGGTAAGGAATCCTTCTGAACAAAAGAGAAAAGCATAGGTATTCAATGGAACAAAGCATCACAATTCATCAACATAGCTGTTAGTGACACCCCATTAGAACTCATGTGCTTTACACCCAATAGACAATGCCTCTTACCCCAAAACATTAATCAAAGATAACCCAACATCAAAAAGAAATTGACCTGAGTGAACAATTAATTACCTTGGCAGACTTAGCACCCCGCTTCCTAGTAGTAGTTTCTTTAAATGAAGTAGAAACAACTGGCTCAGGGGCAGGGCAGCGTTCAACAAGTCTAGCTGTTAAAAGCTTACAAAGTATCTCTCGTACAACTTTTGTTTCCACGGCATTTTCTGCAAGTATATCATTTGAGATAAAATAATTTGAAAGGATTCATGATTTTGTGAGATCCAGGTAAGCTCAACCATGTATTAAATACAGTAATTTCAACATACTATTGAGAGTCAATTATATGTTTGATTAAATTGAATATGCTGTTCAACTACAGGCCCAGTAATATAGCTCCATTTAATCGTAATTCAGAAAGACTAGTATACTACTGTATCTGTATCATTACCTCCAATTGCAAACCAACTAAACCCTCTCTTTATGTACCACAAATTTAGTTGTGTAGGATGTACCATTCTTATAACTAACCCAAAGCAAACCACACTCCTAGTACATGTATCCACTCCAAAACATACTTACTCTTTTAATAGTTTTAAAACTTATCTACAGTTCCCTCATCCGATTCACATAAAAGGAATTATGATTAAACCACATATGATTTAGTCATTAGGTTACACAACTCTTAAAAGTAATATTTGCCAATTTGAGTAAATATACCTTTTTTTATAACTAAATCAATTAATATAAGCAAAACACCAGTCAACCTATGACAGGCATCATAAAACACTTGCCTTTCCCTTGACTTGCTCTGTCAACCATCTGTTTCAGGGTAAGCCTACCATCACGAAGCAATCCATCAAGAAGCTCCACACACTACATGACATGTGGAAAATACTCTCAGCATTTTACGCCACAAAACGAAAAGCATCAAAGAAACCAATAAGGATCAAACCGACTTCTTCATCAAGCGTCCGCGTTACAGTCTCCAAGAATTTGGGAAATCTCAATCGGTGGATTATGTTATCAAACAGCACCAGGTACTGAGTTCTAACTCTCAATCTGTCTGCATCATCATCTGCATTCATAATAATTCAGAACATCATCATCATCCATTAACACCCTATCGGAGCAGTATTACATTACAATCATTAAATTAATATATTAAAATGCCAAAACCGCTACTGCTAGGAAGCCCTTTTTTTAAAATTTATTTAACTCGAACATGTTTATTGCTAATTGAAAAGAAAAAAAAAATGAAACTAAGGGATGAGACAAAATAATAGTGTTATGTTACCGTCATCTTCAGGAGCAGAAACAAATGCTTGGCAACAATTGTGTTGAACTAAGACGAGTAGGGAGTTCTTGACCTGGTCCTTAGTAAGCTCTGTGAAGCGAATCAATTGATCCAAAGTGAGGGATCCATGGCTAAATAGGTTTTCGCATACTTTCTGCACACACAAAATTTCAATATCAATACCACTGCAAAATAAATCAGAGAGACGAGAAAGCGAGAGAATTACCCCGACGAGATTGCCGAAGTGATTGGTGATGAGGTGGACGGCGAGTTTGATGCCGTGCTGTGTAACCATTCTCGAGAGAGAAAACGACGAAGAAGCAAAGAATTTGAGAAAACAAATGCGGAGGAGAAAGGCGCGGGAAGAAGGGGTTTAGGGATTTTCAGGGTTTACTTCTATTCTATAATTTTATAACTATTTTAATGGCTAAGTAAATAGTGAACTCTTTACAGCTCTGTGGCTAAATTCTTTGAGTCAGATTATTTTTATCACGGGTTCGATTCTTCAATCGGGTTTCATTTTAGTTTTGGAATTTTCCGGAAGTTTGTTCGTACTAACTAGGTATTATGAGAGTTACATTTAACAATATTTGAATCTTAAAATATATATCTATATACAACTATTTTAAAAGATAAAGATATAAATTAAAATTAACTTTATATTATTTAGTATATTTTGTATTTTATTTTAAAACTTGTAAAGTAGATAAATAAGAATTAAAAAATGCAAACATTTGGGGGATTTATTGAATCGGATGTATCTGTTCTAAAAAAAAAAGTTTCTACCGATCGCATTTAAAAATATTTGTTTTTTCAACATATGACAAATATTTTGTAACAATTATGTTAATTAATTTAATTAATACTTAATTAGATAGTATTTTTATTAAGAGTAAAAGAGATTTTATATTTTATATTTTATTTTTATAGAAGTTAAAAGCAATGAGAATAAACCGTATTTATATTTGATCTGCAGAAAATTACCGGATTTAGTGTGAGACATAATTAATTTGTGAATGTGTAACTAACATCTAGCTTATATTAATACTCTTATCTTATTATTAGTTTAGGAGATAAAAATGACGATAATAATAGATATTTTATTATTTTATGAGATTAGGAATTTATGACATGTAAAAAAAATTTCAAATAATCAGCTGTGTAAATAATTTTTTAAATAATCAGCTTATATATTTACATACTTCAACGCCTAAATATTGAGTCTTTAAAATTGATTTAATTTGAGACATCCATTTTAATAAATTAGGTAAAATAAAATCAGATCTAATTTATCTTTATTTAATAATAATGACTTATATAAGTTTATGTTTTGTGAACTGATTTATTTTATAAAATAATAATAATTTTTTAAATAAAAATAATATTATTTTAAAAATATAAAAGTTATAAATTATATCGATAAAAATTTTACTTATTTTAAAAATAAATATAAAAATAAATTTTTAATATCTACATATTAAATAATTTAAAATTTAAAAATATATTTTTTATTTAATTAATTATTTTAATATAAATACTTTAATAATTTATTTCGAAATTTTCAATTAAATCAAATATAGTTAGTTGGTTTATCCGTAGGGTAAAACACACAAGTCATTTTGTCATAAAGCCTTGTTTTTTTTTTTAACAGTGTCTATGCTTTGGTAGAGAGCTGCAAAAATTTTACCTTCATTCTTTCCAAACTCTTCTTTCTTATGATGTTGATGTAACCAGTCCAGAAGCCAGGGGGGATCACCATGAAATAAGACCAATTTAGATTTGGCCAAGGGTGAGATTTTCATTTCTAGTATAACCCAATTGTGGCAAAGGCTATGCTTGTTATACTGATTTCCGAATATGTGCCTAAGTAATTCTTCTCTGAAAGTACGTAGAAGGAAACATTAAGTTACTCCATAGAGTTTTCAAAGTGATGGTTGATAATTTCTTTCTATCTCCATATTTCAAAGACAGCAAACAATGAGGGATTCAAAGATGTTGTTGGGAGCCAATTAGTAGTGTCTAATGAGTAGCAGACAGCCAACTTTTGTAGAGGGAGACTTTAAAGATGGGTTGTAGGGGAAATCTCTGGAATTGCGCCAAGGGTAGGTTAAGTGGGTCATGGCCAAAAGTCAGTGTTGAGTTGGTGCTGGACCTGTCTTGAAAGAAAAATAGACCTGAGGAAGGGTCATTTTAATTTTTAGGAAAGAGGACATTGACATACCCTTAAGTTCATTATTTTTGTAATTTACACTCTCAAGCTTTTAATTTGTCTTATTCAGTTTTCTATAATATAGGTATTGTTCTAATCAGTCTTTCTCAACATAAATAAAATGACTAATGGTGAAATGACCATGATAATTGATTTTGGATAAATTCTCAGTCTTTTCCGTTTTTTAGCTCACTGTTTCAGTTCACCACTTCTAATTTAGAAATTCAAATATTAAATCACTGAGATTTTACCTAACCTCTGTGCAATTTGTGGATCAGTAAGAATGAAACAAAGTCAGAGATGTTTATTGTGCAAGTAGTCTAAAATTCCTTTAATATTAGGATAGGGACAACCATGTTTGCTTCGAGATCATTTTAAGATGGAAGTTTTAAATGTACTGTGTTTCACTGTCCATCAGCTAAATCTTCAGTAATAGTATATGAAGCTATTACTTTAGTTTCCTGATGCCTAGGATTCCTGGTTCTGACCATATGTCCTAAGTACTTTCAAAAGGTTTGATGCTATGTGATGCAGTTCTTTCTTTTGAGACAATACTAACACTAATAACTAATAAGTCTAATGTTGTTTCAATGCTAATCATCCAATGCCCCATCATGGTAACTAACTCTAGTATCCACCATTTGTAAAAAGATGTACACTCTGTTTTGTTACCTTAAAGGAGGAGTTTGGGGTTTCAACTTAAGTGATTATGCTTTGACCAAAAGCAATTCTCAAGTTTTTTGCATATGCTATCAAAAGTTGTTATTTTTAGAATGTGTAAAATGAAAAAAGAGAAATAGAAGGTACCCTTTCACTCTTTTCCCCTTATTAATAATGATGATAAATAAATGCCCTTGTTTCTCATGTCCTCCATTCCCACTCATTTAATAATTTATTGTTTTTCAACTCTTATGGTTTTGGGGAATACAAACCTCTTTTTCATGTCCATGACCATGATGATCATCAGTCTGACTTCTCAAAAAAGAAAATATACATGGCCAAAACAGTTTATAAGAATTTATTCACAAACATTGAGTCCATTTTTTGAGCAGTGAATTGTGTTAATAATTACAGAACCGACAATATAATGGAAGATTATTTGGCTTTTAAGGAAGGTGAAGGTTCCTATCAAACAGCTAATGCTGCTGGCAAGAAGCTAAGCATAGTCTTTTTTTATAATGACACATATTGCTCCTACAGTCAGAATTTCCTTCATTATCTGCTTTTGCTTTATGTCTTCTATGTTTCATCCAAAACCTAATAGAATATTTACTCAACACCACCATACACGCGTTGGAAGCTCAGTCATTTTGTCCTCACTTCTCTTAACTTTACCCTCAGAATTAAATATATGTGTATATGCTTGTGGTTTATATACACAAAGTAATTATTAGAGGTGCTTGAGTAATTTCATTATTTCAAGCATTTTGTTTGGCACCTTGATTTGAGGTGCGTAAACAAACTATGAAAAGCCCCACCACTATTCTAACTTTCCATTTACCCTTACAAACCATAAAGGAGCCCATAGTTTCGATTTGGAGCACCATATATAGAAATTGAAGCTGTGTTCTGCTGCAGATTTTATGTGGTGAACCTCTTGGATCAACCACAACCAACCTTATTGTTGGTGGAGAATTCCAAAGGGATCGCATTGATCTAATTCTTGCATTCCCATGCAGTTCTGGTTTTGGATCCCTTTTACTGGTTCACTGACTTGGATCATGCCATCCCTTAGGAATTTTCCGTCGCCTTTAAATCATTTTTCTCTGTCCAATTCATGCATGCATATCATCTTCCTCACTCAAACTACTTCAGGTAATTACTTAATCCTCTCCTCTTTTGCTGTGTTGATTGGAATACTTTCTTATCTTCAGAGGTAGATTTTAATATACTTGTATCTTATCTTCATCGTTTTTTTTTCTAGTTTGACTATTCAATTTAGACATTTCTTAAATTAATCTTCGATGTTCTATCAAATTAGAGATGTAAGATTAGTTTCATGGAAAATAAATAAACAAATAAGTTGTGCTTTTGAATTCTTCTACTAACATATCAACAATTAATATTTTGTTGATAAAAAATGTGGTATGAATCACATATCCTAGTATAACTTCGTTTTTTCTATTTTATAAAACATCATTTTTTGTTCCAGTTTTTTTTTATGTTAATGGTTTTTAATTATGTTTTATGATATAATTTTGTTTTTATAAGATATTTAAATGATTTAAGAGTGAATGGTTATATAATTATTATTGATTATGATCTTATACTACCTGAGACTTATAAGTATATATTGAAATATAATTTTATTGTCAATATTTTATTTAAAAATAAAAATATTCTAATCTTATATCTTAAATAATCATATGAGATTTATATAAATGTATGCCGGAACATTTATATTATGAGATAATATTTTATCTAGAATATATTCTGATTTCATGTTTATTATGTCATCATAAGGATTAATTATCATATTAAACATTGGTCACCTTAAAACTCTAATTTATCCAAATTTTTTTAAAATATATTGATGAATTAAGAGAAAAAATATAGATAAATTATTATTTATTTTGACTTAAATGACAAAAAAAAATTGTAAGATGTATAATTTGATTTGTAAAAATTAAGTAAAAGAATATAATTGACTTTGTTAATTTGTAAAAAATTAAGACTTATTAAAAGTAAAATGGTGCATGAAGTTGAGAAAAAGCTTATAAAAGACTTGGAAAGCAAAAGTTTGTAGAGACGTAATGACTTGAAATGTAATGTTTGTGGGGGAATGTGAATGGAAAACTTGTAAATATGAAATAAAGTCAAAAGCAATTGAAAAGTAAAGTAAAAGAAAAAAAAAGTAAATGATAAAAGGGATGGTCATATAAGACAGTCATACGATGAGACCCCATTTTAATATATAATAATAATATAATATTATTTTAATAATAATAATAATAATTATTATTATTATTATTATTATTATTATTATTATATACTGAAATGATATTGTTAACTAATTATATTTTAAAAAAATCAATTATTGATATATTATTTTCCTAAGAAAATATAGATAAATATTTTTCAATGTGAATGAAAGATAAATCAGTTTCTAATTAGTAAAAAGTAAAAATACATATATTTGAATTTACGAGATTAAATTAAATACAAAACATTTCTTAAGAATTTTAATAAATACAATATTTTATAATAATTAAAGAAAATATTTTATTAAAATATGTTATTATCTCTATTTATTATATCAATATATAATTTTTTAATAAACTTGAAAAATTAAACTCAATAAATCATATTTACACTTTATTATTACTGAATTAACCGTAACAAATTTATAAAAAATAGTTAAACATATAATATATATTTTAACTAAAGTCATATTTTAATGTTCTTATTATGGTGGATTTAGATGATAGAAAAAAAAGAATTAAATTAAGAAAAGAAAAAAAAGTTTGATAATATATATATATATATATATATATAACAAAATTAACAAAAGCATGAGATAACAATTTTTTTTTATAAAAGCATAAAAAAAATTATTTTCTTAATCAAAATTCTATAATCAAATATAATAAAAAAAATTATAATATAACAAAAATTATACAATCGATTACTATATCTAATTTTGTATAACAAAAACAATATTACTAATGTATAACAAAAACAACATTACTAATAAAAAATGAAATAAGATAATAATATTATAATGCAATTAATTTCCTATTAAAACCACTTTTTCCCTTAATTTATTTTTCTATCTTGTTTAATCAACCGGGAATTAATGACTGTGAATTAAGGTTAGGTGAGGGCATCAATGGACGATGGCATGTATATGACAGTAGAAAGTGTGTGTGATAAGAGGTTAGTTGCATGAGGTGTGTCACATCCATATTCAACACGAGTGCCCCATGTCACAAACCCAAGCCCATCAATCAAACATGTCGGTTAATCAAGTTTTTGTTCGCAGGGTTTTGTTCTGTTCATACTTCATTATTACCATGTCTCCATTCTGTACTCACACTTGTTCCTTTCAACCATGCTCACCATGCACGTGTGGTGCTGCCACTTAATTACACACCTCATTTTTATTCTTTATCAGTATTTATTTCTCTATTATTAAACCATTTTGTTAACCAATGCCAATTACATTACTCAAATAATAACAAGACATATCTCAATAATATATATATATTACATTATTTAGTATATTTATTATAATTTTTCTTTCTGAATATACATACACTTTACGTTATCCTATTCTCATCTCAATGATGTAGTAAGTACGTGGTTAAAGTTACATGCATGGCGTGCAGCAACATATATTATATACACAAAATTTACATTGCAGTCCAGAGATTATGAGGATAAAATTGTGGTAGATATAGAAACTGTTGTAATTTTTATAAATTAATTTTAATTATCTGATATTCTGATTTTTTTAATAAACTATAAATTTTTTTAAAAGATTTATATTTATAAATTGATTTCTACGAGGATTTATAAGTGATTTATCTAGTACAATTGATGAAAGTATATAGTCACAGAAAGTGAGAATGGAAAGGTAGTGTAGTAGCATGACTGTGTGTACAGTAACGTGAAAAATCCTCCTCATCTTTTCAATTTCTGCCTTTTCCATTGTCATTTCTCTAATTTGTTTTCTTCTGTCATGTCGGGTCAAAATCCAACCCTACCAAAATTTAACTTCCAACTGTGTCTTTTTTTTTTTTTTCTTAGATGTATGTTTTAGTTAATTTGCAAATGTATGTTTCATCGTAGTTTACGCATAAAGAAAAATATGAGACTTTTTCTCTCTCTTTCTCTCTCTCCTATATATATATTACATAAAAATATATGTATATACTTTTATTCAAATTATGTTTTATTATATGAAATGACTAATATTCGTATTTAAAAAAACTTATAAAAAAATGTGTAATATTTCATTCATACGCTTAATTATTTTTATGTAAGAGCGATTAAATGGGTTAATCTACTCTGTTTTGCCCATCTTGCATTTGGTTTGCAAAAATAAACTGATAGACACACAATTTTTTTTAAATAATTTGTTTTTGTCTTTTTAATAAGTTTAATATAAGATCATAATTTTGTTTTCAATAATTCCACAATTATATATATCAGGTTAATAATATATTTTAGTATATTATATTCAGGCATTGAAATTTCAGAAAAATCAAAATAAATTTTACAACAGATAATATCAAAATTTATGAGATCTTTCTTTTTTTCTTATTATGTTGAAAAATTAAAATACTTGAAATAAAAATTATATGGTATTTTTTTATTTGGTAAAGCCTTCATGTTTATTTTGTCAATGATACCGAAGAAATGTGAATTATAAGGAGATGAGGGGAAAGTTTGTGTTTGAGAGTGGATAGTTCTTCCAGTAAGTGAGTGAGTGAGACTTTATGTTTTTTTTTTTTATAAATTATAACAATTTTCCTTAATATTTGTTGACAATGAGAGCTTCAACCACTATTCTCAATCAAAATATTTTTTTTATTAATTTAGTGGATCACTCGTCATGCCCTGTGGATTGACTCAAAAGTTAATAAATTTGACTACATTAATTAAAGTGTTAATGAAGTAAAAATACTAGCATGTCCCATTTATAATTGAATGTGAAACCTAATATATTTTACCATCTTTATCTTTATAATTCACTTGAATATTTATAAAAAAATAAAATCACACGTATAAAAAAAAATTACACGTACTAGCATATATACTTTCATCTCACATTGTGGTATTTTAAAATATTACACATCTCTCATAAGGTTCGTTTTAAAAAATAAATTTTACTTTAACAAATGTCAATCATGCTTCTTAAAAATTCAATTTTGATACCAAAAAAAAATGTTTGGTATGTGTTTAGGGATGTCTATAAGAATTTATAACTCACACTAAAATAAATTAATAAGGATTACATTAAGTCAGCAAGAACTTTATACAATTAATTATGACAATAAGCAATATTTAATGTTATATGAATAAAAAATCCATTATAAAAACTAGAGATTTATTTTTCATCTTTAATATTGTTTTTTAATAATTTTAATATTTAAAATAGATAAAAAGTAATTATAAAAATACAAAATAAAATAAAATTTTAATTCTTACCATATATATATATATATATATATATATATATATATATATATATTATATAATTAGATGCGGTTATATTATGTGCTTACAAAAGTCAAAGTAGCGCTAAAATTGATCTTGAAATATTTTATCGAGAATCATGAGGTTAAAAAAATCCAAATTATACTACGGAAAATGATAAATGAGATGAATTTTGTGTGGAGTTTAAGATTTAAGTTATCCAATAAAATAAAATTTGTTTAATGTAAATAAATATGTAAGACTAAGAAAAAGGAAGAAGAGAAGGAATAAAGAATTGTTAATCTATATAATCTCTTGTATTTAATTGAAACAAAGGAAGTTGAAAAGAGCATTTCTTAATAGAAAGTTAGAAGAGAAAAAAATAGATATCACTAACAATGATTAAATTCAACGTTATTTGTTGGTTATGAAAGATATACGAAATATTAAAAAAAAAGAAAAAAAAAAAAGAGAGAGAGAAGTGAACACGTGTTGAGAGTTAATTAATTAAGAGAACATGGAAAAAAGAAGTTAGATACCCTCCCACCCACCAACCAACCCAGCCTGAAGTTTCAAAAGGTTTGAGCAGTATGATAAAGGAGCCAATATCATCTCCCTAATTCTGGGATGCATGATGCGCACCATTTATTTTTTGGGTCAACTCTCAAGCAATTCCTGCAATTTCTTCCGCAAACAACGCTGCCAAGTTCAATTTCAACTTTCAAAATCTTTTATAACTTCATAAACTATCGTCTATCATAAATAATAAATTTTAAAAACTTGTGATCAAATTAAATAAAATTTCAAAAATTAAAGATATATTTAAATATGATTGTGGACATATCGACTCTTTACCACTTAGGATTGTATTATGTTTATGTTTCAAAATGTCGTGAGACAGTTGGATCTATTTCCGGTATTAGAGTATTGAGATTAGAATGTTAATATTAAGTAGAAAATAAATTTTAATTACATTATATTAATATTAACATAGATTTAGTGTATATTAAGTTAGAAATTTATGTATTTTATAATACTTATTGTAATATAGAATATATCAGTGTTGATGAATTTTTAGCCAATCTTAAATATGAAATAAATTTAAATTCAACTATATCAATATTAAAATATAGTCTTATCATATGTTAATCTAGGAAATTATAATATTTCAGCGTAGTTAAAGAAAAATTAAATTTTGTCTGGAGATTATGATATTAGAAAGCCAAAAAAAAAACTACAAGATAGAAAAGAGAATACATTGTAATATTTTCTATTCTTATGAATTAATATATAAACAATTTAAAGTGTTTTATTTTATATATACGAATGGTAAGACAACCATTAAACCATGATTTTTTTTTCTAATATTAAAAATATAATCTGACATAACATTCGATCTCTTTCCTAATTTTATTCTTATTCTTATTTGTTACAAATTCAAAATGACTCTAAATATTACTTTTTATAAATAATTTTGTGCTTAAAGTTTAAATTGAAAGCTACCTAATCGTGTCATTAATTTTTGGAAAGTTTAACAAATAGTATCCAAATGTTTTTATTAGATGATTAGAACAATTGTTCTTTCAGTGTTCTTAATAATATATATAATTTTGATATTTCTAACAATATTTGTTTTAATTTCAGAATTCAAAAATATTCAAGCTACTATTTAAAATTAATATATAATTAAATTATAAAGTTTGATTAAAGACTAATAATTTTTTTTTCGAAGAATGTTTATATTTGTTGTTTTCTTAATGATAATTAAATATAATATCAAATTTGATGTTGTAAAATTTGCATATTCATGTAATGGGTACTAAATCAATTATTTTATACTATTTGATATAATTGTAAGACATTTTAAAAAATAGTAAAATATTTATCAGATAACTTTATTAAGATTAGTCAAATTCATACCAAGTCTTACTTGTTTGAATATAACTTGATGAGTCCTGTGTTTTCCAAATCTAAAACTCTGTTAAGATGCTACATTTAAATTCGAATAATATTCATCATTAAAAATTTGGATGGATACAATTTGTTGATATAATAAACTTTCATTTTATTTATCGTTTAAAATAATATTAACTAATACAAGTAATAAAAATATGTGTTTAATAAATGATAGTTTACGAATAACTTATTGTAATTTGGAACAGGAAGGAGGAAGAACAAAGTTCGAACTTATCGGTGATGTGACAGATGGATGGTGGAAGACATAAATTGTGAAAGCTCCGCCACTAATGGCGCTGTTACTTGACTCTTCTTCAAACACAATTCCTCCAGAATGAATTCTAAGACAGGTGCAGGTGCATTAGTGGTGTGGAAAGTTGAAAAAAAAAGTTAAACTAGTCTTCCTTAGATCATCCCCTAACTTGCAATTCACATCGACAACTCCACATCTTCCTTTCTTTCCGTCAAATTCCACAATTCCTAATAAAAAAATCCGATAATTCCGCTACAAAATCCCACTATAAAATGCATTATACCCATCAACCTTCATAATCACATTTCTCCAACCAACCACTTAGATATTATCAATTTCCCAGCTAGTTTGGGCCACTATCGTATACGCTTGCATCTTCTTCTGCCTTAACTTAACCTAGAATGGCCTCTAACTTCAGCTTCAGAACTTTTATGATATTCGCCCTTGCATTTTCTCTCACCCTTCAAGCCACTCTGGGTAAGTGAATACCTTAATTCTCATATTTCTTTCCACATGATCATTTTTATCAACATTTACAGTATTGTCATGGAAAAATGCAGGAGCGATAGAATGTGAGAATCTGAGCCATGACACGTGCTCATTCGCTGTGTCATCGAGTGGGAAACGATGTGTGCTTGAGAAGCGCGTGAAGAGGAGTGGTGAGGAGGCATACACATGCAAGACATCAGATATTGAAGCTGAGAAACTGAAGGATCACATTGAAACAGACCAATGCATAAAGGCTTGTGGATTGGACAGAAAGTCCCTTGGAATCTCTTCAGATTCTCTTCTCGAGTCTACCTTCACTCACAAACTCTGTTCCCCTCACTGCTACCAGTGCTGCCCCAATGTTGTTGACTTATACTTCAATCTTGCAGCTGGTGAAGGTACACACATAAACATGCATGATGTTTTAATGTTGTGGAAATTATAGCCAAAACTAATTTGTGAATTTGGGCAAATTGTTGTTGTAGGTGTGTTTCTTCCCAAGTTGTGTGAAGTACAAGGGATGAATGCTCGTCGAGGAATGGCTGAACTCAGAAGCTCTGGCATCGTGGCACCAGGACCTGTGCACTCTCTGCAGTTCACAGCTACTCCTCCAATTAACCCTGTGGAGCTCACTATTGAACCCGCGGTTGCCCCATCATCAAACTAAAAAAGCTTTAGTTTCTTGGAACACACACAGATATGGAGAGTAGCAATTAAACAACTTACCATGCTATACCAGTGTATGAATTGAGAATGGCAAACTATGTTTTGATTGTAATAAGGAAGTTGCACCTAAATATGTAGTACTTTTCGAATGTAAGATCGCTCGCTATATGATTAGCGGTAACACTATGTGGCTGGAAGTGATGAATCTCTACATTAATAAGGTGTAACTTTCACTATTCTATAAATTATACATATAAAACTATGACCAATTATGCATCTCTTTTACCCACTAACGCTCAGACACGAAACTCACCATAAGTTTTCTTGTAAATGGTGACGAGACAACGAAACATTGATGCAGACAAGATTGTCTTCTCACCCGAATCTGCAGGAAGAAAACAGAAAGAAACAAAGCCCAATAAGGCATTTCATTTGTGTGAGGCCCATCAGTGAAAAGAGTGAGCATTCAAAATGATTGATATATTAATAATCCAATTATTCATCCTCGCGATTTCATCGATCTAATCTGTTGATTTAGGAAAAAAATTTGATTAGGCGGATTGAGTTATTAGGGTTAATAATGATTGTTGATTACAAAAACTATTCAATTATTTTATATTTTCTTTTTCCTAAAAAACAGTTCGAACATGATTTGTCATGGTTGGGCACGGCTTTAATACGACCGGTAAGATACCACTAAGTATTAAAGATTAGTTTTTCTTTTAAATACTCTGTTTCAACTTTTTTTAATATTCTGTTTCAACTTTTAAATAAACTAAGAATTAGGTAGGAATGATAAAATGGGTCAACCCGCTCCGTTTTGATCCGTCTCGTCTTTGGCCCACAAAAAACGGGACGAGGTATTGTGGGACTAGGTGGGTCGACTCGTCAGTAATCATGACAGATCGTAGATCTTGACCCGTCTGTCAAGGGACGGGTTGACGGACTGACCCGCCATAATTTAGAAAAAAATAATTTATTTTTTAAAATAATTTTTTTTAATAAATTTAATAATAAGATTATTATTTGTTTGATAATAATTTAATATATATATATATATATATATATATATTATTTCAATTTAATAATATAAATCAATATATTGTTTTAAGAAATTATAATTTATAACAATAATAAAATTTACATAATAATAAATAATAACAAAATATATATATATATATATATATATAAATAACGTTAAAACTTATAAAATTTATATTTTTTATATTGAAAAATTCAAATACTTATATCTTTTTTATTTGATAAAACTTCACATTATTCTTGGTTGAGTAATTCTTACACCTTTAATTCAAGTCATAAGGATAAAAATAATCAATCCTTAACATGAGCAAGGAGATCAGGAGACAAAATGTTGTGTTTCAAGTAAAGAGAATATTTGCTTGTAAAAGTGAAACTTTTTTAATTCTCTTTTTAAAAATTTTAACTTTATATATTATCTTTATAATTAATTTTATTATAATAAAAAATTATTTTTTTATTAATTAGGCGGACCATGGGTTGACCCACTTCTATCCCGTAGGTTGGCCCGACGGGTTGACGGGCTTAGCGGACGGGCCAAAACGGGTCAGTGGATCGAAAACACCAACTCGCCCTGACATATTATGGTGGACTAGCGGGCCGGCAGGCGCGGCATGACCATTTTACCATCCCTAATTCTTAGTTTATTTAAAAGTGTTGAAAAAAAAAAAACTATCCGCATGTGTTTTTACTTTTATTTCTTCTTTTATACCCTTTTAATCAATATGATTTGTCTTCTTTTTGTTTTTAAGTATAGCTGCTGATTAAAAAGTATATAACTGTTTATTAAAAAAATTAAACGTTGATTAAAAGTAAACGTATACATTTTGTTTGTGTAGACAAACAGTAACGTCTCACATGTTGTATTTTTACTCATCTTCAACAAAATATTGATATATAAATTTTATTTTTCTTTTAATATTTTTATTCATCCATTTTCTTTCAAGGAACTAACTATTTATGTTTTTATGTACCGAAGAGAGTAAAAGATTGAATTTGTTCGTAATTTTGGTTTTGTTTAAAAGGAATTTCATACATCTGGACTCTATTTAAATATTTAAAATAATCATTTTTTTTTCTTTCAACTAAATGGTAAAAATATAGCTACTTTCTCTCTTTTTCCTTGCTTCTTCTTCCCACATATTTTCATTTCCACCAATCTTATCTTTCCTTTTATATTAATTCCCAACAATGGCGTTAGATTCATTCTTAGCCTGCCTAACCAGTCATATTAGAACCCAAAATCTATAAAAGTCATGTCCTATTATTCGTTTTTTTAAGCAATATCCTAATATTCGTATTTACTCTCTTTTTTAATGATTATATAGGAATTATACTTTTATTCAATAAATAATTATAATTATTTCAATGGCTTTAATAATTAGTTTAATTAAACATTTTTAGGTTAACAATAACGTTCACGAAACAGGCACCTCCTCTAGCATCGCATCGCATCCGTTATATATCTCACACTCACGTTTCCAATGCCTATCAAACATATCATAACCACGTCACAATGCAACCCCCAACAACACTCACCGGATTGCTCCACCGGGTCGCCGGAACGTTCCCTTCCCACCGCGCAGTCTCCGTCTCAGGCAAATTCAACCTCACTCACTCCCGCCTCCACCACCTCGTCGAACGCGCCGCCGCACGCCTTCTCTCTGCCGGCATCAAACCCGGCGATGTCGTCGCACTCACCTTCCCCAATACCGTCGAGGTTCTCTCCTCCCTCACTGTTTCATTGCCAACACAAAAACAAAAATACATATATTTGTATTTTTAATTTAATTGTTATTTATTATTATTGTTTCTAATTCATTTTTTTATATTTCCAGTTTATCATCACGTTTCTGGCCATCATTCGAGCGCGAGCCACGGCGGCGCCGTTGAACGCGGCTTACACCGCGGAAGAGTTCGAGTTTTATTTATCTGACTCAGAGTCAAAACTGTTAATAACCTCGAAAGAAGGGAACGAACCTGCCCAGGCCGCGGCTTCCAAGCTTGGCATTCCGGTATCAACGGCTTCCCTCGAGGAAGCTGAAGCCGAAGAGCTCAGTCTCTCTCTGAGTTACACCGACTCACCGATCGACTCGGTTTCCGAGCTCACCAACGACGCGTCCGATGTGGCCCTGTTTCTTCACACTTCCGGCACCACGAGCCGCCCCAAGGGCGTGCCGTTGACGCAGCAAAACTTGGCCTCATCGGTGGAGAACATCAAGTCCGTGTACAAACTCACTGAGTCTGACTCGACCGTCATCGTTCTCCCCTTGTTCCACGTCCACGGGTTGCTCGCCGCGTTGCTGAGTTCGCTCGCCGCAGGAGCCGCCGTGGCGCTCCCAGCGGCGGGGAGGTTCTCCGCCTCCTCGTTTTGGAGCGACATGTTGACCTACAACGCCACGTGGTACACCGCGGTTCCCACGGTGCACCAAATCGTGTTGGAACGTCACTTGAAAAACCCGGAACCGGTTTACCCGAAGCTCCGGTTTATTCGGAGCTGTAGTGCCTCGCTTGCACCGGTTATATTGGAGCGGTTGGAGGAGGCGTTTGGGGCACCGGTTTTGGAGGCCTATGCTATGACGGAAGCGTCGCATTTGATGTCTACGAACCCATTACCCGAAGATGGGCCTCATCGAGCCGGGTCAGTTGGAAAGCCCGTGGGCCAGGAAATGGCGATTTTAGATGAGAAGGGTGAGATTCTAAAGAATGAAGTTAAAGGTGAGGTTTGTATTAGAGGACACAACGTGACCAAAGGGTATAAAAATAACCCTGATGCGAATATTTCTGCGTTTCAATACGGGTGGTTCCACACAGGTGATATCGGGTTTTTTGATTCGGATGGATATTTGCACCTCGTGGGTCGCATCAAGGAGCTTATTAACCGTGGAGGTATGTATTTATAGTTTTATGAACTGCTCACTTTGCATGCGATATATTTATGCATGTTAAACTGGATTATGTACTTGCAATTAGAGGGCTTAAACTGTTGACCCAAAAATTATAATTTATATGATCGCGTGATCAAGAAATATATATGGTTGTAAGAAAAGATCGTTATGATATTTGGTGTGTAATCTGTGTATTGAAACGTAACATGCAGGTTTAGAAGGTTGTTGGCAAATAACAATTATTATGTATGTATGAGTCATAAACGTAAAGTGTTTTACACTTTTCCTAACAAAGTGGCCTGTGGCATTACTCCATCGGTTTCGTATGTAATTTTCTATTATGTCAGTTAATAAAACTGGAGAATCAGTTATATATGCTTTTATTTTATGTTTGTATTGTAATATGTCATGTTTTTAAATATTATTGAAATTAGAGTTTTTTTGGTTGGAGTGCGTATTGGACGGTGAACTATAATAAAAAATTATTGAAGTTGATGTTTTTTTGAAGGGGAGAAAATATCACCAATAGAGGTGGATGCTGTCCTTCTATCTCATCCAGACATCGCCCAAGCAGTTGCATTCGGAGTTCCAGATGATAAGTATGGCGAAGAGGTATGTCTGTTTAGAAAGAAAGAAAAAAAAAAAAACTCTTACAAAGCCGAATCAAATTTGATACCCTTAGCTGTTAAGTCTAGAAAGAAAAAAAAAAATAGAGGAATGTTCCCCTTTATTCCTTTAGTTTTTCGGCCTCTCCCCTCTATTTTTGTCACACTTCGGTCCCAATAAACCTTTCCAATAGAGAATCATCATAAATTCACAAGCATAAACCTAGCTGGGTCTTCGAAAAAAGCTAGCATCTTGATCTCAAAACACCTTACAACACAAAGTTGCCACAACCACAAACTCATGAGCGCATAAATCTAGTTGTATTTAACAAAGAAAACAAAATTTAGTTCCAAAATGTTACTTTTACTAAGACAGATTTAAATAACCTTTTAAATAAATAGTTGTAAGAGACAAAAGAATGATTTTTTTTTCATATGAATTAACTAAACTTATGAAGAAGAGAGAGACGTTGTAAAAGTGTTAAGCTCCGAGGATTGATTTTAATTTATAGAATTTTTATTCGTTTTATTTTCTTCTCGTGTCACCCTAAACTAAGCCCATAGAAGAGGACGCACATTCATGATTCGCATGCACTTATATGGTACTGATCTTCACCATTTGTGAACCCCGACCACCCCAGAAAACATTGTCGGTTTGTCCACCACAACCTCTTGCGTACAAGAAGCCATGGCATCATTTTTTTGTCTTATGTGAGCATCGTTTCACTTCTCTCCTGTGCTACACTCTACATGGATACATATATTTTTTCAATATTAAGATATTTTATCAACAACCTCTAATAATTTTGAGATTTCATAATTTTTTCAAAGTGGAAAAGTGGCTTTTATTGGCTGAAAAGGCCCAACATTACGTAAGCATGATCACACGTGTGCCCGTCGCATTGGAACTACCAATATCATATATACACGTGTTTATGAAATATTTTTTCAGCCGCAGTCAGAGCATACCCTGTAACTCCTGTTCCTTGTTAAAGTAACGACATCATATTTGTATGTATGGTTATATATTTTCCTGGTTTAATTTTTTTTAAGATTAAAATAAGAAAAATTTGTAAAGTAATAATTAAGGGAGTATACGCAAAAATTATTTGCAACCTATGTCAATTTAGATAGCGCAGAATTTTGTGTGTTTACTACATTATTGCTAAATTTTTTTAATATATGTGTTGAAATTATTCGTTGTACGTAACATCTTAACAGATAAATTGTGCGATCATCCCAAAAGAAGGATCAAACATTGATGAGGAAGAGGTGCAGAGATTTAGCAAGAAGAACCTTGCAAGCTTCAAAGTCCCTAAAAAGGTCTTCATCACTGATTCTTTGCCCAAGACCGCCACTGGCAAGATTCTAAGGCGTCTTGCTGCAGAACACTTCGTTTCTCAAACTTGAGCTGCTGAATAGTATGAGGAATCCAAATAAATATCTTGCCAACGAAGTTTTAAATACATTAACCATAAATATTAACATTGTATTAGCTTATGGGCAAGTTCGACGTTCCTTCGAAATAAAAATTTAATTTAAGACATTGTATAATTATCCATCCATTTCTCATCCCTAGTCTCATATGGATATCAATAGGAATAGTATAGAAAAGACTGTGAGATAAAGAATTAGGGTTGAGCACCGGTCAAGTTCAAACTTTTCAAATTGAAACAGACTTATATATGTAAAATTTGGATTGACATTTCTTCTGTTTGTAATGGATGGTATTATTAAAGTCCTCAAAGTAGTCTATTTAACTAAAAGGCATAGAGGGTCAACCATTGTTTTTTGGAGATGATGAGATCATTGTCTCTCAAGGTAACTTATATTATTAATCATTTTGGTCTCTTATAAACTTAATAATTATTTTTAAAATTTTATAACTTACAATAGTATTTATTATTTTAACCTCTTTAAATTTAATAATTACTGAATATATTTATAAATTTATTTTTGTATTTTTTATATTATTTTATTTTTTATATTTATTTATTAATTATGATAATACATTATTGGACTAGATAGTCAAAATCCGTATACAAATTCAACCAGTGAATCACCGTCTTGTACCACGATCGAAATAATCAATCTGTTTTTTAAAACATTGATATAATCAGCTCTACTTGTCTCTTCATGAAAGATAAAGTACACCTGAATTTAAAAATTTTAAACCTAATTTTATTCGTTTTGAAAATTTACGAAAATCTATCGAGCTTTCTTTTACAGATTTATTTTTGTTTATATATTTTTAACAAACTATATATCATATGATTAGCAGTATTTTAAGTCAAATTAATGACGCAATCAAATTTCGAGCATGATTGTTTAAAGTTAATGACGAAAGTCTCACTTGTTAAATAGAGAAAATTTCATTCAACTAATAAATTTGTTGGTTTGTGCACACCAAAATTCGTCATACAATCCTTTGCTGATAAACTCTAATGAATCTTGTGATGCTATTTTTATGAATCGACAAGTTTTTTCCAATGGGTTTTTCTTAATTGAGAAATTTATTAATTCTGAGCGATTAGGAATTTGTGAGAACACTAAAAATATTTTATTTAACTTCTGACTGTTCATTTAAATCTGCTTAAGTATTGACTCTCTTTTTAACCGCTATAATTAAGAGATCATTTTTTAACTATTAAAAATAAACTGAAAACCAAAACAAAAGACGAGTTTTTATTTAATTATTTTACTACTTACATTATAAAAAGGATTGTTAGAATGTTTGAAACATATTTTACGTTATTGATGAATTTTGTTACATGAAAGAACAATTTATGAGATCCAGTCTAGTATTGTAGGATTGGCTATGCAACTTTTGGGACACTGGAACAAATAAAAGTTACGCCATTACACGTGACTTCCTTTAATTTTATTATAAACAAACAACAACAACAACAGTGGATCAAACTTTGTCCTATTGTAATTGGTACGAGGGAATAAAGCAGACTCCAGTTATAAACATATTTTGGTGCCAATAGTGGCCTCTGAATTGTTGTTAAATGTACTCCACATGAGAATGTTTATTCCGACTATTTTAATAAGAGAAAAAAGTTACATTGAATCAGTAAAACCTATATTCATAAAATATATTTAAACAAAATATTTTGAATACTTTCCATTTACTCATACAAAAAGTAGAATGAAATTTATATAAAAAACAGTCATTATTTATTATATTGTGGCTGTGTACATCAATAATTTTCAGAACTCCAATAAGAATAAGAATATTAACATAATTGCAAACAAAAGCATGTGTACCCGTGATAACTACTTGTTTCTGCAAGTAAGAGAATATGTTTGTCTCAGACACCCCAATAAAAATCGTTTGTAATTGAAGACAAATATTAAATGTATTTTTTATTTAAGTTTACGATTTAGTTTCATGCGCCACGAAAGACTAATGTAAGCCGTGAAAATAGCCACTCCCTATTTGTTATTTTAGTTATAACCAACTTAAATATTTTGAGTAGTCTCAACTCAACTGTGGAAACTAACTCCTCTCAATGAGTAGTGAGAACACAAATTTAGTTCAAAACCTAATTTCAAAGCACCATCGTAATGTGGTTGATTGGTGACGTTGTGTCCCAAAAAATAAAAAGCACGACATTAAGAGAAGTGATGTTTGGTTGGGACACTGCATCGATCACAGAGAGGTGAGGATTGGCTACTACAACGAAACTGAAGGGTAGGGTCCAGGTGGAACTTGTAACTCATTTCTTCCATGTTTTTTTTTATAACTTACCAGAATAAATTAAAAATTAGTTTTATATTAACTAATATAAACGTCTATAACTTAACCTGTCATTTTAATTTTTTTCAAAAAGTACTTATATATAAGCTTATCGAAACATGAAAAAAGGACTATCAGAAAATGTATTTTGTACTACAAGTAACTAAATGACTGGACAGTAACTAAATTCACATTTTTTTTTCAAAATTTAACGACTATATTTGTTAATTTGAAACTGCAAGACCAAGATCAAATTTAGTTTAACATATCCACGAAAAATACATTTTTTCCATAAAACATACTCCCTCTTTCCAATTTTTTTTTCACGTTTTGTCCAATTTTTCCCTAAAACATTTATATCAGTAATAAAATCATAGGAGACTAGAATGAGTTCAACTGCAAACAAAAATGAGCTACCCTTTTAAATCAGCAGCAGCTATAACACAAAGAAGTCAATGCTGCATCTCTTTAACTCCTTTGATTCTGATGAGCTTCATCTATTTTCTTCTTCCGTTGTTTAATGAGATCAGACTGAGCTTGCTTGCGTTTATTAGATATCTGAATGACATTTTTCAGAAACAAAAAAGAGGGGTTAAAAAACAGAATTGAAAAGACACACCTCCCATGTTTTACAGAATAAGTTTAAACACAATCTGACACTTTGCAATGAGGCCGTTTCTTAGGAGAAAATAGTAATATTGTAATTGGGAAAGACAACAAAAATATAGATACAAATGTACCTGCATGGCTTCCAAGAGCTTCCTCTTTTTACGTGACATCATAAGTTTACCCATATCATCATCAGCAGTTTCTTCTACATTGGTAGCTGATTCTCCAGTCTCCACCGCTCCAGAAGTTTCTTTAGAGCCTGCTGAAGTGTATGTAACGCCTTTAAGTTCTTTTTTCAGATCATCGTGGTATTGCTGCTCCAGAATCATCATCTGCAATGCATTCATTCAAATTTGAAATACTTGTGTTAGACTAAACAAAAAAGGATTCCCCCTCCACTCATGCCACTGTTAGGATGCAACGCAACCTTTTTTCTCAGAACATGCCTACCTTTTGCTTTCTTTGAGCTGCATCATTAGCCTCTGCTCGGTCAATAATACCTTCAACCAGAAGATTTTGAGGATCTTCCATATCTTCCTTCCCAACACCTGGAAGTGGAAGGACTTCCTTTCTGGCAGCAGCTTGCAAGTGTTTAATGGTCTTTGCATAATCTGGAATATATGCTCCTTCTTCGTCATAATTAATAAAAGGCGACAAGTGTGGCGGAGGAATCCTGTTAACGAAAGAAACATTTTAGGCGTGAAAGTAACAAAAATCAAAGAGGCATTCTTTAGTATACATATACTTTTGTTCAAATTTAACACACATTTGTGTTTAGAATTTGTCAATTTTTTTTAACTGTTCCTTTGTGTTAATGTGTGGAACTAATTTTGTATTTTACATAAACCCAGCAGATATAGCCTTGTGACTTCATTATTCATTAACTAACGCTCATTCGTTAAATGAGAATTAATTCTACTAAACTATACAAAATGACCAGTATGGTTTTAATACAACTCACTCTTTCATTGTATACAAAAAATACTTTATCCAACTTCCGATCTCACATCAAACAAGAATTAACATAGGTAACTTTTCTAACTTAATAGTAATTTATCATTTATTTGGTACATAAGAAAAAAAAAAAAAACTACATAGCTAAGCCAAGTTCCGTCTAAAGGCAATCATCAGGAGGATTCTGCCAAAAATGATCCCAAATCTGATTTGCAGACCCCACAACCAACCAGAACATCAGTCAGAGATATCATCCTTAGAAATATGCATCAAGGAACAATTCTAGTCTCTAAACATGAGATGTTTGACAGTTTTTAATTTATCTACTTTACAAAATATAATTCAAATAATCAACATAATACTAGCATATAGATAGACACTCTTACAAGCTAGTAAATTCATTGTTTATTATGCTCCTATTAATAGAGGCTATATTCCAATCCTAACCATAATTTCTTCTAGCAGAAAAGAAAACTTGAACCTTCAAAGCAACTATTCACTCTTAATTGAGTTGGGATTTATCTATTTAAAGTGAAAAAAACACTACAATTTGCATGATCCACAAGGTTTGTGGCACAACCTGGGGAGTGTGCCTGCACATTAGAAATACGTATGTGGTTTCTATCTTTTTCAACTTTGGAAAATAAATATTTTAACTAGTATCAATTAGACAAGACAAAATGAATAGATGAAAGCATATTTAGATAGGCACATGGATCCGCAGAAAGATCATATCACAATCCCTCGTAGAGAAACCTCATTTACGGAATTAAATGGCACATTCCTACCAAGATCACTACTACAACCAATAAGAGTTCCACAATGGACCAACAAACAAAAAGATGCCTTGATATGCAACATCGATTACTGAAGCATAAAGGCACAGAAACTAGTTTTCATACGGGTAATAATATTAAAGTTGTATACATTGAAAGAGAGAAATTGTAATTGAAAATTACTACAATCAGCACCAAGTAATAGTTTTATAATAAACACAACTGGAATAGAAGTTACCTTCCCACTAAATAATTATCAGTTGGCAAAATAATCCGAGCATTCACACAGTCATATACCCACTGTGGTTGAACGTAATCTCTAGAGAGGAACCTATGTCCTTGTGCTTCCCTGTCAACAATCTAAACATGTAAAAGTAATAGCTTAGAGAACCTTAAAAAAAGGAAGGTATGAAATGTAAAATATAAGGACACCAAGATGGGAGGGAAGCTTAATCACAAACCTGATGAGTGATGCTCTGGTCGGATTCCCCAAAAGGTGCCCCTTCTCCCTCCCAGGAAACTATGCCCCCAAAAGCAGGAATAACAAAAAGCAATGATTCCCTTGGTACCTGAATTATTAGACCACAACAAATGCAAGTAATGTCAAAACTACATAAACATGAGGAAATTTCCAAAATCTTTAACCTGAAGTTAAAAACGAAGATATATTGAACCAAAGTCCAATAAGATTTACTGTACCATATGCATATGCATGGATCATTCAAGATCGATAAAAACAATATTAAGAAGCAAAAACATTATATAAATTGTTCATGAAGCAAAACAGCACACAGATTCACATTATAAATAATAACAAATGCCAAAGAATTTATAAAATAGCTCCTTTGTTTCCTGATGAAAAATAGTGATTTTCTTTAAACGAATATTTACCTTGGTAAGTTTAAGATACCAAGCTTTTACAAGGGGTATCAACATAAAACTTTCCTCCACTTAAAGTCCACTAGAAAGAACCAAACCAAGGACCTTGTGAACAACATTTCAATCTTGAAAGTTTAGGTGGTTTGTCCTATTTAGGACAAGACAATATTTACCTATTCTCATCGACCAGCATCTACCAAAAATTCAAAAGCAGTAGCCATTGAAAACCTAAGACAAATTTCTTTTCGTTAATTTATTTTTTGAAATGAAAAACATGAAATGTGACTCGGCAGACCTATGTCCACAAATTCCCAGCTATTGACAAAAAGTACATCTAAATAGTGATGCTAAAACAATTAAAAGGTCCTACCTCTCTGCTTAGGAAGAATTTCATATTTTTAAAGAGATTTTTACATTCTTTTGTATCTTGATCCTCTTCATCTTCACCAGTAACTTCATCAACAAGGTGCATTAGTGCACCAGGTTCATTAGAAGGAAGTTGGTTCTGAAGTTGAGCAAGTCTTAGTTCAGATGTTTCATTTCCAGTCTCTGCCATCTCTTGCTTGGTCCCCAATTGTTCTGATTCAGCTTGAGAAGCTTCAGAATTCACTATAGAGGGTCTGGTATTGGCACTGACATACCTTGACAGAGCATATAGATCTGCATGATTTGAAAAGAAATTTAATCACCACATACATTAAATAACTAAGTTTTCCTTTTAAGTTGAGAATATTGGTACCTGCAGCCAAAGCTTCCAAACGTGGATCAAGAATTGGGGGGTACTTCAAATTGATAGAATGATAGAGGCGAAAATTGACAAAACTAAGAAGAGGCTGTAAGATTAAGAAAATAATAAAAGTCAGCATACCAATTAAAAGGATGATATAAAGGATTAGAAGAAGCATGTACACATAGCTATATTTGGTTTGGTTTGCAAATGATCCTGACAATACACCAGAACTTATTTAAATTAATTATTACATGATTAAAATATAGAGACCCGTAATCATGTTAATGGGATGACAATAATGCTAACAACCTAGCACAAAGATGACATAAATAAACAAGAATATGAAACTAACCTCATATAATTGTAGAAAGTTTAGCATGGTAATGATGTCAACATCATCAGATACAACCTGTTGTAGTGAATGAGGACTTAACCATGTTATTGTCTGACCCTCAACCTCAGCCTGCGCAAAGAACAAAATCAATTCATAACCTATACAATTAAGATTACTGAACATTGATTAATGCCAAAATTAGTACCTGGTAGTATATGCCTTTCACAGACACAAATGTTTTTCTTAACTTGTGAGTCCGAGATATGAACGCTTGCCACTCATGTGCCAATCTGGTGAACCAGTAAGCAATGAGAATAAATACAGAAGATAAAATTATATGAGAGGAAAACGCAAGAAAAAAACAATGAGATTTAGCAAAGTTTGTTCCTCGTATATTAACACCTTATTTTCAAAGGAAAAATAAAGTCAGAAAGGCTAATTTCTTCATTATATACTAAACCCAAGTTTTTCAATATTCCAAGTATGTACCTTCGACATTTATGAACACACTCCACTTCAATTTTTTTACTCTCTGATGCAGGCAATGCTGCAAAAAGGTGCACCATTGTAAGGCAGTCATCCAATTCTCCAAGTGCATCGACAAATCTTGGGTACCTATATTAAAAAAAAAAAAATCAATTTAAATGGAAATTCATCACCAGTTCCAAAACACAAATTGAAATTAACAAAAAAACAAACCTCTGTCTTATAATCCTATCTATCTTGGGTTTGGGTGTTTTCTCCCGCAGCCTGTTTGCACGTTCATTGTTTTTCTTTGCCTCAGCTTTCTTTATTTTTCTCTCATGCACTCTTATAGCTCTATGTACTTCAACCAAAGGCTCGTGATGAAGGAAGGCAATATCCTTCACATGGTAATAAGTCTGATGTGTTCCCTTGAACTTTTTCTTAGGCTCCCGGGGAGTTACTCCCTTCAAAATACATAATTTCCTAAAATTTACAAAAGTCAGTATTAGAATCAAAGCCCTTATCAAATCTACTTTTCCATAATGTTTCATAGTCACTATAGATGCAAATTCCAAACGCTATCAGATCAGACAAAGTTGATCAAACAAGTGCACCTTAATTTAATTTACATATGAGCCTATTTTCTTTCTGTATAGTACCTGAAAAGTGGTAGACTGATTTGAAGCTGCTTGAGTCCCTGCGACCTAGTGACAAACTTAGCAGCATTCCCCTCCTTTTTCTTCCCCTGCAACACAAAACAACAACAATAAACTCTTAAAATACTTACAACAAGTACGCTAATTTCAAGGTATCTGAAAGGATTCTGGAGGAAACAAACTTGGGAATGTCACATTCTTGTGTTTGGTACAAGTTTTGAATAAATATTCTCGGGAATAAATGGTTCCTGGGAATATAAAATGTCCATGCTTCCCTTGCTTCTTATTCACATGAACAGAGGTAAATATATTATATTTTTCAGGGAATTGCTATTATAACTATCTATCCCCACTCCATTAGTCGAAATACAATTCCTTATAACTTGAAGTAAAGGCATTTCAGTCAGAAAAAAAAAAATTATTAATTTTTTTATTCTATTTGGTTGCTGAGAATGAATAGCTACAACTGAAATATTAAGAATTTCAAATTTTCTCAGACCCAACCAAAAATCACAGCACGTGCATCAAGGAAAAAGAAAAAGAAAACACATACACACAAGCCGTGAATGAAAACACAAAACCCGAAGCAAACAAAGAAAGTTACGATAAAAAAATGGAGTTTGATGATGGCGTAAACAAATAGAGAAGGTGAAAGGCGTATGCAGTACTCACCGGCGGTCTGTAGTGCTTCACCATTGTTGCAGCAGCTGCTGCTGTTATGCGAGGCGGTGATTGCACAAAAGAACCAGATACGACCACGCACACAATCTTTAAGAGTTAGGGTTTAATAAATAAATATTTGAAATATATAAATACACCTAATTAACAATAAATATATGTTTTTGAATTCATAAGTTTTATTATAATTGAAATCTGTAATAAATAATTTTTTCAATACTTAAATTTTATTATAATTAATTATACAACAAATAATTTTTTAATATATAAAACATATTTTAGATTCATAAAAGTATTTATATTGTAATAGAAGATTATTTTAAATTATTAATGATTATTTTTAAATTAAAAAAAGAGATAAAAAATTATTGAAAGGATAAAAAAATAAGTACAAAATTTTAAAAATATAAATATAAATAAAGGTGATTTTTTATAATTGAGTGTATTATAAAGCATATTATTTTTAAAAGATATTTTTATGGATTAAAAAAATATAGTGTATTTAAATTATTTTTTATCTCAATTTTAAATAATTTGAAACTTAAAAAATATAATAAAATAATTATGATGGATATAATATTTATTTTTATTATTAAAATAATTATAATAATAATATAAAGAATTACGTTTAAATAAATAATAGATTATCACGTAATAAAAATGGACTATTAACATCAATCAATTGATTCTCTATTTTTTTTTTTATTATTCATAATGGATTCTCACTATATCTACAAAAATCATTATGGGAAAATTGATTCTACTTTCTTAAAAATAGGTTTTTTATAATTAGAGAAAAGATTAAATGAAATAAGGATAATTGTGTCAAATCATAAGAGATGATTTTTTTTTCTATTCTCCTCAACCTATGAAGAAGCTCCGTACAATCTCCTCATGTTTTCAAATTCTCAAATCATTTAAACAAACACAATTTGCACTAGCTTCTAGATCTAATTAAACATTACATCACTCAGTTCAACATAAAATATCAAATTAACTTTAAGATTATTTTTCAAAAATCAATATTAAGTCACTTTAAAGATAAAATTTATAATATTATAAGAGTAAATTTGAAATTAATATAATAATAAAAAAATACATATTTGATAATATAATTTATAACTGTATACAAAGATTTATTTTGTAATTATATATATATATATATATATATAATTTTAAGAATAATTATTATAATTTATATATTTAAAAAAATGCAGAAAAATAATATATATATATATATATATTAAAAAATATTTATCTTCAGAATATGGAAAATATTATAAAGCGCTGAAACAATAATAACCGACCAAAAATGTTATTATAATATAAATTATTTATCATAAATTTATATGTTTAAAACACTTATTACTTGTAATTTAAAAGAGTATTTCATCGCTAATAACATTGACTATTTATTATTCACATATGACTCAAACAATAAAATTGCCTCGTATTACAAATATAAGTCAAAAAAATTTATTTATAATAATATATAATGAAAAAAATATAAAAAATAAAATATTAAATTAATAATTTAATTTTTCAAAAACGTTTAAATATTTGAATTGAATCGATTTTAATAAAAAAATTGAGACAAATTTTTTTAATAATTTTGTTATAAAAAATATAATATATTTCTAATTCTTGATTGTATATTACTTACATCAATTTTAAATAATAATTATTTTATTTTATTTTAATAATTCTTCATGTTGAATTATTTTTTATATTTTATATTTACAACTTATAATTTATAATAATTAATAAAAAAAATTTAAAGAATGTTCCTAATATTTGTATTATATTATAATAATATTATTTTTTAAAATTTGAGTAGATACTTCAATCTTTAAACTCATGTCTTTATCTATCCAGTTCCATTTTAAAGTCCGATTTTGGAAAGCAAAACCAAGGGCACAAATGAATCAAGGTTAAGTTTATATTGTTTTGAAAAAAAAAATTTTGAGAAATTAATTTAACCTAATTATACACTAGAAATTAATTTAGTTAGATAATTTAAAACATAACTTTCCAACATTGAGGTCGCCATTCAATATATGCCCAGATATTACTTTTAGGATATTACATCCTTGTCCTATCTTCCACATTTTCATAACCTATTATAGTTTTCATAATTTCAATCAATATAAAGTTAATAATTACAAATATTCAATGCTAAATACACTCGCATTACATTGTTAAATATTCAAAATATACTATTTTAATCCATACAATAATTTTGATAAAAAGTGCCGAAATCTTTTAGGAGCTGGTAAACCATATTAAAATAACATGGATAACTAATTAGGCATCATAAATTTAAACAAGTATTGAGATCAATTGAAAAATTCCACCACGCATTAGGCCATTTGACAAGTGTAAGATAGCCAACAATTCAATCCATACAAGTGATGCAAGGTCCCAAGCACCATAAGAAGGATATGCAAATATTTCATCAATATATATCATCTAGGTTTCAAACTTCCAGAAATTAAAGAGGGCACCATGTTAATAATGAGAAAGCATGCAGATATAAAATTCCTAAACTACGATAGCCACAAAGCCGGGAGAGCCCCGAAACAAGCCAAAACCCCGAAAAAGGTATTCAGGACAAGGGATAAAATCACAACAACATTGACACAAAATCACAACAAACACAAACAAGAACAACCTCCAAGACACTACAGCTACTGTTCAAGATTCGTCCTCTTCCTGAGCATCTTCTTCGTCGTCATATTCATAACCCTCATCATCAGCAGTTGCATCCTGGTATTGCTGATACTCTGAGACAAGGTCATTCATGTTACTCTCGGCCTCCGTAAACTCCATTTCATCCATACCCTCTCCAGTGTACCAGTGCAAGAAAGCCTTTCTGCGGAACATAGCCGTGAATTGCTCACTCACCCTCCTAAACATTTCCTGAATAGAAGTAGAATTCCCAATGAATGTTGATGCCATTTTGAGCCCAGTTGGGGGGATATCACAAACAGTGGATTTCACGTTGTTGGGGATCCACTCCACAAAGTAGGATGAGTTCTTGTTCTGCACATTGATCATCTGCTCGTCCACCTCCTTGGTGCTCATCTTACCACGGAACATGGCAGAAGCTGTCAAGTAACGACCATGGCGAGGATCAGCCGCACACATCATGTTCTTGGCATCCCACATTTGTTGGGTCAACTCGGGTACGGTTAGAGCCCTGTACTGTTGGGATCCACGGGAAGTGAGAGGAGCGAACCCCACCATGAAGAAGTGCAAACGAGGGAAAGGAATGAGATTCACTGCGAGTTTGCGAAGATCTGAGTTGAGTTGACCAGGGAATCGAAGACAACATGTTACACCACTCATGGTGGCTGAAATTAGGTGATTCAGATCTCCAACTGTTACAAAACGATAACAAATACCCAGTGTTAAACACAAAAACCAGAGAACTGCGAAGCCCCACATGTAACATAACACAAACTCTGAACGGGAAAAAATGAAGCTGAAGAACATAAGAGTTTAACTCACAGCTTGGAGTGGTGAGCTTAAGGGTGCGGAAGCAGATATCATAGAGAGCTTCGTTATCCAACACCATGCACTCATCTGCATTTTCAACGAGCTGGTGCACTGATAGAGTTGCATTGTATGGCTCAACAACAGTGTCAGAGACCTTAGGAGATGGGAACACAGAGAACGTGAGCATCATTCGATCGGGGTACTCTTCCCTGATCTTCGAGATCAAAAGTGTTCCCATTCCAGAACCAGTTCCACCACCGAGGGAGTGGCAAACCTGAAATCCTGAAAATACACACAAAAATAAATTTAGCAACCTAATCACCCACGAACAAACAATCACAAACAGTTAGCGAAAGAAATGAACTGCCTAAAAAATAGTTTCATTCTTCACTTACAATAGCTCAAGCATTGCTTCACAACAATCCATACTTAACAATTAAATAAACAGTGTAGACAACAGCATTCACACCTCACCATTTCCACTAATTTTGTCTCCAAAAAATATAAAATAGAGGAAAAAATGCTAACAAAATCTTCCAATAATTTGCGCAGTCATTTAAGGTAAGCATTAGTACAATTTCAAAATGAACAAAACAAACGCGTGATTTTCCCGATCAAGACTCGTCTGAACAATCGGAGACCCTCGATTCCAAAGCATACAACAACACTCAAACACCAACAAACAAACACGAATCGAAAAATTAACAACAGAAACACGAGAACCAAATCAACTAAACAAAGGTTCAAAGTGGATAAGAGAAGAAAAAAACCCTAAAGAAAGTTAGAGTAAAGAATACCTTGAAGGCAGTCACAGTTTTCCGCCTCCTTCCTGACAACATCGAGAACGGAATCAATCAACTCAGCCCCCTCGGTGTAATGACCCTTGGCCCAGTTGTTTCCAGCGCCGGACTGTCCGAAGACGAAGTTATCCGGGCGGAAAATCTGGCCGTAGGGTCCAGATCTGACGCTGTCCATGGTCCCTGGCTCCAGATCCATGAGCACCGCCCTAGGGACGAATCTCCCGCAACTCGCCTCATTGTAGTACACGTTCACTCGCTCGAGTTGCAACTCGTTGTTCCCCTGGTACCTCCCCGTCGAATCGATCCCGTGCTCCGCGCACACCACCTCCCAGAATTTCGCTCCGATCTGGTTCCCGCATTGTCCTCCTTGGATGTGAAGAATCTCACGCATCTTCGCTGAAAACACGAGTTCCAGAAAACACCAACGAAGAGAGAGAAAGAGAGAAAGTGTGAAGTGAAGCACAGAAAGTGAAGTAGACGTCAACCCTTGTCTCTGAGATGAAACAAGAAGAAGACGAAGGGACTTTTATAGGACGGATTCGTCACGCCGTTAAGTGGGCCTACGCAGTTAACGGGGGACTTGACGAGGCCGTTGGATTTAAGTGGGAATTTAAAATTTGAAAAGCGACCTGAAATTTTTGAATCTTCCGATTAATGTTTCTCCGCGGTAAGGCTCAGTTGTTCTTCGTATTGCTCACCGTTGGATGGTTTTTTATTCATTTCGGTCCTCCACGTGGCGTTTTGTTATTTTGTGATGCTCCTTCCGGCCGTTAATGCGTGCGGGAATGTGCCAGTCTGACACGCTTCGGTTCGAGACAGTGAGGTTTTAAACGGAGCGTGACGCTCTTGGTTGGCGCGTGATGTGACGCGCAGTGTGCATGTGGGAGCAAGTGGGCCATTGTTTTAGGGTTTTCGGCTTTGGGCCAGAGAGGGCACATGAAAAGGTGGCCAGAGTGGCACGTGATTCCGGGCTGGTTCACGTGATTTCCTCTTCTTTCTTCTAATTCTGTCTAGTCTTCTCGGGTAAACATTTTTTTCTTCTTCTTCTTCTCCTTCAAGGCTTCCCTGGTTTATCTCTATCACCAACTTTATTTTCTTTTCGTTTCTAAATTGCTTGCTTGGTCATGAAGTAAATAATCTTTTTCGCTTGCAAAATGCTTTCTTTGTGTTTTCCATAAATTATTACCAGAATCAGGAATAATTTCTACTTAGATACCAAGTTTTTATTTGCTCTGTGTGTCTAATTGTATCTTTATTTGCGTTTTCATGTACAATTTGTCTACTCGAATATCGTTGAATCTTCTTGTGAACTTAATCTTAAAAATATTAATATGTTGCCATGGGAAATGAATGGTTGGTGTCAAATTTCTTATTTCAAATTAATAAAAATCGTATGTTTGACTTTCATGCTTAGTATGTTACATTTAACTGCTCAAAAACTCTGAATGAAACGTTTAATTTATTGCATAATAACTGTATCTCTAGCTCTAAATATTTTTCAAATTTCCAAAAAAGAGTTTTAAACATAAATTATTTTAGAAAACCATTAAAATAAACGCCTAAAAGAAGAGTTAATTATGTAAAATATTTTTAAGTTTTTATTTAATCATAAAATCATTATATATACTAGATTTATTGATTTTTCATTTAATATAATGAAAAATCTAATTTGACATTGTTAAATGTTTTATGATAAAAGTGAACAAAAAATAAATGTACTTAAAATAAACTACGCTGTGTTCACAAATACAGAGAAAACGCATTGAAGCCAACAGACTAAAGTGCATTAACACCACCAACACAAGGTCAAAATTGATATCAACTTGTTCAAACTTAATTAATAAGGTTGAGTTTAAGCTAACAGAGAATTTTTTTTTTTTCTACACTCATAACATACAGTAACACATCTTCATGCATCTCTTGAAATTATTCATATTAATTTTTGGCATTTAAGGTAACTTTTGAATAACAGTAGTTATGAGGATCCAGAATGAACCAAGCAAGATTTTGCTATGAAAACTACCAATCATGTTTCAACCAAAATGTACTTTCATGTCTGCCTATATATCACTGTACTGAAATTCTGGATTAGCATTTCACATATCACACACTCGAGTTCGTGCCATTAATGGACCATATTTGGATCTACATGCTTTTTAACAAAGTCCTTTGGTTCCAGGTATGATCAAAATGGCAGTTATTGTACTCAAAGTTCCACCAGGGTGTGCAAACGTTTCTTTCACTCTAGCCAAGGATTGATCCTGGACCCATTCTTGTAGGGTCCTTTTTTCATGAATTTATAAGAACAGAAGCAAAGGAGACATCCAACAGTAACACTCAGTGAGAGCAGCGGTAGTAATCACAAAACCCTTCATCACAAAGTCACCACCTTTTTCATACTTTTTTAATGGATCCAATGCCCAACTATAAAATAATCATTATAAGATCAGGTTGGAGTGGTTTTGTTATGCTCACTAAATTGCTTAATTATTGTAATTTTTTGTCTACTTATCTTTGCCAGATACATGTGGAAGCAAAGGTGATGACTGATGAGACATTAATTTGAGAATCTGGTTGCACTTTCTCATCAACTGGTAAGTGACATCATAACTTATTGTAGACATTTTTTATGACCATGCATGCTTTAATAACAAGCAATGTTTGGACATAATAAGCCTTCTATTTGTGTCTTAATTCCTATATCCAATTGTGCCTTAAAGGGCATCTGAATGCAACTTTTGCATGACACGAGTTTGATCTTGAAGCAAATTGATTATTTATGTCATGGTAAAATAAATAATCTCTTTTAAATTTTATTAAAAAATATATGAGCTTTCTTAAAAATATTATATATAATTTTTTTTAAATCAATCTCATAAATAATATATTTTTAAAAAATTACAAAAATTTATTTATCTAAATAAACTTATTTATTGTACATATACAAAATTCAATAAAAATAAATAAATTCATCTTGCATAATATAGTTATTTTACTCTTTTTTTGTTCTTCTCTCGTTTAATCTTATTTTTATTGAAATTTGACAAGGTAAATTCTTTATTATTTTTTAAAATTAAATTATCAAAAATATTATAATTTAATATATTATATTAAAAAATATATTATATGATAAATTTGAAAAGTTATAAATGTTATTATTATATTATAATTATTAATAAAAATTAAATATTTATTTTAAAGTATTTTTTTAATAAATATTTTAAAAAAATTATTTAATCTAACTAATTATCATAACTCAACCTGATTATAACTAGAATAAATTATTAAATAAAAAATATATTTCACCTATAAATATTTAATATTTTTAATTAGATGAATAATGATTTAATATGACAAAAATAATTTAAAATAAATTATTTACGTCATGATAAATAAAAATATTTATTATCATCATAATTTAAAATAATCAAATAATATTTTTTAAAAGTTTAAATGTTGATTTTAAAATATTTATATTTAATATTTTTTTATTAAATTTTAATATAATAAATTAATTAAGGAAATAAGTGGAGGGGAAGGAAGTAAAACAATAGACCTAGACAAATAAAAAAAGAAAATAAAGAACAAATAAATAAATTTATGAGAAAAGATGAGAAAAATTACATAAAAATAGTAAACAAGTTTATTTAAATAATATAAATTTATTTAAATTTTATTTGTAGTAATTTTTTTTTATTATATCCGTTGATCTCATTAGTTTTCATCAAACAATATTCTTTAACTGTATAATATATATATATATATATATATATATATATATATTTTATGGTTAACATGAGAAACTATGTTAAATTAATTTTAAATTATTAAAATTATTCTTTAATTTCTAAAATTATATGATAATTTTTTTAAATAAGTTTTATTGTCTACAAATATTAATTATTAGTTTATATTTTGGTATATTCACTACTATCCTATTATTTAAGAGTTTAGATCAATATTAATTTATATATATTCTTCTTTCTTAATTATGTATTATCTTTTAATGATAAAATCGTTATAAATGAAAATTTTAAAATAGACAATATTTTATATGTAAAAATTGACTTTAAAAATATTATTATGACAAAAATAAAGACGAAACAATTTTATTTTTAAATGAAATATTGATAATTCATTTATATTTTTTAGTCTTGTGACTTGTATTCTAATATGCTAAGTGTCTCGTATAATTGAAAAGTCTGAAATTAAAAGTAATTTAAATTCATTTTTCTATCCTAATTTATCGTTTTGTTTATTTTAAGGTTTCATTAAAACAAGGATGTGTCTGGAAGTTTAATTTAACAATTTATCCTGCTTGTCCTTATTTTATGTTTATGCTAGTTTTATTACCGTGCAACGCACGGAAGTATAATATTTTTTTAAAGCTTAATTGCATATTAAATAAATAATAAAAATATAAATTATAATAAATAAGAAAATAATTTACAATATTATTAAAACTATAATGAAAAATAATTTATATATAATTTTATTCTTTTGAAACATGTATTTTAATAAAACCAATAACACACTATAAAATAAAAATATATAAGAAATAATGCATTCATATTAAATTTATATTCGATATGGAAAATATTATAAGAACTATTTTTAAAAAAATTCAAATATTTTTTTATAGGTTACATTCTTTGTTTTATAATTTTTAATCATTTATTTCTTGTTACTTTGATACAGCCACATATAATTAATTCATATGTAAACATAAGACATGAAAATAAAATCTAACTTTCTTTAATTAACTATGTTGTACCAATATAGACTAATGATTCATAATTATATAATGTGAGTTAAAATTAATATTTTTTTAAGTTGTATTTTTTAAATTAGTAAACACTTTATTTAATAAAAATGTGATAATATTTTTCAAAATTAAAATAGTTTTTTTTTTAAGTTTTACTATGGGTCAAACATAAAATTCGTCTGATCTTTCTATCAATTTAGTTTTTTTACATGTGAAAATTTTTAATTAAATAACAACGATACTAATATGAACTTTTGAATGTTTTTTTAACCATGTTTAACATGACACCACCATAGTAAGTTGTTTGGTGGTTATGATTGGGTTTTTAATACGTAACACTAGTCAAATCATATCTTTGACTTTTGTCTATGAGACTTTTACGTCCATTAATTTTAAGGTAGTTAACAAATTGGGAGGGCGAATTTGAGGTTTTGTGTTAGTATATGTTAATTTGTGGAGAATTAAGAGAAAATGAAAGATGGAGAATTAAACAATTTTAATTCTCTAGGGTGAAATAAATAGAAACAAGTTAAAATGACCGTTTTACTCTAATTTTATCTATGTCTTATGGTTTCAGCTATACATGTAGAGATTCCATCTCTGTACCAATACAATTCATGTTAGTGCTGATATGAGCTAGACACAAAGCATTAGAGTGCATTACTCTACCACACTATGTTATGATTGGTCATGCGTGTTGTGTTGGCAAATTTTGGGTCATGTATATATATGAAACATATTTAAATGTGTTAGGGTTATTATTTATTAAGCCAAATAATAAAGTGATCTAAATAAATTAAAGTTTTGGCTAAAGGCATATGTCATGAAAATTTGATTGTGTAGAGACCATAGAGTAATTTCTAATTTGATGAGGGGCCAAATTGAAAATACTAAAACTTAAGTAATTAACATAATTTTTGTTATATAAAGGGTCATGGTCCCCTTCTGAGAGCACACAGACAGAACGTAGTTACAATCTCGTTCTTTTCTTTCTATCCCCATCAAGAGAGAAAATCAAGAGGGAAATACAAGTGCTCTTCAGGTGGAAGACCATAAGATCAATAGTGCTCTAAAAGGGACATCATCATTATGGTTAATTCAGGTACGCTTTCACATTTAGTTTATAACATGTTTACAGTATGAGATTACTTTATATTTGATCGTTAAATTAAATATCATAATTAATTTCAGTTTACCTAACATTTGGTATCAGAGCCGCCCATACTTGATTCATGTTTTTCTTAGGAAATATTTAAGAATTGAGATTAATTTATGAAACCCTTAATCCCTAATTAAAAACCCTAAAATTGGAGAAGGTCGCGTGACGTGCCTCCAGTGTGGTTGGGAAAGGGAGTTGCTGGGTTTAAAGGCACGGTGATGGGTTATCCTATGGCCTGTTGCACCTGATGGTTTTGGCTAATTCAGCAAGATAAAGGGGACAGTTCGTGGTGGCTTGTTGTGGTCCCGTGGTGGTGCTTTTCCAAACGCGGTGCAGAAGCCGCATGCGGAGAGTCTGGGAGACTTTGCCGGTGCGGTAGGCACGAGGACCGCCGTTGGAGCGGGTTCTTTGGAGTGGCGGCGGCGGTTGAAGTTGAAGGTCTTTGATCTCATCGCCGTCGTGGTTGTTGTTTTGGTCTTCACTGTTGAGTTTGTTGAATTCCTCTGTTAAGAACTTGTCGTCCCAAACAAAGCCCGAAGAACCCTGCCTCCTGAAGGAGACTGCAGATCTTTGAAGGCCAGTCATGGCAGTTAGTTACCAATTCTGTATTTGGCTCTTTCTTCGCCACTCCAAAGCAACAAAGCACATGGATTTCTATCGTCGTGTTTTTGGATTCTGAATTGAATATTGCATTATAATCTTATAAAACAATTGTGCAAACTCCTTCGTGGTTTGAGTGGGTTATATTGGTTGAGTTAGCTGGTGAAGCAATGGGTTACTAGTTAAATGGATCTGGTCCAGTGGAACACATTGCTAGAAAAGGTAGCTTAAGATTATTTATGAAGTGTCTCAACCTAGCGAGGAGAAGGGTATTGTGTAAGACATTATGTAGTTTTCCTACGTTCTTGATTCATTATAGAAAACTACTCTACAGGATCTTTAGATTATTGATTTTCACAATTTTACATACATCAATACATGAATCATAGTAAGAAGACTAACTTTGATCCATGAGAATCTTTTCTTAGATCTTTTCGTTCTCCTATCTCATTTTCCCAATCTATCTCTTTGCCTTTCTTTCTCTTCTCACGCTTCGCTTTCTTGATGGTTTACCGTGAAAAAACCTTATGGCCAGAGACAGAACCCTAATCCCTTTTATTAACCAACGTCCATCAAGTTGGTTACCGTAAGTTAATATTTTATTTCATCTTTATTTTATTCTGACTTCACATAATAACCAATAGGTCCTCATATTTTATTAAATCACATTTGAGCCCATTATTATATTTCACATGAGTCACATAATGGAATGAATTAATTAAATTAATTCTAACATTCTCCCACTTGACTCATGTGATTTCATACGATTCTGTGATTTAATACTTAAGTCATAATGCACATTAAAGGACCTTACATAAATTGGTTCTATCATTATTCATAATTAAAGATACAGTTATAACAAGAGTCATGACGTTTACATGTCATTCAATCGACAGGCTCCCTTCCATGTACTACTATATTATCTCTTTCTCCTTAATATGACTTTATAGTGAGAAGTCCATAATGGGTTCAAACATAATATCATTTTAAAAATAATAACATAATTTGTTTTCTTCATCATAATTTGCATGCATATAAATAAAGAAGAAAACACAAATTTCAGAGACTTATACGTTAAAGATCTCAGAGTGTCACATAAACATTAATAATAATATTAACATTCAATATTCACTACTAGTAAACATAATGTCCATATTTACTATATGGCCAGTAAACAACTTGGGCGGTAATCCCTTTGTTAAAGGATCAGCAATCATAAGATCAGTGCTAATATGTTCTATTGACACTCTTTGTTTCTGAACTTCTTCTTTAATGACAAAGTATTTCAATTCCATATGCTTAGCACCTTTGGAATACTTGTCGTTCTTAGAAAAGAAGACTGTTGCGGAATTGTCACAATAAATTTTCAGCAGCTTGGCAATGCTGTCGACTACTCCAAGTCCTGAAATAAAATTCCGCAACCAATTAGCTTGAACTGTGGCCTCAAAGCATGCCACAAATTCAGCTTCCATGGTAGATGCAGCAATGACAGACTGCTTCGCACTTTTCCATGAAATCGTTCCTCCGGCTAAAAGATACACATAACCAAATGTAGACTTTCGTGTATCCATACAACCAGCAAAATCTGAATATGTATATCCAATCACCTCAAGGTGATCAACTTTCCTATAAGTAAGCATGTGATTCTTTGTTCCTTGTAAGTATCTTAAAACTTTCTTTGCAGCCTTCCAATGATCCGAGTCCGGGATTACTCCGGTATCTACCAAGCATACCAAGCTGCAAAACTAATATCCGGCCTCGTACATGTTTGAGCATACATCAAACTCCCAACAACGGATGCATAAGGGATATTTTCCATCTGTTTCCGTTCCAAGTCATTCTTTGGACATTGCATGAGACTAAATTTGTCTCCTTTCTGTATTGAAACGGGAGATGCAGAACAATTCTCCATTCTGAATCTCTCTAAAACTTTATTAATATATGCTTTCTGAGACAAACCTAACATTCCTTGTGATCTATCACAAAATATTTCTATTCATATCACATAGTATGTCTCACCCATATCTTTCATTTCAAAGTTGTTAGAGAGAAACTTCTTAGTCTCACTTAATAGACCAAGATCATTAGTCGCAAGCAAGATATCATCAACATACAGAATCAGAAATATAAACTTACTCCCACTGACCTTCAGATATATGCACCGATCAACAGTGTTTTCCTTGAATCCAAAGGACAAAATAATATCATTGAACTTAAGATACCATTGTCGAGAAGCTTGTTTAAGTCCATATATTGATTTCTTAAGTTTACACAACATATGTTCCTTTCCTTCTTCAATAAACCCCACTGGTTGATTCATATAAACATCCTCCTCTAAATTTCGATTCAGAAAAGCAGTTTTAACATCCATTTGATGCAACTCAAGATCATAATGAGCTACTAATGCCATGATAATTTTAAAGGAATCTTTCTTAGAAACAGGTGAAAATGTTTCCTTATAATCAATACCATATTTCTGAGTAAAACCTTTGACAACATGACGGGCCTTGTAACGTTCGATATTGCCATGAGAGTCACGCTTAATCTTAAAGACCCATTTACACCCAACACTCTTGCATCCTTCTGGCAATTTCACAAGATCTCATACACCATTATGTGTCATTGATTTAAGTTCATCTTTCATAGCATCTAACCATTTGTCAGAATTATCACCATTAATGACGTCTGAAAATGAAACTGGGTCATTATCAATACTTAGGTCATTTTCTGACTCTTGTAGATAAACCATATAATCATTCGAAATAGCAGACTTTCTTTCTCTGTGAGATCTTCTTAATACTATTTCCTGTGGTTGTTCTATTATCGGATCATTGTTAATCGCAGGATCATTAATTTGTTATTCTTCTTGATTGTCGTGTGATTCTACAACATTTGGAACAACAACTCTTGAAGATGTACTAGTTATTGGAACTTGTACTCTAACTTCCTTAATCTCCACATTTCGTGAAACTTCACTCCCACTGGTTTCACCATTTTCAATGAACCAGAGCATTTCCGGTTTCAACAATTCTTGTACTATGAGTAGGACGAGTAAAACATATACCCCTTTGATTTTTCTGGATAACCAATGAAATATCCATTGTTTGTTCTTGCATCCAGTTTCTTTTCTTGCGGATTATAAATTCTTACTTACACTGACAACCCCAAACATGTAGGTGTTTTAAGCTGGGTTTCCTACTTGTCCATAACTCAAAAGGAGTCTTTTGAACCGCTTTACTAGGAACTCGTTCAACGAGATACATGGCGATCTTCAAAGCATACATCCACAACGATACGGGTAAACATGAATTACTCAACATACTCCTAACCATATCCATTAAGGTTCGATTACGCCTTTCAGATACACCATTTTGCTGCGGTGTACCTGGCATTGTGTATTGAGCACAAATACCACGCTTCTCAAGGAACTTAGCAAACGGACCAGGGTGTTGTCCACTTTCATCATATCTTCCATAATTACTCACCACCTCTATTTGACCTGACAATTTTCACCTTTCTGTCTAATTGCCTCTCCACTTCGTTTATATAACTTTCTAAGGCATTTACTGCATGAGATTTCTCATATAGTAAATAGACATATCCATAACGCGATAAATCGTCAATGAAAGTGATGAAATACTTCTCTTTATTAAAAGAATTTACGTCAAATGGACCACATATATCAGTGTGTATGATTTCAAGAAGTTGAGTGCTTCTTGTGGCTCCTTTCTGTGTGTGTTTTGTTTGTTTACCTTTAATACAATCCACACATGCATTCAGATCAGTAAAATCTAAATCCGGAAGGATTTCATTCTTTACTAATCTTTTCATTCTTTCATTGGAAATATGTCCCAAACGCTTATGCCACAAATAAGCAGATCTTTCATCCATCAAACATTATGGGGAACCTCAGTTAAATTTGATTCAAAACATACGTAAGCACTATGCTCACCTTTCTTTTCGAACCAAGCTTTACGCTTTAAACAGTCCTTCTGAAAATGTCCAGACTTCCCGCAGAAATGACATTTGTCATTTTTCTTCTGAATGTTAGTAGAGGACTCGTTAATCTTTAATGGTCCTTTACCCTTTCCATGTTTCTTAACAACTTTCTTTTTAGCTCCTTGATTTTTCACGTAATGAATAGAGTGGCTTCCTAGGTTCTTGAGTCTGGTCTCCTCCTGAACTAACATACTGTGCAATTCATGCACATTCCATTTGTCTTTCATAGTGTTATAATTCATCTGAAACGGACCATACTCAGGTGGTAACGAGTTCAAAATGAACTGCACAAGAAAATTTTCTTCCACTGCCATTCCAAGAGACTTGAGTCTTGCTGCGATATTTGTCATTTCGATTACGTGTTCATGCATACTACGAGAACCATCAAACTTCACGGTGGTCAACGTACTCATCAATTGTCCCAGCGAGGGATTTGTCAGCAGTTTGAGAACGCTCTTCCATAAATTTCATAAATACTTTCACGTCCTTAGTTTTGGAAAAAACATACTTAATATTGCTTACAATACTCATTCGCATAAACATAAGACTAAGTCTATTTGAACTTTTCCAAACTCTATAATGAGTTTTCTCTTTGTTGCTACTAGCATTAGTGATAACAATCGGTTTTTCAACTTAGAAAGCTAAATCAAAATCCAACTCACCTAAGTGAAATTGGACTTTCTTACTCCGATCGAGGAATTTAATTTATTAAAGACTTCAATTAACACATGCCTAACATTAACGCTTTGAGTCATGAAAACTAAACATAAATACAGATTCAAACATAAATAATCATTCTATGCATACTAATGTTCTCCTTTGGGAGATCCACTAATACACAAACATAATTATGCTAATCTTTTTATAACATTAATGATAATTAAAATATGCATCAACTAGAATCACCTAACACCTTTGGGTATATAAATAAAACTAGTGACGCACACAAAATTATCTACTTTCATGTTCATTAATTATAATAACAATTAATCAACCTTTGAGTGATCCTGAAATGCCTTATAATAATGAACTTCAATTAACCCATAAATCATTATTCATAATTTTAGCATTCATACTATAGGTAATTGAAATAAAATCACTAATAATTTGAAATCAAAATAACCTTAAAATTTTGGCCACTTTGGTGACTAACAAAATTTATCATGCTTAATTTCAAATAAATAACATCTTTAATTGCTATTAACCATTCATAGCATTTTTTTTATTAATTTTAATAAATATGTACATTATTCACATAATAAAATATTATGTGCCATAAATAAAATTGAAACTCATAATTTCAATTTTCATCCTAAGATTGATTTTCAATCCAAGACCTTTATTTGCATTTCACGTAAAAGTGAAATTGTCATCCATTCAAAACTTTTATGAGTAATTTAAACACACGAAAACAATACAATTCAGTTTGCAAAACAAGATTCGTTCATTTATCAATGTTTAACATTAACAAAGCTTTACAGTACATTAACAAAGCTTCACAATACATTAACAAAACAGTATATTAACAACCTTAACAAAGCTTCACAGTACATTAACAACCTTAACAAAACTTCACAGTACATTAACAAAACATTATATTAACAACCTTAACAAAGCTTCATAGTACATTAACAACCTTAACAAAGCTTTACAGTACCTTAACAAAGCTTTACAGTACCCATAACAATATAGTACTCATAACAAAGCTTTACCGTACCCGTTTTACAGTATGAGTATATTATACAACTCACTTTAACATAAAAATAACTCTTTAATTATCCTTCCCCCACATAAAAAAAAATATGTACGTACAAAATAATGTACAAATAATATGGGGACAAAATAATATATGGACAAAATAATATAGGGGAAAATGGCTTTAGCATTCACCAGTCACCAATATGTACATACAAAATAATATTATAAATAATATAATATAATATAATATATGAAACATATGTGTTTAACACGTGTTCTCTACGTGCAAAGTTTATCAACTTTACAGTTTATCATTCTTCCATCATAATTATAACATCCCATCATAACATCTGATCATAATTTTAACATACAATGAAACTAATTTCATACATGATTCATCCTAACCCTATCACGTCATTTGTCTTTTCAATTAGAAAGGATTATAGGGTCATTCACGCATAGGGACTATAAAATTGGTTTCAATTTGAACTTGAAAACATAATTAGGGTTTATTCCTTTATTTAATTTTGAGAAAAATAAAATTGGGAATAAATTAGGGTTCATACTAATCTGATAGAGAAATCCCTAAATTCATAATTAGGGTTTATCTTAATTTGGGAAAAACATCATTTGAGAAATATTTTCATAAAAGGAAAATCATAAATCTAATAATCAGGCTCTGATACCACATGTAAGACATTATGTAGTTTTCCTACGTTCTTGATTCATTATAGAAAACTACTCTACAAGATCTTTAGATTATTGATTTTCACAATTTTACATACATCAATACATGAATCATAGTAAGAAGACTAACCTTAATCCATGAGAATCTTTTCTTAGATCTTTTCGTTCTCCTATCTCCTTTTCCCAATCTATCTCTTTGCCTTTCTTTCTCTTCTCATCGCTTTCTTGATGGTTTACCGTGAAAAAACCTTATGGTCAGAGACAGAACCCTAATCCCTTTTGTTAACCAACGTCCATCAAGTTGGTTACCGTAAGTTAATATTTTATTTTATCTTTATTTTATTCTGACTTCACATAATAACCAATAGGTCATCATATTTTATTAAATCACATTTGGGCCCATTATTATATTTCACATGAGTCACATAATGGAATGAATTAATTAAATTAATTCTAACATACTGCTGTACTGCCACATGCACAAAATGTCAGGATATTAAATTGTCAATAGTCAGTGGCTGACTCACATGGAAAAACGAAACAACTATGCATTATTTCAGTTGTTTAGAAGCAAATGTAGTGATTGTGGCACTAAGTAACTATCCCTTGTGCCTGGACTTTGATTCTAGCTGATCTATCTATTTGTTGTAAAACTTTTCCACTTTGAAATGATATTGGCTCAACCACCCGATGGTTTCTCCCAAGTTAAGCTAATGCTCGCAAGGATGCATTTTCTGCTATGCAAATATGGGATCATTATTTCGGTAGGGGCCTCCATAAGTTGCAACATGTGACTTTAATATTTTGTGTTGACTGATTATTCTAAGTTTGTTAGTTTTTCAACCATTTGGCCACATAATTGAAAAGATCCCTCTTCATTATGTGGGATTAAGAAAAAAAAAAATCTGTGACCAAGAATCTAGAGTCTCTTCATGGGTTTGGCGAGTGAAGAAAACTTTTCATGATTGGCAATCAAGTAAATCAATAAAGAGTTCTTCTGGGGCTGGTTGTTCATAAACATCGTGAGGGTGTGGTGATCAGTCTCTTAATATTTGTTTTGGGTTTAGTGAGAAAGAAATCAAGAAAAGACGTGAGGGACGACATTGGCATTATAATTGGCCATTTGGCCCATGGCTCAACAAGAATTAATTTGCCTTGTTAATTTTAAATAAATAATTATTAAATATTTGGTTTTGTTATATAAATAAAATATTAATTTTTTGGTAGTTTAATATTTTTGTGAACAAATTGAGTCAAGAAGTTACCAAAGTAACATTTCTTGAATTGGGTAGTTCGTAAAAAATATTGAATGTTAGTGTTTGTGTATATTCATGCGAGTATTAGTCGGCCCAAAGAAAGATTAATATTTGGCCGAATTGCATATACACTTGTAATGATAAACATGTGATAATTATAAAGATTTGCTTTGTCGATGATAAATTAATCCAAAGACTGATTTGTTGTTGGACGTGCTTTATTGTCAATGTTTGATTATTACAACAATATACCTCTAGCAGTTAATATTACTGTCCAAAGACTTGATATTGATGGTGCATTAGGTGTCTTGAGATGGGTTAAACCATTATTTGAATATATATTTTATTTATAATTATTTATTTTATAATGTGAGCATAATTAGTTTATTTCTTTTGTTCTAATCCAGCTACAATTGCTTTTGTATCTCGCCAATTTAAATTCTGTTTCGGTCCTCAATGGAACAAATTTTAAGGACTTGGAAAGAGAACATTGATATTATTCTTGGATGCATGGATATGGATCTTGCGTTAAGGATCGAGCAACCCCCTGTTCCTACGGATTCAAGTACCTCCGAACGAGAAAGAGATTATGAAAAGTGGGATCGCTCAAATCGCATGAGTCTAATGATCATTAAGCGCGACATCCCGGAGGTGTTTAGGGAGTACTTGTTTCGAAAACATCACAAGTACCAAAGAGTTCCTTGCTCGAAATTGAGCAGCGCTTTGCAAAAAGTGATAAGGCGGAGGCAAACACTCTTCTTCAGAACTTGATCTCCATGAAATATCAGGGCAAAGGAAATATCAGGGAGTACATTATGAGCATGTCTAATATTGTTTTTAAACTCAAGGCACTAAAGCTCGAACTCTCAGAAGACTTGCTCATTCATTTGGTGTTGATTTCTCTTCCCGCAACGTTTAATCAGTTTAAGGTATCTTACAACTGTCAGAAGGATAAATGGTCTCTTAATGAACTCATTTCACATTGTGTACAAGAAAAAGAAAGGCTAAAGCAAGACAAGACAGAAAGTGCTCATTTTGCAAGCACCTTTAAGGCTAAAGGCAAAAGAAAGAGATCGGAGGATCCTAAGAAGGAAGTTGCTAAAGGTCCAGAACAAAAGAAACAAACTCAAGAAAACAAATGTTTCTTTTGCAATAAGACTGGACACATAAAGAAGCAATGTGCTAAATATCATGCTTGGCGTGAAAAGAAAGGGTTGCCTAAACTACCGGAAGCCAACTGATTCTGAAAGATGGATATACGTTGAAAATGACAAATCGGTGGAGATGGAGACTATTGGACATTTTAGATTATTATTGTGTACTAATTTTTTATTTTAGATTTAAAAGATATTTTTGTTGTGCCGTCTTTTAGACGAAATTTGGTTTCAGTTTCTTATTTGGACAAATTAGGTTATTTGTGTTTATTTGGAAACAATGAGTTCAGTTTGTCTTTTAATTCAGATATTATTAGAATTTGTTCACTTTTAGCTCATGATAATCTATATTTACTTAATATTGTGGTCACCTATAATGAAACTCTTAATACATAATCTCGTGGTATTAAACTAAAATTGGACTCCCGAACATTAAGTAGTTACTTCATTGGTTATTCTGAAAGAGCTAGGGGATATAAATTTTATGATCCCACATTAAAGACATTTTTGAGATGGGAACCGTTATGTTCTTTGAGGATATTGAGTTTGGGGGGAAGAATAAGATTAAGAATTTTGTATTGGAGGAAGAATCGACAATAAATTCAGAACCGATTCAAACAGTTACTTTTGCTAAAGTAAGTTCGGAACCTCCATAAGACATTGATGACAAACCCCATATTCAAGATGATTTGATTGTTCGTCAAGACCAAACTCAAGATCCTCAAGAACCTGTGCGTCATGAGTCGGGGATACTCCAGTTACTAAGGGAGACAAATTTAGTCTAAATTAGTGCCCAAAGGGGAATTTGGAAATTGAGGAAATGCAACAGATTCCCCATGCATCAGCTATCGGGAGTTTGATGTATTCCCAAATATGTACGCGTCCATACATAACATACATAGTTAGGGTTTTAGGCAGATATTTAAGAAATTCAGGAATAGACCATTGGAAAGCAGCAAAAAAGGTCATAAGATATTTAAAGAGAACAAAAAATTATATGCTCACATACAGGAGGTCAGACCAGTTAGAGATCGCTGGATTTTCTGACTCATATTTTGCAGGATGTCAAGAATTTGTAGCATGCTATGAGGCATCAAATCATGGAATATGGCTGAGAAATTTTGTCACGAGTGCGCAAATTGTGAAAGGAATTGAAAGACCACTTAAGTTATATATTGTGACAATAAATCAGTTTGTATTGTTAAGGAAAGAGTACAAAGTGAATAGATTTCCATAGAACACTTAAGGACAAACTCCATGATAGCATATCCTCTAACTAAAGGACTTCCGCCCAAGGTCTTTCATGAGCATGTTGCTCACATGGGTGTTTTACAGTTTGAGGAATTTGTGGTTTAGTGGGAGTTAGTCATTTTCATATATTTTATGTTCTATGTTTAATTTTATATATGTATACAATGTTTTTTTGGACATATTTGGTTATCTATAGATATGCGGTTTTCTTGTTCATTCATTACACTTTGTACATTAAGGTTATTGTATTGATCTCGATAAGTTAAAGTTTGGACCAGTTGAAAATAGACGTGTACAGATCACCTTCACGTAATTTTTCATGCTACACATTTCATGATGAATCCATGTCATTTGGTTATGTCAAGATGAGTAATCTTGTTGGTTTTAGTTGCGATGATGCAATGAAAAGCTGGTTTGGTTCTATATCCTGATATGATTAATGGACAGGACTTTTGGAATATGCTAAAGGAATATAATGACAATTTTGAGCTCATAAAGTCTAACACATTTGTAAGGTTGTAAAGACATATATATTTGTGACCAGTGGAAGATTGTTGGCAAATTTTGGGTTATGTATATATATGAAACATATTTAAATGTGTTAGGGTCATTATTTATTAAGCCAAATAATAAAGTGATCTAAATAAATTAAAGTTTTGGCTAAAGGCATATGTCATGAAAATTAGATTGTGTAGAGACCATAGAGTAATTTCTAATTTGATGAGGGGCCAAATTGAAAATATTAAAACTTAAGTAATTAACCTAATTTTGGTTATATAAATGGTCATGGTCCCCTTCTGAGAGCACACAGACAGAACGTAGTTACAGTCCTGTTCTTTTCTTTCTATTCCCATCAAGAGAGAAAATCAAGAGGGAAATACATGTGCTCTTCAGGTGGAAGACCATAAGATCAATAGTGCTCTAAAAGGGACATCATCATTATGGCTAATTCAGGTACACTTTCGCATTTAGTTTATAACATGTTTACAGTACGAGATTACTTTATATTTGATCGTTAAATTAAAGATCATAATTAATTTCAGTTTACCTAACATATTGAACACAAGTTGAATATATATTATGCAAATTTTGAAACACAACTTGAAAACCATTCAATCTTAGTGTATAAACACACACATTACGTCTACGAAGATTGCACGTTCACTCCTCCATTCTCATAATCGATTTTACGAGAGAAGTTGGAAACAAAACTTCGGAGTTGTACATGGGTCTGTGTTGTATCTTCATCCTCCACTTAGTCAAGTAAGTTTTTTGTCCCTTTTCTTATAGAATTTATTATTCATCTCCATCATTTAATATGCAAACTTTCATATTATTGTTGATTTATTATGTTGATGTTTAAATTGTTTATAACTTTAACCATTAAAACTCATGTGAAGCTCTAAGGCATAATCAATTAGATGTACTCATGTAATTGGTTATAAAAGAATACATAATTTATTATGTCCAACTTAGATAATTGATTAAACAATTGGTCTTAATCAATTATTATTATGAAAGTGTACATAAATGTATCTTTAAAGAAACATTTTCTATGTGGATCATAATGATTATTGATATTTTAACACTTTCGGTGCATTGTGATAAACCATGAGATTAAAATATAGAAAACCCATATATTTTGTTGCTGTGACTGTTTGCATGTAATGAAACTGGGAATATAATTGTATAAATGATTTGAGATAACATGTATATTAAGGTAAATATGAAAAACATTGGCCAATCAAATAAGTATGAAAAATTATACATGCATAATTAGTTAAGTCTCAATGTTAGTATAAGAACAATCGAATAATGTTTTATTAATAAATAATAAATAAATATAAAAAACTTAAATATATTTAATAATAATTAAATATAAAAATTAAAATCATAAATATATATTACTTTGAGACATGAACAATATTTTAAAAAGTTCCACTACTGTATAACAGTATTTAATACTTTGTCGATATATATTTTTTAAATAATTAAGTAAAGTAAATATTATATTATACGTTGTTAGAAAGAAATGTAATTATATTTTAACAAAATGATTTTTGTAAAAATAAATTATTTCATGGAAGATTTTTTTTACAATGTATTTGATTATATTATTATTAATAAATAGAATTTTTGTGTATATAACCTTTTTAAAAAACGTATCTTCTATATATTATAATAAAGTTTTTGACTAATTCTTTAAATAATAGCAATAACTAAATTAAAAAAGGTTATATAATTAAAAAATAATATTTACTAATTTCAATAAGTAAATTCATAACAAACTAATCTTTTTTGAAATACAGTAACCACTATAAAATATTTGTATCTACAAAAATTCGCTAAATTTAAGATACTTACTTCATGCTAAATTAAAATAGTAAATTTTTACTGTCATCGTTGACTAATAGCAAGGAATAAACAAAAATAAGAATTAAATAAAATATTTGAATTATAAGTTTTAAAAGAGAAATGCAGTTTAGAATTATAATAATGAATTAACAAAAAATAAAACAAGTTTTAAATGACAAAGTGAACTAATGCATGTGGATAATTAACAGAAGATTATTTTTTATGACTGAAATATTTTTGTATTTACAATAGCAAAATTATATCTAATCCCATATAGTATTATAAAAATTAAAAATATGTGTCACTTTTGTTTTTTGGTATACAGTGATTGTAATTTTTTTTAATTTCTAAAAGGCATAACAAGATTACAACTTAAAATTTCATGTAAATTACTCAAACATCATTTACTTTAATAATAGATATCCACTTATTTACACAATTCAACGTATTATAGTTTTAGAATCAAGAAAATAAGCAGCAATAATAAAAATGGCCCGATTTTCATTATTATACAAGGTTACTATAGAGTTCTTTATATTGATTATGAATTATCTTAAATATGATTTTAAAATAGTGTAAAATTGATTTTTTTAAAAGAAATACATTGTAGAAAAATATATTCCCATTATAGTATTGGAAATTATAACTAAATTTAAGATTATCATTTGATTTATTTTTATTTTTTAAAATGTAAAAAAAAGTTGTTTTATTACTTAATTTTGAATTAGAGGAAAGAGATAAAGACAGAGATGATACGAGTAATATGAAAATTTTAAATTTTTTATTTTGATAATCTTATGATGATTGAAATAATGGTATATATTAGTTATTTTGAAATTATTAAAGATAAAAGGTAATTCATATTTATAATTTTAAAAATTAATTTTTTAAAATATTTTGTAAAATAATTTTAATAAAATAAACTTAATTTTTTTTTTTACATGAGGTGAATGCATATAACTAATATTAATTTTATTTATGAGATAAGGTAAAACCTATAAATTAGATAAGGTAAAAACTAGCATTACGCAAATAATTAAATAAATAAGATAAAAAAAAAAGAAACCCTTCCCATTGGAGTTTGAAGAGTGGTAGAGCATAGCAGCGACGGCGAAAGGTTAGAGATGGTTAGCCAAAGGCAGCGACTTGCTCGGAAGCGATTCAAAGCGGAGCACCCTGAACTGTTTCCCAATCCCGAGCCCACACCCCCGAAAGATCCTAACAAGAAGAAGAAGAAGAGTAGTGCGTTCAAGCGCAAAAGGGCCGAGTCCAAACCCGGCTCCTGGAAGAAACACCCACTTAGAGTTCCCGGCATGAAGCCCGGCGAGAGCTGCTTCATCTGCAAGGCCAAAGATCACATCGCCAAGCTCTGTCCCGAAAAGGTTGAATGGGAAAAAAACAAGGTATTTTCTTCTCTTCTCTTCGTTCCCACTCTAAATGTTATTAACCCTATTATTATGCCTTTGTTTTCGTGATTATTAATTAACGTGATTTGTGTTAGGGTTTTGCAGATATGTTTGCGGTGTCGTCGACGTGGTCATAGAGCTAAGAACTGCCCTGAGGTGCAAGAGGCCGCCAAGGATGTCAAATATTGCTATAACTGTGGGGAAACTGGTCACTCTCTAACACTGTGTCCGCACCCCCTCCAGGAAGGTTTGTTAATGTATATTCACTTTTTATGTTTCTTCATCATACGAGTGTCACATGTGAAAACCTGATAGGTAAGGTGTGATATATATAGCATGTACATTGTAAGTTTTAGAGCTTTTTATTGAAATCAATGTGAAAAAGTGTTCTGTACTAGGTTATCAGATTGAGACTCAAATTGTGAATAGTCAATAATTTGCATCGAATTATATGATTTATATACAATGAAAAATTTCTTAAAATATATAATATGGTTGATATATAGTTTTCAATTTAAAAAATGTAAACTAGAAGTAGATCAAACAATTAAGCAGAAGTCATATAAACCAAACTATTAGTTATGCATTTAACGAGTGGTTGTGAGAGCAAAAAGGAATAACTAAATAGGATAAGTTTCAAGTGTTCTTTCAATTCATTTTTATCTAAAAATTTAAGCTCCCATGACCTTTTTATCTTGTTCATGAGCTTGGCGAAAAAGTAATTAAATAAACATAAATCATTGAATTATATTGATGATATGGAATTACACTTTCACTCATGTATCCTAGGATATACAAATTCATTTAAAGTTCATCTGATGCCAAATTGTATTGAATTGTAAGAGTTTTGTAATTGTGGTTCCGTACAAATTTCTAATTGTCCTCTGGAGCTTTTTGCTTTACACCAGGAACCGTTTGAGTGAACAACTTAATTAACATCTTATGGAGAAATAGGACTAAATAGTTTTTTATGCAAGCGGTAAGCTATTTTCATAAGTTATCTTAGAGAACTTGTTGAAATAAGCTGAAAACAACTTGTTTGACATATCATAAGTTACTTGCATAAGTGCCTATGTGAAATAGACTATAAATAAACTCTTCCAACTGGGAACTAGATGGATAGAAAATGGTGTATACTACAAGTTATCAAATTTCATTTTATCTTTGCATTTGATTATAGATGAGTGAGACTTGTCAAGACGGGAATTTGTTCCATAAATAAACCTTAGTAAGCACCCTATAGGCTTACACTTAAATGTGGCATCATTTAATCTGTAGATCTGTTTCATAGATTGAATGATATCTGCATTGATACTTGCTTACTCTTTAATCTAGGGAACACTGATAAGATGATTATGCAAAGAAACAGTTATCTTTGTCAGAAAGCCTGATTGGTTTGTAAATACAGAATTTGCCACAAAAGCTATCTTGTTACGTTTTTTTGGCTATCTTATCACATCATTATTGTATCATTATGCTATCTTATTATGTTTTTTTTATTATTGTGTGATAAGTGGCTTCTCTACTATATTTATGCTTGTAAATAGGCCCCCTAATTGTTGGGGAATATATGGTTATCTTTGATAAAATCTTATGTTCTCAATTTTAATTTTGATGGAGTGCTTACTTATGGGTTCTTTAATCTCTTTTCTCATGATATAATGTACATCATTGGTGATGCAGGAGGGACAAAGTTTGCTGAGTGCTTTGTCTGTAACCAACGTGGACACTTGAGTAAAAACTGTCCTCAAAATACTCATGGCATTTATCCAAAGGTATTGCTGTTTCCTTTAACACTAGACCTTGTAAGAGATATATAACAAAATTAGTTGAATCAACAAACTTGTCTCCTGTAGGGTTTTTCTAATCTATGTTGCAACTATTTATCTGTACTAGGGTGGTTGCTGTAAAATATGTGGTGGTGTCACACATTTGGCAAAAGATTGTCCCGACAAAGGAAGGCAAGGATCTGGTGCTGCTAATGGCCCTGTTGGTAGATGTAAGTTATTTCCGGTTTTCATATCAAGTGCTTCATTTTTTGTTTAATCTGCTCGGAATCCATTTTCTTTTTTATTCACTTCTCTAAAAAAGGCTGATACTATTCTTGTTTTGCTGCCATTATTCAGTTAAATTCAATATAATTATAGTAGTTTTTTTGCTGTAATGTCAACTAATTTCAAGTAGTGAAAGTGCACTGTTTTTGATCCTTTGCCAACTTAGGATAAATTACAATAGTTTTAACGCAACTGCTTCTCCAAAATTAGTGATACTTTTGCTCTTTTTATTATTCTTGTTCTAAAATAGATGCTGAACATCTCTTCTTCATATCTGTGTTTGTAGTTACACAAATTTGTTACTGGTTACTGTACGACCTTGCTTGATTGCACATGGCAAATGTTAAAATTTATTCTGTGTGTAGGACATGGACACTGGACAGTCCTACCTTTTTTATTTTGTTGGATGTTAATCTTCATTTATTTTATCTAATTTAACTGTGTAGTGTTCTTATTAAAAGTTACCTTTCTGCAATGCTTGTTTGTGTTTCACCCATGAATAGACATTGTCATAACAAAGCGACTATTTAATGCCTGGCAGTGGGTTGAAGTATATTTTAAGAAGCAAATTCTTCACCATAGAAATAGAAATGACCTCTAATTTTTGGAGTGATCAGTTCTAAGCCTGAACTCGTTTTTTATACCTCTGGTTTTATAGCATTCAGTTATACTTTATTTCGTTGTGTTGGATTGCCACACATTTATATGGAAGAAGGGTGCATATCTAAAATATGGCTGATGAATATTCCTTATTTCAGCAACGAGAATTGAAGAGAGGTCCAGGGGCAAGGTTACCAAATTTATTAGCGGGGATGATATTGAGGATGACTTCATGGTAGATGACATACATAGTGGCAACAATAACAAGTCAGCAAAGTCAGAAGATGAAATTGCAAAACCAAAGAAGAAGGATCCTAAAGTTGTGAACTTTAACTGAGGATATTTACCTCTTGATGTATCTTTGTAGACATTGGTTTCCACTCTCCATTTTCTCTCCTATTCTGCATGTGAAAAATTTCTTCCAGCACGAATGTAATCGCTCCTGCGGAGTCTCCGGTTCCCCACAAGTTTGAAGAATTGACATGGAAGCGAGGAATAGTATCGCGTCTGATTGCGGATCATATTTTTTTAGAGTGATTTATGAGAGAGACAACTGAAAATGTAACAATATGTTTTGGTACAATAGCTAGTTAATTATTTGTCTTGTTGATCGACTTTCGGTGCATTGCTACTTTACATTTGACATGGGTTAATGTTATTATACAACAATAACCTCATCTCACTGAATGAGTTTCATTATAGATATCATACAAAGTCATTGATTTCGGTTAAGAACTAAATTTAGAGATATTTACAGTGGGATCATGGCTTAATATCATTATATCAATATAAATTTTAATATACAAATTCTCACCTATGCCAGATTTTTTTTTATAACTAAAGAAGAAATATGCTTAATTTGTTTTATACAAGTAGTTAAAAGAAGAAAGATTAGAAAAATTAAAATGTACGAAAGAAAAGATAAATCCTTTCTCTCATTATCATAAAGAGTTAAAGCGTTTTTATTTTTCTCTTTCATGAAAATGCTTTTTCCTTGTAATTTTTAGAATTTGTTTGGTACCCCGTGTTATAATAAACTTGCATCTTGTTATATTCATTAGAAATACTCTAAACTACGTAAAAAAATTCATAAATTAAATTAATTTATTTTTATTTAGATTATAATTTATATATGTTTAAATTAATATATAAATTTATGAATATATCTGTTTTATAAAATAATAATAACTTTTAGATAAAAAATAATATTATTTATTAAAATATTATATATATATATATATATATTAAATTATTTTGATAAATTTCCACTTATTTAAAAATAAATATAAATAAAAGGTTTTAACATATTACGTGATCTCAGATGAATTATTATTTTAATCAATAAATCATTAAAAATTTATTAATAATAATAAATAATAGTTTTTAATTTTTATTTTAATATTAAACGAACATATTTTTTTATAATTTATATATTAAATTATAATATTTAAGATTTAAATTAATTTATTAATATAATTTAAAATGTAAAATATATTTTTAAGTTTTATTTAAATATTTTTAATTAATTATTTTTATATAAATATATTATTTTTTTATTTTAAATTACATTAAAATTTACAACCTAATTCAAATCAAATAAAACAATTATGATCGATTTAAATAAAAAAAAATCTATTTAAAATATATTAAATTTGAAAGTAGTTTTACTTTTTTCTTCCGAAAAAAGTAGGGACTTAATAAGTCTAAAGATAGATTTAAGGATAAATTTTTATCTTTTAAAGATATTATTAAACGTAAAATTGAAAAAAATATAATTGAAAGACAGAGCAAGCAGATGCTCGATTGGACATGTAACAAATAAAATGGGGCAGAAAGATGAAGGACATTTTCAAATATTATCCAACATTAATTTAGTCAAAATAATATTTAAAAATAAATTATATATTAGATGAAAATTGAGTTGTTCTATCCAAATTCAGATACTTTATTCAAATAAAATATTATAAATCTGAAAAAGAAAATTACATGTAATTTAAATTATGTGTGTTCCAATGTGTAAAAAATTCTTTATCCAAATACAAAATAAATTATATATATATATATATATATATATATATATATATAAATCATAATTTTTTTTAATCATAAAATATGTTTTTAGTCAACAGAATATTTGAGCTTAGGTGTGAAAATATGGGTTTTTAAATTACTCATTTTCTATGTAATCCAAAACAACTTGTTTTATATTCTGTTAAGGAGTATCGAATCTCACATTAACAGTGAATTAGAATAATCTAATTTTAAAAATAAAAGGTAATTATGCACGATTTTTTTATAAGAAAATATAAATTTACAAAATCACTAAAAGTAAGAGTGAACTTTAAACCTTAGAAAAAAAAATTAATAATATAAAAATATAATTGTAAATATTCAATAATTTTTGTTTGAACAGTAAATTTCGATCCATTATTTTTACTAATAATAATAGTCGCAATATCACAAATAACGACGCAGTGAATTATGTGTTATTGGTAAAACATAACAAACTTTCATATTCCAGTTTCGCTCCAGAAAATATATTAAAAGGATTTCATTCATCTGAAAAAGGTAAGGAACCCGGATTAACCCTAATTTGCTTCGCTGCTTCTCTTAGGACTGTGAAGTTTTTGGGTGTTGCCTTGCCTCTGCTCCGCAGTGTCTGAAATCATCAGTCTGATGCTATGACTGTGACCGATAGCCATGACGGCACGCTGAGCCAGATCTCTGACAGTAAGCAGTGCAGAGAGGGGGAGAATCCTCAAACGCTCACTTCTCCGGAACATGGAGGCACTGATAAAAGGAAGAAAAAGAGAAAGAAGAGAAACGACGAATCAAACGAACAGTCCCAGATTGAGGTATGCCCTAAACCCTTAGTAGACTTACTGTTGTTTCAAGAGGAAAATGGTGTAGCCGCTCTAGATAATCCTAATCCAATCTACAATAAGAAGAAAACTAAAAATTTGCATGGTGAACAACAGCTTCACCCATCTAACTCTTCAATTGGGATTTGTGTGGTATCTGATGACACGCAGGGGGAAGAAGCACGACAAGGTGATGCTAATGGGAATAGGGGTTTGTGCCCTAATCCCTTAGTGGACAGACCAATCCCAATTGCTCCACGAGAGGAAAATGGTGAGGCTACTGCACAGAATCATTGCTCAATCCCCAAGAAGAAGAAGAGCTTGCCAGTTGCTGAACAGATATGTGACTCTTCAATCCTGATAGGTGTGGAACCTGGTTTTACGAGGGAAAAGGGATCACGACAAGGTGATGCCAATGGGAATGGGATTTTGTGCCCTAAACCCGTAGTTACACTAAATCCAATTGTTTCTCATGAGGAAAATGCTAAAGCAACTGCACAGGACCATAACTCAATCCTTAAGAAGACTTTGCCAGGTGCTGAACAGATATGTGACTCTTCAATCCTGATAGGTGTGGAACCTGGTTTTACGAAGGAAAAGGGATCACGACAGGGTGATGCCAATGGGAATGGGGTTTTGTGCCCTAAACCCGTAGTTACACTAAATCCAATTGTTTCTCATGAGGAAAATGCTAAAGCAACTGCACAGGACGATAACTCAATCCTTAAGAAGAAGACTTTGCTAGGTGCTGAACAATTATGTGACCCTGGTGATAATGGGAATGAGGGTTTTTGCCCGAAAACCTCAGTAGACACACAGCTCCCAATTGTTCCCCGTGAGGAAAGTGCTGAAGCAACTGCACAGAACCCTACTCCAAACCCCAAGAAGAAGAGGAAGAGGAAGAAGAAGAAGAAGAGTTTGCGAGGTGCAGAGCAAATGTGTGATCCTTCCGTCCAAATAGGTGTGGAACTTGATGTTAGGCGGGAGGAAAGAGAACAACAAGGTTCTGAAACAAGTACACAGAACCCTAACGCAACTCCCAAGAGAAAGAGGAGGAATAATGTGGAAAATGAACTACAGCAACTTCAGACATGCGACCCTTCAATCCCGATCTATGTAGAACCTGAAGTTAAAAAGGGAGAAGGAGCACATCGAGGTGATGCTAATGAAGCTGGAATATCAGGAATAAATGAAGAACGCCTTGTACCTGATGCTACAGCCCCAGAAAACACGCACTGGAAAAATGATTCCTCCGGGAAAAAGGAGAAAGTGTTTAAGCCTGACTGTTCTCAACCTGAAGTGGTACTCCAGTTAGACACAGCAACCCCTTCTGACCTAGAACTTAAACAAAAGGCACAACCGATTGAAGCTAAGATAGAGTATCCTCAAACGAGTTTACGTGCACAACACACTCAACCTCAACCTTCTTCTAACCATGCACCTGCTGTTCGAGGAATAAATGAAGAATGCCCTGCACCTGATCCAGCACCCCTGGAGCACACTCATCAGAAAAAGAGGACGAGGAAAAAGAAGAGTGTGCTTAATCTCCCACGGGTTGAACTACAACTAGAACCAGAACCAAAACCAAAGGAGTCCAATAATACAGAGCACCCTCAACAATGTACGCCCTATTTAGAACTGAAAGTTATGGTAAAAATAGGTGCAGAAGCCAATGTAGACCACTCTCAAGTGTGTCCTCAACCTGAATTGGCTCCCCCATTAGATATAACAACTCCTAATGTCACAGTGGTGGAAAAAAGGGTAGAACTAACTGAAGCTAATGTGGAGAATCCTCAAGCATGTTCTAAACCTGAATTAGCATCCCTGATAGATCTTCCAGCTCCAACAGGCCCAGAAAAGAAACAACAGGCATATCCTATCAAAATCCCAGAAAAACATACTCAACTCCCCAAATCTCAACCTTGTGCAGAGCCTCTGGTCGATTCAACAACTCCAATTGATCTAGGCAGAAGAGAACATACAAATAAGAGGGTAATAGAAAAAATAATGTGCTCAGAAGAGAAGGTGGGAAACCATGGAAGCCCATTACATATGGACATAACCCTCAACCTGGCCCCAGACCCGGGACAGCAAGACCCAGCATCCTCATTAAGCTCACAACCTGTATCCCTGACAGATCAAGCAATCCCAGTGGATCCAGCAATCCCAATAGACTCAGAGCAAAAGATGAAGAAGAAAATAAAGCAAAGGGAGACTGTGGTGGTGGGGGAAGAAGAGCCTAATCATAATAAATGTGATACAGAGCAGCCAAAAGTGACAATTCAGAAATCTACATTTATAGAAGCACCCCCAATAGATCCAACAATTAAAATGGACCATTGCCTTGCAGTCCCAATGTGCCCAACAAACTCAACAGACATAAAACAAGAGATCTCAAAGAAAAATAGGAAGAAGAAAAGGAAAGGAGGAATGAGGGCAGAAAAGAAAAAAGAGACGGAACCGAGTGAAGCACATGTACAACATCCTCAACCTTCTATCCATGAACCTGCTGTCCGAGGAATAAATGAAAAATGTCCTGCACCTGATCCAGCACCCCTGGCGGGCCCACACCCAAAAAAGAAGAGGAGGAAAAGGAAGAGTGTGCTTAATCTCCCACGGGTTGAGCTACAACTAGAACCAGAACCAAAGGAGTCCAATAATATAGAGCACCCTCAAGAATGCACCTCCTCTTCAGAACTAAAAGTTACGGTGAAAATAGGCACAGAAACCAATGCAGACCACTCTCAAGTGTGCCCTAAACCTGAATTGGCTCCCCCATTAGACATAGCAAATCCTAATGACACAGTGGTGGAAAAAAGGGCAGAACCATCTAAAGCTAATGTGGAGGGACCTCAAGCGTGTTCTAAACTTAAATTAGCATCCCTGATAGATCTTCCAGCCCCAACAGGCCCAGAAAAGGAACAAGAGACATATCCTTTCAAAATCCCAGAAGAACATACTCAACTCCCCAAACCTCAACTTTGTGCAGAGCCTCCAAGTGATTTGACAACCCCAAATGATCAGAGCAGAAGAAAACAGAAAAATAAGAGGGTAATAGAAAAAATAATGTGCTCAGAGGAGAAGGAGGTGAACTATGGAAGCCCATTGCATATGGACATAACCCTCAACGTGGCCCCAGACCTAGTCCAACAAGACCCAACAACCCCATTAAGCTTACAACCAGCATCCTTAATAGACCAAACAATCGTGGTGGATCCAGCAATCCCAACAGACGCAGAACAAAAGATGAAGAGGAAAATAAAGCAAAGGGAGACTGTGGTGGAGGGGGAAGAAGAGCCTAGTCATAATAAATGTGATACAGAGCAGCCAAAAGTCACAATTCAGAACTCTACATGCCTTATAGAAGCACCCCCAATAGACCCAGCAATTAAAATGAACCATTGTCTTACTTTCCCAATGTGCCCAACAAACTCAAAAGATATAGAACCGGAGATCTCAAACACAAATAGGAAGAAGAAAAGGAAGAGTGCACGCAAAAGTGAAGTGGCTGAAGCCAATAAACAGAACAGTGAAGCGGCAGAACCCAATGAACGCAATGGCAAGCTCAATGAAGTCCCATCTGGGGCCTCAGCTCAACAATTTGTATACCCTATAACAGTACCCTCAAATGACCAAATAAACTCAATAGGCGCAGCTACCCTTATAGACACAACAACCCCAATAGACCAAGGTCAGGAGATGACCAAGAAAAAGAGGAAGAAGAAGAGAAATAGGAGATCGCACATAAATGAAGGGGCTGAACCCAATGAACCAGATGACAAACAACCTGAAACCGCAGTCCAGGGATTTGTATATCCTATAGTAGCACCCTCAATGGACTTAACAATCTCAGCCCAACCTTTGCCAATAGACACAGTAACCCCAATAGACCAAGATAAGAAGACGTGTAAGGAAAAGAGCAAGAGGAGTGCCCTTATAAGCGAAGGGGCAGAGCTTAATGAACATGATGGAAAACCAGCTGAAACCCCAGTTCAGCAATCTATATATCCTATAGCAGCTCCCTCAATAGAATCAGCAATTCCAACAGGCCAAGCTCCCCAAATTGACCCTGCAACCCCAGTAGACCCAGAACAGATGACCAAGAGGAAGAGAAGTAACAGTGCATTGAAAAACGAGTTTTTAGAATCTTTGAAACACAATACTGATCCAACTGCAGAAACCCCAGTTCATGAAACTAAAAGAACCAAAACTAAAAAATTTATGGTATGTTGAAGGACCAATATAGTTTTATCAGTGGTTGTATTCTATGTATGTAGGTGAAATATCTAAAAATCATTAATAGATTCTAAGGAGCAATGCTTTAGTGTTCTTCTATAATGATACAATTAGAATTTGCCCATAGTACTGTATAAATGATAATTTGGTATTTCCAGGGCAGATGCAATGCTGATCTAGCTGCTAAAGCCCCGGTTCAGAGAACTGAGTCTCTCAAAGTCACTAGATCTTCTTTTAAACGTCGTGGTGAAAGTTCCATGGTAGGCAGTGGCATTTGTAAATTTAGTTTCAGTAGTGACTATATTCTATTTTTGCTCTAGCATGGAATAATCATGTACTGTTCCTAAAGATTGTTTTTTCTTCCGTAGTTAATATATGATTATATTTGCCCTTTGTAGTAAATAAATTGTAACTTGATTGGTCCATAGTGCTGTATAAATTGTAATTTGGTATTTCCAGGGCAAATGCAATGCTCAACTAGCTGCTGAAACCCCGGTTGGGAGAGTCACTAGATCTGTTTCTAAACGTCATAGTGAAAGGGTAGGCAGTGGCATTTGCAAATTTAGTTCAGTAGTGACTGTATTCTATGTTTGCTCTAGCAGGGAATAATCACTCACAGTTTCTAAAGATTGTTTTTTCTTCTGTAATTAATATGATTTGATTTGCCCATTGTAGTAAATAAATTGTAACTTGATTTGTCCAGAGCTCCCAACAGATTGGTCAGAAATTAAAAAAATGCGACTATTTGAAATGTCTTTCCAATGGTGAAGAAGTTTGCTTCTTTTGTGGGGAAATGGGCCATTCTCTTGGAAATTGTGGTTTGTCTCATGCTGGTACGCTAAAATTTTAATTCTTTTCACGAAATGCTTGTATTCTAATTTTGAATAGAGAATTGTATCGAAACTGTGTTTAGCATGCGAATTGTTAATTTTGGAAATTTTTATTGAAATTTACTTAATAGCAATACGTGGTGTTTCAAATCTTAGTCGGAAACGAGCTTGCCTTAATAAACATGATACATATTATTACAGGTGTAATAGAGGAGATCTTATTTGAGTGTGTTAAGGTTCCAACATAAAACCAATTGGCAATATGTGGAGTAGCCTAACTTGTATTTAAACCATACCAAATGATATGAGGTAGGCGATGTGGGACTTTCAACACACCCCCTCCAACGAAGCCTGCCGGACCAGGCAAAGGGTACTTTTGACCCAACTAAAGGGCAACTTTTGGCCCATGACAATAACCGGAAAGATGTTAGGCTTTGGCTCTGATACCATGTTAAGTTTCCAACATAAAACCAATTGGCAATATGTGGAGTAGCCTAACTTGTATTTAAACCATACCAAATGATATGAGGTAGGCGATGTGGGACTTTCAACAGAGTGATAAGTATTTTTATTTAGTTTGCTCAGATTTTAAGCCATTCTCTACAAATAGATAATTCGATACCTGACCTTGTTGGAGGTGTTTAGAATTTTGCGTAACACAACTAGGGATTTTCATTCTATCTTTGGACTGACAACTGGCTGGCAACTTGCATAATGTTCATTCTATCTTTGCTAAATGCAATCTTCACATATCTGAAATGTAATAGATGTCACTTTACTTTCTTTAATCTGCTATCTTATGATTCAAAATTGTTTAATTGCTGATGCAGGGGGAAGAAGGTTTGCTAAGTGCTTACTCTGTCATGAGCACGGACACTTCAGCTATAACTGCCCTCAAAGTGGTCATAAAAATTTTTGGAAGGTGTCATTCTCTGTTATTTAAATTTATACAATTGTCTTTTTTTTTTCCAGCAACCTTTGTAAATATGTGGATACTTTTGATTTGTTATCCTAACTTTTCCCGTCGTGATAAGTCTACTCTTTTCATACAATTTGTATTCCTTAGGTGCTTGATAACAAATGGTTGGCCGAAGTAGGTCTTTCAATAGGAAACTGGATTTAATTTCCTTATTCATTTTTGTTGATTTGTTTATGATATTATATTGAAGATGTTTAGAATTTGACAAAACTAGTGATTTTCATTCCATCTTTGGACTCACAAACCTGACTGAAACTTGCATAATATACGTTCTATCTCTGTAACATGTTTCACTGTACCTTCTTTAATTTGCTATCTTATCATTCAAATTGTTTCATTGTTGATGCAGGAAAAATAAAATATGCATAGTGCTCACTCTGTAATAAACAGAGACACTACCGCTCTAATCCCTCAAAATGGTCACAGAAATTATCCAAAGGTGTTATTCTCTACTATTTGGATTTTGGACAATTGTCATGTTGGTTTTTTCTTTTTAAACTGGAATCTTTGTAAATGTATTGATTTTTCATTCTAACTTTTCTCCTGTAATTCTTAGTGAAATATTCTCATACAATTTGTCTTGCAGCCAATGGAGCTATCAATATAATTATGTCTTTGGACAAGAAACTGGATTTAATTTCCTTGTTCATTTTTTGTTTATGATTTATATATATTTTAGGTCATGAAATTGTTCTGGTAATTGTTTTGGTTAAGTTAGATGATATTGGTATATTTGGGTTGTGATGGGCTTTCCAAATGGGATGTACATTTCATCATTTTTGCATTATAGGGATCTACACGTGTTTATAAGAACTTTTATTTATTTATAAAATACCCGGGAAAAGATTAATCATAGGCTTATAGGATGGAAATGGAAAATACATCTGCCAACTGTCATTCTTGTGTATCTTAAACTTGTGATCTGTCATTAGTGCAAGTGTTCTTACTTGCTGTTTTAAATTTTAGTCCAATTGATATACAATATGAAGAAGACTTGGTCATGATTGTTAATTTGTTGGACGTTAGACACGTCTTCAAATATGGAATATAAGTTGTATCCTCAGAAACTGCTATCCCTAGTGGAGAAATGGAAAATAAATTCCAATTTCACATTCTCTTCGGATGTATTTTGGTACAAATGATTCAATTACTTTCCTTCGATCCTGAATAGTAATCTGTTATCGTTCTTCTATTCATATTCATATAATTAGTTTCTTCTGATATATCTTCTTCTGATATATCTTGCTAAGCAAGTAAGCAAAGAAGAGTAATCATAATTATTATTTCTGACAACTTGTGTTCCATTTTATTTGTAGCATCAATGGAAACTAAAGGACAGCCTCTTCCCGAACGTAGGATGGTCTTCCGGATGACCCCAAGTGCTCCCGCTCAGGGAACTCGGTTCTCGGTTCCTATGCCATAAGATTTACTATTTTTTTTCACTTTCAAAATCTATATGTAACAAGAAGGTAAATATTATTTCAGACTTACTGGTTTTCTTATCCATTGAGTTACTTCAATTAGTTGTGGCAGAAAAGTACTTAACAACGTAGATGTCACACATAAGATAGTGGAGTAATAATAAGTTCAACCCGAACAAAAACGGGTGCAAATTTTTTGGAATTCAGTTGATGATAATTGTTCAGATAATTTGGTTGCAGTTTCTCGGAATTTAGAATGGATTGCCTATATTTGGAAATATATGAAACTAATATTTTTTTTAAAGTTGGACTGTCAAAATTTAGATAATATTACCCTTGAGGTTTATTTGATTGTGAGAAATTATGGAATAATATTTTTGGAAGGTTTAGCGAACTGATACTATGGTATGGAATATATTTCTGAATGATTCATCAGTTGTATAAAACATATATCATTCATTCTTTTTTAATTTAATTATTAAAATAATTTATTATTTTAAATTATAAAATTATTAAAAAAAAATTAGCTCATTCTTATTTTGGGTATAAACGAATCTCTCCTCTCTTTCTCTTTCTGTATTATAGAATATATAATTTATAATTCAAAAGAAATTATATTTTCAAATTGCACAATTCAGAACTTTTTTTTTTTTTTTTTTGAATTTATAGATTTAAAATTTTCTGAATCCATCGATCCAAAATACTATTAGAATTGAGGAATAATATCATCTTCTCAATGAGATTGGTAGTGCAAGATGAAAGTTAATATGTCTAAAAGGGAATTACCTTTTTAAGGAAATTACCTTTTTATTAAGGAGTGTTTTGAGAGATACCATCGAAGGAAAGTTAAATAAATCTATTTTTTTTCTTATATTTTCTTTCTTGTTAATGTAGTAAATTTCTTAGTTTTTTTGTAAATTTAATTATTATTATTATTATTATTATTATTATTATTATTATTATTATTATTATTATTATTCAGAAACTTCTTGATTTACTCATTCCAAAATTTTCTAGATTTGTACATCAAAATAAAAAAATATATTAAATGTTTTAATCCTCTAAAACTATTTCAAATCCATTAATTTATAATCCTAAAAAAATAAATTTTTCATATTATATCAATCTTTTATATTAATGACGTGTGTCATATGAATAAATTATGGAAGTGAAGTAAGTACTCTTTTGAAAATAAGAGGAAATATGAATTTAAAAATCAAATTGATCTATTGATTTAATTGGTCTAAAAATCAGTTTGTTATTTTTAAATAATTATGGTAAAATTGAAAAATGATTGGATTTTTAGATAAAATTGATTTTGGTAAAAAATATTTAAATATTAAAATTTTTTAATATAATTTTTTTATAAAAAATATAATATATTTTAGTTTTTCTTTTTTATTTTTTATCTCATTAGTTATGTTAATTTTAAATAATGATTATTTTATCATATTTTATAATTATATATCTTATATTTTTTAATATATTTTATATTATAATTTACATTCATCATGATAATAATATTTATTATTTTTTTATTTCTATAAAAATAGTGTTATTAATAAACTTATTATATATGTTATAATATAAAAATGTTATTTTATTAAATATGGTTGAATTCCAATTAATTCTTTAAATTCTAAATTTATTTTTTTATTAGTTTAATGGTTGATCTAATTTTAAAAAGATGAATAGGAAATATTATTGAATCTAACGCATGTAAGTCAGGTCCATCTCACGATGAGAATTAGTAAATCCTTTTATCAGAAGGATTTTTTTTTTTATGATTAGAGATCAGATTAGATTAAAAAAATTTAACCTAAACTAAATTAAATTTATTTTAATCCAATTTGTTTACGTAATTATCCATATAAATTTATATCAGACTATTTCGTAAGCTCTTGCGTCAACTTGTGTTTTAGAATAATAATTATGTTTTAAATAAAAATAAATTATTTTATTAATATATATATATTAAATTAATTTAACAAAAGATTTACTTATTATATATCAAACTAAGTTTCTAATAATCACTTATTACAAAATTTAATCGTTAAAATTAATTACTAAACTAATAAATGACTAAAAATGAATACTGAATACGTTTTTAATTTTGATTTTGAGATTAAATTGATTTATTATCTTAAAATTTATATATTAAATGATTATATTTTAAATTAAAACTCATCTTATTAATATAATTTAAATTTTAAAAATATATTTCTATTTAAAGAGTCAAATTTATAATTTATTTTAAAATATAAACTAAACTGAGTCATCAATATTTTTTTTATCTGACTAATTGGTGAAACTAAAAAATTGTTAACTCCAAATAATAACAATTGAATTCAACACCATTTTTATAAGAGGATTTAATTTTTAAATTGTAACAATATCAATATTTTATAATAAGTAGATAAACTTCCAAATTGCAAAAGATAAAAAAAAATTGTTTCAATACTGTTACACAAATTACAATTAAAAAATATATTGTAATTTATTTTTATCAGAATCTAGTATAAAATGAATGAAATGTGTATATAAACTTGTTTCTAATTATTGTTATTAACATATTAAAGTGCAGAGCATAGACCAATTCATGGCATCGCTAGAATTAAGAAGTGAGAGATGCAGGGCCACTTCACATACACATGCATGCATGGGTGTAACACGGTAACATTCTTCCTTCGTGGATATTATCACCCATGAAAGTTTTGAGGGATTTCAACCTCTGTTTCCTTCCTCAAAATTCTCTTGCTCTCCGTTTTTGTCTCCAAGCTCTCATTGCCATTTGCCTACCCAAAAATAAGGATCTCTTCCTCTGTCTCTCTCATTTCTCTGTTTCTTTTTCCAATCCTTTCTTTCTCACTTCTCCATACCCTTTCTCTATCAACTGTGACAACATGGTACGTTCTCTCTCTGTCCCTAACCCTCTACTTCTTTATGGAAATGGCTGGTTAGATAGAGTGATATGCATAATACATCCAACATGTTTTGTTTTTCCATGGAGAAATATTCATTTATTTGTTCGAGAAGGTTATTGACATTACTGATGTCAATCTGTACATATGTTTCACAAAATGCATTAATTGGCAGAGATGATCTTGTTTCCATGGTTATGATGCACACTTCGAATTTAATATGATAATTGCTAAATCTATTTAGCGAAATTTATGATTTTGGGGCTTAAGTTCTATAAAATTTTGAAAAGCACATTGATTCATTGGATTGGTTGATGCAGAACTAGAAATTTTAGCATGGCAAGAAATTTTCATGTTACACTTTGGGTTTCCTCACCCCCTTTAAGTTTTGTTTTATATCCATTTCTTTTGAAGTGCTGGACTTCACAATGAGTTGGGTCAGTAAGTGTGGACCATCCTGGCTGAGTTTTCCTAGATTGAGATATAATAGATTGCCTTTCTCTTTTAAACTCCACCTGTGGACCATACCAAACTTCCCTTAACTGAGATAGATATATGATAGATCACTTTTCCAAGTTGTCAAAAGAGGCTATTTAAATGCTTGTTCCTAGGTATAGTACTCATTCTTCATGCTCAAAAGACTTAAATCTATCAAAAAGTTGTTGATTTAAGTTATATTGGATTCGATCCTAAAGCAAGATCCTAGGGTTCGAGCCTTATAGAGGAACAAAACTTGGGCTGAGAAGGAGGATTTCACTAAAGATAAGTCAGTCAGATATTCTGATGTGAGATTAGTCATTGACAAAGAGTGGATACTACGGTGCCAATGACACGGTTACAAAAAAGACTAGTCTGGTTATTAACATCAAATTTGTATACTAATGTTTTTCTTTCTATTTCTAAAAACGTATTTTAGGCCAACGCAGCATCTGGAATGGCTGTTCTTGACGAGTGTAAATTAAAATTCCTGGAGCTCAAGGCAAAGAGGAACTACCGTTTCATTGTGTTTAAGATTGAGAACAACGAAGTTGTAGTGGAGAAACTTGGAAGCCCAGAAGAAACCTACGAGAACTTCACTGCATCTCTGCCTGCCAATGAGTGCCGCTACGCTGTCTTTGATTTTGATTTCACAACAAATGAAAACTGCCAGAAAAGCAAGATTTTCTTCATTGCATGGTAATATAATATCCTCAGTTCTTGCACGCATAGTTTCGAAATTTTCTTTTTTCAAGTTCACTAAAAGAAACTTATTTAATCTTAACAAAACTAATCCAAGGTACACATTTTATCTTTCCTATCATGTAATGCATGACATGACACTGGCATATTAGAAAAGAAAACAACTATTTTTACATACTGACTTTGCTATCATATATTTATGTTTACTTTCTTGTTTCTCATATTCAGGGCTCCCGATACATCCAAGGTTAGAGAGAAGATGGTGTATGCCAGCTCCAAGGACAGATTCAAGAGGGAACTTGATGGCATTCAGGTTGAGTTGCAAGCAACGGATCCAAGTGAGATGAGCTTTGATATCATAAAAGCACGGGCTATATAATAATGCCATCCAATTATTCAGATTTCACCCTTTCCCCACAGCTAGCTTTGGCGGCACTAATGATTTCTTTATTTGTTTGATTTTTGCTGTTTTCTTTTGTTCTTTTTTTCAACTGGCCTACATTGTAAACCAGTAGTCTTAATATGATACCTAGAAAAACACACTGCTATGCATTACAGACTATATCAAACAACTTCATTATTGTATACATTACATTCTTTGAAGGTACGACTGCACTCCACTGCAAGTCTATTACGATCTTGTGTTTCTTCCCCACATTTTTTCCCCTTACAAATTTGCAAAGGGTAACTTTTCAGAGACACTAAAAAAGAACTCATTGTCGATTATGTAATTTGATGAATAATTGTTATAAACATATAATGAGTAACAAAAAGGCAGAACCACAAAGGTAGCTTTTGCTTATATGCTAAAATACAATTTGGTATGAAAACATCTTCATATATATTTTTCATAGTCTAGTGTAAAGACACAATACAGCTTTACCACAAAGCTCAGATCCAACAGAGGAAACAGAACTATCAGCAATAGGTTAAGTAACTTAACCTATTGATAAGAATTCGATAAAGCATGCAACGTTGTGACTCATGTAAACCTTTGGTTTAGATATCTGGTCCAAGGATGAACATCAAGGTCCTGCAAATTATGTACGTAAAGAGTTCAAGGTTAAGTAATGAGTAAATTTTTCCAAAAAAGAGAAAAAAGAAAAATAAGGAAAAGCTGAATGAAAAAATTTGCTTTGCATACCGCAGTTGCAATTTTTTATATTTAGAGCACCATGTCAAATAGTCGTTGAAGAAATCTAAAATATGCAAGCCTGCATTTCATGTTGAAGAGAAGGACACCGAAAGCTCCCCAAAACCCCACCGCAAATCCAATTCCCAAGCCATATAGGACCATGACTTCACTGCAGATGTATCATCATCATCATCATCATCATCATCATCTCCGATTGGTTTTGTGTTGTGGGATTTTTCATCTTGTGAGCTGATCATTGTAAGTGGCGGTCCACAAAGTTGATGATTACCCATATAGCGAAGATTTGTGGTTCAGGACACCAATAAAAGACAAACCAGACATGGATTTTGAGGAATTTCTCCCCGCAGGCAATTGATTGAAAAATCAACGGACTCCAACTGTTTCAAGTTGCCAATCACTTCTGATATTGTCCCCACTAATTGATTATGGGACAAATTCATGGATTGTAATCTGGTCAGCATAAATATCTCTACAGGCACTGTCCTAGACAACCTGTTACTATCAATGACATACATCACATCCTCATGTATTGATTCAATGCCTTTTGTGAGCAACACCACAGGAAAGACTAAGTGCTTGGTTAAGCCTGCTGCTTCAAATACTAACGTCATAAGTTGAAGGATAACAGAAAGCTTGGATGTGATGTTATGTAAGCAGTTGGGTATTGGTCCTGATAATTTATTGTTTGCAAAATCCATACCATCAGAGAATTAAGTTGGCATATCTGTGGGTGAATATTGCCACTGAATTGATTGGATCTTAATTGAAGAGCTTTTAGATTCTGCCCCATCCAGCTTGGTATAGCTCCAGAAAAGTTGTTGTAACCAACATCAAGGGATAATAGGTTCTTGCATTTCTTTAATGACAGAGGTATGTCTCCATGCAAGTTGTTCAGGTTCAAGTTCAATGCGACAAGGTTAGACAATGAGCTAGTGAGTGAGAAATCTTGCCTGTTAGGTTGTTACTCCCCAGGCCAACATAACTTAATGGTTCCCAGTTATTCCAACAACCTATCAGTTCTCCAGATAAGAGATTGTGACACAAATCTAAGATCCTTAGATTGCTTTTTGCTGTCATGTTGTGGCACAAAAGAGAAGAAATGGATCCAGACAGAGAGTTTCCATCTAAATTCAAAAGAACCACATTTGATGATAATCTAGGGAAGCCACCTCTCAGGTTATTGGAAGTCAACCAAGCAGGAGGTTAGCAACAATTTGACATGTCCCCATTGATTGAGTTGTTTGATAAAGACAAAAATTCAATTTCAGTAGAAAAGTTTCAAAACTTATCAAGTGGTTCAAATGAAGCAGTTGAGTCTGTTATGCATAGAATTCGGAGAGAACTTTGTGTAAATAGCCATGAAGGAAGTTTGCCCCCAACATATCCTAGACACAAACAGAAGTTGAAACGGAGGCACCCATTCAGGATCAAAATTAAATATTAAGTCTGGCGAGCTCACTGAGAAGTTCTTTAACTTTGAAAGAGACATTAAATTTCTTTCAGAGACAACTCCTGTGAAGGAATTATCAGCAACTATAAGGCTCTCCAAGTTGAAGACTTGCCCAAGACTTTCCGGAAGATTTTCGTTCAAGTCATGCGAGTACAAATTTAATATAATCAAGGATGAAAAATTTCCCAAACTCTCGGGAATTTGGCCAAACAAAGATTTGTGAGATAAATAAAAGTTCTTGTAGTTGTTCAAGTTGTCCATCCAATTTGGAATGCGTCCACAGAGAGAATTATCAGACAAAATCAAGGATTTAATGCTTCTAATATTTGTCAACACTTTATTCAGTTGCCCATGTATTTTACGGTTTCTAATAATTGATAAAAGAGATTTTTTATTTTTATAATTCAATTAGATGATAAATATAGAAATATATTTTTTGTGGTTGTTGAAGATATTTTTTTTCTATTTTCTTTTTCATTAATTCAAAATTAAATAAAATGAAAAAAAAGTTATTATTTTTTATTTTAATATTCATTATTTTTCTTTTTATTTCTAATATAAATTTTAAGACAACACAATTTAAAAATATTATTTTATTATATTTTATTTAAATTAGGTATTAAAAGATTTTTATTATTTTTTAAGAAAAATATATATTAAATTATTATTTTAATTTAAATAATTATAATAAAAATATTATTAATATTTAATATTTTATTATATTTTTATTCTCGTATATATATATATATATATATATATATATATATATATATATATATAAAATATGAATAATAGAGATGGAGATATGTCAGTAAGACCTAGAATTCCAAGTGGAGTGAAATTGGCCTGGATAGATATTTTCAAGTTCATAATCAATTGGTTGATAGTTTCCTTAAGTTAGAACGTGAGTTGAACCATATTAAGTAAAAATAGAAAAATTGATTAACTTGTAAGTTAAAAATATCCATAACTTTTTTTTATTTTTTTATGATATTACGTTTTTTTTATCTAGGTGTTCGATTAATGACGATTAACGATCTGCATATAATATTTACATGAGTAACACACTTTTATAAAAAGTCAAATATTTCGAGATTTTTTCTTCTTCACTAACATCCTATTAAATTTATAATATAGAAATAACATCATTTTATCACTATTTACCTGACTAACACAATTTTATTACACAGTTAGAATCCTATTAAATTTATAATTTAGAAATAACATCATTCTATCAATATTTACCCGATTAACACAATTTTCTTACACGGTTGAAATTCGATTATTAGGAGGCCGAATTTCAACCTCACTAATTAATATAATTTTAAAAATAAAATAATATTTATTAAATATAATAATTAAATATAAATATATATATTTTATATATATATATATATATATATATATATATATATATATATATATGTATTCTTTTAAAAAAAATATTTATATAACTATATTATTAATATATTTTTATAAATATAGTAAAAAAAATATTTAATAGATATATATATAATATTTAAATATTTATTTATATTTTTATAAATATAATAAAATTTAATAAATATATATTTATACCTTTCTATATAACATTTTTACATAAAAAAATTATATATATTATTTAAATATATTTTTAATATAAAATAATTTTAATAAGTAAAAATAATATTTTTTTATAGAAATATATAAATATTTTTATTATATTTTAATATATTTTTACTATATTTATAAAAATATATTAATAATATAACTATATAAATATATTTTTATGTTATTTAAAAAATATTTATATTTATTTCATATAATTATATAAATAATTTTTTTTAAATATATATAATATTTATATATTTATTTTATATAAAAGTATATATATTTATATTCAATTATTATATTTAATAAATATTATTTAAATTTAAAAATTATATTAATTAGTGAGGTCGGATTTTGGCAAGCAGAAAACTAAATTATGTAAAAATGATGTTAGTTAAGTAAATATTAATAGAATAATATTATTTTTTAATTATAAATTTAATAGCATACTAATTATATAAATATTAATAAAATAATATTATTTTTGAATTATAAATTTAATACCGTACTACTGAACACAACAAATCCTGTTAGCCTGGTAGAAAATATCCACCGAACCCCTAATAGTGGTATTAGAGGGGTGGTGATCTGACATGATCATTGCTGAAATTCAAGTTGGAGCAGAGAAAGGTTGAGTTCACCTCTTAGGCAGTGTGATTTGTCATCGTTGTCTGCTGCATGACAAGGGAGACTGAGCTCAGTAACTCTTCCTGTGATGTTGTCACACTCAACTCCTGTCCAGTGACAACAATCTTGTTCAGTGAGCCATGAGGGGAGCAAGCCTGAGGGATCTATCACTCCTTGGAGGAGTCTGTGCATGTCCTTCTTATTGTAATGAACCTTGAAATTGCAGATAACGGAGTTGAACATGATTGTACATTGTAAACGAAGCAAAAGAAATTTAAGATTGGAAGGAAAGGCATCCATGATCACGCAAAAAGATGGGAGGATGATATATGATTGTATGTGATCAGTGATGACCTCCAACTAAAAAGTATTTATGTTGGTTTTTCTAACAGAATCCCGCTAAGATTGATGGTGTCATGACTCTCTTTGGTTTCTTAACATGATTAGAGGAACTGAATTGTATTGTCTGAGAGGGTATTGCTCCAACTTAAAAAGTTGAATTTTTATTGCTCAAATACTTGTTTCTCGCTTTCTATAGTTAGATCCAATCCAATGCAATGTTGAAGGCATTTATGATCTGTTGTGGGTATGGTGATATGGTGCAATGCAATTTAAACACTCAAATTTAATGCACCTTACACAATGCATGCATGCTGGATGATCAGCTGCTATTAGTTGCAAGAGGTTTGAATTTTGCCTGCAAACCCTTCATTTGCGTAGTCTATGTGCTTATAATTACATAAATATGATCCTTTAACAGTTTGTAACCATCAAATGCAGTAGAAAAAAAATATGTAGAATAAGATATCTCCTTACACTAAGACACACAGGAAAAACCAAACAGTTAACATAAAATAAGCTTCTCTAGTCCTTTTGAATCAGTATCAAATGGCCACACATTGTTAATAAGGAAAAGCCCTTGAATTTCGTATGTAAGAACTTTCACAGGAATATACAATTAGTAGTTTATATTAATTAGGATTATAATAGGCTTTGCATGCAAGGCAAGACAATCCTAGATTAATTGAGTATCTGTTAAATGGTACATATGTTTCCTCATGAAAAGTCTTCCTTCTTACAAAGATACAAAACCATGTTATTTACCATTTGTGAAATGTCCAGTACGAAAGTAAATAATTTTTTTTTCTCTCTTCAGTTAATTATTCGATTAATAAGTTTTTTTCTTCTTTAATCATTTTAGTCAACAATTATTTTTTAATTAATGTTCAGTAGCTTTTCTTTTCCTAAATTGTTCTAAGGTTAATTTGAATTTGTTTTCCTTAATAATTCTTCTGCCATATGCACAGTGTTGTACTTGTTAAATTGAACCTTCCTTGCTGGCTTCTTAAATGTGAAAATGAAGACTATGGTGGTTTTGCGTATGCAGGACCCTTTCAACAATGTACTTTTGTACAACTACTCCTTGGTAATGATAGATTCCATGATCCAAAATACAAGTAACCCTTCTTATTTTATGACTTTGAACTGATGAGAATTTTTAGGATTATATATATATATATATATATATATATATATATATATATATATATATATATATATATATATATATATATATATATATAAAATAAAATATTACAAAATATCAAATATCAATAATATCTCAATTATAACTGCTTAAATCAAAATACTAACCTAATGTCTTTTTACCTTTTCTCATAAAAGATAATAAAATCTCTTAATACCTAATCTAAATAAAAGATAATAAAGTAATATTCCTCCTTACTTTAATATCTATTTATTTAAATTTGATATTTTTTCTTTTATTTTGTTTATAATTTTTCCTCCTTTTTTGTTTGTATTTCTTGTCATCTTCATTTTTTGGTCAGATCACATATTTGTTCAACTTCATTTTCTTCATCAAAGTATTTCTTCCTTTATCAACTTCATCTCCTTTGTTTCTTTCAAACTTCTTCATGGTAGTACAGTTGACTCTTTGATGGATGTTGAAAACAGTTTCTTCATCTACATCTTTATTTTCCTCCATAACATTCTTTCAAGAAATCTTCTTCATGCTTTTTCTTTGACTTTTCTTTTATATTCTTGTTTGTAATCATCTCTTCTTTTATCAAATCTAAAGTGAAACTTTTTTCTTTCATGTGAACTTTGAATATTCCCAAGTTATTTGTATCTTTAATCACACAAAGTTTGTGTTCGAAAGACACCTTATAACTTTTCTCCAATAATTAAGCAATACTTAACAAATTATGATTAATATCAGGAACATATAAAACATCAAAAATCAATTTGATATCCAAATGACTTTTAACTGCAGTTGTTCCTGTACCTTTCACATCCATTTATTCTCCATTATCGATTCTCACTTTAGAAATATGTGATTCGTTGAGCTCTTTGAAAAGTTTTCGATCATGAGTCATGTAGTTTGTACAACCACTGTCTATAAGTCAACCTGTGGATTTGTTGATTGCAGAACATATTGATGCAAGGAGAAGTACCTCTTCTACTCTATCCTCTCTAACTTGAATTATTTCCTCTGGTTGTGATTTGCATATCTTTTCTATATATCCCAATTGAGCATATTTGTGACATTTCACATTAGGTTCCCACCAACACTTGTTAGGTGTGTGATTATTTTTCTTGTAATAAGGACAAACAAAAAAGACTCGTGATTTTGTACCTTTGTTGTTCTTGACTTGGAGAGAACCTCCATCATAATATAGTAAAGAACCTTCACTAGCAGCATGATCTCCTTTCATCAATCTTTGTTGCTCTTGTGCTTGTAAAACATGTAACACTTCTCGAATTTTCTCATCCCCTTCATATTGATCTTTCAAATAATTCCAAATTTCTTTGGGTGACTTTAGCATCATGATTCTGGTGAGAATCATTTGTGAAACATCAGCAAACAGACATGATTTAGCTTTTGCCTTCCTCGTTTTTCTTTCTCTGTGAAATTTCATTTCAGCTATGGTGAGATTTTCAGGTAGTGGATCAACAATATAATCTTCTTCTACAACTTCTCATACATCAAATCCTTCAAGATAGGATTGCATTCTCACAGCTCATAAGTCATAACTTTCACCATAAAAAACTGGAATAGCGACTTGTAAAAAATTTCTTTCTCCTTCTATTGTATCGAACCAAAGCTCAGATACCAATTTGTTGAGAATTTTTAGGGTTTTGTATGTGTATTTATGATATATCATGTGGGTATATTTTTTATTCATGTACTCTATGTATATATAGAGTAAAAATATTACAAAATATCAAATATCAATAATATCTCAATTATAACTGCCTAAATCAAAATAATAATCTAATGTCTTTTTACTTTCTCTCTTAAAAAATAATAAAATCTCTTAATATCTAATTTAAATAAAAAATAATAACCAGAGTAGGCCAGAAAAAATCAGATTGGAGAACTTTTGCAGCAGTTATCACTCCATTAAAATGTCCACCATAAGGAGAACTATGACAATGCCAGAGAATACCTTTGACTTCCTCACTTGTCACACATCTTCTCAACAAGTTATCACTCCCTATTTTGAAAAGATAGAGATCATCCCATATAAAATAATGCACATCTTTAAAGAACTTCTTCCTTTGTTGCCAAGTGAGATCTTCTGGGATAACCCCTGCATCTTTGAAATTAGCCATGTCAGCATACCATGACCTCTCTTGTACCATCATAAGTTTTTCATCAGGGAACTCCTCCTGTACTTCTAATTGTTTGTTAGTCACTTTAGTATTCACTAATCTAGACAGATGATCAACTATAAAATTTTCATTGCCCTTTTTGTCCTTGATTACCAAATTGAATTCCTGCAACAATAAAGTCCATCTGATTAATCTGGGTTTAGAATCAGATTTGGTTAACAGATATTTGATTACTGCATGATCAGTATAAACAGTAACAGATGAACCAATCAAATATGCTCTAAATTTCTCCAATGCATATACTATAACTAACAATTCCTTTTCAATTGTTGCATAATTAATTTGAGCTTCATTAAGGACTTTGCTAGCATAATGTATAACATGGAAAACTTTAGACTTTCTTTGGCCTAAGACTGCTCCTATGGCATAATCACTTGCATCACACATTAATTCAAAATCTAATTTCCAATCAGGAGCAATTATTATAGGAGCTAAAATCAATTTTTGTTTTAATAGTGCAAAAGCATGCAAGCATTCAACATTAAAATTGAAAGAGATATCCTTATTGAGCAAGTTGTTGAGTAGTTTGACAATCTTTGAGAAGTCTTTGATAAATCTTCTGTAAAAACCTGCATGCCCTAAGAAGCTTCTTATGCCTTTAACATTCACTAGTGGAGAAAGCTTGGCAATAACATCAACCTTAGCTGAATTAACTTGAATTCCTTGTGCTGAGATTTTGTGACCTAATACAATATCTTCAGTAACCATAAAATGACCTTTTTCCCAATTCAGTACCAGGTTTGTTTCAACACACCGCTTCAGTATGGTGTCAAGATTCTGCAAACAATTATCAATTGAGGATCTGAATACAGAAAAATCATCCATGAAATCCTCTATGCATTTTTCAACCAATTCAGCAAAGATAACAAACATGCATATCTAAAATGTAGCAGGGGCATTACATAACCCAAAAGACATTCTTCTGTAGGCAAAGATACCAAACGGGCATGTAAAGATAGTCTTCTCCTGATCCTGAGGGTCAACAACTATTTGATTGTATCCTGAGTAACCATCCAGAAAACAATAGAAAGATTGTCCTGCTAACCTTTCTAACATTTGATCTATGAAAGGTAACGGAAAATGATATTTTCTAGTTATTACATTCAATTTCCTATAATCTATACACATTCTCCAACCTGTGACAGTCCTAGTAGAAATCAATTCATTATCTGATATTGGATAGATCATACCTGCATCAAGTAATTTTAGGACTTTTTTCTTTACCACCTCTTTCATGGTAGGATTGAGACGTCTTTGGGATTGTGCAACAGGTTTGTAATCATTCTCCATGTGAATCTTGTGCATACAATAAGATGGACTGATTCCTTTGAGATCAGCTAAAGTCCACCCTATGGCCTTCTCATTGTCTCTAAGAACTGAGATTAACTTTTCTTCTTCAGAGTTCGTCAAAACATTGCTAATCACCACTGGCTTGTTACCTCCATCTGCAAGAAAAACATATTTTAAATGATTAGGTAATACCTTTAACTCCAGCTTTTGACTTTCTGTTTCATTTCCAGGCTTCAATTTCTCAGGCTTTATTTTCCTTGATATATCCTCCTGTGCTGAATCAAGATGCTTCAGAAATTCCTCAACTTCTTCTTCATCTTTTTCATCAAATTCATCACCAACACCTATCAAGACTTTTTCAAGTGGGCTTGATTTGGTCATTTGCTTCCTTGTTTTCTAGAAAATTTCATCAACAACATCTATTCTGAGACATTGTTGTTTATCTTTGGGATACATCATTGCTTCAAAGACATTAAAATTGACTTCATCATCTTCTATTCTGACCTTTAATTTGTCATCATCCACATCAATAATGAACTTAGTAGTCTTCATAAAAGGTCTTCCCAATATCAGAGGAACTTCAAGACCTTCTTCCATATCCATCACAACAAAATCAACTGGGAACACAAATTTATCAACTCTCACCAAGACATCCTCCGCCACACCATAAGGGAATTTTAGAGATCTATCACCAAGCTGAAGAGTCATTATTGTAGGCTTTACTTTCAAGTCCCCTATTCTTTTAATCATGGACAAGGGCATTAGATTTATGCTAGCACCCAAATCAAGCAATGTCTTACCTACTGGTAATGTCCCAATTGTGACTGGTATAGTGAAACTTCCAGAGTCCTTAGACTTTGAAGGTAGTGATTTTTGGAATATGGCACTGCACCCTGCTTCTAACTCCACTGTTTCATCAGTAAATCTCCTTTTCTTGGTTAAGAGCTCTTTCATGAATTTTGCATAGGTTGACATCTGCTTCATAGCCTCCACAAATGGAATATTAATTTGCAACCGCTTGAAAATATCCATAAATCTAACAAACTGTCTTTCTTTATCTTTCTTGGAAGGATTAGGAGGGTATGATAGATTCTTTAGCGATGGTATTTGATTCTCACATTTCTCCCTCTTTTTGTCACTATTGCTCTCTTTTTCTCTTTCAATACTTTTTTCTCTCTCTACATTTTCACTCTTATTTTATTCTTCCTCTTTTTCACACTCATTTTTCTCCTCTTTATCTTCCTTCTTTTTTAAGTCTACTTCCTCTACAACTAGATTATCACCAATCCCTCTTCCTATCACCTTACCACTTCTAGTAGTAATTGACTTGCAGTGCTCCCTGGGGTTGGTTTGGGTATTGGCTGAAAATTGTCCTCCTTGTTGCTCACATAGCTGTTTAGCAAATTGGCCCATCTGAGTTTCTAAATTTTTGATTGAAGCCTCTGTATTTCTCTGATTACACAAGGAAGCTTGCATGAATTTTTCCAAAGTGTCTTCCAATTTGGTTGTTCTCTCATGTACTGGAGGATATTTTTGTTGTTGTTGTTGAAATGAGGATAGCTCAAATGATTGTTGTTGATATGGAGGTTGTCAATTAGATGAGCCAACACCTTGTTTCCACCCAAAATTATGAATCTGATTCTAATTCCCTCTCCATCTTTGTGCAAAATTGTTCGGATAGTTATTGAAATTAGAGAAATTACTTTGTCGTCCTTGACCACTACCACTTTGAACACCCATATAATGAGATTCTTCTTGTGGTTTGCTTTGGTAAGATCAATATCCATTTGGATGATCACCTCTACAAAAATCACAACTCATCTGTTAGTTAGGAGTGGATTGTATTGCATGCAATTGGTGAGGTAGTTTCGCCATTTGCTAGGTCAATGCTTCAATCTGTTGAGTTATAATTTTATTCTGGGCTAAGAGAGCATATGAGGTGTTAAGATCAAATACTCTTTTCCTTTGAACCGGATGTCTATTATGTTGAGCATGTTGGTCTGTAGAGGCTAGTGCATCAATAGTTCTTGTGGCATGTTCGACATCTACATCCATCATGGTTCCTCCTGCTGCAACATCTAATAGCATCTTTGTATCAGGTTGCATACCAGTACAAAAAATGTTCAACTGAGCAATGTCTTTAAATCCATGATTTGGACATCTCCTCAACAGTAATTTAAATCTCTCCCATACATCACAAAAGGGTTCATCGGCTCCTTGTCTGAAAGTAGCAATGTTGGACTTTGCTTTGATGTAGTGGGATGGTGGGAAAAATTTGTTCAGGAACTTATCTTCTACATTACCCTAGGTAGTCAAACTCTGATTAGGATGTGATTTCAGCCACTCCTTTGTCTTGCCAGCCAATGAGAAAGGAAATAATCTCAAGTATGTAGATTCAATATATGCTTCTCTAAATCCCATGGTACCAATCAACTCATAAAAAATAGACAAGTGAATGTAGGGATTTTCATGATCCATTCCAGTGAATTGATGAACACTAATCAAACTTAAGAAGACTGACTTCATCTCCAATGTTTGATTGGCTGGTATTGCAATGCTGGAGAAGTGTCTCGGACCTTGTTGTATAACATAGTCTCTAAGTGTTCTTCTAGATAGATTTGAATTTTGATTTGGATTTGCTCCTTCCTCCATCATGACTTCTATGATTGGATCTAGTAAGTTGAGTGTAGGAGAATGATTAACAAATTCTCCTCTTGCTTGTTCTTGAGTTTCTCTTCTTCTTCTACCATGGTTCCTTTGAGCAGTCTTTTCAATTTCAGGATTGAAATCTAACTGATTTGTAGATATCTGTCCTCTTAAGAGCATAAATCAAAGAGCAACTCAAGCAAGAATTAACACAGAAAAACAAAACAAACAAAATAAAAAGAAATAATTAAAATCAAAATATTCACAATACTCAATAATCTAGACACAAATTTTCTAAGATACGCCGTTCCTCGACAACAACGCCAGAAATACTTCTTGAATATTTGGTAAGCGTACCAAAATTATCAATCATAGTGTAGTATTTTGATTAAATAAAAGTCGATCTCATGAGGAACGGTTTCACTGGAAATTTCAAATCATATGCTTACTAAGTGAATTAAAGCAAATTGGGTTTTTCATAAAGATTTGGATTGAAAATAAATGACAAAGAACTGTACAGTGCGTTTAGAAAATATCAAATAAAAGAACTTAAGATTGACTTCCACTTCCTTCTTTGTCTCTCTTTTGCATAATGGCTAGGTCAAATTAAGAACATTAATTAACCTATCAATGTTAGTGCCACCTACTCAAATCATTCACTTTGATTCCTCGCATGTGAAATTCATAAGAAAACCTGATAAAAGTCGATTCCTCATACAGTTAAAAGATTTTCCAGCATTAGGTTTAGGGTGTTAAACACTTGATACATTTATTCCATTCCTGGTCATTAACATAGCAAATATTCTTACCTAATCTAGGGTTTCAAGATATATTTTCCAATCATATCTCAAACATCAAGAATAAATCATTCAAAGGCACAAAAGATGAGAATAACAACATAAAAAACATAGATTAATATCTCAAAATATAACCATGATACAAAAGAGTTCCAAGGAAGTGTACATAATCCTAAGATAATGAAGTTAGCCACTCATGATGGTCATTACAATGCTCTAAATGAGGAAGAATTGAAGAATCCTTGAAGAACAAAACAACAATCGTGCCCCTTCTCCAAAAACCTAAAATTACATCTCAAAACGCGTCTTATCTTTTTATAGGAAAATTTGGGTCGGACTTCGCATCATTTATTTGCTGAAGCGTTCTTTTTTCTTTCAATTTTTCTTTAATTACCTTACAATTATGATCTTTGCTCTTGTATCCAGGTATTATGTAAATTCATCATATATTGGGAGAAAAATATATTAAAATCACTATAATTTAAGTAGTTATATTATAATTAAGAACATAATTACATCAATTTTTACCACTTAAAATTAGTTGACACTAATAGATGACTAAATATATATATATATATATATATATATATATATTATTAATATATTTATTTGTATAATGATTATTATAAAATCGGTTCTCAAAGAAACATTTTCCAACCTAGTAATATATATTATAATCGATGAATTGGGAATAGATTGTATTAGTTTAGTTCCAGTATAATTGATAGACATTGTTAACTACATAATAATTAAAGTACGGCTAAGTTCTAATGAACTGCGTGCCTACCATAATTAACTATCATTTATAGCAAATCACGCTTTGCATTTATCCTCAGCTAATTCACTTATACTATAAAGTGATATTTTTACAACTCAAAAAACCTATAACCCTCAAAAACAATTCATTTTTATTAATATAATAATTATAAAATGATTTAATAAAAATGAAAATAAACTAAAATTATTATTATAATATTAAAAGAGGGTTATTTGCAAGGGTTATATGAAATTTAGATGTCAAACTATCATTTCCGTACTATAAATAGGGAAGGTTTTGCATGGACTCTGCACTAAGAACCCAACTTCATAGCACCACTCACTCATAGCAATTCAGCACCATGGCTACCTCAAACACAAATGCCTCACCCAACAAACCCTCTTTCCTAATTCCTCTTCTTGCCTTTGTGACAATGTTGTTCATGTTCCCCAACACGGTGAAGTCAGCCCAGTTAGTGTCTTTTACCTTTACCAAGTTTGATTCTGACCAAAAGGATCTTATCTTCTAAGGTGATGCCACTTCCAGCAACAATGTCATTCAACTCACCAAGTTAGACAGTAATGGAAACCCTGTGACTGGCAGTGTGGGAAGAGTGTTATACTCTGCACCATTGCGCCTCTGGGAAAGCTCTACGGTAGTATCAACCTTTGAGACCACTTTCACCTTTCAAATCTCAACACCTTACACTACTCCTCTAGCTGATGGCTTCGCCTTATTCCTTGCACCATATGACACTGTCATCCCTCCAAATTCTGGTGGCAATCTCCTTTGATGTGGACATAAAGGTCCCAAGCTTATAACGAGACGGATCAAGACCAAAATTCAATCCAAGATTTAGGTGGACCTATGACAAGTGACAGACTCAGAAAAACACAAGAGACATTGCAACACAAAGTGACCAATTTGCTAAAGACCCAACTATTAAAAGCTCTAAACATGGAGGAGTCTAGCCCTATCACATGCATAAAATGTTTGGAGAGCTAAGAGACCAAACTAGAAGAATTAATTATTATTTTTATTATTATTTGCCACAGTGGGGATTTGAACCCAATACCCAAAGTTTATAATGCCTTCACTAAACCATTTGGGCAACTTAACTTTACTTGGGATATTAGGATTTTAATTTATTTTTATTTCTGCAATGAGACAAACTCATAAACTTAAGTTGTATTAAACATTTGAAAATTGAGAATGAAAGGTACGTAATATTCAGAATCGCTTTGTGAGTTGTTGCTCTGTTAGGGTTCTTCCTTGCATCACTTGATCTTATCAAGAATTATCTAATTCTTGTGGCGATCCTTCTTGGCTTATCAAATATTCTTATTTGTGGCGCCTACGGTATCCTTTATGTTTTTCTGTTTCTATTTCCAATCAAATCAACTCTTAAAACCTAACCCTAAATTGTTTCCCTTCTATTTGAGTGTCGTCATTTTTTTATTTTATTTTTTTACTTGAAAGATGGCAGGTACAGGTGGTGGTGGTGGTACCCCTCCTCTAGGGGGTGACAATAGATTATTGATTGATGCCATTACAACCCAAATGCAAAGAATGTTGACAGAACATACCGAGGAGTTATATGGGAGAATTGAACAACTAGAAAATCAAGGAAATGATGATGATGGTGGAGGTAGAAGGAGGAGAAGGAGAAATAATAAAGGTGATGTTAGAGATAACAGAATTGAAGGAGTAAAGCTGAACATACCCCCTTTTCAAGGAAAGAGTGATCCAGAAGCATATTTGGAGTGAGAAATAAAAATTGAGCAACTATTTGCATGCCATAATTACACAGAAGATAAAAAGATGAGGGTGACATCCATGAAATTCACTGATTATGCTCTCATTTGGTGGAACCAATTACAAAGGGAAAGGGTGAGATATGAAGAACCCTTGGTGGAAAGTTGGGAAGAAATGAAGAGGTTGATGAGAAGAAGATTTGTTCCTTCTCATTATCAAAGAGATCTTCACAACAAGCTCCAAAGACTCATACAAGGTAGTAGAGGTGTTGATGAATATTACAAAGAGATGGAGGTTTCCATGATTAGGGCTAATGTTATGGAGGCGCGGGAGGCTACTATGGCCCGATTCCTACATGGGCTAAATATTGATATAAGGGATGTTGTGGAGCTGCAAAATTATGTTGAGTTGGAGGATTTAGTACATCAAGCTTCTAAGGTGGAACAACAATTGAAGAGAAAGGGTGCCATGAGGAGGAGTTCATCTAATTTTCACTCTTCTAGTTGGAAGGACAAAAATAAGAAGGAGGGAGGATCATCAACAAGCAATCCCAATGTTATAGCTCATAGAAATCAAAATAAGTCTGATGAGGCACTTAAGAAAACAAGGAGTAGTGAGATTAAATGCTTCAAATGTTTGGGAAGAGGTCACATAGCTTCTCAATGTCCCACTAAGAAGACTATGTTATTTAAGGAGGATGGGGAAATAATTAGTGAATCTTCTTCAGATTCTCCGTCTAGTGATGAAAATGAGCATGAAGATGAAAGAGAGTTAGAAAAAGATTTGTTCATGATTAGAAGGATGTTGGGTAGTCAATCAGTTGAATTGAATGATTGTTAAAGAGAAAATATTTTTTATGCAAGGTGCCTCATTCAAGGGAAGTTGTGCTCTTTAATCATTGATGGTGGGAGTTGCACTAACGTGGCTAGTGCACGGTTGATTTCAAAAATGAATTTGGAGACTAAGTCACACCTGCGACCTTACAAACTTCAATGGCTTAGTGAATATGGTGAGATGACCGTGAATAGGCAAGTTGAAGTGGGTTTTTCCATAGGGAAATATGAAGATTCTGTTTTGTGTGATGTGGTGCCTATGGATGCTTGTCATTTACTTCTTGGGGGACCATGGCAGTATGATAGAAGAGTTATGCATGATGGTTTCACTAATAAGTTCTCTTTTATGCATAAAGACCGCAAAACTACTCTTGCACCTTTGGTTCCAAGAGAAGTTAGTGAGGATCAACTAAAAATGAGAAAGAAAAGAAGAAAGAAAAGAAAAAGAGAGAGAAAAAAGAGAAAAGAAAAAGGAAAAAGATGAAGAAAAAGAGAAAGAGAGAAAAAAAAATCAAATATGTTTATAAAAGAAAAAGAAGTCAAAAGAGCTATGCTATTGAGAAAGCCAATACTTTTACTTTAGAGTAAATAAAGTAAATCAAACAGTCCATGTTTTACCAACTCTCTTCCAAAAGAGGTTTCTTCTTTGTTGCAAGATTTTGAAGATGTTTTTCCCAAAGAAGTGCATATAGGTCTACCCCATCTTAAGGGTATTGAGCATCAAATTGACCTTATTCCAGGAGCTTCATTGCCTAATAGACCAGCCTATCGAAGCAATCCCCAAGAAACCAAGGAGATTCAAAAGCAAGTTGAAGACTTAATGCAAAAGGGGTGGGTTAAAGAAAGCTTGAGTCCATGTGAAGTCTCAGTCATTCTAGTCCCTAAGAAAGATGAAACTTGGAGGATATGCACAAATTGTAGAGCTATCAATAACATCACGGTAAAGTATAGACATCCCATTCCTAGGTTAGATGACTTGTTAGATGAATTATATGGTGCTTGTATCTTCTCTAAAATTGACTTGAAAGGTGGATATCATTAAATTAGAATTAGAGAAGGAGATGAGTGGAAAACAACTTTTAAAACTAAATATGGGTTATATGAGTGGCTAGTTATGCCCTTTGGGTTAACTAATGCTCCAAGCACTTTTATGAGATTGATGAACCATGTCTTGAAAGAGTTTTTAGGCAAATGTGTAGTGGTGTATTTTGATGATATTATGATATATAACACTAATTTTGATTTGCATATTGAACATTTGTGTGCTGTCATGAATGTGCTTAGAAAGGAAAAATTGTTTGCTAATCTTGAAAAATGTACCTTTTGCACTGTTCATGTTGTGTTCTTGGGATTTGTTGTGAGTTCTAAAGGGGTACAACTTGATGAGGAAAAGATTAGAGCCATCCAAGAGTGGCCTACCCCTAAGAATGTGGGTGAAGTGAGAAGTTTTCATGGGTTAGCTAGTTTCTATAGGAGGTTTGTTAAAGACTTTAGTAATTTGGCTGCACCTCTTCACTACAAGAAAAATCGCTTTTAGCGACCGAAAAAATCGGTTGCTAATGGCCAAAATTCGGTCGCTATTCTGTTAGCGACCGAAATTAGCGACCAAAATGGTTGGTCGCAAAAGGGCAAGTCGCTAAGTTGTTAGCGACCGATTTACATTTCGGTCGCTAAATAGCGACCGATCTGGTGGTCGCTAAATAATTTGGTCACTTATTCATTGGAGACCAAAATAGCGACCGAATTAAGTGGTCGCTAAATCGGTCGCTAAATCCGTGGTAAAGTTTTAAAAAATAGCGACCGATATATTCGGTCACTAATATATTAATATAATTATTTAAATAATAATTAAAATCGGTCGCTAAATCGGTCGCTAAATTGGAGACAAAGTTAAAAATAATAGCGACGGATATAATCGATCGCTAATATATTAATTGAATTATTTAAATAATAATTTAAATCGGTCGCTAAATCGGTTGCTAAATTTGAATTGTATATTATAATAAATTTGTAACGACCAAAAATTTGGTCGCTAAATCGATCGCTAAATTAATAACAAAGTTAATTATTTTTATTTATTTACATTTTTAATTATATCAAGTTCATTAGACAACTTTTTTTCTCCAATTGGACACAATTGTATTACATAATGAATGCTTAGTAGTTAGTAGTTAAGATGCATTCTCATCCATGAAATGTGGACCAATTGGTAAAAACAATAATAAATTAATAATAAGATGACCTGAATAGATATTGGTGCATCCATATTTAAATTACTTTTTCCATTCCACTATCACTGGGATATGAGTCTTGATCATGAACCAGAACTAGAGGTTTATTCCACAATTGAAGACTTCAAGCAACAATTATACCAACATGGAATACATGTCAAGGGAACACAGATATATGACGAAGGGATTAGCAGTTAGAGGACCTCCAAAAAGGTGGAGAAGTTTGCATGAATTTTTCTTGAATGCTTGGGAAAGGTATATAAGGAAACCTTTTGATTCAGATACATTAAAATTTAAAATACTTCATGAACAATGATGGCTAGGAAAATTTAAGCTAACTGAAATAATCTGCATGTTCTCACCATGCTCCATCTTTTGATGATCTTGCTTCAAATTCCAACTCTGATGGATCTCGCATAACTTCTGTAAAACAATCAGTCCAGGTACAATCTCACAAGATAACTCATTTTATTAGAAGTTTCCTCAAATATATCAATAAATACAACTGTAGCAGCTAGCTATACAAAAATAGAAGGAAAATAGAAAGTGAAAAAAATTTTATGGTGGGAATGTTATTATCACTTTCATGTTCCTTCATTACTGCCAAGTTATTCCTCATCTTCAGTATCATATTATCTTCTACCAAACATGTTCCTAATAACATAAAACAGCTTAACGTAAAAGTCATCACTTAAGCAACAATGGTAGACACTGCAATTATATTAAATAATTCAATGTTGAATATTTGAATATGTGATGACAGACAGCATAGACACGAGAGACATAAAATAAAATAGGCAACCTACCATAACTCAAGCAGCAATGAAAAACACTGCAATTATATTAAATAAATCTAATGTTGACCATTTGAATACTTGAAGACAACATAATAACTTACTATGCTAAGAACCATAAGGTCCACCAGAAGACTCACCTTCCTTACATTTAGGAACCATCAACTCACTGTTAGGGACTAGTGCTAAGTCTTGGAGCCTAGCCTGAAACCAACTTTCAATCTAGAATTTCTCCAAAATAAAGGATTAATTAAAAACTACATAAAAAAAGGCACAACCATCTAAGAATATAGGAAAAGGAAAACAACAATATTTGAAGGATGCCGCACAAGAACCCACGGAAATAAAATACATGAGTTAGTGAGAAAGAACATTAACCTCTGTCCATTTTATAACAGGCTTCCCAGCACGACCCGAGGAACGACTGCACAAACATCACATTCCAACACTCCTCAATGACAATACTTCTTCTATTACTGGAAAATAACCTAACAACCAGTGAAAAGCAGAACTCACTTGAAACTTCCAGCAAGTTTTTGGTAGAATTCTCTGTCCAATGATCCTCCCTTAGGTTCCTTCAAGAAATTCTCCATTTTCTCAATCTGTTTGTCAAAGCACAAGTTCAAATCATTAACAGGACATAAGACACCTTCTGCATTCTATAACCAAGGTTTTAAAAAATGGTATGCAATCAAGGTTTTTAGACTGTCCACAACTAACCAGTTTAAACCAGACCCACACACAATTCATCCTTAACCAAGGAGAACAATCCACAGTAAAAAGGCATAAAAGAAATAGAACATAGCAGCAAAATGTGAACCGAAGCGCTTGACCCGCGACCCCTCTGACTCACCTCTAGTTCGCGGGGAACTCAATGGCACGATTGGGGCAACTGAGGCGTGGAAAGACCTCGATGGTGGAGGTTAGGTTGAGATATAGGGATGGCCACGATGGTGGCCAGGGAGGCGGTGGTGATGACTGGGGTGGAGGTTGGATTAGGGTGAGGGCTGACTTGGGGGGAGCAGTGAGGGGGCTAGGGCTCGCCGGGAGTGAGGAGGAGATACTGGCCAAGGTTAAAAGGAATGGGTGAGTGAGGCGCGAGAGTTATGGTTATTTGGGGATAAGTGGCGCGAGATAGGGAATTGAAAAATGTGGTTGTATATAATAGCGGTTAAACCTTAACCGCTATTATAATAACACTTCTAATAGCGGTTAAATCTTAACCGCTATTAGATAACACGTCTAATAGCGGTTAAATATTAACCGCTATTATATATATTCAAATATGATCGATCATTTGAAAATGTAATCGATTATAACCAAAAAATGTGGATTTCGCTCGAGCGAGACACTGTCGCTCAAGCGAAAAACAACCCGAGAATGCCAATTTTGTTCATGTGGCGTCGCTCGAGCGAGGCCAGTGTCGCTCAAGTGAAATTACACCCGAGACTTCACAATCTTAAAATATGGTTGTATATAATAGCGGTTCCACTGGAACCGCTCTTAAATGGGAACTTCTAATAGCGGTTAAACCTTAACCGCTATCTAACATGCACTTTAGATAGCGGTTAAGGTGGAATCGTTATCTAATCCTCTCAACTATGATCGATCATTTCAAATTATGATCGATCATAATCACAACTTACATTAACTATTTTCTTGAATATTATGTTTTTAAATTTGCTATTAGAGAAAACCTTTCAGAATTCAAAATGTTAAATACTTTTAAATATTATAATTAACTTTATAAAAAATTAGGAAAAAAAATCCAAAAGAGTTCAAAAATGTATTATAATATTCTCAATTTTGAGTTTAATTATATTGTTCATTCTCAAAGTAGAAAATTATATTGTAATTATTTTAATTTAATAAAATATAATTTAAATTTTTAATACTAAAATTAAAAGATTAAATAATAATGAATTTAATTCTTTAAATTGAGTATTTAGAAAGTCAAATTATAGTTTCTCTGTTTTAAATAATTAAAATAAATAGTTAAAAATAAAAATCAAGACTAGTATTATCTTCAATTTATTAAAAGTGTAATCAAATCTCTATTTGCTTAGTTTTTTTTGTTTCAAACTTCTCAATTCTACATTTTTGTAACTTCTATCATTATATTATCATCCTCATCTCCTCCCATGTTCAACTTTATCTTTACAATAGTTAATATTCTTAAATAATCTATATTTTTAATTATAATTTTTGAATATATATTTCAGAAATTAATCAATTCTAATCTATTATTTGAAAAACTAATCAATTCTAATCAATAATTTACAAAACTAATCGATTATAATTAATTCTTTGAAAAAATTAGTAAATATGATCGATCATTTTGAAAATCTGATCGATCAGAGTCAAAATCTTGTTGTATATGATAGCGGTTCCACTGAAACCGCTATTATATGCTCACGTTTAAGAGCGGTTAAAATATTAACCGCTCTTAAAAGTGCCAATGTCGCTCGAGCGAGTCCAATGTCGCTCAAGCGAAATACAACCCGAGAATGCCAATACCAGGGCTACGTCCAGTCTCCAGCCAAATTCCAGCTGGGTTCCACTAGATCAAATGTTTTACAGATTTACAATCTTACACTTAATCTACCACAAGAACCAAATTCCAGTTCCTGCACTCAACCTCTCACCAAGAACCAAATTCCAGTTCTTGATAACCTCTACAACCAAATTCCAGCTGCAGAGAAACCAGTGCCCAAATTCCAGGAACCAAACAATACAAAAAGAATATAAAGAAATGAAAAAGAAGAAACTAGAATGCTCAAACCAGTGTATGTAATTCTGCTGTAAGTGTTTCTTCTTCAAATGAAATCAAGTTGCCTCAAGAAAGATTTTCAAAACAGCTGTATTAATTAATCTGTTAAAAGATTCTTTTAATCTGTTAAAAGTGCAGTTTTAATCTGTTAAAACTTCTTTTAATCCATTAATACGTTCTTGATTCTTTAACAGATTTGTTTTAACTGATACGACAACGTTTATATCAATTAAAACACTTTACAAAAAATCTTCTAAGTTGATTTAATCGATTGTTTCGCGATTCAATCGATTGAAATACTGCAAAACTTTCTTGTAAAACTTTTCAAGTTATTTTAACTGATAAAAATAAGTTTTAATCGATTAAAATGCTGTGTAGGGAATTTCTCAGTTGTTTTAATCGATTGAAACGAGATTTAATCGATTGAAAAAGTTCTGATCGGTCATAACTCAATTCTGATCGATCATCCTGAACTCTTAAGTGGTTTTAATTGATTAAAATCAAGTTGTATCGATTAAAATACTGTAAAAACATTTCACTTAACATTTTAAGTAATTTTAATCGGTTATATCAAAGCTGTATCAGTTATAAAAAATGTTTAAGAAAGCTTTTGTCAAAATACTTTGTTTTTTATTGTTTAAAAGATTTTTAGAGGCATTTTGCAAAATCTTTTAAGTGAAGAAACCCCATGCAGCAGAAAAGATAAAATGATTATACCTAAGCATAGCTACGGATACACTAATCTTTCTACACTTTTATCTTAGTAACTTTTGTCCACTGCAAAGTTGTTTTTGACTTCATCTTCGACTTCATCAAATCAATGAGATCTTTGTCAATGTATTTCAATAAGATCTTCATCACTTTCAACATTAACTATTTTTTTGAATATTATGTTTTTAATTTGCTATTAGAGAAAACCTTTCAGAATTCAAAATGTTAAATACTTTTAAATATTAACTAGTTTCTCTGAATTCAATAAGATCTTCATCACTTTCAACATTAACTAGTTTCTCTGTTTTAAATAATTAAAATAAATAGTTAAAAATAAAAATCAAAACTAGTATTATCTTCAATTTATTAAAAGTGTAATTAAATCTCTATTTTCTTAATTTTTTTTGTTTCAAACCAATTCTACATTTTTGTAACTTCTATCATTATATTATCATCCTCATCTCCTCCCATGTTCAACTTTATCTTTACAATAGTTAATATTCTTAAATAATCTATATTTTTAATTATAATTTTTGAATATATATTTAGAAATTAATCAATTCTAATCTATTATTTGAAAAACTAATCAATTCTAATCAATAATTTACAAAACTAATCGATTATAATTAATTCTTTGAAAAAATTAGCAAATATGATCGATCATTTTGAAAATCTGATCGATCAGAGTCAAAATCTTGTTGTATATGATAGCGGTTCCACTGGAACCGCTATTATATGCTCACTTTTAAGAGCGGTTAAAATATTAACCGCTCTTAAAAGTGCCCATGTCGCTCGAGCGAGTCCAATTTCGCTCAAGCGAAATACAACCCGAGAATGCTAATTTTGTGCATGTGGTGTCGCTCGAGCGACGATATTTTCGCTTGAGCGATATTGCAAAAATCATATATAATTATGTATTATTTTCTCATTAGCGACCGATTTTAATTCGGTCGCTATTTCAATGTGTAATTCCGTCGCTAAATCAGTCGCTAAATGATTTTTTTATTTATGTATGAAATAGCCACCGATTTAGCGACTGAAAATTTGCGACGCACAAAAATTGGTCGCTATTTCGGTCGCTAAATAAAGGAGTGAAAACCAAATCATATTTTGGTCGCTAAATCGGTCGCTAATTGCGACCGAATTAAAGTGGTCGCTAAATCGGTCTCTAAATGCGACTAAAATTAAATCGGTCGCTAAATCGGTCGCTAATTGCGACCGAAAAAATTCGGTCGCTAATTTCGGTGGCTAAATGTGTTTTTTCTTGTAGTGCTTAATGAAATAGTAAAAAAGCATGTTGGGTTTAAATGGGGTGAAAAACAAGAAAAAACATTTTCTGAACTTAAGCACAAACTATCTAATGCCCCCATTCTTGCATTACCAAATTTTGCAAAATCTTTTGAAATTGAATGTGATGCATCTAATGTGGGTATTGAGGCTGTTTTGCTACAAGAAGGTCATCCAATTGCTTATTTTAGTGAGAAGTTGAATGGGGGTGCCCTAAACTATCCCACCTATGATAAGGAATTGTATGCCTTAGTGCGTGCTTTACAAACTTGGCAGCATTATCTTTTACCAAAAGAGTTTGTAATTCATAGTGTTCATGAATCTTTGGAATACTTAAAGGGACAAGGTAAGTTAAACAAGAGGCATATCAAATGGGTTGAGTTCTTGGATCAATTTCCATATGTCATCAAGCATAAAAAGGGAAAAAGGAATGTAGTAGCTGATGCACTTTCTAGGAGACATGCATTACTTTCTATGCTTGAAACTAAATTGTTTGGTCTTGAATCTTTGAAAGACATGTATGTGAATGATGTGGATTTTTCTGAAACTTTTGCTTCATGTGAAAAGTTTTCTAAAAATGGTTACTTTAGGCATAATGGATTCTTGTTTAAAGCAAATAAATTGTGTGTGCCTAAGTGTTCCATTAGAGAGTTGCTTGTGAGTGAATCACATGAAGGGGGTTTGATGGGTCATTTTGGGGTTCAAAAGACTTTAGAAATTTTGCAAGAGCATTTCTTTTGGCCTCATATGAAACGTGATGTGAATAAGTTTTGTGATTACTGCATTGTGTGTAAAAAGGCTAAATCTAAGGTTAAGCCTCATGGGTTGTATACTCCTTTACCTGTTCCTGAATATCCTTGGACTGACATTTCTATGGACTTTATTTTAAGGCTGCCTAAAACAAAGAATGGAAAGGATTCTGTATTTGTTGTTGTTGATAGGTTTTCTAAGATGACACATTTCATACCTTGCAAGAAGGTAGATGATGCTTGTCATGTGACTGATTTGTTTTTCAAGGAAGTAGTAAGACTACATGGGCTGCCGAGGAGCATTGTGAGTGATAGGGATTCAAAATTCCTTAGTCACTTTTGGAGGATCTTGTGGGGTAAGATTGATACTAAATTATTTTTTTCTACTACTTGTCACCCACAAACTGATGGTCAAACTGAGGTAGTCAACAGGACTTTAGGCACATTGCTTAGGACTATTTTAAAGAAAAATCTTAAGACTTGGGAAGCATGTTTACCGCATGTTGAGTTTGCTTATAATTGTTCACCATTTGAGATTGTGTATGGATTTAATCATTTGACTCCTCTTGATTTGTTGCCTTTGCCTAACATTTCTATGTTTAAGCATAAGGAAGCACATGCTAAAGCAGAATATGTGAAGAAGCTGCACGAGCAAGTAAAAGCTCAAATTGAAAAGAAGAATGAGAACTACGCGAGGCAAGCTAACAAGGGTAGGAAAAAGGTGGTGTTCCAACCTGGTGATTGAGTTTGGGTACACATGAGAAAGGAAAGGTTTCCTGAACAAAGAAAGTCTAAACTTCAACCTAGAGGAGATGAGTCATTCCAAGTCTTAGAAAAGATAAATGATAATGCTTATAAGATTGATCTACCAGGATAGTATAATGTAAGTTCTTCTTTTAATGTTGCTGACTTGACTCCTTTTGATGCAGAAGATGAATTCATAGATTTGAGGACAAATGCTGCCCAAGAAGGAGGGAATGATGTGGACATAAAGACTCAAGCCTATAACGAGAAGGATCAAGATCAAGATCCAATCCAAGACTTAGGTGGACCTATGACAAGAGACAGACTCAGAAAAGCATAAGAGACATTGCAACACAAAATGACCAATTTGGTAAAGACCCAACTATTAAAAGCTCTAAACATGGAGGAGTCTAGCCCTATCACATGCATAAAATGTTTGGAGAGCTAGGAGACCCAACTAGAAGATTTAGTTATTATTTTTATTATTATTTGTTACAGTGGAGATTTGAACCCAAGAACCAAAGCTTATAATGTCTTCACTTAATTATCTGAGCAACTTAACTTTGCTTGGGATATTAAAATTTTAATTTATCTTTATTTCTTGCAAATGAGACAAACTCATAAACTTAAGTTGTATTAAATATTTGGAAATTCAGAATGATCGCATGTAATATTCAGAATCTCTTTGTGAGTTGTTACTCTGCTAGGGTTCTTCCTTACATCACTTGATCTTATCAAGAATTATCCAATTATTGTGACGATCCTTCTTGACTTATCAAATATTCTTATTTGTAGCGCCTACGGTATCATTTATGTTTTTCTGTTTTTTTTTTCCAATCAAATCAACTCTTAAAACTTAACTTGTTTCTCTTTTGTTTGAGCGGCTCGGGGAAAGCTCTACGGTAGTGTCAACCTTTGAGACCACTTTCACCTTTCAAATCTCAACACCTTACTCTACACTACTCCTCTAGCTGATGGCTTCGCCTTATTCCTTGCACCATATGACACTGTCATCCCTCCAAATTCTGGTGGCAATCTCCTTGGACTCTTTTTTAACTTAAATGCTTTAAGAAACTCCACCACCAGTAACCAAACCACTGTTGATTTCAAAGCTGTATCTAACAACGTTATTGCCGTTGAATTTGACACCTACCCTAATGACAATGTTGGTGATCCAAGATACAAACACATTGGAATCGATGTCAACTCTATCAGGTCCAAGGCAACTGTTGCGTGGGACTGGCAAAATGAGAAAGCAGCCACTGCACACATCAGCTATAACTCTGCCTCTAAAAGACTAGGAAAAACATATTTTCACACGACTATTTACACAAACAACCCATTAAACAACTGCATTTTATATTATAATAATAATTTTAACTTTTTTTTATTTTTATTAAATCTCTTTCATAGTTATTATATTAATAAAATGAGTTGTTTTTCTTGAAAGGTTATCAATATATCATGGTTCAGAAGACTATCTGTTACTATTTTTTATCCTGGGAGTAAAGCTGTGGCTCTCTCCCATGACGTTGAGCTCACTACAGTGCTTCCTCAATGGATTAGAGTAGGGTTCTCTGCTTCAACAGGATTAGAGAAACAAAGAAATACCCTTCTGTCATGGTCTTTCTCTTCAAGCTTGAAGAACAATGCGGTGGAGGAGGATAAAGAAGACATGAATATTGCAAGCGTTGTGTGATCACGTACGTGGATCAATGGCTTTCTCATGTTGCTGTGCATGGTGTGTCAGGTACGGTGTACAGTACTTGTATGTACGTGCCTGTTTTTCTTTTATAGGGTTGACATCCCTACTCCGAATCATCAACCCTATAATATTTTATATTAATATATCCGATTACTAAATGGATATTTTTACAAAACATTGAATGTGAAAACATCTGTTATATATATATATATATATATATATATATATATATATATATATATATATATATATAGAGTAAAGAATGTTAGTGAACTAATATGTTAGTGCGTGTTACATTACTTTTGTTATCATAGGTCTCTCTATATTTTGTTCTAATTTTCATATATTCTATGACGTGTTTACTTAGTTTTATATTAAACATCACATACTCTTATTTTATAAGTAAATCTTCTCTTTTTTGTTTTTTTTGTTTTTTTTTTCTCCATATCCAATTTTCTGAGTTCTACTCAACCATGAAATTCGTATCTTTGGTTAAACACAATGGTGTAATCAAGATAATTGGGTACTCATAATCAGTAGAGAGGAAGTTAATTAGATTAATATTTACATTTTAGGACACTTACTTTTTTGCTTTGAAGACAACTTTCATTTTCGTTTGTGTTGGTGAGACCATCCAACATATTATATAATAATAAGTTATTAAGTTATTTTTGTCAATGATAATAATATATATAAATGAAAAAAAGGTATAATTGTTGTTTTTACTTATATTTAGAAGATGATAGATTTCTATGACTCTCCTATTAAGTGATACAATATATGTTCAAGAGCAGGGATAAATTATCAAAAAGACTTCCTGTTTGATAGTTAAGTGAGTAAATATACGAGTGGATAATAAATAATAATAATAAATTAGAAATTAGATAAATACCAAATTAATAAAAGAAACATCAAACTTTTTTATAGAATAATATGTGAGTATAATTACTCGATAATTATGAGATATTTATTTTTATTTTATCATACATATTTATGATTTCACACTAATATATATAACTATATAAGATTCATAGAATATTTATTCTTATTTTACAAGTTATAACCTTATATCCCTTGAGCTCAAATGTCAAATATATTACAGGTGCAGTGTTTTATAAGAATGAACTGAGTCAATTTATACTCATTATTTGCACTAAATTTTTAAGTAAGATTTATATAAAGTGAAACGATTACTCAGAAATAGATATTTATCATAAAACAAATAAATAATACATGCTGTTAAATCAAAATAATTTAAACAAAATAATTTAAATAGAATGAGGCTGAATAGTGTTTACAAAAATAATTTTATTTATTCTTTTTTATTTATTTTCATCATTTAAATTTTCATATATATATATATATATATATATATATATATATATATATATATATATATATTAGGTTCTTTTTAAGGAGTGTTAATAATAAAAAAATACGAGTCAACTATATAAGAGAATATAAAATCATCTTCAATTTAAAACCTTAAAATATTAAGTTATGTGTATTTTTATTTATAAGTGATTTAACTTTCTTATTTTAATCAAATATGGGTATTCAAATATACTTGAATTCTCAACCATAAATATTTTACTATGTGTAAATATGTATCTTAATAAACCTTAATAGGCATAATAAACTTCAATAGATCCATTTTAATTATTTAAATGACCTTATTAGGTCAATTTAATATGTTTGTCGATCTTAATAGATTAATTTTAATAGATGGGATGACTTTAATAAATCGATCCTAATAATTTTAGTAGGTTATAATACTATCTTACTTTTTATCAATCAAACTATAGTAAAGTTTTAGATGAAACACATTCTACATTCTACATATGTGTAAGAGTTTGCTTGATAAATTTTTAAATTTGTATGCATTGTTTAATGAATAATAAATTTTTTTATTTTCAATTTGATTTATTATTTTTTTTTAAATTTAATTTTCTATATTTTTCAGTAGAAACATTATGAATAAAAGAGATAGGAAAGACACAAATAAATAAATAAACTACACTCAAAGGATATTCTATAAGTTTTTTATCATAATAAAAAATATCCACTCGGGAATTCATTTTTCTCGAAGTACACTGTAGAAAACTAATACTAAAAAGGTTTTAAATGGATAAAATAAGGCTTGAATAGATTTTTTTATTGTATATTTATTTTTTTAAACTTGTTTTGATCCTTATATATAAATTTTTTTAATTGATCCTCCCATTTATAGAATATGTGATTTTTTTTATATTTAAATGTAACATTTAGTGATGACTTTGAACTTAACTGAATTGATAAATATGATTAAATATGTTTTTAATATTTTAATTTAATAACATTTGGTTTTATTATAATTTTGATAAAAAGATTAGATTTATATAATTTTTAAAGTTTGAGAATTAATTTAAAACCCAAATTTTACAGAAAAAAACATTTAATATGAAAAAAATAATAATTAAACACTAGCGATAAAGAAATGTTTATTGTTTAATAAATTCTAAAATTTAGAACATATAAGTAAGAATTGATTAAAAAATTTCTTAAGAGTATAAAATTTTATAATATCTTATTTATATAAATAAATTCCACTTGCTTTAAATAATTATACATGAGATTCATATTAAAATATATTTATTTATTGTAAGAACTCCTCTAAATAATTCTTATAAAAAATCAATATATTACAATATAGTAAAACCTTTATTTCATGGAATTAATATTAGGAATTCCAATAGATTGAGATGTCCAAAGTTTATCAGTTTATAAAACACTATTAAAACCAATCCATCCAAAATTTGACATCTTCCATCATCATTTAATATTATGATTAATTTTCTAAGTTTCAATTATACATTGACTTTTCTAATCTGTCCTTTCGTTTACAATTAAGTCTGTTTATAAGTCTTTCTTTAAATTTTAAGCAATTTTAAAAGTTTTTTTCTCTTAACTGTATCCAAATTTTATTATTTCTATTATACATAGGTTAAATAATAGATATAATGATATTATTCTAATAATATTTGTTTATTTATAAAAAATAAAATATATTGATTTTTAACGAATTTTGTTAAGTCAATCCAATAGTATATGCAATGAATTATATAAATGCATTATAGGAATTTATTTTTTTCACAAAAGCGTCACCTTTTTAAAAAAATAAATTACTTTTGTAGTTTTACGTGTTTGCCAAATTTTTTAAAATAATAAAAAATAAAAAATAATTAAAATTTGATCATTTAACATAACTTATTATAAAAAAATTGCTTATAACTAAAGATTATTTTTATTATGAATAAACGAAATGACACATTTTTATTTTTATGAAAAAATTATTAAATATTTATTTATATATTGTCTATATTATAAGGATATGTAGTAAGAAACAAGTAAACAATGGAACAGTTAAGTCAGATTTTAAGAATAAAAATAGTGGATTACATAAAAGTTACTTAAAAATTAATTACAGTAATTTATATAGATTTTTTTTTAATTTTAAATAATTAATATATAAGACTTATATAAAATAACTCACGTGTTTTCTGATATTAAAAAATATAAATATAAAATATCATATTATTTTTAAGAAATTTATTGTTAACTTTATTTAATTAATTTTTTTAATAAAATTTTAATTTTTTTAATTTATTTTATTTTATTTATTTTTTAATAAAATAGTTATAAAAATTTTAAAAAATTACTATACCTACTACGTTAAATTCCTCTGATAAAAGGTTTTTCTCATACTTGGTATGGTTAACTTCCAGTAAGATGCTTTTAGTGTAACTTGAAAATCAAAATATCCGTAAATATATATATATATATATATATATATATATATATATATATATATATATATATATATATATATATATATATATGTCAAATAATATTTGTGACACTCCATATTTATATAATTTTTAAAAATAATTCACTTTTAATATTATAATAATAATTTTAATTTATTTTTATTAATTTTTTACTATTATTATATTAATAAAAAGAGGTTTTGGAGTCGATGTTCAGATTGAAAGGTATAAAAATATAATTACTAGTCAAATAAAGAGTGCAGTTGCAGCACATACAGAGTCATAAATGTGAATGGTGTACGTGTACTTGCCGACACTGCACACTTTGCATCACAACCTAACATTGTACGGAACTCAATTAATTCTACGCCAACGTGTGTGCCTATTGGACAATTTTTAACCTAAATACCACACCTATTTTCTAAATTACTGTTAAATTATCACATTACATTTTTCACTTAAATAAATTGATCTCCAAAATTCATTTGCATTCAAAAATAGAATAAAAGAAATATTATTTTTATTTTATTAACTTGAGTCTCAGAAATTTTTTACAACATCCACAGTGGATTTAAAGAAATGAGGCTTGATAGGAAACGAGTGTATAAAGGGTTAGAAAGAAATGAGACAGGATTATTTAATTAAAAAAAACAACGAAAATTAGAAGTATATTAAGTGTTTTTAAATGAAAAATTGATTGGATTAATAAATACTGTATTATTAATAATTTATAAATATCTTGTTATATTTAAGGTTAATTGTAAATTTAATTAAATAATTAAAGAAATCTACAATATCAATAACCTAATATATAGATAGATATAGATAGAGATCGAGAGAGAGAGTTTATCTTGTTTTATAATAGAGAAAAAAATTGAGGATAAAAGACATTATTAGTTTATATATGTGACAATGGAAACAATTAAAAATTCACTTGTGCATCAAGAAAAATACAAATCATGTATTTTCATTTGCCTCTCTAAAATGGGTCATATAAACAGACCTTAAAATATAAAAAAATTACTTTATTATTATTTTTTATTATGTCTCTAACTTTTATTAATTATAATACTTATTTTTTATTGTTTCAAAGATGGTATTATTTTGAACATGATAAAATATTTTTACTATAATTTTTTATTAAATAATTGCTTTCTAAACGTGTTTTGTGTTGTACATTCTTACTTGAAATTAGTATTACTAAATTTCTTAATTTAGTTTTCATAATAATGACTTCAGTCACTATAAACTGGTTACTAAAGTAGTGATCTGGAATAGATTATATTAGTTTAGTTCCAATATAATGGATAGACACTGTACATAATAATTAAAATACGGCTAAGCTCTAATGAAAAATTGCAACGGAAGGACCACGTGCCCGCCATAATTAACTATTATTTATAACAAATCACACTTTGCATCTATCCTCAGCTAACCAACTTATTATAAATAGGGAAGGTTTTGCATGGACTCTACACTAAGAACCGAACTTCATAGCACCACTCACTCATATCAATTCAGTACCATGGCTACCTCAAACCCAAATCAAGCCTCACCCAACAAACCCTCTTTCCTAATTCCTTTTCTTGCCTTTGTGACAATGTTGTTCATGTTCCCCAACACGGTGAAGTCAGCCCAGTCAGTGTCTTTCACCTTTACCAAGTTTGATTCTGACCAAAAGGATCTTATCTTCCAAGGTCATGCCATTTCTAGCAGCAATGTCATACAACTCACCAAGTTAGACAGTAATGGAAACCCTGTGAGTACCAGTGTGGGAAGAGTGTTATACTCTGCACCAGTGCGCCTCTGGGAAAGCAATACGGTAGTGTCAACCTTTGATACCACTTTCACCTTTAAAATCTCAACACCTTACACTACTCCAGCTGATGGCTTCACCTTCTTCCTTGCACCAAATGACACTGCCATCCCTCCATATTCTGCTGGCAAACTCCTTGGACTCTTTTCTAACTTAAATGCTTTAAGAAACTCCACCACCAGTAACCAAACCACTGTTGATTTCAAAGCTGTATCTAACAACGTTGTTGCCGTTGAATTTGACACCTACCCTAATGACAATATTGGTGATCCAAGATACAAACACATTGGAATCGATGTCAACTCTATCAGGTCCAAGGCAACTGTTGCGTGGGACTGGCAAAATGGGAAAGCAGCCACTGCACACATCAGCTATAACTCTGCCTCTAAAAGACTATCTGTTACTACTTTTTATCCTGGGAGTAAAGCTGTGACTCTCTCCCATGACGTTGAGCTCACTACAGTGCTTCCTCAATGGATTAGAGTAGGGTTCTCTGCGTCAACAGGAGCAGAGAGACAAAGAAATACCCTTCTGTCATGGTCTTTCTCTTCAAGCTTGAAGAACAATGTGATGGAGGAGGAGAAAGAAGACATGAATATTGCAAGCGTTGTGTGATCACGTACGTGGATCAATGGCTTTCTCATGTTTATGTATGGTGTGTCAATAAGGACAAGTACGGTGTATAGTACTTGTACATTGTTTATGTACGTGTATGCTTTTCTTTTATATATATATAAGTAAAGAATGTTAATGAACTACTATATTAGCACGTGTCGCATTGCTTTTGTTATCACAAGTATCTCTATTTGTTCTTTCTTCCATAGAGTCTATGACATGTGTTCATTTAGTCACTTGGGCAAAAAGGCTTTTTATGTAATCCATGGTCGGAACCAAAAATACCCAACTTTAGAAAAATAGAGATGGCATTTCAAGATGATGTTGTTGGAATCAATATTAAAGGAAGTTAAGTTATGACTACTGCTACTTTTGCATATCCCTCAGGGAAATATACTCGTATTGATGTACTACGAGTTACGAGTTATATCTTGAAGATGATTATCATGTTTAGCAACGGTTGGTTGAGTTGTTGAGGGTGACTTAATTATTCATAGCTATAGGCATGAGAATAATAATTAATAAAGGTCATGATGTTTATTAATAATAATAATAATTAATAAAGATTCAATTAGTGGAGTAGACAACTGATACATTTTTTGCTTGATCAAGACATTTAGTGATGTCACTCTCAACACAGGTAAAAGTAATATATTGTGTATTTTCTCATATTTTTATTTTTATAATTGTATGAATGTTTAAATAATTGTTATTATTTTTTAGGAATCTTTAATTAATTGTTATCATTTTTTTAGGAGTCTATTCGTCGTGGTAAACATAAGAGATAACTTGTTATTAATGAAGATATATAGAATTTGAGGATGATTTCATATCTATGTTGTTGACCATATTACATGATTAAGGAAGAGACCGTGTCGGTTAGTGAGACACTAGAGTATTTGAAATTAACAATTTTGTTGTTTCACTATTATTGTGAAAAACTACATGTTAAACATTTCCATCATACAATTGTGGGTTATGTAAATAATTTTCATTTATGTTTCTAACATATACTAACTATATTTAATTTGTAATTCATTGTGTTAGGTACATTGACAAATTGAGTGTGGAACAAGAAAATTATAAAGTATATGAATTTATTGAGCCTCAATCCATCCAAAAATCTGGAAATACAAATGTTGAAATCCAGTAATATATATAAATATGGATGAGTGATTCACAAAAACATATATACTTGGTTTCATACATTGAAGGTTAGTATTTTAATATGTATTTTTTAATCACGTCACTTTTATAACTAATTTTTATGTTATATAATGTAGGTCACATTGGCAGTTAATTGTAATCATTTTCAGGGATTACAATGTAGTGTGATTTTGTTCATTACACCGAAAACCAAGTCAAGAAATGAAAAACTTGTTACAATGACAACTTTATCTTTTTTTTTCATTATATTTTTAAAGTGTAAATATATATTGAATAATAACTAACTTTGTTTCAATTAAAATTGTGTCTGGAACTAATGTTCTAAGTGAAAGACCCAGAACAAAAAATTTGCACGTATATCCTAAGGTTAGAAACTTATTTATATAAACACTATAATTATTGTTTGTATTTATATTTTGAAAATAACATTATGTTTTGTTTCTCATTTTAGTGTAATAATCAAACAAACTTCTTTGAATGTGACTACTACATCATGTATTATATGAGAACCATAATTTGTGCGAGTATAACTGATTATTGGACGGAGGTAATTGCTTTCAACATTTGTTAAGTTGATTTACCTTTATGCATATTGCATGTTAACTTAAGTCAAATTAATGTTTTAGGTATTTCAAGATCCATCTCCACTATCAAAACATGATATTACACAAATTAGAGAACACTGAGCAAAGTTTATCGTTCAACATTTCTAGTACTTAGTTTGTAGGTTATTGTTTGTATTATATTGTATTGTATTATGTAGTTTAGCATTTATGTATTTTAGTTTTTGTACTAGTTTAGTCTTTATATTAATTTAGCTTTGTAATGTTTAACTTTTAAGTAGTTTATTCTTTGTACTAATTTAGCTTTTATAAATTGTATCATATTGTATCATATTATATTGTTGTATTTTGAATTATTGTCTACTAAAAATTTAGAATCTGGATTGTCTGTGATTAAAATATGTTTGCATGTTTTGGTTATAAGACAAAACAAACCAAATATTAAAAAAATAGGACGAAATTTATGTCGAATTTGTCAATATCCAATGTAAATTTACATCGGATAAGATCATAACAGACGTAAATTTACGTCGGTTATAGAGATGTCCAACGTAACTCGACATAAATTTCGTCCCATTTTTTAATATTTGAAACCCTTTTACGTTTGTTTCTTATTTTTTTGGCATAAATTGATGTGGGTTATCTACATGATTGACGTAAATTGATGTATGTTTTTATGTCTGACATAAATTTATGTCTCCTACATTAATGTTGAACTTATATCTGATGTAAAAATGTCAAAATAACAAACATATGAGTTTTATATTAGATATCACATACTCTTATTTTGAGAGTGCCTTAAAATAACTAATCTTCTCCTTTTTTGGAGTTTTAGGGAGAACATGAAATTCGTATCTTTAGTCAATATTTACATTCATTGCAAGACTTACTTTGGCTTTGAATTCAACTTTCATTTTTGTCCTTCTTGTGGACACCATCTGCATATCATATATTCCTTTTAAGAATGACCATATATTTATTAAATGTATATCTTTTTAGGTTTGAAAGTGTCTGACTTCGTATCTATTACGATAATATTGTTAGAGTCTATTATCATGTCGGTTGAGAAATGAAGGTGTATATAAATTACTATTGGTTTAGACTCATAAGCGATGTGAGACTCATAAATGTACTAAAACATAGTTTTATATTCGAGGACTATTGAATTATTGACAAGCGTACCGAAATTATTAATCGCAGTATAGTATTTCGATTAAATAAAAGTCGATCCCACGAGGAACAATTTCAATGGAAATTTCCAATTATGCTTACTAAGTAGATTAAAACAGATTGTGTTTTGCAAATAAGAGTTGAATTGAAATTAAATGACAAAGAACTGTAAATTGTTGAGAAAATATCAATTAAAGGTACTTAGGATTGACTTCCTTCCTTATCCCTCTTTTGTAATGGTTATGTCAATTAAGAACGTCAATTAACCTAAAAATGTTGATGCCACCTACTCAAATCATCCATGTTGATTCCTCACACATGAAATTCATAAGAAAACCTAATAAATATTGATTCCTCACACAATTAACAAATATTCCAGCATTAGGGTTAGGGTGTTAAGAAATTGATACATTCATTCCATTCCTGACAATTAACGTAACAAATATTCTTACCGTGATCTAGGGTTCAAGATATATTTTCCAATCATACCTCAAACAATCAAGAATAAATCATTCCAAAGCATAAAGGATAATAACAACATCAAAGCATAGATTAATATCTCAAAATATCACCATGATACAAAAGAGTTCAAAGGAAGTGCACTGAATCCTAAGAGAATGAAGTTAGTCACTCATGTTGGCCATTACAATACTCCAATTGATGAAGAAGTGAAGAATTGATGAAGATTAGACAAAACCCTAACAGTAGTCGTGCCTCCTCTCCTCCAAGACTGCTTCATTTTCTCAAAACACAACTTATCTTTTTATAAGAGAATTTGGGCTGGACCTCGCATCATTCATTCGCTTAAGCGCTCTTCTTTCTTTCAATTTTACTTCAATTATGCTGACAATTATGCTCCTTACTCTTGTATCAAGGTATTCTCGAATTCATCCTATATTGGGAGAAAAATATATTAGAATTAACATAAGTTAAGTGGTTTCATAACAATTCAAGGCATAATTATATCAACTTTTTACCACTTAACAACTTCCCCCAACCTAGAATCTTACTTGTCCCAAGCAAAGTAGTTTTTCCAAAACAAAATCATCACCTATTATCTCTTTCTCTTCCAAAACCACAACATAAAAATTTTCAGAGGTGATGCTCACAACTCCAAATGAAAATGGAACACATAAGCATTCAAGTTACATAAACCAACAACTCAGAGAAGCATGATCTCTCAAAAAGAGTTATATATACTCATCTCTAATTCTCACAGGTAAGTGTTTATCTCATTCAATCACTTCATTTAGACAATCCAATATTGATAATCATCTTCAAGCAATCAACAATTGTTAAACAAGACTTAAATCAAAAGGTTTTTTGAGGCTTGTAATGGGGCTGGGCTAAGAAAGAATTATTGGTTTTTCTGGGATATAAAATAAAATATTTGAGAAATTCAACTCATATGAATGATTATTGATTAACAATTCCTCAAGTCAGGTTTTAAACTTCATTCTTTTGTCCCTAACACAATGACAGTGAGTTAATAATAATCTCACAAGTTATTATTCCCCCCTTGAACTACTTTTATACTTTTTTTTCTTATGCTTTTGCATGTATCCTTTTTGACTTTGCCAATTTATAAGCTTTGCTTTTCCTTTTTATTTATATTTTTTTTAAGAATAACACCCCAATAATACCTGTAGGACAACAATAGCAATACCCAACAATAAGAAACATAGTGACATTCATACTCATTTCCTTCCTCAAATATAGGAAGGTAGATAAATAGTGTTTAGGCTTAAGGGTTCTGTTTAAGAAATAATTCTATTTTTGGCTCAGAAGGGGTTCAAATGGATGTCCTATAATTAATGTAGGGTTGACTATTTGGCTCTGGGTTATATCTACTACAAAGAAAAAATGCCTTTATCATTTTCAAGTCTTGCTAACATGTAATCACATCAAAGAATCAACCAATATCAGTTATCATCACAAAGTGTTGACACTCAATTTATCTTTTGTGGTACTCTGCTCACCTGGGTTTTGGCTAGCTTCTCCAATTCAGTTAATTCCTAATTCTCCTCATCAATTCCTTTTTCACTATCATACTCATCATCCCAAAATCACTTGTTATTGGAAACAATCAAAATGATTTTTCACGTTCCAGATTTGAATTAGACAATAAGCAATAATCTCATATATGGCTCTAAAACAAATTATGGGACAGCAAGAGAATTCAAAATTTAAAATAAAGTAATTAAAAACATTAAATTAAAAACAAAGGAATTAAAAACATTAAAAGCAAAGTAAGTTTCCTCCCTCATTTTCTTCACTTGTCATGTACTCCTTATCTTGTGCATCATCCTTAGCTGCAGACTTTCTCACCCCCTCCAGAAAAGTTGGACTGTCCCCAGACCATTGAAGTAAGGCTTCAAAGTCTTGAGGAGAAGTGCACTGTGTACCTGGAGCAATCTTGTAAAGAAAGAACCTAAGGAAGAAAAAATGCACAAAAAACTTAAACTGCAAAAAGAAAAAAAAATTCAAAACATTGGGTTGCCTCCCAGGAGCGCTTGTTTAACATCTTCAGCTTGACGCCTATTTGCTTTAGGGCTCATGCAGGTGAGTGATCAAGGTGATATATATGTATTCTCCATCCCTTGACTGTCCTTGTGGGAGTAAATTTATTATTCTCATTGCGAATAACCTTACAACTGTCAGAGATTGGATAAATCATACCTGCTTCAGGAGGTTTCAGTACCTTTCTTTGAACAACTTCCTTCATAGTCAGACTAAGATGTCTTTGGGGTTGTGCAACAGGCTTGTAATCTTGTTTTTCAGTTGAGATGGGTAATTCCTCCAAAGTATCTATTATGAGACAATCTTTCTTGTCTTCTGGTTGTTGTACAACTTCAAACAGATTAAAATTAACTTCATCATCTCCACTTCTAATTTTCAACTTGCTCATGTCAACATCTATAATTACTTTGACAGTCTTCGTAAATGGCCTTCCCAAGATCAATGGAACTTCCTCATTTTCCTCCATGTCCATAATCACAAAATCAACAGGAAATATGAAGTTATCCACTCTAACTAAAACATCTTCTACTACTCCATAAGGAATCTTTACAGATCTGTCAGCTAGCTGTAATGTCATTCTTGTAGGATTTACTTCCAAGTCTCCTATTCTTTTAAGCATAGACAAAGGCATTAGATTTATATTAACACCCAAATCGAGTAATGTCTTACCTACTTATAATGTCCCAATTGCGACTGGTATAGTGAAACTGCCAGGATCCTTGGACTTTTGAGGCAATGATTTCTAAATTATAGCACTGCATCTTGCTTCTAGCTCCACTATTTCTGCAGTAAATCTCCTTTTCTTAGTTAACAACTCTTTCATGAATTTTGCATAAGTCGGCATCTGCTCCATAACTTCCATAAGTGGGATATTAATATGTAAATGCTTGAAAATATCCATGAATCTTGCAACCAGTCTTTCTTTATCTTTCTTGGAAGGATGACAAGGATATGGTAAATCTTTTAATTGCGGTATTTGACTCTCATCTTTCTCCCTATTTTTCTCACTCTTTTTATTTTTTTCTTCTTTTTTAGTATTTTTTTCTTTTCCTATACTCTCACTTTTATTTTTCTCTTTTTCTCCTTCGCACTCATCTTTCTTCTTTTCATCCTCTTTTTCTTGTAGGATTTCCTTCTCTACAGCCAGATTGTCACCAATACCTTCTCCTATAACCTTACCACTCCTTGTAGTTATTGAATTGCATTGCTCCCTAGGGTTGGTTTGTGTGTTAGCTGAGAACTGTCTTCCTTGTTGCTGCTCAGATAATTGCTTAGCCAGTTGACCTATCTGGATCTTTATATTTCTGAATGAAGCCTTAGTATTTTTCTGATTAGCCATAGTGCATTGCATGAATTTTTCTAAAGTATCCTCCAATTTACTTATTCTGTCAGGCACTGAAGGATAATCCTGTTGCTGCTGTTGATATGAAGGTTGCTGATATGACTGTTGTTGAAATGCAGGTTGTCTAGTAGATGAGCTAACACCTTGGTTCCACCCAAAAATCTAATTCTGATTTTGATTCCCTCTTCATCCTTGTGCAAAATTATTATGATAATTTTTTGGATTAGGAAAATTGTCTTGTCTGCCTTGACTACTACCTTGGACCCCCATATAATTAGCTTCTTCTTGCTGAATATTGCCTTGATAAGAACATTATTCATTTGCATGATCACCTCCACACACATCACAACTCATCTGTTGAGGTAATTTCTCTATTTTCTGGTTCAATGCTTCAATTTGTTGCGTTATAAGTTTATTCTGGGCTACGATAACATATGAGCTGTTAAGTTCAAGTACTCCCTTCCTTTGAATTGGATGTCTATCATGTTGGGCCTTTTGGTCTATAAAGGCTAGTGCATCAATAATTCTAGTGGCATGATCAATTTCTACATCCAACATAGATCCTCCTGCTGCAGCCTCTAATAGCATCTTTGCATCATGTCGCAAGCCAGTATAGAAAATATTCAAATGAGAAACGTCATCAAATCCATGATTTGGGAAACTTCTCAACAGTGATTTAAATTTCTCCCATGCTTCACAAAATTGTTCATCTGCTCCTTGTCTGAAAGAAGTGATGTCAGATTTTGCTTTGATGTAACAGGATGGTGGGAAAAATCTATTCAGAAACTTCTCTTCTACACTACTCCAATTTAGTCAGACTCTGATTAGGATGTGTTTTCAGCCATTCCTTTGCCCTACCTGCCAAAGAAAAAGGAAATAATATCAAATATGCAGATTCGAGATTTGATGCTCTAAATCCCATGGTATCAATCAACTCATAAAAAGTAGACAAATGAATATAAGGGTCTTCATGATTCAATCCAGTGAATTGATGAGCACTAATCAAGCTTAAGAAAGCTGGATTCATCTGCAATGTATGATCATCCGGAATGACAATGCTGGAAACATGTCTTGGACCTTGCTGCATAGCACAATTTCTAAGAGTTCTTCTAGGTGGATTTGCATTTGGATTTGGATTCAGATTTGCTTTGTCTTCTGCCATATCTTCTATAATTGGGTCTCGTAAATCAAGTGTGAAAGAAGAATTAGCAAATTCTCTTGTGGCTTGTTCTTGAGTTTTCCTTCTTCTTCTACCCCGGTTCCTTCGAGTTGTTTTTTCAATCTCTGGATTAAATTCTAACCGCTCCGAAGATACCTGTCCTCTTAAACGTATAAATCAAAAGAGTAACTCAAGCAAATATTAGCACAAACTAAAAATTAAATAATAATAATAATAATGATAATAATAATAATAATAATAATAATGATAATAATAATAATAATAATGATAATAATAATAATAATAATAAAATAAAAACAGAAATAAAAATAAAATACTCAATAAGATAAACAAAGAATTCTCAAAGAACACCGTTCTCCGACAACGGCACTAGAAATACTTGTTGAATTATTGGTAAGTGTACCAAAATTATCAATCGCAGTATAGTATTTCGATTAAATAAAATTCGATCCCACAAGGAACAGTTTCAATGGAAATTTTCAATTATGCTTACTAAGTCGATTAAAACAGATTGTGTTTTGTAAATAAGAGTTGAATTGAAAGTAAATGACAAAGAACTGTAAATTGTTGAGAAAATATCAATTAAAGGTACTTAGGATTGACTTCCTTCCTTATCCCTCTTTTGTAATGACTATGTCAATTAAGAACTTCAATTAACCTAACAATGTTGATGCCATCTACTCAAATCATCCATGTTGATTCCTCACACATGAAATTCATAAGAAAACCTAATAAATGTTGATTCCTCACACAGTTAACAGATTTTCCAGCAGTAGGGTTAGGGTGTTAAGCAATTGATACATTCATTCCATTCCTGGCAATTAACGTAACAAATATTCTTATCGTGATCTAGGATTCAAGATATATTTTCCAATCATACCTCAAACAATCAAGAATAAATCATTCCAAAGCATAAAGGATAAGAATAACAACATCAAAGCATAGATTAATATCTCAAAATATCACCATGATACAAAAGAGTTCAAAGGAAGTGCACCGAATCCTAAGAGAATGAAGTTAGCCACTCATGTTGGCCATTACAATGCTCCAATTGATGAAGAAGTGAAGAATTGATGAAGATTAGACAAAACCCTAACAGTAGTCGTGCCTCCTCTCCTCTAAGACTGTTTCCTTTTCTCAAAACACAACTTATCTTTTTATAAGAGAATTTGGGTCGGGCCTCGCATCATTCATTCGCTTAAGCGCTCTTCTTTCTTTCAATTTTACTTCAATTATGCTGACAATTATGCTCCTTACTCTTGTATCAAGGTATTCTCGAATTCATCCTATATTGGGAGAAAAATATATTAGAATTAACATAAGTTAAGTGGTTTCATAACAATTCAAGGCATAATTATATCAACTTTTTACCACTTAACAAGGACTAAGGGATATAATTAAGTCAGAGTCTATTATTGACTCTACGGTGGACATCAATATTAGCAACAAGAGTATCCCGACTTTATGTCCACTATGATAACATTATTAGAGTTCTTAACGGTTTTGTTCTTAAAAAAATGTCTTGATAGATTGAGATAAAAGAGTGTAAATAATTATCCTATATCTTTTAAGCGATATAAGACTCAAACAATACCAAAATAATTTAATAATATGTTATACTTGACAATGGGAATGATAAGAATGAAAAAAATATAATATCAAAAATTATTTTTAGAAAGATTAAAATAATAGGAGTTCAGACACTATCAATTAAAATAATTCAATTATGATAGGATTTAATGATAATATAATCAATTTTATTTCGTTATTTATGCACAGTTATGTACAACATTTATAGGGAGAATATTTCCCTTATTTTCAGATATAGATTAATGTATAGGTTTATTACCTTGTATTCTATTTATACTTCCTTTGTATCTTTTCTAAAATAAGAAATACACAAGGTATTTTCTGCATGGTATCAGAGCTCGATCTGGACCATCCCTACCTTAGTGCAACCAACCATGGAAGAGAACAAGGCAGGAGGTTCGACCACCAGTTTGGTCAAAGGACTTGCTCTTCCTATCACTGCTCAACAAATAGCAACTAGATAACAATTTAATCATGCCATGGTTACTCAACACCATGACCAATGAAATTAGGGATAATTTCATGTACTATGACACTGCCAAGGAGATGTGAAATGCAGTAAAGGAAACCTACTCAAATGTGGACAATACATCTGCGGTATTTGAGATCAAGAGTATACTCCATGAACTGCGACAAGGTGATTTCTTAGTCATTGAGTATTTTAATACACTCAACTGGCATTGGCAGCAAAAACTATACATATATGAAGACGTTCAACAGAGTTGTGTCGAGGATAAGAAGTATAAAGAATTGGTGGAGAAAGATAGGATCTACAAGTTCCTATTATGGTTGAACACAGAACTTGATGAAGTTCGAGGGAGAATCCTTGGAACCAAACCTCAAAATAATTTGGGAAGTATTTTCAGAAGTGAGAAGGGAGGAAAGTAAGAGAAAAGTAATACTTGGAAAGTCAAGTGCAACCCCACCCATTGAAGGCACAACAATGGCAGCAAGGGGGAACCAATCTCGTCCATATAAAAAGAAAATCGCCCTAGTGCGATCACTGCAAGAAATTGGGACATACTAAGGACACTTGCTGGATTATTCATGGCAAGCCTTCAGAGGAAAACAAACAAAAAACCTGGACAGTAGAGACAACACATTAGAGATAAATTCTAATCCATCTCCATTTAACAAGGAGCAAATGGAAACACTACAAAGAATTCTCCAACAAATAATTGGTACAACTGCAATAACACAAAAAGGTAATTTCTTGCATGCTCTAAATGGCTGGCCTTCATAGGAACAACATCACAAAACACCTTATCATTGTATTTTCCAATGAAAATGTCCACTTCAACTTGCTGCCTCACTTGCACCTCTCCATCCTCACTAAGTCATTGAAGTTTATAAGGCCTAGGATGTGACTTAGTAGCTAAATTTAGCTTTGACACTAATCTAGCACTAGCCACATTGGTGCAACTATCTCTATCTATGGTCATCATGCACACCTTTCCATTGATTAAACATCTAGTGTGGAAGATGTTTTTTCTTTGGTTTTCTTTCATAGGCTTCAATTGACTTCCAAGTAATCACTTAATCATCAATAAATCTCCATTTAGGGTCTCCTCCTCCTTAATGTCCTCACTCTCCTCTCCCTCTTCAACCTCGGATTCACTTATATATTTTCTCTCTCTAAGAACCATGGACCTTTTGTTAGGACATTCAAAAGTATAGTGTCCTAGGCCTTGACACTTGAAACACTTCACATCTGTACTTCTTTTAGAGGGTTGTTCTTGAGACTTTGAATGAGTCTTTGCAAGAATAGGTGTGGAACTACTAGAAGTAGCAACCCCATGTTTCTTGCCTCTATCCTTCCAACTTGAAGATCCAAAGTTGGTAGAACTCTTCTTGGCCACTCCTTTTCTTTTGAGTTGTTGCTCCACTCGAATTGCTTTATGAAGCAAATTCTCCATCTCAACAAACTCATACAACTCAATAATATCATGTATATCATTATTCAAACCACCAATAAATCGGGCCATAATTACCTCTTTATCTTCTTCAATCTTTCCTTGAATAATGAGCACATCTATTTTCTTGAAATACTCCTCAACCCCCTTGTTGCCTTGAGTAAGTTTTTGGAGTTTGAATTTCCAGTCCCTTGAGTAACTAGTCGACACATACCACTTCCTCATGATCATTTTCATCTCAGTCCATATATTAACCATTGACTCCTAATTTCTAGCTCTCTTTTTTTGTAGCTTGTTCCACTGAATAAGAGCATAGTCGGGAAATTTTGTGGCTGCAAGCCTCACCTTTTGGGTCTCCTCATAATTGTTGCATGAGAAAACATGCTTTATTTTCGTCTCCCACTCCAAATATGCCTCCAGATCACTTTTTCCTTTGAACAGAGGAATGTTAAGCTTGAATTCTTCAAGCCTACTTGGTCTTGCTACTTCATCATTCCTTCTCCTATTTCTCCTTTCTTCTTCATCTTCAGGACCTCTATTCTCCAATCAATCCAATCTTTCATGGAACTCATTGTTATGTCGTATCATTAATCCTTCCAAATGTTGTGTCAATACCCTCATTTGGACTGGACTAAGTCTTTCTCCTTGATTGTAATTTTCCTCCTCTTCCATCACAACAAATAGATGAAAAGCAACAATAAAAAAATATTGTAACCTCACCACACTCAGGTGTATCACACAATTATGGTTTTTCCTCTAATGAAAATACTCTTGCCTTTTACCACTCAAATTCTTTTTAGCTTTTTAGGCAATTCAAGAGATTATGACCACAACAAAGAACAATCCTCCAATATGTGTCCACGGTAAGGCTAGGTAGACAAGAAAGGCTAACAAATCACAAAAACAAAGGGGTAAAAGAAAAATTGGTAAACAAGAGGATTAACAACAATCCTTCAAGATCATTAATATATTACCTTATAACAAATTGTTCAAAAGCATGAATCATTTGGCCTAATTTTTTTCATCACTTTCAACCAAATTATAAAATGCTGTAACTTTATTTTTTTATTTTCACAAGGACCTAATTTTTTTTTTGCAATGATTCAGCACAATCACAAATAATATGAACAAAATAAGGTAATCACTTGGTAAAAAGAGAATGAAGGGAAGATGTTATAAATTTGATGTTCAAACCCTTAAACCAGAGCTCTGATACCAAATGATATAAATCTCATTTGCACAAGGGCTGACTTAAGATATTTAGAGTTAGAAACTTGTAGGAAATTTAGGAAATTAGTGAGAAGGTGAATTAGAAAGTGGTGAAAGTTTGAGGGTTGGACAAAATTTTAGAAACTTCGATATCTCAAGCTATAAAACTTTGATTGAGGTGATTCAAAAACAAGGTAAAAATTCTCGTTTTAAATTTAAATTTAGGCTAAAAAACACTCAATTTGGACTATTAGAACTAAAGTTATGACCATGAAATAAATCTGGACAGAATTGAGTTTTCTGGATTCTGGTGAAGAAAAGACAAGAGGTGAATGTTAAAGGTCGAAGGAAAGAATCACTCTTCCCAAGGGAGGCAACTTACAAAGGATGTGAAAGTCCTTCGATACATCCAATGGTTCTTGAATCACTCAAGAACTTAGGAGAATCACTCTCACCAAGATAAAAGAGTTAAACTCTAATATTTTTGAATAAAATTCAACTTGTATTTTTGATAAAAATGGTTCAACTTATATAAAAACTTTGCCATCAAAGTTACAAATATTCAATAAAGGAAAATAAATGCTAATAATGATCCATTAATCTAGGAATTGAAAACTACTTAATGAAGGAAAATAAATGCTAATAATGATTCATTAACCTAAAAATTGAAAACTACTTAATGGAGACAAATAAATGCTAATAATGATCCATTAACATAGAAATTGAAAAATTACTTAATAACTAATTATAACTGAAATTGTGACAACCAAAAGTCAATCAGCTATACACCCTTTTGGTCTCCCAAAGGTTGATGCCTAAGTTTCTAATTGGACCCTTATTACAACTTGAAACAAAACAAAACTAAAGCCCATTAATTGATTAACCCAAAACATAATTTGGTTAGCCAATTTGACAAAGGATTGAGCCATTATTTAAATAAACTTAAAGACTGAAACATGAAAGCAATGAGGGGGAGATTGATGACAATGTGAAATATGTCCCTACATTCCCAAGAGATGATTTTGATGATGATTTAAGTCAACAACATTGAAGACTCAAGCAAGCCCAAGATATGATTATTTAAACCATTCAAGATTCAAGCAAGCCCAAGATGATTTCTGAAGACTAGATAAAGTCTTAGAATACTGGATATGGAGGTACAAGTTGATGAAGTAGTATTATGCATAAGCCTCCAAGGCACAAGTGTGATAAAATTTCGTAACTGACATTTTTCACTGTCATAATCGATTATGTGAGGGTCATAATCGATTAGTCAACAAATAAATTTAATATGATATTTTTCATTGTCTTAATCGATTATATAAGTATCAGAATCAATTATGTGAGGTTCATAATCGATTATGTCATCAAATAAAGCATTTGTTTTGAAATACACAGTCATAATTGATTATATAAGTGGCATAATCGATTATATAAATGAAATAATTGATTATGTAAGTGTAATAATCGATTATGATGCATCAAAAATGAAAAATTGATTTCCCCCCGTCAAAATCGATTATGTTGGGAAGATAATCGATTATGACAACTCGAAATTTGAAAAAAAAATGTTTTGAAGAATTATAGTTTTTGGGAACTTCCTGTTTTCTTTCTGAATATTTATTAATGAGCAACAACTATTTTGGATTCGTTTTCTAATGCTATTTTCCTATTTAAATGACTTTTGATGAAAAATAAAAAATACACAATTACAGAATTTGAAAATTCAATTTACATTCAATCAGTTTTGAGAAAAGAATTCTGAGCAAAGAAACAAAGCACTTTTAGGTTTTTTGAGAAAACTTTTTCATACGGTCTTCTGCGCTTTCACTATCAATCACACTATGTTCTTGGAGTTATCATTCTACTGTTAGAATCGCGCAGCAAAATGTTCGCGTGGTCGGACAAAAACCAAGAGGGGGGGTGAATTGGTTTCTTAATAAAAATTAGGTTTTCAAAATTTTCCCCAAATTTTACCGATTAAAAACTGTGTAAATGTAAATAGAGAAAGGGATAGAGTCTTACACAGGAAATTTATACTGGTTCGGATCAAAAGACCCTACGTCCAGTTGCTAATCACTCAACAGAGGATTAACGCTGTCACTATAAACAAATTGTTACAATACAAATTACAATGGAAGAGATAAAGTTAAAGATAACACCTCTCTTGAAACCCACAAGAGATGAAGAGCAGCTTTCCCCAGAGACGGCACAACACACAATCCACTAAGAACTCCACTTAGTGATTCTTATCGCTTCTAGCCCACACCAGGTTCAGAAAGCCCCAAGAGATGAAGAACGACTTTCCCCGGAGACGGCATAACACACAATCCACTAAGAACTCCACTTAGTGATTCTTATCGCTTCTAGCCCACACCAGGTTCGAAAGCCCCTTTTCCTTGCAACAAACAGTTCTCGGCACTCACGAGCACTTAACTTTTGTATGGAAAAGGTTGTTCTACTTTTCTGAGTGCCAAAGCAGAGTTTAAGTAGGGAAATTAGGGTTTAGGAATTGGGGATTTCGAAACTAGGGTTCTTGGTAATTGGATTTTCGAAAATAGGGTTTGTTTGATGTTTAAAATTAGAAACAGACTGAAATAATCGATTATTTGGAGTAATAATCGATTAAAACAGAGCCAAATACGTCAGAACCCAATCCTCTCTGGTTTAATCGATTATTTGATGAAATAATCGATTATCTGTACGGAACTGTACGGAATAATCGATTATTTTGCTGTTTAATCGATTAAAGCAGTGAGTTTTAGATAGAAAATGGTTTTCTCACTGTTTTAATCGATTATATACTTATTTAATCGATTAAAGCCGAGCATGAATGATAAATTTGAGCATTTTGAAGCATCTAAGTTACGGACTATGTACCGGCTATCTTAGACTCTAAAATTACGAGACTCAATCAAGCTAAAACAGAGTTATTACAATACGAAATCATCAATCTTCAATCTTCAATACTCTAAGTCTTTAAGCTCTTGGATCATCATCAAAATCAACATTCTTCATGATCATTATTTGCAACATCAAGTCCTTGAATGTTCAACAATCTCCCCCTTTTTGATGATGATCAAAATTATCTTTTTAAAGCCCTTGTAATAACCTGTTTTATCTGTCATACTAACAAACACATTAAACATACCAGATAAAATTTAAAATTGAATATAGGCTTTAAATTTTTCTCCCCCTATTTTGATTATAATCAAAAAGAACTCTGCAACATCAATCATAAGAGCTCCCCCTCAAAATATGCATAAGTTAGAGAAAGCTCCCCCTCAATCAAGGCATAAAAAGAAAAAAACATCAAATTTTATTTCAGAATCATTCATTCATTACAATAACATGACAATAACAAAAGAAAATACTTAACAGAATTTAAAATTCTTCACTATCATGATCATTAAAGTGTGCATCAAATCTATTCTCTAAACGACATACTTCAATATCCGTTGGCAACGGCTAGGAGGCAAGACTGGTCGCATTTAATCGATTATATCTCAAAATAATCAATTATCTCTATATCAGACAGCTTTAATCGATTATTTCTAGCAAATAATCGATTATCTGAGGCATTTAATCGATTATTTCACGAAATAATCGATTATTCCAGAGGAAAATACCCTATTTTGGACGTTTTGAAGGGAAATAATCGATTATTTCATCAATTAATCGATTATTCCAGAGGCTACATCAAGTTTTTGAGGTTTTTACACATAATAACCTATGAACATCCTACGCCACGAATTTTAACATTACAATCATCCAAAAACAATCAAATTAAGCAGAATTTAAGCTATTTCTAATATCCCTAAGTCTCTTCTAAGATCATAGAATCTATCCTTTGGTAGAGGCTTAGTAAATATATCTGCTAATTGACGTTTAGTGTCTACATACTCTATCTTACAGTTTCCTTTGCTGATATGATCTCTTAAAAAGTGATGTCTAATCTCAATATGTTTAGTCCTAGAGTGCATTACTGGATTCTTAGTTAGATTGATTGCACTCGTATTATCACACATTAATGGAATGTCATTTAAATATATGCTATAATCCTCTAATTGTTGTTTCATCCACAGAATTTGAGCACAACAACTACCAGCTGCAATATATTCAGCTTCGAGTGGTAGATAAAGCTACACATGCTTGTTTCTTAGAATGCCATGATATTAAGGATGAACCTAACAAATGACATGTCCCACTAGTGCTTTTCCTATCAATTTTACATCCACCATAATCGGCATCAGAATATCCTAATAAACTAATACAAGCATCAGACGGATACCACAAGCCAAACCCAGTAGTTCCTTTTAAGTATTTTAAAATATGTTTTACTGCAATTAGGTGAGATTCTTTAGGACAAGCCTGAAATCTAGCACACACACAGACATAATGCATAATATCAGGTCTACTAGCAGTTAAGTATAATAGTGATCCTATCATACCTCTATACATAGTTTGATTAACTTCCAAACCTGATTCATCCTTGTCTAGATAACATGAAGTTCCCATGGGTGTGTTAGCTTCCTTTGAGGTGTCCATACCAAACTTTTTGAGAATCTCCTTGCAGTATTTAGTTTGAGAGATGAAAGTTCCATCTTTAAGTTGCTTGATTTGAAGTCCAAGGAAGAATGTCAATTCTCCCATCATAGACATTTCAAACTCTCCCTGCATAATCTTAGCAAATTCTACACACAGCGAATTATCGAGTTGATCCAAAAATAATATCATCAACATATACCTGGACCAATAAGATATGTTCTTTAACTTTCTTTATAAACGAGTGTAGAATCAATTTTTCCTCTTGAAAAATCATTTGCAGTTAGGAAACTACTTAATCTTTCATACCAAGATCTAGGAGCTTGTTTCAACCCATATAATGCTTTCTTTAATTTGAAAATATGATTAGGATAATTAAAATCCTCAAATCCAGGGGGTTGCTCTACATATACTTCTTCTTTGATAAAACCATTTAAAAATGCACTTTTAACATCCATTTGATATAATTTAAATTTCATCATAGATGCATAGGCAAGAAGTAGGCGTATAGCCTCTAACCTGGCAACAGGAGCATAAGTTTCATCATAATCTATACCTTCCTCCTGACAATAGCCTTTTGCAACAAGTCCGGCTTTATTCTTTGTTATATTACCATCTTCATCAAGCTTATTTCTAAATACCCATTTAGTTCCAATGACTTGATGTGACTCTTCTCTTGGAATTAATTCCCGAGACTTGATTCCTTTCAAATTGGTTAAGTTCTTCTTGCATGGCTATGCACCATTGATCATCTTTAAGTGCTTCCTCAATGTTTTTAGGTTCTATCTCGTGACACAAAAGCAACGAGACATACAAAAATTATTCATATTTCTTGTTCTTATCCCTTTTGAGATGTCACCTATGATGTTGTCCATTGAGAGTCCTCTAGGTGATTGCCATTCTTTTGCTAATTGAGGAGTTTGAGAAGGTTCATTATCCTCCAAATATAATTCATCAAGAGCCTCCTTTATATATTCATCATCACCTGCAAGTCTTTTATTTGACTCAAGAGGATTTCCCCCAAGGTCTACAATCTCATCAAAGGTAACATGAATAGATTCTTCTATATTTAAAGTTCTCCTATTAAACACTCTATATGCCTTGCTAGTTAGAGAATAACCTAGAAAAATGCCCTCATCAACTTTTGAATCAAATTTTCCTAGATTGTCCTTTCCATTATTTAGCACAAAACATTTACATCCAAAAATCTTTAAATGTGCAACATTAGGTTTTCTACTATTAAACAATTCATATGGAGTAGATTTAATAATTGACCTAATGAGCATTCTATTTAAAACATAACATGTCGTACTAACCGCATCAGCCCAAAAATATTTAGGAACATTAGATTCATTTAACATAGTTCTTGCAAGTTCCTCTAATGACCTATTTTTCCTCTCAACTACACCATTTTGTTGGGGAGTCCTAGGAGCAGAAAAGTTATGTAATATACCATTTTCCTCACAATAATTCTCAAACTTTTCATTTTGAAACTCACCACCATGGTCACTTCTTAAAACTTTAATTCTTAGGTCCTTCTCATTTTGAATTTGTTTAGCAAACTTTCTAAAGACCTTAAAAGCTTCACTTTTCGTAGTTAAGAAAAATGTCCAAGTGTACCTAGAGTAATCATCAACAATTACAAGTCCATAATAATTTCCACCAAAGCTTTTTATCCTAGAAGGTCCAAATAAATCTAAATGTAATAATTCTAGGGGTTTTGAAGTGGAAATCACATTCTTTGATTTAAAAGATGATTTTACTTGTTTACCTTTTTGGCATGCATCACACAATCTATCTTTTTCAAATTTTAACTTAGGCAATCCAATAACTAAGTCTTTTGATATCAATTTATTCAAGTGATGCATGTTTATATGAGCCGCTCTTTTATGCCATAACCAAGGGTTTTCTTCCTTAGCAACTAAACATGTTATACTAGACTCATGTAAACAATCCAAATCAATCAAATATATATTATTATGCCTAATGCCTTTTAATTCTACTTTTTCGGAATCTATTAAATGTATGGTGCAAAATTTGCTTTCAAAAGTTACCTTGAATCCTTTGTCACACAATTGGCTTATGCTAAGAAGGTTATGCTTTAGTCCATCAACAAGAAGCACATCCTTAATCTCCAATGTGTTTGCACCACCTATGCACTACTACAAATAAGGCCTTCAACGTCGGTTCCAAAACCGACGTTGAAAGTCTTATTTTTCAAATCAAATTTTTTTATTTATTTCCAACCCCTCTATTTATCTAGAAATCCCCCTCTCTTTTATATTATATTTTTATTAGGTCCCTCTTTCTTTTATATTATATTTTTAATATTTATCATATTTTTTTAAAGTTTAAAGCATTACCAAATTATTTTTTTGTCATCGACAAGATTCGAACCCAGTACCTTAGTGTTGGAGGTGATACTCCAACCACTAAACTACTCAAATTTTTTGATAGTAACTTACAAATAAATTATATTTATATACAAATAAATATATATCAGTGTAAATATATAAATACAAATATATTTATATATTTTGATATATTTAAATAATTATATATTTATATATTGGATGTGAGGGCACGCTCGAAGGTGAAAGTGTGTGTCGAGTGGGTTTTCAAAATTTGATGCCAAATTTGTGAGCGAGTCTCTTTATATGGGTTTGTAATTTAATGACAGAATATAATATTTATAATTTATTTATATAATGATATAAAATAAATTTGGGAAACGCATCATTCGCTCAAGTGACACATTCGCTCAAGCGAAAAATACCAATTTTCGCTCAAGCTAGGCTTGAACGAGTGAATTTACGTGAGCTTTAACGTATTTTCACTTAAGCGAGAGTCAATCTCACTTTCACCCTCGATCGCGCCCTCACATCCAACATAAAAATATATAAATATATCAAAATATATAAATATATTTGTATTTATATATTTACACGGATATATATTTATTTGTATATAAATATAATTTATTTGTAAATTATTATCAAAAAATTATAGTAGTTTAGTGGTTGGAGTATCAATTTTCAACTCTATAAAATACTATATTCGAATCCTATCAGTGACAATTCTCTAACTTAAGTGAATTTTTTTGAAAAAAATAAAAACACTTTCCGAGAAAATATATATAAATAAATATATATTTACACGGATATTTATTTGTATATAAATATAATTTATTTGTAAGTTATTATCGAGAAAATTACGGTAGTTTAGTGGTTGGAGTATTAGCTTTCAATTCTAAAATACTTGGGTTCGAATCCTGTCAGTGACAATTCTCTAACTTAAGTGAATTTTTGGCTGAAAAAAAATAAAATCACTTTCCAGAAAATATAAATAAATATATATTTACACAGAATATATATTTATTTGTATATAAATATAATTAATTTGTAAGTTATTATCAGAAAATTACAGTAGTTTAGTGGTTGGAGTATCAACTTTCAACTCTAAAATCTTGGGTTCGAACCCTGTCGGTGACAATTCTCTAACTTAAAAGAATTTTTGGTAAAGACTTTCAACATCGGTTCATCTAGAACCGACGTTGAATGTACTTTCTACGTCGGTTGACTTGGAACCGACGTTAAAAGTGTCCAACTTTCAACGTCGTTTTTTAACCAACCGACGTTGAAAGTGTATTTAACGTCGGCTCAGCTTTAACCGACGTTAAATGGCGACGTTGAAAGCATATTTTGTAGTAGTGATGTTTCCAATTCCGAGAATCTTTCCTTTGTTGTTATCCCCATAAGTCACATATCCTTGTTCTTTGGCTTTGAAACTTACAAATTTCGTTTTATCTCCAGTCATATGTTTTGAGCATCCACTATCAAGATACCACATAGACTTCTTTGATTTGGAAGTTTCCTACAAAACAAGAACATAGTAAACTTAGGTCCCCATAACTTTTGGGTCCTTGGGGTTAGAGACAAACAAAATTATTTAACAATTGGAACCCAAATATATTTACCTTTAGGAACACCAAAATGTTTAATTTTACACTTATTTGAAGTGTGACCTTGTTTCATACAATAGAAGCATGCATTTGAGGTAGTTTTAGAACAAGATACATTATTAACATGACATGCTCTAGTTCCTTTTTCTTCCCATACTCTTTTCTTTTTAGTTTTACTCTTTTTCAAAGGAACTCTTTGATTTACATTATTTTGAGCAATTACCATTTCATGCTTCTTAAGATCATCAATTTCTTTTTCGGCTTTGTCAAGCAAATGGTTAAGAATATCTATGTCATATTCATGCTCTTTACAATTTGCACAAGCTAAGTCCTTATTCTCATCTAAGCATACAATTTTCGTATTAGCTACCTCCTTTTCTTCTAAACATGCAATTTTCAATTTTAAGGACTCATTTTCCTTTTCGGATCTTCTTAGATTTTTCTTTACAACTTTAAATTCGTTTTTCATATTCATAAATGCAGTAAATAACTCATTATAAGCATTTTGCAATTCATCATGGTCATTTTCTTCACTAGAGGATGAATCGGAATCACTAACCTCAAAATCCGAAGAAATGTTGTCATTTGCCATTAAGCAAATGTTTGCTTCTATTTCCGAGTCGCTTGATTCTGAATTTGAATCACTGTCATCCCAAGCAATATATGTTTTCTTCTTGAATTGTTTTTTGCCCTTGTGTTCATCATTTTTCTTGTTTGGGCATTCGGTCTTCATATGCCCTGCTTCACCACAACCATAGCATTTTATATTAACGGAAGAATTTTCTTTTACCTTTCCCTTACCTTTGAAAGGATGTCTTCCTTTTTCTTTCATCAATTTGGTGAACTTCTTTATAAAAAGACTCATCTCTTCTTCATCATTTTCGGAGTCTTCTTCTTCTTCTTTCTTATTTTTGCTTTTTGAAATCTCGGTCTTGAAAGCTAGGTTCTTCTTTTGATATTGACCCTCTTCCTCATTTAGTCTTCCAAGGTCAAGCTCATGCTCCCTAAGCTTTCCAAATAACGCCGCCATAGACATAGTGGCAAGATTTTGTGACTCCGAGATGGCCGTCACCTTTGGTTGCCATTTCCTATCTAGAGATTTCAAAATTTTAACATTTAATTCATCAACGTCAAATACTTTACCTAATCCGGTGAGATGATTCACAATATGAGTGAAACGCTTTTGAATGTCGAAAATCGTTTCGCCGGGTTGCATCCGGAACATCTCGTATTCTTGGATTAGGGAGTTTTTACGCGCTCTTTTGACGTCGTTAGTTCCTTCGTGGGTTACTCTAAGCATTTCCCACATTTCCTGTGCACTTTTACAAATAGAAATTCTGTAGAACTCATCAAGGGTTAGAGCGAGATGAAATAATATTTCTAGCCCTAACATCAAATTGTGCTTTTCGACTTTCTTCGGCGAGTCCATCTATCAAAAGGTTTAAGAACGTCAACACCGTTCTACGTAATTTTAGGAACAAATGGACCGTTTAAAATTGCGTCCCAAACGCCTCTATCAACGAGACTCTAAAAATATTTGCATACGTACCTTCCGGAAAGGATAATTTTGACCCGCAAAAAGTGGGGGTCTGTTGATAGACGCACCTTCGGCAAAAGTTTGATTTTGTCCGGCCATTTTCGAAAATTTGAATGACTATCAAAGCAAGCTCGATACCACTTGTTAGAATCGCGCGGCGAGAATGTTCGCGTGGTCGGACAAAAACCAAGAGGGGGGTGAATTGGTTTCTTAATAAAAATTAGGTTTTCAAAATTTTCCCCAAATTTTACCGATTAAAAACTGTGTAAATGTAAATAGAGAAAGGGATAGAGTCTTACACGGGAAATTTATACTGGTTCGGATCAAAAGACCCTACGTCCGAGTTGCTAATCACTCAACGAGAGGATTAACGCTTGTCACTATAAACAAATTGTTACAATACAAATTACAATGGAAGAGATAAAGTTAAAGATAACACCTCTCTTGAAACCCACAAGAGATGAAGAGCGGCTTTCCCCGAGAGACGGCACTGGCACACAATCCACTAAGAACTCCACTTAGTGATTCTTATCGCTTCTAGCCCACACCAGGTTCAGAAAGCCCCAAGAGATGAAGAACAGCTTTCCCCAGAGACGGCACAACACACAATCCACTAAGAACTCCACTTAGTGATTCTTATCGCTTCTAGCCCACACCAGGTTCGAAAGCCCCTTTTCCTTGCAACAAACAGTTCTCGGCACTCACGGCACTTAACTTTTGTATGGAAAAGGTTGTTCTACTTTTCGAGTGCCAAAGCAGAGTTTAAGTAGGGAAATTAGGGTTTAGGAATTGGGGATTTCAAAACTAGGGTTCTTGGTAATTGGATTTTCGAAAATAGGGTTTGTTTGATGTTTAAAATTAGAAAGCAGATTGAAATAATCGATTATTTGGAGTAATAATCGATTAAAACAGAAACCAAATACGTCAGAACCCAATCCTCTCTGGTTTAATCGATTATTTGATGAAATAATCGATTATCTGTACGGAACTATACGGAATAATCGATTATTTTGCTGTTTAATCGATTAAAGCAGTGAGTTTTAGACAAAAAATGGTTTTCTCACTGTTTTAATCGATTATATACTTATTTAATCGATTAAAGCCGAGCATGAATGATAAATTTGAGCATTTTGAAGCATCTAAGTTACAGACTATGTACCGGCTATCTTAGACTCTAAAATTACAGACTCAATCAAGCTAAAACAGAGTTATTACAATACAGAAATCATCAATCTTCAATCTTCAATACTCTAAGTCTTTAAGCTCTTGGATCATCATCAAAATCAACATTCTTCATGATCATTATTTGCAACATCAAGTCCTTGAATGTTCAACATCTACAGGCTTCTACAATTTGTTGTCTCCATTACCCAAGTGTGACTGTTCTTATTTTATTGCCTTCATCCTTTGTAGGGTGTAGGGAGTTGATGTTAAATTTCCTGTTTAGGGTTTAAGTGGTTGTTGTTAAATCACCCTTTTTAGGGTTTAGGTGGTTGCACTATTTCTTTAGTAGTGTGTTTTTGTGTTTGAAATTTTTACTGTCATCCCTTTGATTTGTTCAGGGAAGTGTTGTTTTCATCCTTTGATTTGTTCAGAGGAAGTGTTCATCCTTAGTGAGATTCTAAGGAGGTATTTTTATCCCTTTGATTTGTTCAGGGAGGTGTTCATCCTTAGTGGGATTCTAAGGAGGTGTTTTCATTCCTTTGATTTGTTCGGGGAGATGTTTATCCCTAGTGTGATTCCTTTGTGTGTTGGTTACAAAGGAGATATTTTTCATCCTTTGATTTGTTCAGAGGAGGTATTCATCCCTAGTGGGATTCTAGGAAGGTGTTCATCCTTAGTAGGTTTCTAAGGAGGTGATTTTCTTTTTAATTAGTTTAATCTTTACTGGTTTCTCTGCTGAGTTGATTGTAATTTGTAAATAGAATTTAAAAGATAGTGAATTAGGGTCACTCTTGTGTTAAAGGTGACTGGGAACTGGATGTAGGGTTACCTATACTCGAACCAGTATAAATTACTGTGTTCTCTTCTCTTCATTTTATGACTCTTGGCTTTTATTTTTCCTATATCTGTGCGCTTGTATTTTTCCCTTTATCTCTCTGATTATATCGCTTCCGCTTTATCTAAATTCAATCTGATAATTTAAATTGAATTAACAAGTTATTAGACATCTAAATAAATTTTTAATTTGACATTTATTTTAATTTGTGCATCTATTTACCCCCCCTCTAGATGTCATTTGTCTAACAAGTGAAAGTGATGAAGATCTTATTGAACTACTTTGGCAAAGATCTTGTTGATTTGATGAAGTAAAAAATGAAGTCAAAGGCTACTTTGCGGCAGTCAAAGGTCACTTAGATAAAAGAGTAGTGGGATTAGTGAGTCTACATCTCTGCTTAGGTATAATCATTTTTATCTCTCTGCTTCATGAGGTTTCTTCATTTAAAAGATTTTGCAAAATGCCTGTATAAAGCGATTAAACGGTTAAAAACAAAGTATTTTAATAAAAGGTTTTTTAATTAACTATTTTAACTAATAGTATACAAGTTTTATCAACTAAAATGTTCTTAACACTTTTGTAACAAGTTTTTAACTGATATGTTATTGAAATAATCGATTGTTTTCATTAAAGGAAGTTTTCAAAACCTTACATCAGGTATTTTAAGCTGATATAGTTTCGAAATAACCGATTAAAATCACTTAAAATGTTTAAGGAAGTGTTCTGGAAGTATTTTAATCGATATAACTCGAAATAATCGATTAAAACCACTTGGTGTACTTGTTGATCGATCAGAATGAGCATATGACCGATCAGAATGGGCATATGATCGATCATAATGTGTTTTTGATCGATCAGAATTATTTTAATACGCGTATTAATCTATTAAAATAACTTAAGAGAATTTTTAATACGCGTTTTAATCGATTAAAACAGATTGTTATCAGTTAAAATCACTTAGAAAAGTTTATAAGAATGTTTGGCAGTATTTTAATCGATTGAAACACGAAACAATCGATTAAAACAGTTTGGAGGATTTTTTACAAAGAGTTTTAATTGATATAAACGGTGTCGTATCAGTTAAAACAAATCTGGAAAATAATCAAGAACATTTTAACAGATTAAAAGAAGTTTTAACAGATTAAAACAAGACTTTTAACAGATTAAAAGATTATTTTAACAGATTACAAGATTATTTTAACAAATTAAATAGACCAGTAGTTTTGAAAATCTTCTATATAAACAGTATTTCTTGAACCTTTTAAAATACATCTTTTAGCAATCAATCAAGCAAACATAAGTGCTACTTTCAAGAGAGAATCGCGCTAGTTTTTGTGAAGTTCATAGGAGGTTTTTTCTTGAGGCAAAATTGCATTCTTTTTTAGAAGAAACACATACTGCAGAATTGCATAAATCTGGTTTGAGCGTTCTAAATTTCTTCTCTTTGTTTCTTTACTTTCTTTTACTGTATTATGGGTGCCTGGAATTGTGGGCATTGGTTTCTGTAGCTGGAATTTGGCTACAGTGTTAGTCAAGAACTGGAATTTTGTTCTTGGTGAAGGTTTAGGTGCAGGAACTGGAATTGTGGTTCTTGTGGTAGATTGAGTGTGGGATTAAAATTGTAATCTGTAAAACGTTCAATCTAGTGGAACCCAGCTGGAATTTGGCTGGAGACTGGACGTAGCCCTGGGATTGGGTGAACCAGTATAAACCTTGGTTGTATCTTTTTAAACCCTTCTCTCCTTTAATTCTGTCACTGCATTTAGGTTTGATTGCTTGTTGTGTGTGATTCAAGAACTGGTATGGAATCTTAATCTTACAAATAAATAATCTGTAATTTGCGAAAATCTTTCAAAGATCAATTCACCCCCCTCTTGATCTCAACCTACATTTCTAACAATTGGTATCAAGAGCAAGGTTCTTGAGAATTATTCAAGTATGTCGATCCAAATGGTTGGAAATAGTTTTTCTGAGGGTGGTTGTATTGATAGACCTCCATTGTTTTGTGGTACAGATTACTTATTTTGGAAGATAAGAATGAAGATCTTTATTGAATCTGTTGGTATGAATGTTTGGAATATTATTGAGCAGGGAACCTATGTGTTTAACAAAGAATGGTCTACTTTAAATGATTCTGAAAAGAAACTAATCCAAGATGATTGTATTGCTAAAAATATCATCATATTTGCACTTAACAAAGATGATTTTTTCAGGATAGCACATTGTCAAACTGCTGCACAAATGTGGAAAACCCTTGAAATGGTCTATGAGAAAACAACAGAGATATGCTTAATGGTCAATTCGGATTCTCCAATAACCAGTGTAAGTTCTGACTCAACAACCACTATGAATTATAGTTCATTACAAGATACTTTTTATGAAATGCATGCAGTAGCTAAGAAAATAGAAATTGAAAACAAAAGATTAAAAAGCATGAATAGTTTATTAGAAAACAAGATCACTCTTCTTGAAAAGAAAATAGTTGATGAAGAAACCAAGAATGAAAATTTGGAAATAGGAAATAACTCTGATTGCATATGTAATGATAAAGATTGTAAAAATTGTCCTGAGTTACAAGAGAAATTAACATATTTAATAAAAACTGCATCTAAACTTGCACAAGGAAAAACTAATCTTGATATGATACTTGATTCTCAAAAATTGGTGATTGATCGTGGTGGTATAGGCTTTACACCTCTTGTTGGAAAGAAAACTAGAGCATTTAAAAACTATTTTGCATATAGTAAATCTGTTTCATCTCCATTTATTAAATGTTTTTACTGCATGAAAAAAGGTAATTCTGTGAAATATTGTAGAATTAAGAAATATGTTATTCCTAGAGGTAGAATGAAGTGGATACCCAAAAATTTATTTCAAATAACATGATTGGACCCAGTAATTAAAAAGGGGTACCAGAATATGCCAAATCTGTTTTGCAGGAACAAAAATCTGGAAGTCCCTTGGTGTTCAAAACAACAAATTCGGTTCTGGTTTCATAAACTGAATGTTTTAATTGATATAAAACAATTTTAATCGATTAAAATCACTTATAGAGAATACCAGAAAAGCTGTCCGTATAGTTTTAATTGATTAAAATATGAATTAATCGATTAAAATGCTCTCAGGATTTTTAGTTTAGTTGTTTTAATCGATTAAAAGGAATTTATATCAGTTAAAAACACTAAAAGGTCAAATTTAATCGATTCTTCTTCGTTTTAATCGATTAAAATTCTGTTATCATTTTATTAATTTCTTCCAGTACAGAAATAATCGATTCTGTTGTGAATTAATCGATTATTTCATTGTTCCATTTTTAAACCTAGTATTAGAAATCAAATTAATAGGTCAATTTGTTGATTAATCGATTAATTTGTTCCTCAAAATTATTTTTACATCATCCAATTGAAATTTGGTCAGCAAGTCAAAGTCAAAAATCCAAGTTTTTGTGTTAATCAAAATCTGCATAATACATTTATTGCATCTGTTGACCAAGTCAAACTTCTCTCCAAGAACAATTTAGTTGATGTACCCACTGTCCAGAAACCTGTGCCTCTGCCTTCAGTCAAGGGGACATGTACAATTAAAGCTGCTTTTTGCAGGTTTTGTCAAAATGGGCTACAATTCACAAAATTTGACATCCATGAATCTTCAGTTTGCTCACTTGAAGTCCATTATTCTCATTCTCCATTCTCTGGTTCATTCTTGTACTCACGTTTCAAATCCCCTCTCTAGACTATACAACAAGATGCTTAGAATATCTAAATCAAGGAAGAAACATAAAGGAGAATCTTCCTCTGCTGCCAATCCTGGTGGTCACTCGGAAGCATGGTTTGATGGTGATATTGGAAGAATGAACACCTTCATTACTAAGTTCAGTCAGAAGCAGATTGTAATTCCAAAGTTTATCAAATTCAAGTGGCTTGATGAAGAAGGATTTACTGGTCTAAGAAGAAAACTGAAAAGTAAAAAACTAAGAACATTCATGGAGTTTACTGGGAACATTCAACTAGATTTGGTTCGGGTTTTTTACTCCAACTTAACAGTAAATGGTTCAACAATCAGATCTCAGGTAAAGGGAGTTAATATGGAAATTACTCCTTCTGTGTGGGAACAAATCGCTGGCCTCAGGGATAGAGGTGTCAAAGTATCTAGGGGGAACATTTCTGAAATACCTGACTTCAACAAAATACAATTTTTCAGGTCTTGCCTTAAGGATCCAAATGATTCGGTAAGAATTTTAAATGCTGGAAAACTTTTACTTGAACATAGACTGCTAGCTTTCATTGTGGCATGGATGCTTACTCCAAGAGGGAGTAATCATGCTATACTTAATGAGGGAGATCTTGCCCTCATGTACTGCATCTCTAATAATATTCGGGTAAATTGGGTTTATGTGATTAAAGATCACATGTTGAAGGCAAAAAGGTTGGCGGATTACAAACTGCCGTATGCTATGTTGATTAACAATTTCTTTAGATATTTTAAGTTGATCTTACAGGAGAAAGCATAGAAACTCCTAAAGCTTCAAATGAGATTGATGACTCCACCCTGAGAAAAATGGGATATATCAAAATTGATGATGAGTGGATCTCTAAAGTTGATGTTGGAATGTCTAAAGATGAGGAAGAAGATGAAGAAGAAGATGAGCAAGGTCAAATCCCTTCCTCTCCAGCTGCTGCAGAGGTTCCTGAATCCACCAGTGGTCAAGCGTCATATGAGAATATGGAGATCATTCCCTACATGGAGCAACCTGACCGTGGGACTCCTCTGTCTCAATTTGAAAGGTCCATGCTTTCTCAAATGGCCACAATGCAGGAAAACCAAAGAAAGCATATGCAAATGACATATCAACATTTCCAGCAGACCAATAATCAGTTCACAAACCTTGGTAACCAGATTGCAGATATTTACACTAAACTGGAAGATATGCAGCTCAACCAAGGAAATTGGGATGATTGAGTTTTTGGACAAAAAGGGTCCCTTCTTATCTTTTTCTTTATGTCATATTTCTTTTGCTGCTATTTTTTTTTTGGACTGTAATATTAACTGGTTGTAAACCAGGAACAATCTTTTTAACTTTACTAAATATAATGTAGGTTTTAAGTTGAATTAAGAGAGCCTAGATAGAATTAAACATAATTCTCTGATAATTTTAGCTGATACAAAATAGATTCAATCGATTAAATCAACTAAAAGAAACACTTACATAGAAAATTCGCATCAAAATAATCGATTAATTTGCGTATTAATCGATTAAAACTTGTATGTCATGTGTTTGTATCAACTAAAACTAGTTTACATAAGTTAAATAAGCTAAATAAGATACTATTTTGATTTTGATGGATCTATTAGTTAAAACTTACTCAATCTAGTTGATATTATCTTAAAACATTTCCCTAATAATCGATTTTACAAAATTTGAACTGAATTAGGCATGAAAGATGCATCAAACAGTACTTAGATTTCAAAATTGGTTGTTTTAATTGATATAAACAAACTTTAAATCGATTAAAAGCATTTATACAACATTTTTCTTACTATTTTAATCGATTAAATGTCGATTTAATCGATTAAATCAACTTAGGTTTCAAACTTTCAAATTTCATCACTGTTTTAATCGATTAAAACATTATTTTAATCGATTAAAACCATTACCAAGAACTTTTTAATCGATTTTGTCCTATTTTTAATCGGTTCTTACTCTGGGAAAGAAAAAAATTAAAGGCTTTAGTTAATGGTTGTTCCTGTAACATGCTACTAAAGCATGATTCCCTTATCTTTACACGTATTAATTGTATTCATTACAAACGTGTTAATGAAGATAAGTTTTAATCAATTTTGATTGATCTTTATATGAGTAAAGTATCTTGTTCTTACTGTTTTTCAAAAACTAAACTTTGCCATGCATTGTATTTGCATTGTTCCTCTGTTCCCTATTTTTGATGAAGTCAAAAGGGGGAGAAATATTGCTTTGTTGCTTTTATAATTGATTTCTCTTATTTAGGGGGAGTAGCAATATAGGGGGAGAAATGGGAAAATCATTATTTTGAATACTCACTAATCTATATATTCAAGTGACTTCTTCTGCAGAGTTATTATTCAAAGAGGTGTTTGTCTTCATCAAATAGGGAGAGACTGAAAGTGATGAAGATCTTATTGAACTACTTTGGCAAAGATCTTGTTGATTTGATGAAGTCAAAGGCTACTTTGTGGCAGTCAAAGGCTACTTTGTGGCAGTCAAAGGTCAATTAGATAAAAGAGTAGTGGGATTAGTGAGTCTACATCTCTGCTTAGGTATAATCATTTTTATCTCTCTGCTGCATGGGGTTTCTTCAATTAAAAGATTTTGCAAAATGCCTCTAAAAAGCGATTAAATGGTTAAAAACAAAGTATTTTAATAAAAGGTTTTTTAATTAACTATTTTAACTAATAGTATACAAGTTTTATCAACTAAAATGTTCTTAACACTTTTGTAACAGGTTTTTAACTTATATGTTTTCGAAATAATCGATTGTTTTCATTAAAGGAAGTTTTGAAAACCTTACGTCGATATTTTAACTGATATAGTTTCGAAATAACCGATTAAAATCACTTAAAATGTTCAAGGAAGTGTTCGGAAGTATTTTAATCGATATAACTTCGAAATAATCGATTAAAACCACTTGGTGTACTTGTTGATGGATCAGAATGAGCATATGACCGATCAGAATGGGCATATGATCGATCAGAATGTGTTTTTGATCGATCAGAATTATTTTAATCGATTAAACTGCGTTTTAATCTATTAAAACAACTTAAGAGAATTTTTAATACGCGTTTTAATCGATTAAAACAGATTGTTATCAGTTAAAATCACTTAGAAAAGTTTATAAGAATGTTTTGCAGTATTTTAATCGATTGAAACACGAAACAATCGATTAAAACAGTTTGGAGGATTTTTTACAAAGAGTTTTAATTGATATAAACAGTGTCGTATCAGTTAAAACAAATCTGGAAAATAATCAAGAACATTTTAACATATTAAAAGAAGTTTTAACAGATTAAAACAAGACTTTTAACAGATTAAAAGATTATTTTAACAGATTAAATAGACCAGCAGTTTTGAAAATCTTCTATATAAACAATATTGCTTGAACCTTTTAAAATACATCTTTTAGCAATCAATCAAGCAAGCATAAGTGCTACTTTCAAGAGAGAATCGCGCTAGTTTTTGTGAAGTTCATAGGAGTTCTTTCTTGAGGCAAAATTGCATTCTTTTTGAGAAGAAACACATACTGCAAAGTTGCATAAATCTGGTTTGAGCGTTCTAAATTTCTTCTCTTTGTTTCTTTACTTTCTTTTACTGTATTGTGGGTGCCTGAAATTGTGGGCATTGGTTTCTGTAGCTGGAATTTGGCTGCAGGGTTGGTCAAGAACTGAAATTTGGTTCTTGGTGAAGGTTTAGGTGTAGGAACTAGAATTGTGGTTCTTGTGGTAGATTGAGTGTGGGATTAAAATTGTAATCTGTAAAACGTTCAATCTAGTGGAACCCAGCTGGAATTTGGCTGGAGACTGGACGTAGCCCTGGGATTGGGTGAACCAGTATAAACCTTGGTTGTATGTTTCTAAACCCTTCTCTCCTTTAATTTTGTCACTGCATCTAGTTTTGATTGCTTGCTATGTGTGATTCATGAACTGGTCTGGAATCTTAATCTTACAAATAGATAATCTGTAATTTGCAAAAATCTTTCAAAGATCAATTCACCCCCCCCCCTCTTGATCTCAGCCTACATTTCTAACAACAAGTTGTATCAGAGCTTGATTAGATAAGATATTTCTAAACGATCTGTCAAGATGTCTATGCAGAATTAGGTTTATAGGGAAGGAGCCTCAATAAACAGACCACCATTATTTGAAGGAGAAGACTATCAATTTTGGAAGGTGAGAATGAAAATAATTTTATAAATACTAGATTACGGTGTTTGGGATGTTGTACTCAACGTTCCCTACATTCTAATGAGAACAACGAAGTTTGGAGCTGTTCCAAAGACTTTTGACTAATAGACGCCAGAGGAAAACAATCGTGCCCAATATGATGTAAGAGCTCAAAACGTTATTATTTCTGCCTTAACTCGTAATGAATTTTTCAAGGTCTCACAATGCAAGACGATAAAAGAAATATGGGACACTCTTGAAGTGACACGTGAAGGAACAAATGAAGTAAAGCGAGCACGTAAGAACACACTCATCCAGGAGTATGAATTGTTTCAAATGCAACAAAATGAAAGTATCACGGATTTTTAGACACACTTCATACATATAATAAATTACTTAAAAACATTAGGAAAGAGTTTTGACAATGAGGACTTGAACACAAAGATCTTGAAATTCTTAGACAGAAATTGGCAACCAAAGGTCACTGCTATTACATAATCAAATGATCTCACAGAAATAAATATTGCTACTCTATTTGGAAAGTTGTGAGAGCATGAGATGGAACTACAACGGTTAAAGAACGGTGAAAAAAACAAGCCAAGACGATAGCTCTAAATGCAGTAAAAACTTCACAGGATGAAAGTGAAAATGAAGGTAATTTTTCGGATACCGATATATCTCTTTTTGTTAAAAAGTTTACTCGGTTTATGAAGAATAGGAAAAAGGGACAATAAGGAAAAGAGAAAACCAATAGGTATGAGTGCTATGGATGTGGAAAGCTTGGTCATATCAAACCAGACTGTCCGAAACTTAAGAAAAAGAAGCAAGATGTGAAAGAGAAGAACGATATCTATAAGAGTAAACACAAAACTTATATTACTGGGAGGATAATGATTCTTCCACAACACAAGAGAGTTCTTCCGAAAGCAGTGATGGAGAAGAAGAAACAAATCTTTACTTGATGACAAAGAGTGATGATGAAGCATCATCACAAGAAACCTCATCACAAGTAAGTAGTACAAAATCCTTAAATACATATGATAAGTTGCTTGAAGCCTATCAAGAAATGTTTGAACATCTTGAAAGACTAGATAAGAAACATACTGCACTTAAACAAAAGTTTCATGCATTAAAAAATAATGTTAGTATTCTTAAAGAAGAAAATGAGTGCTTAAAGAAGGATGTTGAGAAATTTAAAACTATGTCTAAAAATAAAGAAGTTACTAAACCTTGCGAAAATTGTAATCATTTGGAAAATGAGGTTTTCAAGTTAAAGAAAATACTGAGCAATTTTTCCAAATCTTCTACTAATCTTAACTCTATGTTAGGTTATCAAAGAGTGGATTCTAGCAAAGCTGGACTTGGTTACAAACTCAAGGAAAGTCTAGAATCTCATAAAACTATTTTTGTGAAAGAGTCAAGGAAAACAGATGAAAAGCTAGTTTTAAGAACTTTAAGAAACTCATTTAGACCTCTTAGAAGAAAACCAACATGTTTTTATTGCATGAAATTAGGTCATACATCAAATAGATGTTACATAAAATATATTGACATATCTAATGACAAATATGAATGGGTGCCTAAAGGAATAAAACATTTATACATGTCAAGATGATAGTTTGAGCATCTAATAGATTATGAATTTTCGGAAAAAAATTTCTTGCTGTCATAATCGATTATGACATCACCCATAATCAATTATGATGGGTCAAATATGATACTAATTAATGAATTTTCTTGTTGTGATAATCAATTATTTTATTTTTGTATGTGCTGTGATAATCAATTATGTTGTCTTCCAGAGTGTAATTCCTTACTATCATAATCGATTATATTGATTCTGAAGGTGCTGTGATAATCGATTATGACAGAAAACTTTTGAAAGTTTGATTTTTTTTTAATTACATCATGATTCTATTCTTTTATCCTTAGTCTTTTGGCAGAGACTTGTAATTTTACTAACTTTTTAAAGACCCAAAGATGATGAAAGGGTACCTAGATTTGTATGTTGATATTGCAGGTGATTATCAAGGATAAGAAATCAATGCAGGTTATTGGAGCTAAATGGGTGTACAAGAACAAGCTAGATGAGCAGGGAAATATTACAAAGAATAAGGCAAGATTAGTTGCAAAAGGATATAGTCAAGAAGAAGGAATTGATTATGATGAGACATATGCACCAATAGCAAGATTGGAAGCTATCCAGATTCTACTAGCCTATGCATTTGTCATGAAATTCAAATTATATCAAATGAATGTAAAGGATGCGTTCTTAAATGGATACATCAAAGAGGAGGTGTATGTGTGTCAACCTCTTGGCTTTGAAGATTATCAACATCCAGATCATGTTTATAAATTGAAGAAAGCTCTGTACGGACTCAAACAAGTACTTAGGTCATGGTATGAACGTCTAAGCAATTTTTTGGACTACAAATCAAATAGAAGATCGACGACATCTTCATTTCACAATCAAAGTACTGCACTGCATTAATCAAGAAATTTGAATTAGAACATTCAAAGGAAGCAGCTACTCCAATGGCAACATCTTGCTATCTAGATCAAGACGAAAAAGGTAAGGCGGTTGAAAAATCCAAATATAGAGGTATGATCGGTTCCCTACTTTATCTTATAACAAGTAGACCTGATATTATGCATAGTGTGTGTGTGTGTGTGTGTGTTAGTGTGTGTGTGTGTGTCTATGCTAGATTTCAGGCTAATCCTAAGAAATCACATTTAGTTGTTGTTAAGAGAATTTTTAAATACTTAAAAAGGAACTAGATCATATGGTCTTTGGTATCCCTTAGGAGCTTCACCTAGCATTATAGGATATTCAAATTCAGATTATGGAGGATGTAAACTGGACAGGAAAAGTAGAAGTGGGACATGTCATCTACTTGTTTGTTCACTTGTTTCTTGACATTATAAGAAACAGACTTGTGTTGCTTTATCCACAACTGAAGCTTGAAAGTGATGAAGATCTTATTAAACCATGTGATCTTGTCAAAGAATGAAGATCTTAATGATTTGAAGAAGTCAAAGTCTACTTGGGTTAAAGGGTAAAGTGATTAGTGAGTCAATATCAATATTAATAGGTATAATGATTCCTATCTCTCTGCTACATGAGGATTATTCATTTTGGAAGAATTTAAAAATACCTCTAAAAAGTTTTTTTATCTGTTAAAAACCGAATTAATCGATTAATATATTCTTAAGAAATAGTTTTAACTAATACTCTTTAAGGTTAATCGATTAAAACAAGCTAGAAACATTTCTGTCAGTACTTTAACTAATATAACTTTGAATTAATCGATTAAAATCACTTGAAATATTTTGATAAGTGTTTTGTCAGTATTTTAACTGATGTAACTTCGAATTAATCAATTAAAATCACTTGAAATGTTTTGAAAAGTATTCTGTTAGTATTTTAACTGATATAACTTCGAATTAATCGATTAAAATCACTTGAGATGTTTTGAAAAATGTTCTGTCAGAATTTTAATCGATGTAATATCGAATTAATCGATTAAAACAACTTAAGGGAATTTTTGTCAAATGTTTTAATCGATTAAAACTTGCTTTTATCAATTAAAATCACTTATGAAGTTTTGAGAAAATGTTTGACAGAATTATAATCGATTAAAACACAAATTAATCGATTAAAACAACTTAGAGAATTTTTGTCTAACTATTTTAATCAATTAAAATGTCATCGCATCAAATAAAATAAATCTGGAAAATGATTAAGCACATTTTAACTTATTAAAATAAGAATTAATCAATTAATCAAGATTTAATAGTCGATTAAAACAAAGTTTTAACCGATTAATTAAACCAGTAGTTGAAAAATAACTCTATATAAACAGGATTGCTTCAGCGTTTTAAAATATATCTTTGAGTAATCAATCAATCAATCATTAGAGAAGTTTTTCAAGAAAGAAGCACGTCATTTTTGTGAAGTTTTCAAAGTTCTTTCTTGAGGCATTTTTTGCATTCTTACATGTGAAGAAACTCATTCTACAATAGCTGCATAATCCTGGTTTGATTATTCTAGTTTCTTCTCTTTGTTTCTTTTCAATTCTTTACTGTATTGTGGGTGTCTAGAAGTGTTGGACAGTGGTTATGTAGCTGAAATTTAGCTGCAGGTTGGTTCAAGAACTGAAACTTGATTCTTGGTGAAGGTTGTGGTGCAAGAATTAGAATTTGGTTCTTGGTGTGAATTGGGTGTTTTGTGATTCAGGTTTGTAATAAGAAACATAATCAATCTTAGTGGAACTCAACTGGAATTTGGTTGAGAAGTGGATGTAGCCCTGTGGTTTGGGTGCATCAATACAAATCTTGTGTGTCTTTCTCTAAACCTTTACTCTCTTTTATTCTGCTTGTATCTTACATAAAATTGTCTGTTTTTCTTGATTCAAAACTTGATCAGAATTCATAATCTTTGAAATAGATAATCTATATTTTTAAAAGTGTGAAAATCTTTCAAAGATCAATTCACCCCCCCCTCTCTTGATCTTAGCCTACATTTCTAACAAAGCTGAGTATATAACTGCAGGTAGTTGTTGTACCCAAGTTATGTGGATGAAGCAACCGTTAGAAGATTACAACATTTTCCTAGATCATATTCCTTTAAAATGTGATAATACTAGTGCAATAAATCTTACTAGGAACCCTATTATGCATTCTAGGACTAAGCATATAGAGATCAGACATAATTTTATTAGAGATCATATTCAAAAAGGAGATTGCATAATAGAATACATAGATATCACCCATCAGTTAGCTGATATCTTTACCAAACCATTACCTAAAGATAGGTTTTATGAGCTAATACATAACATTCATACATTGTTCTTAGCAATTAAAGTTTTAGTCCAATATAATTTAAAAATTTTCTTCCCTCTAGTCATGACAAAGTTACCTTTAGTGAGTTTTTATTTACCAGAATAAAAGCGATTATCATAACCACAATTATCAAGCAAATGTATAGAGATCATATTAAAACATACATCTAAAGCATGTTTGACTACTCTAAGTAACATGTTTGCAAGTAAACATCATCAATACCAAAAACCTTTAATACATTATCATTACCATCTTCAACACTCCAAAATGACCAAAATGTAAGATGCGGAGAACTTCTTTTAAGGTGTAACATGCAGTGTAACACCATTATCAATTATCAACATGTTCTCATCAAATACAAGATTGACAGACTCATAGTCACAAAGAAGAACAAGATCATTATCTATAGTAGTAACACGATCATCATCATTATCAGTCTCTTTTTACTTGTGCTTCTTGCCTTTGTTCTCCTTTTTCCACTTAAAACAATATCTTTGGATGTGTCCAGGTTTATTACAATAATGACACTTTATATTCTTGTATTTTGTCCTAAACTTGCCTCTACTCTTGTCTTTACCACACCCTTCGCTTCCTCTTTCTAACTTTAACCTCTATTTTTGGTGACAAGCATTTTAGACTGAAATGCAAAACCATGTGTATTTCTTCTCATCTCTTTATTAAAAGCACTATTCTTTACCATTTAGAAAGAAGTAATACTGATAAGGGTTGAGTTTGTAATTGAAACCCAAAATATCTCTCAAGACTCTGGTAGAGTATTTAGTAGCCATAATCTCAAAACTTCATCACCAAAATTGATACTCATTCCTGACAGTTGATTTATTGAAACTCATTTAAGTGATCTAAAATGGAAGAATCCTTCTTGTGCCTCAAATTCATCAAGTAATTCAATAAATATAATTTATTATTTTCTGACTTAGAAGCATATAAGGATTTCATCTTCTCCCACAAAGTTTTAACATGTATCTCATTAACAATGTGATTATAAGCATTATCTTGTACATTTTCGAATAAAATCACATACTTTTTAGTATTTAAAGTCTCATTCTTCTTCAGACATAGAATTTCACTTTTGTATAACAAAGACTAGAATTTGTACACAAACAACAAATCTTTCATCTTACCCTTCTACAAATGATGATTTGTACCATTTAAATCAATTATCTTTATATTTCCTTTCATCATTCAAATAAGTAAATAAAGCTCCAAATCAAGAGCTTTGATAGGGAAAACAACACACAACAACCAAAAATATCAAAGTATGTAACGAAAATAATTTTTTTAAACTTGCAAGAATTTGTGAGGAATAACAACAATAAAAATGATAAGAAGAATCATAAAATAAAACACCAATATTTTTAACTTGGAAAAACCCTCTCAATATAAGAAGTAACAACTTATAGACACAAGTCAGTCAAACAAACTTTACTAAAATCAAAATATGAATACAAGATAGTTAAATCAAATGCACAAACAAATACTTATAAACAACCAATAAATCAAAATAATAATGTTTTCAACGGTGAACAAAGTAGAAATCATAATTTTAATGAGGTGGTTTACTAAATAAACCAAACAATTTATCTTCTTGATCTAGAAGACCCCTTTACATTTAAGTAAGATAAAATAATTTGACTATTTTAAACTTTTTAGACACCTAGTAGAAAATCCACCACAACATCAATCAACTTTTGTTATTTTATTGTTTGTGGATCAAGTTGTCGCAAATAATTATTTCTTAAGGAATTGAATGACAAGTGTTAAAAATATGATTCCGTATTAATTATTAAAATTTATTATAATATTTTTGAAATTTTTATTATTATAATTAGGTGGTTAAAAGTTTTTATGGGTAGTTTTAATTTTAATTTTAATTTATTTTTAGATTAATAGTTGATATTATTATTAATTTTCGATTCTATTTGTTCAATAGTTAAATGTTATTATCATAAATAAAATATGTTATAAGTTTTCTCTAAAAATATTCTTAAAATCTAACATCTTGTTGAATTGTAATCACTTATGTTCTTCAATTCATTGCAGGTACCATCCATATTTTTAATAAGGTTTGCTGGGTAAAATGTGCTTCAAAGTTGGGCACATCATGACTCTGAAGTTGCTACCACATACCGTAACGCATCTTTTGGAACAAAATACTTTATTTGATCGGTGTAACGATGACGAATATTGATGGAAATTTTTAGGATTTTGGGTATCTATTTTTGTTATATTATGTGGGTATATTTTTTATTTATATACTCTATGTATATATAGAGTAAAAATATTATAAAATATTAAACATTAATAATATTTTAATCATAATTGTCAAAATCAAAATAATAACTTAATATCTTTTTATCTTATCTCTTAAAAGATAATAAAATTTTTTAATACCTAATTTAAATAAAAAATAATAAAGTAATATTTTCAACATTCATCCTTACTTTAATATCTATTAATTTGAATTTGATATTCTTCCTTTTATTTTGCTTAAAATTTTTCCTCCTTTTTTTATTTATATTTATTGTCATCTTCTTTTTTGTATGAGATCATATTTTCATTTAACCTCATTTTCTTCATCAAAGTATTTTTTTTTATCAACTTCATCTTCTTTGTTTCTTTCAAACTCCATGGTAGTACCGTTGACTCTTTGATGAAACGGTTTTTTCATCTACATATTTATTTTCCTCCTTAATATCAAGTTCCTTCAAGAAATATTCTTCATGCTTTTTCTTTGACTTTTCGTTTGTAATCAACTCTTCTTTCATCAAATCTAAAGTGAAATTTTTTCCTTTCATGTGAACTTTGAATATTTCCAAGTTATTTGTATCTTTAATCACACAAAGTTTATGTTCAAAAGATACCTTATAACTTTTTTCCAATAATTGAGCAACACTTAACAAATTATGATTAATATCGGGAACATATAAAACATCAAAAATTAATTTGATACACGAATGACTTTTAACTGTAATTGTTCTCATATCTTTCACATTTATTTGTTCTCCATTACCAATTATCACTTTAAAAATATGTGATTCGTTGAGTTCTTTGAAAAATTCTCGATCATGAGTCATGTGGTTTGTACAACCACTGTCTATAAGTCAACCTGTGGATTTGTTGATTGTAGAGTATGTTGATGCAAGGAGAAGTTCCCCTTCTACTCCATCCTCTATAACCTTGACGGCTTCTTCTGGTTGTGATTTGCATATTTTTTCTATATGTTTCAATTGACCACATTTGTGACATTTCACATCAGGCCTCCACCAACACTTATTGGGTGTGTGATTATTTTTCTTTCAAGAAGGACTGACAGAAAAGACTCGTGATTTTGTACCTTTTTTGTTCTTGGCTTGGAGAGAACATTCATCATGATATAGTAAAGAACCTTCACCAGCAGCATGATCTCTTCTCATCAATCTTCGTTGCTCTTGCGCTTGTAAAGCATATAACACTTCTGCCAAAGTAATATTAGACAAATCATTTGTATTTTCCAATGAAGTAATAGATGTTTCATATCTCTCTAGTACAGTTACCAGAATTTTCTCAACTATTCTGGAATTAGAAAATTCCTTGCCTAACAATATTATTTTGTTAGTAATACCCAACAATTTGTTTGAGTATTCATTAATTGAATACTTCAAATTGATACGAGTCAAATTGATATCGTTGAACTTTACTCCCCTCGAAAGTCCAAGTTTGTTTGTGCAACCCACTTGTAGAACATTATAAATAAAAATTTTGAGCCAAGCAAATTAACTTATGTGAGAATCCAATTTAGCTTAATTAAGCCAACAAGAATTAAGAATTAAATACAAATCAATGTTATACTATATCACTCAAAATAGGAAAGAAGGATATTATTTTCTCTAAATCAGTCTCATAAATGTATGTTCACAATAATCCAATTTTGCAATTTTTTATTTGAAAAATATTTAATTTTATTGCAATTAATTTTAGATTTAATTTTTCTTGTTCAATCCCTTATAAATAGATGTCTTATGATAACACAATCATAATCATCTTTTCCGGGATGAGGACTGCTGTTTTGTTTCATCCCCATTTTCTTTTCCTACTCTCAGTCTTTAGGTAGGTTAATTCATCTACTCCTAGTGCAATTCCGATTTGTTCTCTTTTATTTAATTTGCAATTTCTATTGAATTTTCCAATTTATATAATTCTCTTTAGTTCATTCATTTAGTGTTTATTGTAATTTCTATTATTTAATTGTTTATAATTTTTATTTTAGTATCTGCTTAATTTTTATCTTTAACTCATAATTTTTTCAATTCCAATTATCAATTTAGTTGTAGAGTTATCGCTTTTAGAAATTTTAATTTTAATTACTACATTATTTTATTTTAAAACAATTTTTAATTCTAGCACTTTTAATTAAAAATACTTTATTTTAATTTTATAAATTTCAGTTATTTAAATAATGCGTCAATTTAATTTTAACTACTGCACTATTTTGTTTTAAAGCAATTTTTTATTCTTGCACTTTATTTTAATTTTATAAATTTCAGTTTTATTTTATTTTAGTACTGCTTAATTTTTATTTTTAATTCATATTTTTTCAATTCTAATTATCAATTTAGTTTTAGAGTTATTGCTTTTAGAAATTTTAATTTTAATTACTACACTTGTTTTATTTTAAAGCAATTTTTAATTCTTGCACTTTTAATTAAAAATATTTTATTTTAATTTTATAAATTTCAGTTATTTAAATACTACATCAATTTAATTTTAATTACTGCACTATTTTGTTTTAAAGCAATTTTTTATTCTTGCACTTTATTTTAATTTTATAAATTTCAGTTATTTAAATTTTGCTTCAGTTTAATTTTAATTATCGTTAATTTTTTTAGCAATTCAATTTTAATTTTTATTATTCTGCATCAATTTATTTTTACTCTTGCATTCATCTCCTATTTACTATGTTTAGAGAAAATGATATGTGGTAATGAGTATGTTCCTATAATTGTGTCATTGTGAGATTTGATATAAATTAGCTATATTATTAGTTTAACAACTTATTTATTATTTTTTTATCACTATTTTGTGCTACTAAAATTTTGTTATCAAATGACGCCGTTGTCGGAGGCATAATTGTGTTGTGTAACATTGTCTAGTATCATTTTTTTTCTAACTTTACTTAAAACAATAATATATATATATATATATATATATATATATATATATATATATATATATATATATTATTTGTGTACTCCCTAATCCTGGAAATTCTAGATAAGCATCCTTGTAAAAAAATTCTTAAAAATCATTCTAATAGGAAACTCTAGATGTAGTTTGGTATTGTGAGAGTGCATGTCTAGGAGGGTTCTGGCTAAAAAAGACTTACTACTTAAGCGTGTTTGTGACCCACCTCTCTTTCTTGGGAACCTACCTGGTGTACTTGTTCACGGTCTACCATTGTCGTTTTAGTAAACAAGTGATATTGAGGTCATGAACTTTGAAAGAATGTTAGAAGAGTTGACATCTTTGGTAAGACAATTAGTCATGAACCAACACACATTTCAATATTTATGTGGGATATGCACCTCCGTAGATCATCCCACTTATGTATATCCTCAACTTTAGGAGACACCAAGCCTAACTAGGAAAACAGTGAGCGATATATTCCCTGAACAACAATATTACAAGTAGTTAAATTCATACAATTCACAACAAGAGTATAACCTGTACTTAGCAACATAATTTTGGCCAGAGAGACCATCCAAACTTAAAATATGGTCCTGTCTTCAACCAACTACCAAAGATTCTTTTCCAGCCAAACAACCAAGGCCTCTACCAACAATAGGAGTATCATTGAAGAAGGAAAGGAACACATGATGTGTAAACTCCAGAAATCAATATATGGAATTAAACAAGTTTCTCGACAATGGGGTCTTAAGTTCAATGATATTATTCTACCCTTTAGATTTAAGGAAAATATTGTTTATCAATGTATATATCTAAAGGTTAGTGAGAGTAAGTTTGTATTTTTTATTATTTATGTTGATGATATCTTGTTTGCGACTAATGATCTTAGTTTATTAAGTGAGACTAAGAATTTTCTCTTTAACAACTTTGAAATAAAAGATATGGGTGAGACATATTATGTGATAAGAATAGAAATATTTTGTGAAAGATCACAAGGACACATGCTTACTTATAGGAAATTTGATCACCTTGAGGTGATTGGATATACAGATTTAGACTTTGTCGATTGTATGGATACAAGAAAAATTATATTTGATTATGTCTATCTTTTAGTCGGAGGAGCAATTTCATGGAAAAGTGTGAAGCATTTGGTCATTGCTGCATTCACGATGGAAGTTGAATTTGTGGCATGCTTTGAGACCACAATTGAGGCTAATTGGTTGCAGAATTTTATTTCAGAACTTGAAGTAGTTAAATACATTGCCAAGCCACTGAATTCTAAAGATGTTAAACATATGGAATTGAAATACTTTGTCGTTAAAGAAGAAGTTCAGAAACATAGAGTGTCAAAAGAACATATTAGTATTAATCTTACGGTTGCTGACCCTTTAACAAAAGGGTTACCGTTTAAATTGTTTGTTGTCCATGTAAAGAATATGGACATTATGAATGTTAAATGTTAATGTTATTTTTAATGCTTATGTGATACTTTGAGCTCTTTAATGTATACGTTTCTGAAATTTGTTTATGTATATGCATGCAAGTTATGATGGAGAAAAAAAATTATGTTATTGTTATTAAAAATGACATTATGTTTGAACCAATTATGAATTTCTCATTATAAAGTCGTCTTAAGGAGAAAAGCATAATATAGTAGTACATGGAAGGGAGCATATCGATTGAATGACATCTAATTGTCATGACTTTTTTTTGTGTATCTTTAATTATGAATAAAGATGAAACCAATTTATGTAAGATCTTTTAATGCGCAATATAATTTATATATTAAATCAGAAAATGTTATGATATTACATGAGTCAAGTGGTAAAAGTTAGAATTAATAAATAAATTAATTTAATTATGTGATTCATGTTCTGTTATGGGAAGTTTCAAAATTAAAGGTAACAAACTTGATTAGTATGCAAAGTTATCCAACTAAGTGGGTAATATGAGAAGTTATCCAACTTAGTAGATAATATGGGGAGTTATCTTCTAAAATTGGTAACCAACTTGATGAATGTTGACTATGTTATGTCTGTGGCATAAGATTTTCTTGTTAATCATCAGAAGTATGAAAGAAGAAAGAAAGATAAAAAGATAGATTGAGAAAAGAAGATTGAAAAATAGAAAGACGAAAGAACATATTTTCATTGGATCTTTTATATATCAAGGTTAGTATCTCGGAGCGGAGCTTTTTGGGAGATGAAGGGGTCATGATCCCTCAAAGTTTTGTAACTTACATTAACGTTTATGATTTTGGTCCTCCTAAACTTAATAATTATTTTCAAAGCTTTAACATTTATGATCTTGGCATCCAAAAACTTAATGATTATTAAATATACATGTTTGTATATTTACAAAATTGACCTCTCACCCTTTTATATTCTTTTTTTTCATATTCATTTATTATTTATTGATAATATATTATTTGTCCCCCTCAAGATGTCGATATTTGTTATAGGTATTTCCCTATTTATGATTTATGTGAATGTGTGATAATCATAAATTTTAAGAACTTGTAAAATAATTTTTTAAAATTGAATTAATAACGCATAAAATTTATAAGTATGGCCAACGACAATGTCAAGAGGGATAACACAATTATTTCGGATTTCGGGTTAGAAATTAAGTCTTCATCCCCGTCTTTTGGATTTCAAGTTTTTCCACCCTTATCTGATCCGAATCTACATTATTTCTAAAAAAATAATTATATTTATTAAATTAATTTTAATAATTTTTATGTATTTTTTATACATAAATAAATATTTATAATTTTATAATTTATAATTATTATTAATTAAATGTATATTTTAATTTATTATATTTATATTAAAATATGTATGTAATAGAGACATTTAATTATTTTTTCTTTATACGGATATAGAATACTTATAACATTATTATTATTATTATTATTATTATTATTATTATTATTATTATTATTATTATTATTATTATTATTATTATTATTATTATTATTAATATAATATCGTATTCAAACATTTGATTATATATATAAGTTAATTATTTTTAAATATATAGTTTATAAAAAAATATTTAATAAGTTAATTCTTATTTAATTAGTTTAAAATAATAAAAGCTTTAATTATTAATTCTTTTTAATATTTTAAAATATAATTATTTTATTAAGATAAAATTGATGGATGGCAAATAAGATCCAAAAATATAACATAATAAAATTTAATAAAGATAAATTATAAATAAAATAATATTAGTTATCACTGGTATTTATGTAAAATATTTAGAAAAAGATAAAAAAAAGTAACTTTATATTCATTAAATTGGTTAAAAAGATCAAAGAGATTAATTAAATATGAATAAGTGAAAAGTAAGAAAAAAATAATATAATAAACTAATTAATATAAAATATTAAAAAAAACAAAAGAATGAAAAATAGGTATAAGATAGTGAAATATAAAAAAACATAACCTCATATATAATGGAGAAAAAAATGAAAATACTTTTAAAATATTAATATTTTAAAATTTAAATATAAATATAAAGTCGAGACAGGACAGTGTCTGGTAAGGACTGTAATACTCATCTCTCGCCTTTATTTCTGACTTTTTAAATTGAGGAAACTCAAACTTGATTTCGTCAACTCAATTTTTTCTCGTCAAACTCGGAAAAGAAATTGAAGAGTCCTACATATTTAATTGTCATTTATATTTACGATTAACTATCGGAAAGTGTGAGAAAAGAAAAATAAATTAAAAAAATAAAATTAAAAAAATAAAAAGATTAAAAAACATATTTTTATTATATATTTCCTAGATCGAAGTTAGTATTTTTCTATTTATAAGTTATGTGAATGCGTGAAAATTATAAAATTATCATGCGAATGGTGATATTTTGACAACCAAAAATTATATAACTCTTCAAACAATTCACTTTTATTAATATAATAATCTATAAAATGATTTAATAAAAATAAAATACAACTATTATTATAATATTAAAAGATAGTTTATGAAGTTGGGTTATCAAAATATAATTTTCCCACCTGCACCGCATTTCCTTCCACGTGTAGATCGTAAAACATGCAACCACATGTGCTGTCGTAAAGTTACATGCACGTTCTATAAATTCACTGCTGGCTAGCTTTGTACCTCATTGATAAGGCTCGTTCCTTGCCTTCATTTAATTGGGACATGTTGCAGTTTTCTTGTTTTTGTTTCAAATAATACATCAAATTTGAAAAACAGAGAAATTCAGAATAACAATAATTTTTAATAATGCTTATAATTTTGGAAAAAAGAGCTCTGTACCTATTTATTATCCTTTTAGTTCATTAAACGACATTTCCTCATGCAAGAGACGACACTTAATTTTGTATACCATGCACAGCTACACTGCATTTCTTTTTTCGACGTGTAATCATAAAACATATAGCTGCATGCGCTGTCGTACGTTACCTGCACGTTGCACAAATGAACTCCTAGCTAGCTTTGTACCCCATTGATAAGGGTCATTCCTTGCCTTCATTTGATTGGGATATGTTACGGTTTTCTTGTTTTGCTCTCCATGCATGCATCCATGCATGATGCATGGCACAGGCGAAAAACAAAAACTCAAAACTGCTGCCATAAGTTGCAGAAGTTAACAGCTTTTGTATCGATCCCATCCATAAGGGTCACCGCTTGCCTTCCCAAATGCTTCATTTAATTGGTATATGTTGCGGTTTTCTTGTTTTACTCGATGATGGTATTCATTTAAATCAAATATTCGTGATTGGTGCTCCTAGCATACCTACGGAAACATAGCTTTAAACACACATCATACCTGTCCACTTGCTTCACTATGCACGTTTAAATTTCCTAACTCTATATAAATAGATAAGGGATACTTGGATATTCTTTTTTCATATATACAATTATTTTATAATAATATAATAATTTTACTGTTTTAGGGAACTTTTCAAGAAATTATATATAAAGATTGATTTGTGAAAATATCATTATCCAATATAAATATAGGTTGTATTGTCATCCTAAGCTAAGGAAATAAAACTCAACATAGTATACACCATAATCATGGGTTTGAAACAGCAAGCACTATCCCTGGTTATCTTGTCCCTCTTGACATTCTCCTTGGCAAAAAAATCTCCACAGGACCTTGACTGCCACATGTGACACTGGAAACTACAACATTGTCCTTCTATCCTTCTTGAACAAGTTTGGTTGTCGCAGAACCCCATCAGGTCACACACATTCCACAACCTAACATTGTACTGAACTCAAATATTTCTACACCCAACATGTATGCCTATAGGAGAATTTTTCTTTTATTTTATTTACTTGAGTATCAGAATTTTTTTTTACAACATCTACAGTGGATAGAAAAGAAATGAGACAGGGTTATTTAATTCAAAAATAAACAACAAAAATTAGAAGTATATAAAGTTTTTTTTTAAATGAACAAATTGATTGAATTAATAAATATTATACTAATAGTAATTTATGAACTTCTTGTTATATCTAAGGTTAGTCGTAAAATTTAAATATCAATTAAAATAATGGAATAAATCTACAATTTATCAATAACAAATCAACCGTTTATATTATTTTTAACATGATAAAATATTTTTACTATAATTTTTTTATTAAATAGTTGCTTTCTGAACATGTGTATTGTGGTATACATTCTTCCTTGAAATTAGTATGACTAAAATTCTTAATTTAGTTTTCATAATAATGACTTTAGTGACTAGAAATTGGTTCCTAAACTAGTAGACGATGATTAAACCAGTAGGTGATGATTAGTTGACACTCGTATATTTAATAGACGACTATATATATATATATATATATATATATATATATATATATATATATATATATATATAGTTGTATAATGATAATATTTTATAAAATCGGTTCTCAAATATATATTTTCCAACCTATTAATATATATTATAATCGATGAACTGGAAATATAGATTGTATAAGTTTAGTTCCAGTATAATTGATAGACACTGTTACCTACATGATAATTAAAGTACGGCTAAGCTCTAATGAAATAATTAACTATAATTTATAACAAGGGATTTTTTAGACAATCTTAAAATGTTATATTTTTTATTAAAGGAAAGAAAGAAATAAAATAAATAAATAATAATATAAAAATTTGAAAATGGGTTGTTGAAGTAATGTTCTAATCGTTTTCGATCTCAAAATATTACCACTCTTACAATAAATCACGCTTTGCATCAATCCTCAGCTAATTCACTCACTATAAATAGGGGAAGGTTTTGCATGGACTCTGCACTAAGAACCCACCATCATAGCACCTCTCACTCATAGCAATTCAGCACCATGGCTACCTCAAACAAAAATCATGCCTCACCCAACAAACCCTCTTTCCTAATTCCTCTTCTTGCCTTTGTGACAATGTTGTTCATGTTCCCCAACAAGGTGAAGTCAGCCCAGTCAGTGTCTTTCACCTTTACCAAGTTTGATTCTGACCAAAAGGATCTTATCTTCCAAGGTCATGCCACTTCTAGCAACAATGTCATTCAACTCACCAAGTTAGACAGTAATGGAAACCCTATGACTAGCAGTGTGGGAAGAGTGTTATACTCTGCACCATTGCGCCTTTGGGAAAGCTCTACAGTAGTGTCAACCTTTGAGACCACTTTCACCTTTCAAATCTCAACACCTTACACTAGTCCTCCTGGTGATGGGCTCGCCTTCTTCCTTGCACCATATGACACTGTCATCCCTCCAAATTCTGCTGGCAATCTTCTTGGACTCTTTCCTAACTTAAATGCTTTAAGAAACTCCACCACCAGTAAAGAAACCACTATTGATGTCAATGCTGCATCTAACAACGTTGTTGCCGTTGAATTTGACACCTACCCTAACGACAATATTGGTGATCCAAGATACAAACACATTGGAATCGATGTCAACTCTATCAGGTCCAAGGCAACTGTTGCGTGGGACTGGCAAAATGGGAAAACAGCCACTGCACACATCAGCTATAACTCTGCCTCTAAAAGACTATCTGTTACTACTTTTTATCCTGGGGGTAAAGCTGTGAGTCTTTCCCATGACGTTGAGCTCACTCAAGTGCTTCCTCAATGGATTAGAGTAGGGTTCTCTGCTTCAACAGGATTAGAGAAAGAAAGAAATACCCTTCTGTCATGGTCTTTCTCTTCAAGCTTGAAGAACAATGCGCTGGAGGAGGAGAAAGAAGACATGAATATTGCAAGCGTTGTGTGATCATGTACGTGGATCAATGGCTTTTTCATGTTGCTGTGTATGGTGTGTCAATAAGGACAAGTACGAAGCACAGTACTTGCATGTACGTGTCTGTTTTTCTTTCATAGGGTTGACATCCCTACTTCCAATCATCAACCCTAAATAATAATATAATAATGAATAATATTTTTATATGAATATATCCGATTGTTAAATGGATATTTTTACAAAACATGAATGTGAAAACATTCATGAACTCATATCTTCTTTATTTCACTCGTTCATTATCAAAGAGACATTTTACACTCAATAAGTTCCTGATCTATAGTATTAATGGTATCGATTTTCTCAAGAAATGGAAAGAAATATTTTTTTAAATAACATATTACAATTATTATGTATATATATTAAATTTGTGTATTCACTCTTGGACTAAAAATTTAGTAAGCTTTTCTCTTATCTAATAAAAAAAGGTGACTAAAAAAATTGTTCTCTAACCTTAGATTTTTATATTTGTATAACATTTATAAATACCACTGTTTGACATTTAATCCATCACAATTCGAATTTGAATATTCAATTTTTGTTTTTATATATCATTATTATTGTTATATATATATATATATATATATATATATATATATATTATCTAGAACAAAAATATAACAAGCATAGAGATTATGTTTTTAATTCAAATAATTTACTTATTAATTTTAAAATTCTCATTTCTTTAATTTAATCTTATGTAATAAATAAGTTTCTCATTATTAACCACAAATATATATTTTATATGTGAATTATAATTCAATTGGACGATATTTTAATATAATTATTATTTAATGATATTTTATTCAATTTAAAAAAAACTTACGTCATTTTGAAAATATAAATATTCTACTAAGAGAATAGAATTATTTATGACTTAGATTTAATTGTGCAAAAATACTACTAACATAACTAATTTTTTACTATATTATCACATTTTTTAAAGGGTTAACAAAGTCACATGAGACATTAACCATAGTTCATTCATGAGTTATCTCATCCCCATCAGCACCAGATATATTTAAGAGCCATTAATAACATAAAGTAATAATGTATGGATAGAATTATTAACCAATTATGTATTGTATTAACCATGTCTTCAAATATAGTTGGTTATTGGATACATACTATAAGAAAAACACTAAATAGTGACTAAAAATTCGGTTACTAAGTGACCAAAATCGGTCACTAACTAAAATAATGACCAACTAAAAACGGTCACTATTTCCTTGGTGACTATTTAGTGACCGATTTAGTGATCGAATCAGATGACCGAATATATATGACCAAATCAGCCACTATATCGGTTACTAATTTTATTTTAATTTTTTTATATTATTTGTAAAATAACGATAAACCCGATTAAGGAATATAAAATACATTATATATATATATATATATATATGGTATTAAATATATGAAAATTTCACTACGTAAGATAACTATCAAAATAATACCACAAATTTTATTCTAAATAAATTCGTCATTCATTAATTAAATACTTTCTTACATATTGAAAATTTAATCTAAAAGTAAGTAGAATAAACTACAATAAGAGTCATAATTCTGAATATGTCAAAAACTAACAAAAAAAATACAATATATAAAATAGAATCAGTTCACAATTCAGGAGGTTGAACATCCATCTTCTGTAATTCATCAGGCGGAGAGCCTCCTGCAATAGATCCTGATTGGGAGGCTTCTTCCCATGCACGACTAAACTTTGCCTATAAACATTAAAATAGAATAGTAGTGAATTGGATAAAAACATAAAAAAGGATACAATTGTTTAAGAATCATAGCTACTATAAAAACATGAAGATATTCAATCATGATGAGCCAATGAAACTAAAACATGAAGAATCATAGCTACTATAAAAATAAATGTTTGAGAAAAAGTAAATCAGAACTGTAGAAGTTATTGGTCAACCTGCTGCAAAAGGTTTGGTGATGATATCACTATGCTAACCAGTTTTGGGGTAAATAGAGTTAGCAGCCAGTGGTTAATGCATTTCCACAAATACTGGTATCAGTTTCATATTGACTAAAATTAAATTGGGAAAACAGAATGACCATCATACATCATGTCCAATGATACTAACTATGGGGGAGGGGAATGGTAATAGAAATTCCTTATTTTATACCTTGCAAGCAGTTACGTTAGCTTTTTTGTCTTCCCAGCTATGGACATTTTAAAGCAAATAGTGTCCTAAGTTCAGCTAAAAATGCTCCAGCTAGCAATTCCTACCCATGTAAAACAAAATTCAGATTCAAAAAAACAGAGTGACAGAAAGCAATTAGTACATAAACAAGCAATCTCTAAAAAAACAAAACACTATATTACAACACTCATAAAAAACATTCTCCTATTAATCGCCATTTCATTGAACCAAAGTGAAACTATAAGTGCAAAGCTTGTAATTTCCCCCATGATTACACTACATTTAGAAACCAAAACATTTACAAGACAAAATAACAAAATAAAGAATGAACAAACAAACTCAAGTATGAATAAGTGCATCTTGCCGCAACTTATGAGAATTTGGCATCATAACAACATAGTCTGAATAGGACCCATAGTCCTTAATAACAGTCCAAAACGGCCCATAAGAAAAAAAATAACCCCCAACTCAATCCAAATCCCAGACAAAAGCAATCAATAGTCGAGAACGATAAACTCAACAACAGGTTTCCCCACAGATGCTAGCAATCAAACAAAAGTAAAACCACAAACAACAGAATGCAAAGAAAATGAACTTTGTACCCAATAATGTCTCTGGTTTCGATTTCCACCTGAGATCCCTGTCAACTCCTCATTCACAGGGAGAGGCATTCGGCCATCCCCTTTTCAGTCAATAGTCGTGCGACAAAGCGAGACTGGGATGATTCACGGTGGCCGGCGTGGGGCGAGTCGTGGCCAGGGCTCCGCGGTGGTGCGCTACTTCGTTGAGGGTGACCGGTGAGTGTTTGGCGCAACTGGGCGTGAATCTGGCTTGCGGTGGCTCACGGTGGTGCTAACGGGTATGGGTCGCGATGGGGGTTGCACCGCGCGGTGCTAGGGTTAAGGGTGGAGACCGTGAGAGTGGAGTTTGCAATGGAGAGGAAGGAAGGGTGGAAAAGGCGAAGGCGCGGTAGGGTGATTTGGGGGTTGCGACTCCGGTGAGGGGAGAAGCGGGTTTGGTTAAGGTGTCATGGTGGTGGCTAGGGAGAGGTGGCGAAACCGCAACAACTCAAGGCGCTAGCCATGTCGCGACCGGTTCGATGGTGTAGGGTTGGTGGCGGTGAGGGGTCAGGCACGGTGGCTCGGTGGTGGTGCGACCATAGTGGCCCCGAGCAGCGGTTCACAGTGACTACAGGTGAAGCATAAAAAATAAAGGGAGGAAGATTTGAGTGCTAGCTGGCACCGGTGAGGGCTATGGTGGTGCTGGGTGTGGGCTACAATGGGGATACATGGGTCATGGGTCCTGAGGTGAGGCGCGGGGATCTATGGGTTATGGGTGTTGAGGTAAGGGTGGATGAAGAGTGAGGTGATGGGTGCGATGGGGGTGGCTTCTGTGAAAGGGAGTAATGATGAGGAAAAGTAACGGAGGCGCCGGTTGGAAATGGAGCTAGGGCTAAGTTAATGTACACGAATTTCATAGTTTCTTATATTTTATTGTCTTCGAGAATCAAAGAAACTTTTCTCCGCACATAACCATGGCTCTCCAATGTTTTCGTCATAGAACAAGCGAATGTATAATTAGTCACATAATTTACCACGAGTAATTAGATACATAATTGACCACCAGATGAACCAAGTATAATAGAAGATAAATGCTTGTTAAAAATTATGTATCAACCTCATGTCAGACATCTGCTATTAATTAAAATTTATTCAAAAACAGTAAAATCATGAGATGGGACTCATTAAACAAGGAGATTGTTCTGTGATTCTCAATAATTTCAAATATACAAAACATTAGCATATTTATAACATTAACCATAATATAATCTTCATCCGTAAATTAATAAGAAACTAGTATACATATTACATTTTAAGTAATTAATACAAAAATTGATAATTCCTGCCTAAGTGTATCCATTTTAACAATTTTTTTTTAAATAAAAACGATAAAACTTAAAATTAATTTCTAACTAAATCTTCACGTATTTATGATTAATACTATATTATATTATTATATTTAATTAAATTTTAAAATAAGTTTATTTAATCTTTATCCTTTTATATAAAAATGATTAATATAAACTTAAAATATTTATCCAACTATTAAATTATCCCAGATATTAATATCAATTTAAAATATCAATTTAGTAATTAAAATAATTTTAATTTTTTTATAAATACATTGAAATACATATTATATATATATATATATAAATAAGAGGCTAAATTAATAATTAATTTAATGATTGAATTAGTGACCGATTCGGTGACTAATTTAATAATCAATTTTAATTTTTTTATTCACATGCTAAATTAAAAAACAAAACAAAATAATTATATTACTAAATTATTTAATAAGTTACTAAACTATTTTTTAAATTTTTATAATATTATTAAAAATGTTATCAATTATTTTAAATTATTAAGTAGATTTATATTTAATATATTATTAAACTAATTTTAAAAAATATTTATATAAATGAAAAATAATCATTAATTCAGAGATTATTTGTTTAGTGACTGAAATTTTAGTCACTAAATCAGTTACTAAATATAAAAAAAGAAATCATTAACTGATTCGAGTTACTATTAGTAATTGAATTTTTCGGTCACTAATTTCGGTCACTATTAATCATTTTTCTAGTAGTAACCGAATTAGTGACCGATTCGGTGACCAAATCAGTGACCGATTTCTGTGACTGAAATATTAGTCACTAAATCAGTCACTAAATATAAAAAGGGAAATCGGTCACTAATTCAGTTAGTATCAGTGACTGAATTTTTCGGTCACTAATTTCAATCACTATTAACCATTTTTCTAGGAGTAGTGAGATTCATTTACCCATCTTTCAAAGGAAAGTTTGTGAGCCATTAATGAGACAATGTATTACATGAGTAAATTTGTCAATGACTTGAAATTTAACTGTGCAAAGGAACTAATTTTGTGTTACATTAACCCTGTTTTAGAAAGGTATTAACTAAGTCAGGTTGGCCATAAAACATTGAACACACTTTGTCCATGTGTTATCCATTCCCCATGTACCAAAGTAGAGTTATGACCTATAAATGAAACAAAATATTACATGAAAAAATAAGATTGAAATTAATAGCAAGTACAGATGAACTCTCTCTTTTAACTCAAAGATGTGATTGATAAAATTTCCTCATAAATTCTTTTAGATCAAAATAATAAAAGTAAAAATAAACAAAATGAAAAAAAAAACTTCAACATAAATTAATTTTATTTTTAAAAAAATATTGAAAATATTATTTTATTATCTTTTATTTAAATTAGATATTAAGTAATTTTTTATTATTTTTTAGAATAAGAGAAAAAAATATTAGATTATTATTATAAGAAATCATCTCGTGATTTACCTCTCGTATTGATTAGGGATATATACAAAATATAAACTATAATTAGGTTGTCATTATAATTGACAAGTTATAATTGAGACTAATCTTTTAAGTCGTTATTATTATAAAATATTCTCAAAATAATAACAATTTATTTTAATAAACTGTTCAGAAAATAATCAAAGAGTATGTGCAGTAAGACCTTTGGTGAAAATATTAGCAATTTGATACCGGGACAGAACATGATGGACACAGATTTCACCACGAGCAACTTTTTCACCTACAAAGTGTAAGTTCATCTCAATATATTTTGTGCATTGATATTGTAAAGGATTACCAATAGATAAATGAAACTCACAACATCACAGTAAAATAATGTAGCTTTTTTAATTGGACAATGAAACTCTAGAAGAAGATTTCAAATCCAACAAGATTCGGAAATAACATTAGCTACTCCTCTATATTCAGTCTCAACACCAGAACAAGATAATGTAGGGTATTGTTTAGATGACCAAGAAATCAAGTTATCACCAAGGAAAACACAATACCTAGATGTAGACGGTCTAGTATCCGAACATCCACCCTAATATGCATTTATGTAAGAGAGAAGGTTTCCAATATTGGATTTGTACAAATGCAAGCAAAAATTAATAATACCTGAATGTAACGTAACATACGCTTGACAGCATGAATGTGTTCTTTCTTGGGATCATGCATATAAAAGACATATTTGTTGCACCGCATAAGAAATGTCAAGTCTTGTAAAAGTGAGATATTGCAATGCTCCAACAAGACGTCTACACTTAGTAGGATCCTCGTATGGAATATCATTACAAGCACTAAGTTTGGACTTTGTGTCAACTGGTGTGAGTTTTGCAATTATTTATCCCTGTTCTTTCAATATTTCTTTTGCATAATTTTCTGTGAGAGAAACATATTGGTTGTATAACGGATAACTGCAATCCCCAAAAAATAATTAAGTTGACCAAGACCCTTCATAACTAATTTTGCACTCAAGAATGGCATAATGAAATTTCTAAAAGAATCAAAGGAAGCCACCAGGGTAATATAATCAACATACAACATAGTATATACAATATCGGACTCCTTATGATATATGATGTATGTCATTTTAGTTTTTATTTCTTGATTTAAGAGAATTTTCTAATTAAGCTAATTATTTTATTCATAAATTATGCATTTAACATGTTTTCATTAAAAGCATAACATAATTTAATTTTTCTTAATTTGGTGCATTTTGCATAGTTTTAACATAATAAATAATATACATGCACACATTGATGAAGTTTATCTTGTAGCCTAGATTTCATCAAACATTTGCAAATTAAGTAATGCAATACTAAGGTTTGGCCTAGGTTGAATCATGAAGAGAATTGTTTGGTTTTGTTTCAAATCTTTCTTTTCAATGTCAAAAGCTAGGAAATTTGGGGATTTTTGCAATTTTAGATGCAGAAAAGTAAATTGAAAACAGTAAACCTATACTAAGAAAAAAAGTAAATGAAAACATTTAAATGAAAGTAATAAATCTAAACTATGAAAGCATTTAAACAAAGCATGTAAATGAAAGCAATAAAGAAAGCTTGTAAATCTAATCTATGAAAACTGTAGATTAAGAACAGTGAAGAAATTGTGTTGATTCTCCAATCATAATCTTGCTTTTATGATTATCGTTGATTTTTATAAAATTGTCTTGCAATCACAAAATCCAATCAATTACAACCCAATTGTATTCACAACTCAATTCCTAAATTAAGAAATCACTTAAATCTGAAAGTTGAATTGTGATGTAAAAGAATCATTCAATCAAATAACCTCAATTGCATTAATTGTAGTGGATTATAATCGGTTAGAGTCACTATCAATCAAATCTAAATTATACAAAACAAGTTTTAATCGGTGAATCAACAACAAAAACGAATTAGAACATGATTAACAATAGAAACACACAATATGAAAACAATAAAGAAATGAATGGAAAAAGATGAAGAAAATGAAAACAGAAAGTTAAAGCAAAGAATTAAGAGAAAGGAAACAAATCTGATCAAGGAAAACTTGAATTGATACATTTCATTCATAATTCATAAAAGAAACTCCATGAACAAGACTTGGAAGCTAAGCATCTCTACTAAAAACTAAGAACTTCATAACTGAACTAGAGAGAATCTATTAAATGTATTATGATTTAAACTTAACTTATATTTCTACAACTTTAAAGGTCTATTTATACAATAACAAAAATATATGAAGCGTTCAAGGCCCATTCGAAGCCTATAATTACAAAATAAAACTCAATATATCATTATGTAAAACTTGAATTTTTACTAATCTGCTTAATGGTTTCAAATTTGCTCAGATGATTCTCAGTTAAATTAGTTACACAAGCTTTTTGGACAAATTTTGCTCAGTGGATCGCTAATCTTCGAAGAATAGCTCTTAGGTCAAATTACACTTAGTGGTTCTACGTCCGTTCAACGAGTAAATTTTGAACTTAATATTTTCTTTAATTTTATTAATCTTTCAAAAGAAAATAAATAATTCGTAAAAATGTACAATTTAAGCAATAATTTATATTAAGATATTTTTATTTTCTTTTTACCAAACTATATTAATTATTAGTAATTAATTAAGAAAATATACTAAATATATATAAATTATATTAATAAAATCATTGATAAAATGCGTTCATTAAATAATTTCACACTTAAACTTTTGTTAACTTTCAAGCAAAATAAATAATTAAATAAAGAAGAATGAAGATGAAATATATTTTATCAATAAATCAAGTTAAAGTCAATAACTCAATTATAAAGACTTGACAATCATAATGTTAAAAAACAAGTACTTTATGAATTTATTCCATATTTATAACAAGTGATCAAGTGGTTATCATAAAATAATTAAGATTAAAAATTCTCACATGGATAAATTTAATTACACTTAATCACTTAAAATGTTTAAGGTAAATTCTTCTCTCAATTCACATTGCAAATAATAAGATTAACAATAGGTTTGACAAAGTTCTAATTAAATAAACAAGAAACATATACAAATTAAATATCAAAAGATCTTTTTAAAGGATGTAATTGTTGCAGGTAGCATCAATTGTCCTGTGACGAAGGTCAGTGGTCGAGTCACAATTGAATCGTGGCGCTTAGGTCGTTAAAGTAAAAAGAGTTGCGCTCGACTAATGGCTATAGCTTTTGGCCTAGTGGTAAGCGCTCGATCCTAACAATTGGTATCAGAGCCAAGGTCACGAGTTCGATTCCTGGTGGGCAATTGTTGAGGGGGAGATTGTTGCGAGGTTGCACAATTGTCCGTGGCGAGGCCGGGTGGGCCAAGTCACAATCCAAGAGTGGGATACCTTGTAGGACAATTCGCTGAGGGGAGATTGTTGCGGGTAGCATCAATTGTCCTGTGACGAAGGTCGGGTGGGCCGAGTCACAATTGAATCGTGGCGCTTGGGCTGTTAAAGTAAAAGAGTTGCGCTCGACTAATGGCTATAGCTTTTGGCCTAGTGGTAAGCGCTCGATCCTAACAATTGGTATCGAGCCAAGGTCACGAGTTCGATTCCTGGTGGGCAATTGTTGAGGGGAGATTGTTGCAGGTTGCACAATTGTCCCGTGGCGGAGGTCGGGTGGGCCAAGTCACAATCCAAGAGTGGGATACCTTGTAGGACAATTGCTTGAGGGGAGATTGTTGCAAGTAGCATCAATTGTCCTGTGACGAAGGTCGAGTGGGCCGAGTCACAATTGAATCGTGGCGCTTGGGTCGTTAAAGTAAAAAGAGTTGCGCTCGACTAATGGCTATAGCTTTTGGCCTAGTGGTAAGCGCTCGATCCTAACAATTGGTATCGAGCCAAGGTCACGAGTTCGATTCCTGGTGGGCAATTGTTGAGGGGAGATTGTTGCGAGGTTGCACAATTGTCCGTGGCGAGGCCGGGTGGGCCAAGTCACAATCCAAGAGTGGGATACCTTGTAGGACAATTGCTGAGGGGGAGATTGTTGCAGGTAGCATCAATTGTCCTGTGACGAAGGTCGGGTGGGCCAAGTCACAATTGAATCGTGGCGCTTGAGTCGTTAAAGTAAAAAGAGTTGCGCTCGACTAATGGCTATAGCTTTTGGCCTAGTGGTAAGCGCTCGATCCTAACAATTGGTATCGAGCCAAGGTCACGAGTTCGATTCCTGGTGGGCAATTGTTGAGGGGAGATTGTTGCAGGTTGCACAATTGTCCCGTGGCGAGGTCGGGTGGGCCAAGTCACAATCCAAGAGTGGGATACCTTGTAGGACAATTGCTGAGGGGAGATTGTTGCAGGTAGCATCAATTGTCCTGTGACGAAGGTCAGGTGGGCCGAGTCACAATTGAATCGTGGCGCTTGGGCTGTTAAAGTAAAAAGAGTTGCGCTCTGACTAATGGCTATAGCTTTTGGCCTAGTGGTAAGCGCTCGATCCTAACAATAGAAAAAAAAATATAAAAATATAAAATTCCAATTTCAATTTCAGTTTCATTTGGATCACTCCGATAGTTTCAATTCATGGCTGCCACAAAACCCCAACGCACTCCACAGGAAGTGGAGGACATTATCATCCGCAAAATCTTCCTCGTCTCTATAACGGAAATCGCTAACAATTGGTATCAGAGCCAAGGTCACGAGTTCGATTCCTGGTGGGCAATTGTTGAGGGGGAGATTGTTGCAGGTTGCACAATTGTCCCGTGACAGAGGCCGGGTGGGCCAAGTCACAATCCAAGAGTGGGATACCTTGTAGGACAATTGCTGAGGGGGAGATTGTTGCAGGTAGCATCAATTGTCCTGTGACGAAGGTCAGGTGGGCCGAGTCACAATTGAATCGTGGCGCTTGGGCTGTTAAAGTAAAAAGAGTTGCGCTCTGACTAATGGCTATAGCTTTTGGCCTAGTGGTAAGCGCTCGATCCTAACAGTAATGACATCAAGGTTAAGGTATGATATAAATAAATGAAAAATAGAGTTAATTATGAACTTAAGAATTAAAGAGAAGAATCGGGGAATGAGCTTTTAAATAAATCATAGGAAGACTATACTTTAGAATAAATATTTCTCGCTTTCTTTTTCTCTTTTCTTTTCTTCTTGCTTTCTTTTTCTCATATATTTAGTTTAATTTCTTTTTCACTTGCTAAGCAGTTTTTTTGCGCTAAGCAAATAACTTATTTTTTATTTTTTCAATAATTTAGAATTCATGAATGGCTTAGATTAACATACACTTTGCAAAATTTATCTTGTATCCTTATAATTATTTAAAATCATTCCCAATACAAATCCAAAACTTCTAAAAAATTCAAAGCTCAGGAGGTAAATATGGATTTTCACTTCATTGACTTGTAATGTGGCTTAATTAAACAAAGAAATGAGAATATAAGACTCAGCTAACAAAGGTTATTAATTATAAGATAGGCTTTATTTGGCTCTAAGTTAATTAATAAAGAAATTTCCTAAATCATCTCAATAATTGCATATGATTAAGTTCAAAATAAATAGAAATAAGTCAGGTTCTAGAATCTCAAGAATGAACACTCAATCAAGCAGTGGCGGATCTTGACCATTGATCTTGGAGGAGTCAAATAATATATTATTAATAAATAAATATAAAAGGAAGAAAGAAGATGAAAGGGTAAAAGGATAAAATTATAAATATATACTTAAATATATTAAATGATCATTAAGTTTGAGGGGAACAAAATCATAAATTATATGAGAGTTACAAAGCTGAGAAGGAGTTGAGAGGATAAAATTGTAAATATACAAGTAAATATATTAAATTTTCATTAAGTTTGGGAGGGTCAAAATTATAAATTACATAGGACTTACAAAACTTTGGGGGTCACGGCCCCTTCAGCCTCCCAAGAAGATCTCGCCACTACAATCAAGAATAATTAGGCTCAAAACTCACATGGTTATTATTTATATCTTATTAAATTATAATTAAATTTGATCAAAAGTTATATAAGAGAAATAAAGATATCATACAAGATATTAAAAAAATGATGTTAATCTAAGTAATTAACTTATTAATTAAAACTTAAATTATTAACAAAATGCCAAATTTTTTTAAAAAATAACACATAGGAGTCATCGTATAACTCCACATTGAAATTTTGCATTGTCCTCAATGTAAAAATAATATAATTTTAAGGAGTCAAAGGTAATAAATGAATAATATCCAAAGAATGTAAAGAAAAAGGAAATTCATAAAAATGTTTTAATCTATGCCCATTAACTTTAAAAGATTTATATGTTGATTCTATCATAATTTCAACTTGCTCCACGTAGAAAAACCACAGTAATAATATAAGGATCACTCTATTTTGATCTTAATTTACCAATAATTAATTTGAATCTAAAATTAAATAATAAAACTTTCTGACCAGTTAAAAATTCTTTCTTAAAAAGCTTTTAGTTTATTCTCTTCTAACTCTTGTAACTGTAATAATCTATGTTCACTTGCATCATCAAAAGACAAATTACAAACTTTCATAATCCAATAAGCTTCATGTTCTATTTCTACATGAAGATGACAAGTTTTACCATAAACAATTCTAAATGGATACATACCCAAAGGAGTTTTAAAAGTTGTCCTATGGGCCCACAAAACATCATCTAATTTAATACTCCAATCTTTCTTTTGTGGTTGAATAATTTTTTCTAAAATTTTCTTAATACCCTTATTAGATATTTGAGCTTTACCATTAGTCTGAGCATGATACGCTGTAGAAATTGTATGCATAACTCCATATTTTTTTCAATAAACAATCAAAAAACCTATTACAAAAATAAGAGCCTTGATCACTTATAATGGCTCTTGGAATTCCAAACCTGCAAAATCGGTTAGCCTTCACAAAATTAACAACTTAAGAATCATTAGTCCTAATGGTTTTAGCTTCAACACACTTAGAAAGATAATCAACATCTAATAAAATATAATTAAATACAAAAGAAGGAGGAAATGGCCCCATAAAATCAATACCCCATACATAAAAAATTTCATAAAATAAAATAGGTTGTTGTGGCATTTGATGCCTTCCTAATATATTATCACCTACTTTTTGATAAATAACACAATTTTTACAACATTCCAAAGAATCTTTAAATATAGTGCGTCAATAAAAACCTGCATCAAGAATTTTCTTAGCAGTCCTTTCAAGACCTAAATGCCCACCAACAGGAGAATTATGACAAAAATTTAAATCATAATTAATTTTATCATCAGGAATACATCTTATAATAATCTTATCATTGCAAAATTTTCATAAATAAGGATCATCCCAAATAAAATACTTAGCATCATTACTTAACTTTATCTTTTTGAGCTTTTGACAAGTGAGAAGAAAAAATAAAACCAACAATATAATTAACAATATTTGTATACCAAGGTCTAAAATTTAAATTAATACTATAAAGGTTCTCATCAGGAAAAGAATCACAAATAATATAGTCATTCCTTAATTCTACTTAAATGATTTGCAACAAGATTTTGGGAACCACTTCTATCATGAATAATTAAATCAAATTCTTGTAATAAAAGCATCCATCTAATTAATTTAGGCTTAGAATCATTCTTTTTCAATAAATACTTAAGTGCAGCATGATCAGTATAAACAATAATCTTAGAACCTAACAAATAAGATCTAAACTTATCCAAAGTAAATACAATAGTTAAAAGTTCTTTTTCAGTAGTAATATATAATTTATTTGAGCAGAATCTAAAGTTTTTGAAGCATAATAAATCACATAAGGAGCTTTATCAATTAGATGAATCACACATAATTTCAAAAGGAAGATCCCAATTAGGAGGTTTAATTATAGGTGTAGTTGTTAATGCCTTTTTCAAATAATCAAATGAACTTTTACACTATCATCAAAATAAAATAAAAATCTTTATGCAATAATGAAGTTAAGGGAAGAGTAATTTTACTAAAATCTTTCACAAATCTTTATAAAAACCTGCATGTCGAAGAAAGGATCTCACCTCCTTAATGGAAGATGGATAAGATAAGTTAGAAATAACATTTAATTTAGCAGGATAAACTTGAATTCTATTTCTAGATATAACATGACCTAATACAATATATTGTTCTACCATAAAATGACATTTTTCATAATTCAAAACTAAATTATTTTCAACATATTTATTTAATACTTTATTTAAATTAACAAGACAATCATCAAAAGAATCTCCATAAATAGAAAAATCATCCATAAACATTTCAATACATTGTTCTAATAAATTAGAAAAATACTAAACATACATCTTTAAAAAGTACTAGAGCATTACACATCTCAAAGGCATTCTTTTATATGCAAAAGTACCAAAAGGACAAGTAAAAGTAGTTTAAAATTGATCTTCACATGCAATACATATTTGAAAATGTTGTGCCCAAAGTGAGTGAATATCCTTCAAAGTCTCACATCGGGTAGTTTGAAAAAGGAAGTTGTAGACTACTACTATAAATAAGGGATGATAGTTTAGGTCTAATCACTACAATAATACTAGTCTTTGGATGTATTGGGACTTGGGTAGTTGTGTGTCAAGGGAAGATTTTCAATTTTTCCGTTCATAAATTGTATGAAAGAGTTTGCAATTTTGTTCTTGTAAAAATTGCAAGTTGAGAAATAAAGAGTTGTTAAGTGTGTTAGTTGATGTAGGTAAGAAGTGTCGAACCACGTTAATTTATGAGTTTGTTTCTCTATCTTTGTTTTTCTCGTGTGTGTGCTTCCGTAGGTGAAGATTTGTTTCCCCTCTGGTACCCAACAAAAAATAACTAGAAAAACCATATAGAAAACAACAATGAGATTTACATGATAATCTTTCAAGCATTTGACCAATAAAAGAAAGAGGAAAATGATATTTTCTAGTAGCTAAAATTAAGTCTCCTATAATCAATTCATAGTCTCCAACTATTTTGAACTCTTTGTAAAATTAAATAACCTTTTTTCATTTTAATAACAATTAAACCAGATTTTTTAGGAACAACATGTAGAAGACTAATCCACTCACTATTATAAATAAGATAAATTATACTTGCTTGAAATAATTTAGTTACCTCTTTTTTAATTACATCTAAAATTTGTGGATTTACCCTCCTTTGAGTTTGTCTAACAAGCTTAATATTATCATCCAATAAAATTCAGCTCTAAGTTACAAGCTTTCGATAAAATAGCCTTGTGAGAAGCGTTCAACAATATGTAATTGTCATGCTTTACTCATCTTGTGTACTTGTTGGCTTGATATTTTTTCTATTATTGGGTCAAGTTCTTCGTCTCTCCTCTTTCTCAGCTTGGTATTTTTCTTCATTTGGATATAATTTGATGCTTGAGTTCTTAGCTTGTCCATATCTTTTGGCTTATTAAGATATAGGTTTTTTAAAAAATTGCCCTGTGTATAACCCGATCATCATGGTGTGCATCACCATTGCAAGCTCTAAGTTCGGTATTATGGGGCTAATGATGACGAATCTCTCTAAGAAATTATGTAGCGTCTCTTTTTTCCCTTGTTTGATGTTCTTAAAAGTTATTGAATTAGTTGTGAGATCAACTCGTTACAAACCAAGCTATAAGTTTACCCGCTAAGTCATCAAAAGAAGCTATTGATTTCTTAGGTAGAAAAATATCACTGGAGGTCAACTCCTTTAAGTGTAGTAAAGAATAGGATACATTTAAAGGAGTCTTTGTCCGAATATACCTCAACTTGGGTAAGGCATGATCATATATGCTCCTTGGAATTTGATGTTCCCATCATAAAAGTCAATGGGAGGTGAATGTTGAGGGAGACATTCATCTAGTATGTTTGCTACGAAAGGATGGTCATACTTGGCATATTGTGATTGGGTGATTATCTGGTAGGATATAGTTGATTCAGACATTTTCTTTGTCTTCTTTGAATCCTTATGTTATCTCTTATTATTCATTTGCTAGTGCTCAATGTGAGATTTTGCCTTCAGTTTGTTTTCAGTAGGCATGACAACAAGGTTAGGGAGGGCGGGTTTTGTCTCCTAAACCCCTACCCTTAACTTGTTTAGCTATCCTCGCTCCCATTCTCCCCTTTTATTCCTAACAAAATTATAAATTAAGTCTTTATCCTCATTTTTGTTGAGTTAAAGGTTTCGCAGCCCTTGACTCGTCCCCGTTTCACATTTAAAAAAAAATATTTATAATAAATTAATTATAATATTTTTAATATATTTTTATATAAAAATAAAATTTTAATTTTACAATTTTTAATTACTATTATTAATTAAGTATATACTTTAATTTATTATATTATATTTATAGTAAATATGTATGTAAAAGAAATGTCTAATATTTTTTCTTTATATGGATATAAAATACTTATAATATTATTGTTACTATTATTATTATTATTATTATTATTATTATTATTATTATTATAACACTATATTTAAACAATTAACTACATATATAAGTTAATTATTTTTTAAGTTATCATTTTAAAATATTATAAATATAAAATATATAGTTTATCAAAAAATATTTAATAAATCCATTCTTTTTAATCCTTCAAAATATAATTGTTTTATTAAGAAAATTTAATATATAACAAATAAGAATAATAAAATATAAAAAATATAACATAATAAAATATAATAAAGATAAATAAGAAATAAAATAATATTAGTTACTATTAAGATTGATATAAAATATTTAAAAAAAGATAAAAAAGAAGAAAAATTAAGTTTGTGTTCTTAAATTCATTGAAAATATTAGAAAAACAAAATTTATTGAAGAAATTAAGTAAATAAGAAGAAGCCAAAAATAAGTAAAAGAGAATAAAATAATGAACATATTGCTCTAAGAAATTAAAAAAAAGACAAAAGAGTAAAAAGTGGACACAAGAAAAATAAAAAGGGTGAAATATAAAAGAAATGATCTTATATATAATATAAAAAAAATATTTTAAACTATTAAAATTTTAGAATTTAAATATAAAGACGAAACGGGAACGAGACTGGGGTAGGGATTACATTAACTATCTACGCCTCGCCTCCGGCTTTTTAAAGCGGGAAAAATCTAAACTCGCCTCTACCCCTTACCAACTCGGTTTTTCCTCGTTAAACTCGGGTTAAGAATAGATTAGTCTCCATGGGTATGGGTCTAATTGTCATCCATAGATTTTAAAATACTTATTTCAATAATCGTGAACAACTCCCTTAAGTTGTTCATGCAAGGCCTTCATTTCTTCCTAACAATACTTTCAACCTTGGTTGGCCTTTTCTCGGAGCACAACTAGAGTAGTGTGCATCTCCGAGTTTGTTTGTTGTTGTAGTTTTGCAATGTATGTCTTGAGGTTGTTGATGATGACATATGGTTCCATTTATGACAGAAAAGAGCTCGCTTAGACTTTAGGTAATTATGTGGAGAAATTTTACCTAGTCTCACAATGGGCGTCAATGTTTCTTCTAGGAACGAAAGTATTTCGATTTTATGTTTGTTATCATTAAAGTCAATTACCATGTCCGAGAAATTGTTCACTTTGAAATTTTAGTTTATAACAATTTTGTCCTTAAAAAATATATCGGTAGAGTGAGAGATGAGGGTATAAATAAACTACCCTAGGTTTTGACTCTTAATGGGAAACTCATTAGTGAACTGGAACACAACCCCCAAGTCGAAGACTGAAGGGTTGGAGTGAAGTGAAACTCTATCTTCGGCCTCATGGTGGACGCCAAATGGTTTTACCTTGATTTAGAAGGTTGATCGAGCTTTATGAGTGTCCTTCAAAGTGTTCCGATGTATGTTGATGAGGAAGGAAAAGTCACCTACAAATAATTTATGATGCTTAAGTCAGTAAATGTATGAGTGAATAATGAATATTAGTAAATGAGAAAGGAAAGAAACACTAAACATTTTTATAAGTAGTATATGAGTATAACTATTTTATCAGATATGTGTCTATTATCTCGACCAAGTATAACTATTCAATAATCATTGGATATTTATCCCTATTTTATTGAATCATGACCTTATATCTCTACTAATACTAAATATCTCGGATAGAATCGAGTATCTCGATCAATTATTATTTTCAAAATATATTTTTAGAAAGATTACAATAACACCGTATCATAGTTTTAAAGATCAATAAATTAGTTTATTTGATTTTTTTATTTAAACTTTTACTTGTTTATTTTCTAATTCTACATTAGTTTGTTTTCATGTTTTTTTTTTATGAATTTTTGTTTGTTCTCAAATTTGATTCGAGTAAATTGTTGAAATCACACAATGAGCTACTAGAGGATATGAGGAAGTTGGAATAGGAGAACATTCATCTTGGGGTGGGTTGATAAGTAGTCATCCATTTTGCATATCTTTTTAGAAAATGAGGGGGTCGTGGTCCTCTCAAAGTTTTGTAACTCTCATGTAATTTATGATTTTGGCCTCCCAAACTTTAATATATTTACTTGTATATTTTTAATTTTATCCTCTCAGCCTCTCCTCAATTTTGTAACTCTCATATTTGCCCCCAAAATTTAATGATAATTTTATATATTTACTTATACATTTATAATTTTATACTTTACCCTTTCATCTTCTTTTACCATTTTATATTTATTATTATTTTTTAATAATATATTATTTGGTCACCCAAGATTAATCGTGAAGATCCACTAGTGATTTTGCACGTGACTACTCGGTATTTGTCGTGGGCACGATAACTGACAAACAAATGTGTATCTTTAAAAAGTCATCTCAAGATTCTAACACTCGTACCGGATACGAATCACACTATTTCACAAAATTATGAATCCAGCATATAAAATATTTACACAATTATATAACTTAAATTTAAATAATAATAACGATTATTCTTGTAAGGTCGAATACTATTTCTTTAACAGGATGTAGTCTCCGAAATTCTTCTTACTCCTTCGTACTTCTCTAGGGTTCAAGAAGGTTTTAGGATCTAAGTCAGTGGAGTATCAATAATAACACTTCGACACTTAAATTAATTTATAGGGGATATCGAGAATGCATGGTATATCTCATCTAAATAAATTCAGTATAAGAACATTGACTCGTTGGTCTTTTATCTTATCTTTGCTATATAAAACTTTTATTCTTATATCGATATAATGATAATTTCAACTTGGATTACGTACAAGCCCATGGCGGTGAAAAAAAAAAGTATGACATTTTATGCATAAAAAAATATTAATTCAAAACATTTCAGCAAATTTAAGGATCTTTCGCTCATATCTTCATTTATTTCACTCATTCATTATTAATGAGACGTTTTACTATCAATAAGTTTCTAATCTATATATTGTGAAAGTAGTATTCATGAAATCGATTTTCTCAAGAAATGGAAAGAAATATTTTTTTTAAAATAACATATTATAATTATTATGCATATATATTAAATTTGTGTATTCACTCTTGACTAAAAATTTAGTAAGTTTTTCTCTTATCTAATAAAAAAAGTGACTAAAAAATTGTTTCTTACCTTATGTTAGATTTTTATATTTGTATAACATTTATAAACATCACGGTTGAGATTTAGTTCATCATAATTCGAATTTGAAAATTCAATTTTTGTTTTTATATATTAATTATCATCGTTATATATATCATCTAGAACAAAAATATAATAAGAATAGAGATTATATTTTTAATTCAAATAATTTACTTATTAATTTTAAAATTCTCATTTCTTTAATTTAATCTTATGTAATAAATAAGTTTCTCATTATTAAAATAAAATATATTTTTATATATGTTTTCTTTTCTTAATATAATTATTATTTGATGATATTTTATTCATTATTTTTTTAAAATCTCACTTGATCTTGAAATTTCAATATTCTACTAATGTCTCTATAGGTTTATACATTCCACGTGATTCAATAGTCAATGATAATAATAACCTATGCACATTCTTTTCTTCTAATTTATTTTTAAAAATAAAATACGTATTAAAGTTCAAAATGGAAAATAAGTGGAAGTCAATCGTATTTATAACTTTGATAAATATATGATGACTTTGTTGGATATATCACCTTTATTACATTTAATTATAATTATGGTGTGTGTGATGTTCTACTGTTCGTTACATTGCTTATAGGGAAGGGAAGAATTTTCTATTTAAATTTTTATTTTTTATTTTTGTTTAAGAAGAGAGAGATTCCAAATTGAAAAAGAGAAACTTTTTGAGATGGTTGACTTGAACTCTAACTTGAACCACTAAATTTGGATCCCACTGTATGATGTTTCAAACTTTCCATGCATACCTCATGCTTCAAATGCAAATTTCAATTACAAGTTTATTCAAATTTTTTAATGGCTAGGGGAACCAAGATTGAATTTCAAGGGATCATGTCACTATTTTATATATTTTTTTTATAATTAATAAAAAAATTATATTAATATTACTTCCGAATATTAAAATTTGTAGAGAATATTACCTAGATGTCTCCTTGTTTTTTACAGTTACAATGATTTTATTTTTCTTATTAATATCATATAGTTTATTTTTCACAATTCTGCTCTTTATTTTTTGATCTAATAATATTATTTTAAGTTAATTATTTTTTTTATAAATCATGCATTTAATTGTTTTCTTTAAAAACATAACATAATTCAATTTTTTTAATTTATTGTATTTTACATAATTTTAGCATAAAAAATAATATACATGCATACATCCATAATCTATAATGCATATTTCATTCTATTTTTTTAATTTATTGTATTTTACATAATTTTAGCATAAAAAATAATATACATGCATACATCCATAATCTATAATGCATATTTCATTCTATTTTTTTAGGAGAAAAGAATTTGAGATAGAACAAATTTATGGAAATAAAGATCCAAATTGATGCAGTCAAACTTCATTCTTATAAGAAGCCCAAAGTTGGTTTGTGAAACTCACTTATGGAATCTTATAAATAAAAAATTTGAACAAAGTTAACTGACGTAGGAATCCAATTTAGCTAAATTAAAGGTAGGAACTAAGAATTAAATGTGAATCAATGTTGGATCGCTCAAAATAGAAAAGAAGCATATTATTTTTTTATTTGGGAAACATTTGATTTATTATAATTAATTTTAGACTTAATTTTTATTATTCAATTCTGTATAAATAGAGGTCTAATGACAACATAATGGTAACCTCTTGCTATGAGGCAAGTTGTTGTTTTATCTTGTTCCCGTTTTATGTTCTGTTCTCAGTTTTTAATTAGGCGAATTCATCTATTGCTACTGCATTTTCAATTTGTTTTTTTATTTAATTTGTAATTTTTATTGAAGTTTTCAATTTATGTTTAATTTATTCATCCAATACTCATTTTAGTTTCTACTATTTAATTGTTTAGAATTTTTATTTTCTTTCAGACTTAATTTCCATTTTTAATTCATCTTCTTTCTTATTCTAATTACAATTCCCAATTTATTTTTAGAGTTATCATTTTTAGAAATTTTAAATTTAATTATTGCATTCAATTATTTTAAAGCAATTTTTTATTTTGCACTTTATTTTGACAATTTTTGAATTTAATTAAAAACACTTTATTTTAATTTTATAAATTTAAGTTTTTTAAATTCCTCTTTAATTTAATTTTAATTATCATTATTATTCTATTGCACTTTGATTTTAATTTTTATTATTCTCCGTCAATTTATTTTATTTTATTTTCACTCTTTCATCAATTCCTTTATTTATTATTTTCAAGAGAATGATATGTGGTAACGAGTGTGTCCTTATAATTATGTCCTTGCGAGATTCAACACGGGTTAATTATTTAATTTAATAACTTATTTATTAGATTTTTATCATTATTTTGTGCGACCAAGATGTTATTATCAGTATTTTTTAAGTTAAATTTAATTACACTTTGATTCATGCCTATCCACAAGTTTATTTCACAACAGATCAAGATAAGGTTATGAAAACTCAAGCTTTAGGTTTCGTAGAAAAAAAAGTATTTGTTATTAACTTTTATAACATAAAAAGTTTATAAATAAAATATTAAATATATATACTTCTTAATTAAAATAAAAATATTAAATTTATTTTAGATATCACTCTCTCAACTCTTCTAATGGACTTAAGAATTTTAAGTGAAAAAAAATGTAATTTTTTAATTTGCGCATTAACTTATATTAGAACAAAAAAATCTCTTTCAAGTTTTTTTTTTTTGGAGAAAATTGTCCAAATACATACTGGATCTTGTTTCCTTTGAATCCTTTTTCAAAGGTTATGTGGTAAGAAGACAAAGTGTGGTGAATGCATTTTTGAGTAAAGGCAGAATCATGGAATAATATTATACATGCAACCCAATTGGATTTAAGCTGCAAAAGTGACAAGCTTTTGTCCATGAGTGTTCAACCAACTTCTGACTACAATTCTATTTGTCCTGATGAGTAGACCTTGCGCTGGTGCCTCATTGACATTACTATAAAAAAAAGTTTGATATAAAGTGATGGATATTAGCATGGCAACTTCTATATATGCTTGTTTCGGATGACAACTAAGTAACCAAAATATATCTACCAAATAAAAAAATTATATCATTCCCTTTCCCTTCTGCATATTTGGCTTTTAAAAATATTATTAATCTGTTTCCTGACCTCACAAGGTAAAAAGGAAACGAAAATGAAAATATTGTATACAGATGTTATTATCATTTTTTTTTTCTGATATGAGTCCAACGCATTAGACAAGAAATTAAATGTTGCTAATCCTACGAGTTTTCAACCACAATACAAATTAACACTGATTTCAACTAGATGGCTTGGAAAATTTTACACAGACAAAAGAAAATGCAACTAGCAAGTAACAACCCATCGCCATGTCAACATTTGTCCTTTGTGTACTATTGTTTTGAGCCATGCTGGCCAAAAATTTTGCATTTAAAGTGTCCATCTTTTGGATGTAGCACACAGTGACACACCCACAAATAAAAGAAGATATCCACAACCGCACGCCTTGCCTTGTATTACATAGGCCACAAGTTTCCAACCCTTCATTCTCCTTTTCCTTCTCTCCACACACATCTTTCTCTTCACAATGGAGGCTCAGGTACTGATTTTCATGTTCAATTCTCTGCATCTGCCTCTTTCTTTGTGTTCATTCCACATGCACATGTTCATGCTGTTGGGTATTTCGAGGGGATTCACATGCTTGTTTGGTTAAATTTATATGTATGATTGAACTAAATTATTTGATCCAAATTTTGTTCATCATTCTCTTCTGTCTCTATCTGCATTTGCTGTCTCTCACTGGATCCATAGCAGAAGGTGGTGTTAAAGGTCCTTACTATGATAGATGAGAAAACGAAGAAGAAAGCAATAGAAGCAGCTGCAGATATCTTTGGTTAGTGTTTACTTATAATTTTATTTTGCCACAGAAACTATATTTCTTCGTCATAGAAAAAACCTTTACTTTTTGTGCCTTGGATGCATATTAATCTGTTTAACTGATGTTACTTTGAACAATAGGGGTTGATTCGATTGCTGCAGATGTGAAGGAACAGAAGTTAACAGTGATTGGTGAAATGGATGCAGTGGCGGTAGTGAAGAAGCTGAAGAAAGTAGGGAAGGTAGATATAATATCAGTTGGACCTGCCAAGGAAGAGAAGAAAGAAGAAAAGAAAGAGGAAAAGAAGGAAGAGAAAGCAGAGGAGAAGCCAGAAGAGAAACAGGAAGAGAAAAAATAAAAGCAATACGTATCATCCAAATTTTCAAATTCTTCCCCTTCCTTTAAGATTTTCCTATATAGATACTAAGCTGCAAATTGTTCATAAATTTATAAATAACGAAAAATTTTATCGGTTCAAATTACTTTTTTGAATTTGATGATATATATGCCTTCTTCTCATGCTTTTTAATTGTAACAAGAGAGTGTAAAAAGGCAAAAAAATAAAAATGGTATAGTGAAAATCCTCTTCCATTCATTGTGGATCATTTTCTACCACCAATGGAAGCATGGTCCAAAAGGATCCATCCTTCCGCTTAAATAATGGTTTTCAGATCATTCTTCTTGGAGCTATATAACTGGAAACACATAAGGTTATTTTATAAGGAAAGCATTTTCGTTAATTATGTATTGAACCATTTGATTAGCTTTGGCTGTACATATGTTCAACCGTGTCACAAAAGTCCACCATTAATTTTATGGCTGTTCTAACCTGAAAATCTGCAACCATTTAAAACACTTACTATCATTTTCTTGGTGAAATTACTTAAAATAAGCAAAAAAAATACGCGACTGTTTCAATAATTTGTATGTCCTCTGCATCTGTCAGCTACAAGTACCACCACAATAAATTGTACTTACCGACCTTATTCCCAACATGTGAGCAAATAGTGAGGAGCCCAGAATAGCTCAACATAGTTGGAGACTAATGATACAACTACAAGCGGAGATTGATATTGTGTGGTGAGCAAAAATATCATGAGAAATACAAGACTGAAAAGAGAAAAAGTAAAGGGGGGAGGGAGAATAAGAGGTTTTATGTGAAACAATGGAAGGTTGTTCTCTGTGAATAAGTAAATTCCACCTTATCATTTGTGATACTATATTAAGCATGGTCAATGCTATAAACATCATCATGAATTAGTCAAATGTCTTTCGATGCTTAAGATATGCCAACGACGAACTTAGGCGTGACTCTTGCGTGGAAAAGGTTGTCATAGATATCCAATGAACTTGACTATTTCTTATAGTGAATAGAGTTCTCTTCTGCGTGACTGGCATCAGCTCCTTCAAATCTAAAAATAGAGGGTATCTGTTGGATCGCTTGATAGAAAGAGATATTTTGACTTGGATTACTTTGATGAACGGGGATTTGAATAATGGTGAATCTGGATCCTTTTTATTGCAGCATTGCGGTCATATGCGCAGATTTGAAGTGCGAAGTGCTAGATTCGGTTTGGATTCAGTAGCATGCTGTTGCGGCCACTTGTTTTCCAAATTTAAAATGCAATTCCAACTATCTATATTTGGATATTCAATGGTTGAGTTTTCCTATATCCCTTTTCAATGTACTCGTATCTAATGATTTTTTTATTGCTTCAAAGTACATAAATAAAAGTGAGCCATACTCATTTGCCATATTCAGTATTTCTGAGGTTTGATTTCTTGTATGAGAAAATAAGAACAGAGTTTCAAGAGTTTTTTATTGGCAGCGGTAGGGTTCAACAGTCAACACCATAAGATGAAATGAAACATTTAATTTTTATTCTCCGTCTCCTCTTTCTCCCTGGGTCCGAGCCCTTGGAGAATCTAGCACCAAAAAATTTTGCACTGATCGATTCTCCTATCACGCTATTGTACCTTCATTGCATATACAGGACTGCCACACGGCAAGTATGTAATGCTAGGCTGTTGTAACTGATCAATTCAATCAAGAATAAAAATATACATATAAAACCATAGTAGAAAGACCAAGACGGAAAACACAATGCTCAATAGGTCTAGCTGACAGACCGAAGAAGCAACGGCCGTGTTCATCATCACAGTCAGACACACAAGCCAGCCCCTGGATGACGAATGTAAAAACTTATGTTATTCTGAGTCGCCAATCCCATCAGCAGAAAACCGAGAAACCTCAACCTTATGAGGGCATGAACTTGGATAATGAATGCGCTTCAACATTATTCTGTATGATGTTTCACTACAACAACAATGTTATAAATATTTATGAGTAGTTTTAAATAAATCTTATAACGGTTATAATAAATTGTGGGAGAGAGGTGAAAAAAAGAGTATTTGGGGTGAATTAAGAAAGTATGGGAAAGACTAGACAGTTGACAGTAACCCTATGTACATGAAAAACTGCACCAACGTGACCTATGTAAGAATCACTTGGCAATGATAAATCAAAGAAAATTAACCCAAAATTTGTACGTAGGAGAATGAAGGCGACCCCCTGTAAAAACAAAAATCGAGTTAAAGAGTTGTTAGAGCATCTCCCACTGCCATCTCTTCCTGATTCCTCGAGTTAAAAAACTATTTTTCCAAGAAATTTTCCATTAAAGTCAATCTTCGTGGCACACTCGTTTCTTTTAAGTTAAAATTTGTTTCTTACATAAGAAATAATTTGTTGAGATTAAAAAAATGTTCCTTTTATAGTAAAAAACAACAATTTGGGGCAAAGACTTGAAAATTGGAACAAATTTGAGTATAAGCTAATTGCCGATGAAGTGGCACAATAAGAAACACAAATCACATGATATTATTTTTCAATATCAGAAACAACTCCTGAGTTACTTCTATTGGAAATGCCTTTATCTCCTAAAATGTTATAAACTTTAACATGTCTAACAGCAGTATAGGCATTTGCAATAAAAAGATCGCCAGCATGGTGAAGATTGCATTATTGCATGACGACATCCTACATAATGACAGACTATACCTATCATATATGAAAACAAAATATCAAGCCAAAAAATGAACCATAAAAATAAACCTGACAATAAAAGAGGATAAGATTTCCAGTCTTCATGTGGAATGTGGCAGCAAACTGAATGGTTGTTTTTAAAGCCACAGAAAAGCAACCAACTTAAGCATGTATGTGGAAATCAACTTAAATAATTACTGCATCTCTGACTATTGGCAACATTTTAAGCTGTTGTTGCTTGATCTGGATTTGTGAAACTTCCAACCACAAAAATTAGTCTTCACCTCAAAAATTAAAATGAGAATTTAATTCTAAATAATAAATGAAACTCAAAATCAAGAATGAAAGATATCAATTTCAGCTTATATAAAACAATAATCAATGACATTGAGTGAAAATAATAACACATTCAATAATCAAAAGAAGAAGAGGATTGGCAGAATAATTAAATATGTGATCGATCATTTATTATGGAAAGAGTTCTATGGTCATACCCTGATAGTGCAAGAGATTTTTATATTGCCATCCAATCACAAATTACCAGCATTGTTAAGATTTTTAAAGTAATTAATTATTGCAAAAGTCAACAAACTTGCTATTCAGGTTAGATTGTAACTACGTGACAATGTAAAACTATTTTACACAGTCAATGCAAAGTCTTTTTTTCTCCTACAGAAAACAATCTTATTATAAACTATATATGTACGACATTACCTGAACAGAACACTGTTAACATTGCAAGTGATAAATTCGAACAAGCAGGAAGATGGCTTAAAAATCTAATACAATTACACCATTTATTTCTTCCATTTTCAGGGGATATGGGGGTAAATATATTCCTTCCAAAAAACTGAAGAGAAAACAGTGTATTTAATTAATTAATCAATTGCCCAGCATCCGGATTAAAAATGCTTTATACACTTTACGAGTTTTAAGTAGTAACAACAAAATCCAGAGAACTAGTTACATAACACCAGTTATAATTTAAATTACTTAAGCTCAAAGTTACTACCAAAAGTACATGATGTGTACACTAACTAGAAACAATGTAATTTAAGAACCTTATTCCTGATAAATAAGCTCTTTGACAAATGCAGGCAATATGAAGCAAAAGAAGCATAGCTTAAAATGATAAACAAGAAATACTAATCATGTTATGAAAAAATGGCATATAGGTTCACATGTCAGTTATTGAGTGTAGAAATAAGTGAAGAAATATATATATATATATATATATATATATATATATATATATATATATATATTAGGGGAGGGGGGGATACATACTTCAGTTATCCAGCTTCTAATCAGATGAACAGCAGATCATGGACCTCAGTTAACCAAATCAAAAGTTGTTGTGTCAGTTATACCCTTTGTATCTTGAATATACGTGGGAATACTTCCCCCTCTCTGTCATCTGTCTTATCACTTCATGAGCAGCAGCAGTCTTTCCTGCATTACGTAAACTACTCACTAAAGTATTATAGACAACGGAGTTTGGACTACAACCTTTGGTTTCCATTTCCGTGAGCATTGAGCATGCTTCATCAAATTTTCCTGCCATGCATAATCCCCGAATAATGGAATTGTATGTAAAAACATTTGGAATTTGTTCTCTAGAAATCATATCTTCATACATTTCCAGGGCTTTCTCGAGCTCACCAGCCACTACATATCCTGTTATCATTACAGTGTAAGCCACCACATCTGGCATACATCCATTCTTTATCATTTCATCAAAAAAATACTTGCAAGCATCCAGATTCCCAGCTCTGCTGAGTCCATCTATTAATGTAGTGAAATGAAGCACAGTTGGATCTATACCCATTTCTCTCATGTGATTTAAAATATTGAGAGCTGCAAGCGGTTTGTCCCCTTTCCCAAGAACATGAAGAAGAATATTAAAGGTATGAAAATCTGGAGAAAATCCATTTCTACCCATCTCATCAAACAATCTGTGGAACTGATCCAACTTTCCAAGTCTGTACTTGGCATACATGATAATATTATAAGTTAAAATATCTGAAGAATATCCATCAAGTAACATCTGCTGATAAACCCACTCAATCAACTTGTACTGGTTTAAAACAAGAAGACCATGTAGGATTGCATTGTACGAGTGCATAAAAGGCCTAAAGTTAAACGTCTTTGATTTTATGAACCTCTCCACCAATTTCTTAGCTAATCCCGCCTCACCACAAGTTCGTATCAAGATATTGAAAGTTCGAGCTGTAGCCGGAAGGCCTTTCTCAATCATCTCATCAACCAATCTCCACAATGCCTTAAACTCCTCACACTCAGCATATATGTTCATAACTAAGTGATATGCATTCGCAGTGTGCCGATAACCCTCTTGCTGACTACACCAAACAAAAAACTTGTATGCCAGCTTTGCGCACCTAGTTTTATTCTCACAATTTATGTTCTTCAAAATTCCTAAGAGAACCTCCCTCACAAGAAGCCCTGATGGCCTAACATGCAACTCACCCAAAACCAACCTCGCGTCAAGACCGGGACCGTCTTGCCGGAGAACATCAAGGACCCTCTTAGCATCTAACTTAACATTTTCTAAGAACCCTTTTCTAAGTGAAAACTGCTTTTGGTTATAACCGCAATCCTCGTTTAAACGGAGTCTTAAATCCACAGCAGAATCACAATCTAATCCTAGTTTTTTCAAAGGCTCCTCAATGCATTCAAAGCCATCACCATCAAACCGATGGCTACATAATCTCCGCAAAATAATCAAAGAATGGGGAATTTTGTGGACCATCTTTGGACCTAAAACGATTATTGAATTCATGGTTCGAGTTCGAACCCATCATCTCTGACAAATCAACAATAACCGCGATTTGGCCAATGGTAGAATGGAGTTTCCTTGTGGAAGCTTCCAGAATCCCAGTGTGGTAACGTGTTGATGGATATCCATCGAATCGAAAATCAAGTTCCGTGAAATGGATAGAGTCTAGAAGAATAACAAGAAAAACGTGAAGGGACAAAACAGCGTACCGTGGTTGAAGGTATTTTGAAGTATTGGTCGAAACAATGTTGGGGGTGTCAAGGAAAGGGATCATATGTTGCCCTAATTCATTGTGGGTGGTGCCAGTGAAGTGTGAAATGATGGATTAAGAAAACAAAAATGGCGACGCTGCAAAACCCTAACACGGTGGAGCAAGGAAAAATAAACGTATACACTTGACGCGCCGTTTCATTAACGTTAATTTAAAATTCAATTGAGTTTGGGCTTTTCTACTAGAATAATGGATTTGGGCTCAAAATATGGTAAATGATTTTGTACAACTCTATAATAAAAGTTAAATATTTAAAATATTTTTCTCATAATTTATTTTTTATCTTAATTTCTTTTATTTGTGTACAATTTTTGTACTTTCATCTTTTACCACCTTTATCCTTTAGTTATTTGATTTTCTTTATACTATCACTTCCATTAAAAGCATTTTCTAATAATTAACAGTAAGTAATTATTAATATTATATATGAATTATATTTTTATATTTAAATTTTACAAATAGATTCAAATTGTTTATTTTAAAATAGTATCACAAGAATTATGTTGAATTTTAAAACACTCAATCCAAAATATATTTTTGGAAACACATAACACTCATTCTAAAAGATTGTTACGGAGAGTGAGACGTATGTCCGAAAATCAATTATGAAAAGATAAATCCATAATGCATTTTCAGAAAATCAATTATGAAAATGTATTTTGGAACATTAAACATTTCCTAAAAATCAATTTCATAAATATATTCCAAAAAGTGTGTTCTAAAATATATTTTTGGAATTGATTTTTCGAAATACAATTCATAACGCACTTTCTAGAATATATTTTTATAAAATTAATTATGAGAAGCGCATTCTGAAATATATTTCCAGAAAATCAATTTTGGAAATATATTTTGAAAAATGAGTTCCGTACTATATTTCTAGAAAATCAATTCTAAAATTATATTTTTATAAAACACTTTCCAAAATATATTTAAAAAAAAATCCAATTTTCTCATTCTCATAAAGGTAAAATAGAATTTAATTTAATTATAAGGGTGTAGAGAAAAATTATAAAGATGCAAGAAGTAACCGTCATAATTTTTTAATATTTTTTATAAAATAATAAATAGATAAGTTAATTTCGTGAAATTTAATAAAAAACAATATTTAATCAGCGAGAAACATAACAAAAATTCTTTAAAATTTTAAATTTCTTATAAATTATATTTTTATAATATTTCTAACAAATAATAATTCTATGTTTAAAGATAATAAAATAAAATAATCGATTAATATAAAAAAAATCATATAGCATTATATTTTACTATTTTTTCCATTATTTTTAAGGTAGGAAAAAATTACACTTCTCTATACATAATTTTTTTTATTTATTGTTATCATTTATATTTATTTTTACTAATTATTTCTTCTTTATTTCATTTCTAAGCCTATCTAACAAATTCCTTTTTCAATTTTAAACCTTTTAAAAAAATTGAAGTAATCTAAATTTTAAATTTTACAACCTTGCTAATCCGTTATTTAAATGAAATTTTAGGATTGTGTAAAACCTTTATTAAAATTGCCAACAAAAAGACTTTTTTACTACACACCTTTAACATCGTAACAGACTCAATAAAAGAAATATGTTGTTCATAAGACTGAAATTATAACTACAAAGTTTTCAATTCTCTAAAATCATTATTAAATTAAAAAACTACACTATTTTGTACCCTGAAAAAAACTATTTTGTTACCTTTTTTTACTTTTAAGAAATCACTAATCAAGCTTTTTAAGTTATGGTCTTCCCCTAATATACAAAATAATGTAGTACTAAACATGTATTAAATTGTAAAAGTAAGAACTTATAAAATAAATATTAATTAATTATGAGCCACTATTTTTCTGAAGTATCAATCAATATTTACATAACTATTTAAAATGTAAATACATGATAAGGACTATTCCAATATAATCAAATAATTATATAATATAATTAAAATAAACTCAACAATTTCTATGTGATAACTTTGTTTAATAATTCTTTACTAATAATGAATTTTTTCTATTGGTCATAGAGGATCGTGTTTCGAAGAAAAATACAATAGATTTGTACTTATTATTGAAGATGCTAAGAGAAAAAATCATAAACACACAAAATATGGAAATGGAAACAGAAAATATGCATCATAGCCTATTGAGCATAAGTACAATACAATTTTGCAGTCACTTGTAATAAAGAAGTCTTGTACTTTGTTCCAGCACAACAATATCAGTGTAAATTCGACATCGACACAAACATATTAATACTTACACATTGATTCAACCACATTCAAAGTAAGGAAAGAACTACACGTATGTATTATCCAACATGCATGAAGATATTTAGCTAGTCCCTTGTTCTTCAATTGGACTACTCTTGTTTTCATCAACAACTTGGTTAACCTGTTCCAATTCTGCACCAGAATTTGTGTTCTTGGATAAATCTTCACCTCCTGCACAACCATAAACAACGGTAAACACAAAATCAGAGCTATACATAACACCATTTTGCAAAATCTACTTAGCAATAGAAACCTCATTCACCTTTTCCCTCAGATTTGCCAAACCATGAACCAACAACACCCTTAAGCTTTTCAACCACACCTTTTCCTGAATGCACACAACTCTCTTCACATATTTTCTCATCCTCATCATCCAAGTGATGCTCATTTTTCACTGGTTCTTCCTTCCTCTTATATAAAGCTTCAGAAATTACCTCAGAAAGTGCCTTGTCCTCTTCACCAGGCCTTAGCTTCTCAGCCAAATAGTCCTTCACAGAAACCCCTGTGTCTTGTTCTTTAACCTCATTTTTTGTCTCAGTTTCAACACCACCGGTGCTAGTTCCAGACACTTTGGACTTCACTGCACTTCCTACCCCTGCAACCTTCTCATAAACTGGAGCTAATTTCTCTGTCAGAGAGTGAGCAATGTTCTTCCCATATAGGGCAGTTGAGCCAAACATGTTAGAAACATCCCCACTTTTTTGCTGCTCTTCATTTGTTACCACCTTGTCCTTTATGTCATCTTTCTCATCTGAACCTACCCCAGAAGCTATTACATCTTTAGGAGAGACAACTTTATCAGTGTTTTCTTCATAGCAAGAGTGTTCTTCAGCTGTGATTGTCATGGTGTTGAAAGTTTGTCCACTGTCTGTGACATTTTCCATGTTACTGTTAATACTTGGGGATATCGTTCCCTGAGTGAACTGCTTATGACATTCAGAGGAAGGATACTGAGTTTTCATTTCAGCAGAAAGGTGTGGCACTAAATGATCATGGTTTCCAACATGAGGGTATTCAGAATCAGCAATAGTTGGCTGGACGTTTAGCTCTGGAGTAGATTTTGGCTCATCCTGCACATTCATTCTCGCAAAAGATTCCTCGACTGGTGTGATTTCCGTTTCTTCTTTTACTGTTAGCCATCACACATCAAAATCTTAGTCCATGGACAATATCATCCAAATTGAGGGTAGAAAGATTATGATACTGTTGAATTGACAGTAAAATAATTCAACTCCCAGTAAGTACCCCTTCAAATCTATGAAATTAATCACGGAATTACAACAGTGGTAAAAACACATGCATGTATATAGTAAAATATTAAATTGGAAATATTTGCTTCAATAATTTTCCAGCCAACATAAATGAGGAGTCAAATCCAATTTTATCAATTTAACCATCAAATCTTGTGAATGGTTACACTAATATTAATGCATAATGCAAAATCCTTAGCAAAAGATTGAGTTCTACAACATTGTTCCATAGTCTTACTTACCTACTTCAGTTGGATCCGTGACTTTGGTTTGATATTTGGGAGGAGTATATGCCTCAGGCCTATTTCTGGGAGAGTAAGGTTCTTCCTCCAAGCCTATTGACCAATCCAAATTGTCCTTTGGAAGTCCTCTTTTCTTTTCTGCAGAAAATGTGTTGGCTGGCTCAGTGGCTATGTTTTGATCAATGTCAGTGGTTGAAGGTAGTGAATCGTGATGAGCTTCATCTGCCATAACTGTTGTACTTCCAAAATCAATTCCTGACTTCCCTAAAGTTTCGACTTGCTCACATGTGGGTGTAGCAGTTTTAACATCTTCATTTTCATGAACTGCAGAACAATAAGCATATAGTCATACTCAACTTCAATCATATTTATATTTATTTTTAAATTTGCCTTGTTGAAAGGTTTCAATCCTTAGAAAAAGTTAATGAATTCCTTCTATTTTGAAGAAGACAGAAAAATTAGAGGAGTATCTCGACTAAAAGACATGTAAAGGTAAAATATGTTTTTTTATTTTTGTATTGAGTTCAATTTTTGTATAATGTTAGGGTAAAAATTTTATACATCAACTAATTAAAATTATAGTAATATGACTTTTAAGTTTGAATTGTTACAGTAAAATAGTAACAATTTAACATGATGATTAACTTGACGATGATTTTTTAACAGTTAACTGTAAAATTCTTATATATGCTGCATAAACTATTTACTGAGTTTGATTTTATTCCTTCAACTTTTTTTATCTTCATATAAACTTTAGCATGGTCACTTTTATCAGTAGAATAGTCACTTATATGATATTATTAGATATATAATTATTACGTAGTAGGAGACTATTTTTAAAAAAAAAAAAAGACTAAAAAGAAAATTTAGCCATATGTACTGTACTAAAAATATATTCAAGCACAGACAATTTCACTTTATGGATCACTGTTCTTCTGTTCTAGCATATCTAATTGCAGATGATTTAGAATATAACATACTTGGTGTTTCATGAACTTGTGTGTCTTCATCCATGTCTTTATCCTCATCTATGTCATGATCATCAAGATGGTGCTGATCTTCATTGTTATACTCACGGCTACCATCAAGGACTTGATGGCCATGCTTCTTAATACTGTCCTTGATTTTCATAGCCTTTGCCTTGACTTTATTCAAAACAGACTTCTTCTCATGATCAAAGTGCTGCTCTTCTTCACCATGTGTCACTACATCCAAAAATTGGAAGTACAAGAAGAAACAAAGAGAATTATTCATTCCAAGAAAAGCAAAACATCATATGAAGATGCCTTTAAATATAATACAACTTATTTCCAAATGTGATTCATATATACCTTGCTCTGAGGGAACAATGTAGGAGTAGTGTTCATCATTCTCATGCACTTCATTTTGAACTACTCTTGAATCCATGATTGTAAACAGAAGAAAAGTAACTGCTTGAACGATAATGATAATTACCACCAAGGAATATATGTTATATAGAGAAGGCCATGACATTATATGGCACACGTGGCATCTGATAACTGGAGACACGTTGACATAACCGACATGTCTCTATCATTTGACACGTGTTGAGTAGTTTTGCGTACGTGGACTCAATCAAAACTCATGTTGTCGTCTTGAACATGCTGATGACGATGTTGATAAGGCAATTTTTGGTCCCCTCCGAATGACGACAATGGTTTATCCAAATGTGAGTATCTACACACATAAACTGTCATTTTCACTGATGACACTGTACAAGTGTCCCTGACTCTGTGGAAAGAAAGAAAAGCTCAATACAAGTAATCATTTTCCGTATTATTTCTTGGCAACTGATAGAGGCAAATAATTTTGATATTCGTCAACTTTGGATATGGTACGTAAATACTAGGCACACCAAAGAAAAAGTAAATACAAGTGTCTTGTTGGTTCTTTTTCTATTGTTTATTGTGGTTACTTAGAATGGATGGACATAAATGTCAACAACAACTGTTGTTGTTTATGCCAAATGTGACGGTGGGTCACAAAGTTGTGTTCAAGAATTAATTAGGAGAATATAACAGTTATTTTATAATAGTTTTGCAGTTAGAAAATGTTGCCTTTTTAGTGTGAATGCTCCGAATGTTTGAAAACCATTGGGCAAAAAAGGAAAAGTCCATTCGGGTCTTCACATATCATGACACAATTTCATGAACGTCTCCAATAAAAACTTCTTACAGGGATTCTTTATTAATAATCTATTCAATTTTAAGAAGTCATATTTATATAATTAATATTAAAATAATATGCAAACATGAATTTCTTAGTATTAAATAAGAAACTTTTTTAAATTTCAAGAAACTCATATTTCAAAATAATATTTTTATTAATAAAAAAACTCTAGAAGATAACTCATATTTTAAGGCTTTTCTCCCTCTGTTGTTGTTAGTTATCACAATAAATTATACAGTTTTCTCTCTTTTTTTCTTAAAAAATGAAAATTAGAATAAGAAAAAAAAACATATGTCCAATGTCAAAATTTAAAAGGAAGGAAACATGGTAAAAAAAAAAATCCTATTTATGACGTTCGTACACTCCACAATCTAGACGCATGATCGCGTCATTAAATAGCAATTGGAAGCGTGTCTAAAAGGTGGGTCTCTTTTCCCATTGTTGGGGCTACAAAACTGAGGATGGGTAAGAAATGAGGCTACAATCCATGGTGTGAATCATCAAGAGTAGTTCCATCTAAATTCGTCTACTTGTTTTAAGGAACTTGTTATTGAGATAATAAGCAAGGTGAAGAAAAGAATAAACAGAAGACAACAAAGTTGGAAAAATTCCTTGTCCCCACTCATTCGCTTTCTCCAACTTCCTAACTAGATTGCTGCTATATGTGATAACATACTGTTGCAATAACAAGCATTATAATAGGAACTCCTAGTTCAAGTTATTGCTTTTGAAAACCACTAATGAAGGTAAACCATACCTTTGCTTATTCATTAACCTGTTTTTTCTTTATTCCACCGCACTCTCAATCAAAACATTTTTTCTGAGCATCATAGATTTTATGTATATGTTACATTGGATGCAAAAAATGTCAACCTAATGATAAATCATTGGCTGCAACAAGGCCTATATGAGGCTACAGCATCGTGCCCCTGGCTCACTTGCCAATGTATCATACAACATGAGTATTGGATGGACCAAGTGCCCCAACAAAATTTGGATGAGTAAAGCTGTTAGTAGATGTACAGATAGGTCACAATTTAGTTGCAAACTGAAATGTACTTTGGTAACTCCATTCTGGTGATGATGATAGCCTTTCTCCTTCACCACTCATGTATCTTTTCTATCAGACACTACAACACCTGCAGAGAGGTCTAGTTCTTCTTCCCATTCTTGAGATTGCGTAGAGCCATTACAAGCTGTTGTCTTTCTCCCTCTACCTCAGCAAATTTCAGACTAATCTCTGAATATCTTTCTTCCATGTCTTTCAGCTCAATCTCCATAGTCTTGTTCTTTTCCTTTAGTAGTGAAACTTCAGTCAACAATTCATTTGTATGGCCCTCATCCTCACTGTCAGATAAGGAGACAAAATAATAGAAGTTAGTTCTTGGATGAGATGAGCAACATGAAAAGTTTGCCATCTGTGGCACCAATTTCATATAAGAAAGACAAAGAATGGTACTAATGCTCATGATTATGTTCAGGAGAAAAGAATTTGACTATACCTTACAGGAGCTTGACAAACTTTGCTCTCAGCTGACTTGCCTACTGTTCCTGCTTCAGACTTGCTTGCAGCATCCTTTCCCTTTCCATGTTACCAATGTAACAATAGTATGAGTTATTCAAGAGAACTGAGAACTAGTGTACGAAAAGAAATACTAAAGATTTTTAAACCTTGATCAGGCAATTTCTTTTAGCATTATTTTAAAGTTGAGATTTTCTGCTTATTTGCCTTGTTATAGATAGGTGTATTGCGCTTCATGGACCAGAAAAAAAGAAATCACTTTTTCATTACTAAAGCACCATAACAAGTTTTAAATTTGCCGGCTTTCATACATACACTAGTCATTGTGAGTTCCTTAAGAATTGGGTTTCAGGAATATGGTATTTGAAAATCTGCTAACTGTTTTCTAGTTGCACAAGTGACAAACAAATTACAGATTATCTGGAATACACACAAAAGGAATATTTATCCATGCCGCATCACCATCATCACTCAGTTGGAAAGATTGTAGACATATTTCTTTTCATTATTTGTAATTTTTCATATTTATCCATGTAGCCAGTCCTAATATGCATCAGTTAATATTTATGTTCTTCATCTCTGATTTTAAATTTGGCAGAAGAACAATTACCTTATGCATTTCGGATTTTGACTTCTTGGTATGTGCCTTAGCCGCACATTCACTGTCTCTTGAAGTCAAATTCATATGTGTAACTGCAGCTCGTCCTTTGTTATTCTTGAGCTTCTTTTCCATAGTACTTAACTCTGTTTCCTTCTTCTTCAGCTCTCCTTCTAATTGAGATATCTGTTTCTTCATATTTTCTTTCTCCACTTGTTCTTTGTGCAAACTGTGCTTTATTTCAATATGCTGGTTCTTAAAGGTTTCTACTTCCGACAGTAGAGTGCCAAGTATCATCTCCCCGTCGTTTGACGTCATAAGTGGTTGTCCTTTCTGAACTCTAAATGCATCTTCCCTTTCTTTTTCAGACAATGCACCATCTGACATCAACATTTTGATTTGAGATCTGAGCATTTGAATTTGCTTGGAAAATGAAGCATCCTTTTCATCATTGTTTCTTTGTGCATCCTCAAGTTGTTTACACTTAACTTGTAGTTCTTGTGATATCTGTTCTATTGTTTTTGCTTTCAAGTCTATTTGGTCCAAAAGCTGTTTCATTTTCAATTCATTCTGATCTGTGATAAGCCTGAGCTCTTGATTGCATTTATGGAGCATTTCTTCTATAAGTTTGTTCTGGTGCCGCAACTCGTCAGCTTCTGCAACTGCTTTCACAGCCATCTTTTCATTCTCCTCAACTTTTTGTGCCATTTCAACAGAAAGCAATCTATATTCCTCCTGAAAATGCTCAGATGCAACAGCATTATTGTGTCTAGTCTTTCTCAAGGTTTCTTCTGCCTGAATGGCCCTTTCTTCCTGCTCAGTTTTTGCACACTGCAATGCATGCAGACCTTCTTCAAATTTCTCTGCCTGTATTTTCAATTCATTTTCCATAGACTTAACTTCATTTTCAAGTTCCTTGATGCAGATCAGAGATGCTGAAAATTCATCTTCCTGCACCTTTAGCTTTTCTTCTAATGTCTCTACTTGGGATTCAAGTTTTTGTATTGTAACTAAAGAAGATGAATGTTCATTTTGTAACATGATGTGGCGTGCTTCGTCTTGCTTTAACCTCAGAGAGATATCCACATTTTCCTTCTTAAGTAGATCATACTCCAAGGTAAGTTCTTTTATTTGCTCACTTAGCTCTTCGCGTTGCTTATAGTAATTGTTTATTTCATCATCCTGGTCAGCAATTTTTAGCCGCAAGAGATCAAATTCTATGCCTTCATTACGCTCTTTAGTAGTCGTCTGAGATTTTAAATTGGTAGATAGATCCAATATTTCCTTATCCTTTTGTTCCAGCATTGTTTCAAGGTCTGTCACAGCCAAAAGTAATTCAGAGTTTGAGTTTTGTGTCTTCCGCAGTTGCAACTGAAGATTGACACTCAATTCTTTTTCATAAACAAGCTCTTCCTTTATTGCCTCTAACTGAAGCTTAGTATCTTCAATCTCAGACTTCAGGGTTTTGGAGGCTTTGGTCTCACTATTGAAATTCTGCTGGGACTTGAGTTGTTCATATTTGGTTTTGAGCAAATCTCTCTCCTCTCTGAGGCTGATTATTTGTCTTGACAAATTCTGTCCCCTACTGCTTTCTTTTTCTACCTGCTTTCGAAGTGATTGTAACTCTATTTCTGACACCTCTGCCTGCCTCTTCAAAGCAGCAATTTCATTCTTGAGGCCTTCAGTGGAATTATTTGAAGGCTCTTGTAATCTTTCTCTGGGAGGATTGTCTTCCAGGCTGTTAGTCCAGTCACCTAAACTTCCATCTGATGCTGAACCGATTGACCAGTTTGTGTTTGACCTCTTATGCACTTGGACTTCTGTTGCAGTGGCCTTAACAGTTCCTTTTGATGGAATTGAATTTTGTCTGAAGCTATGAGGATCCTCCCATGAAGCTACCCTAGGACTGATGCCATTAGATGCATCTTGTTCAGAATACTCAGATCTGGTCCTCGCCATGTGCTCATTCTATAAGATAACAATAAAATGTAACGTAACTGTAATTTCTGTAAATGAGTTATTTCTTAGAAAGTTAGCATAACTTGTCCTCTTCAGAAGTTTCTATTTAGGAAAGTTTCAACTTCATTAAACAGAATTGTTACTAATATAAAGGTATCTTATAAGACCTTACTTCATCAACATTATAACTTTCATGATCCGTACTGCCATAGCTCAGCTGGTGTTTCAAGCTTCTATCACTGCAAAGTTCCTCAGCTCCATTATCTTCCCCATTTCTGGAATTAAAGTATAAGGTTGAGAGAGCATATTGGAGAGAAATGGATCAAACAGAAAAATAGGGAACATTGTAAGGTTTTAAATAAAGGGGGTTTTATGGTTCATTTTCACCTTTCAGCAGTATATCCTTCCACGTTCTGAATAGTCACCTGTCTCAACAATTCTTATGTGAGCAATTAAGAATTGAATGGTGTTTGTAATATTTTATTTTATTTTATAGTATGAAGGAAACGAAGCTCCCACAAATCTCAAATTCTTAAGACGTGCTGAAGAATAAGAGATGAATGATGTGAAAGTGCTTATTGAGACTTGGGAATGAGACAAGAAGCAAGGGAGGGAGGAAGATGAAGAGCACTAACGTGTAAAACTATGCCTGAATTGGCAAACTTTAAGGGTAGAGAAATAGTCATTGGCTCAATTTCTGCAACAAAATCAGCTAAATCAATTGAGGCTTCACCAAGAAAGCCAGATTTTGAAGATCCCTGCAAGAGCCCACACAAAGATTAGACTTTCCAACCAACATCCTACTTGAGTAAAGGACGGTGAGTGTGAAACTACAACTACTTCTTACGGTTGAAACAATGAAATGGTAGATTTTCTCATGAATTTTTCCTGACTTTGCATCCCTAACAAGTTTTACTGGTTCAAAAATTGGATTCTCCCACGAGCAGGTCCCATCTTGAACAGCAGTTTTCTCTAGTTTCACTGTTGTCTTACCGACATCATCTGGCACCAAAGATACCATTAATGAATTCTTTTTCATCTTTGGCACCTGATAAAAAAGGAGCCATAGAACAAGGTCAAAAACACTGCCTGCAGAATCTTAAATCAGTTTTTGTATATGATATCCCCCCTCACTACACAAACTGTCAAACTCTCTTAACTAAAAACATATAAACCATACTGTTTAAATTTCAAATTTCAAAAAAAAAAGAACATGTGCAATTATAACAGCTAAGCCAGACCCTATTTCTAGACTTAGTTGTGACTAAACTATAAGGATTTCGTTTTTGTGTTTGTCTCACTTACCTGAGTTGCCTGAAATTCCAATTTGAACACAGCTTTGATCTTGTTCTTCTTGCTCCATGACTTGAACATGTTTCAGGCTGATAAATATGGCCGTTGCAGGGTTGTAGATGCAGAACAAGCCTCTTATGAGCGGCACTTCATTGGTGAGGAAATGCTATTTGTTGATTTGAATCTGTGGTGTTTATTATGTGTGGCAAACGCAGTTAATGACCAGAATGAAGTGTCAGGATGTTCAGAAAGCCAAGAATCTTGTGAGTTGTGAAGTACCTCCTAATTTCCTGAGATACTGAACTTGCACTAGTAGAAAACTAACAAACAAGCGATGGAGAAAACAAAACTGATATTAGAAGCTTCTCAGCATGTCTTCATGCACCAAAGATAATGTAAAAGGAACACAGCTGAATCCCATTATGGTCTACTTTTTGCTTTATTGCAAGGACAAAAGAGTGAGGAAAATTGAAATGACAACATTGACCAAACATACGAGTGTTAATCACGGTGAACCTTTTTTTTTTTTTTGCATTTAATATTTGGCTCGGATTAAATTTCCAAGAATACAACTACCGTTACTCTGTTGCCAAACTCGCATTTATGATGAAACGGGGGTTCGAGAAAACTTGCAATTAATTGAAAAAGAAAAAAATGAGAAATGGAGTTAGGAAAAGGGGTTGAAATCAGCAGCTGGATTGTAATTGTTCCAATCCAACATTTAAATTGGAATGAGCACATGAGAGTGACATTTAATTTGACCAAATTTACCAAGAAATCTAATTTTCCAAATGGGTAAGCAAAAGGGGAGAGCAGTGTCCATGTGCCTGTGTGCTGTCTTTGATAAGCAACAACCCACCAAGACTTAAATGTAGCACCTTTCTGCTGTAAGGGCATGATGAAGAAAGTTTACTCAGAAAATGAGTTGTAAATGCAAAGAGGTTTGTTTGGTCCCCACCACTGTTAAGCCTCTCCAGCGCTCTTTAAGAGGCAATATGCAAATAAACTCAAATATAATTTAATAAAAAAAAACTAATTTCATCGAACAAAGCAAAGGAAACTTGGCACATGCCAGTGTCGGCGCCCAAACAGATCCTTAACGTATTGAAATTATTTTTCCCATATGTGTTAAATAATAAGCAAGAAACAAGTCATCCATAATGCAGAAGAACCCTTAAAAAAAACACACATTATTTGATGTATATCATTGAAAAGAAAATTTAAACAAATCATTAAATTTAATTTAAGTTTAGATGCCTCCCACATGAGAATAATTCAAATAATGTTTTTAAAATTATACCATCCTAAAGACATGAATTTAAAATTTAAAGATGCAGTATAATCAGATTTAATAAAATAATATATTTATAATATAATAAAATTATAAATAATAATCTTTTTATTATAAATAATAATTATTATTATTATTGTTATAATAAAATATATTAAAAAAATAAAAAAATAATAATTATTAAAATATAATAAAAATATAATAAAATAATTATTATTTAAAATTGACCTTAATCAAAAATAAAAAATTAAAACATATTATATATTTTATAAATAAAAATATATTAAAAATATAATTTAAAAAAAATTACCAAGATTCTCTCCAAAAATTTAATTAATTTCGTACTATTTTAATTAAAATATAATTATTTAAAAATAATATATCAATTTGTAATCAGTTATTAATCCAACGGATCGGGTGGTTCAGTTTCCAAAAATTACATTTAGATCTACAAATAAAATAGGTTAATTAAAAAAGATGATATGTGTAAAAAATAAAAAGTATATAAAATAATTGACCTTCAGTCCAAAGGCAAATGGAGATAGAATGAGAAATAACACCATTGACCACGTGGCTCCATATAAATTGAAATGAAGGGGTTTCAATTCCTAACTTTTAATACTGTAGAAAAATCAATTTGGGAGGGGATATCTACTTATTTATCAACAATCTCAAAAGTCAATTGTAGAATTGCACAGCATATAAAAAAAAGTGTAACATATACAAAAGTTTTATAAATTTGGGTTGATTCAATTAATGAATAGTGCAAATTAACCTTGATTTTCTTTTCTACATTTTGATCCAGATCCACTTACTCAAATCAAATCAGACATTCAAACCTAGGTCATTGATTTGTAACGTTAAAATCTATTGAAACTAATTTGAATTTTTATTCTTTCAGATTAACTAGTTCCTCAGATTGAAACCAACCCTTGTTCATCCCTCATGGGTGGTTTTCGTTCATGACACCAAACCACTTGTTTCAAACCCTCCTTATCCTTCATCCTCAATTTCTTTTCTTGGTTACCTGTCCAAAGCATCACTCTACAAACCTCACTTTCTTCCCACCACACTGAGGGCTACAACTTTTCTCCCTCGGCCCGGACTTTAGGTTTTGCATCATAATAATATTAAAAGAAACAAAATCTCACATCAATTAGTGATAATATCAAAATACATTATACATAAATAAAAATAATTCTCACTTTACGATTCCGTGGAGTTTAATTCCTGAACAAAAACTGAATTACCTTTTCAAAAGTGACCACACTCATGGTGGATCAGCGAGCACGGCGTGAAAAAATGATTGGGTAGTAGTTGTGTGCTTTAGACAATGGACATGGTGGAGTCATGGAGAACCAAAAGGCTACAAACAAAGAATTAAAGATTAGTGCCCCACTTTCACAAAAATCAGGCAATGAGAGAGATGCAAAATCAGAATTGAAAGTCTTTTGAGATTTGATGAAGTAATGAAATAAGTTCTACCTATTCAATGTGGGAATCTTCAGTTTATTTTTATGGGTAGATAAATTTTCAGTGTAATGGTGGCATTTATGTTTGCCAGCTACAAGGTGTGTGTTGTAGTAGTTTGATGAAGTTTTACTTGAGGAGCATATAATCTTATTTTTTTAATATATTGTTTTACTTAATATGTCTGAAAATAAATTAATTAAAAGAACGTACTGGATTGAAATTTTTAAAGGAGTTTAAAAATTTACGAAAATATATTTAATAATTAGTGAACAATTCCTAGATTAGCATTAGAAATTATAAATTGTTTGTTTTAATGAGGAAATTTTGGAGAAAGAAAGAAAATAAATTTGGCAATTATAACAACTATTCCAATTATAATAAGTTACAAAATTGTCTTAAAAAATTTAATTGTCGGGATGTATTGGATTAAGATATTTTAAAGGATACTTAAAATTTTATAAAAAAAATATGTGAGGTATTTAATTAATATTTTTACATAAATAAAGATCGTGAAATTTTCAATTATAATAGTTTAAAAATAAAAAGATAATAAAATCTAATAATATTATTCAATTGAGTTTTTTATCAATAAGTTTATTCAACTTTTTATGTGAAAGTCTATTGATATTTAAAAGTATCTAAAATATTAAAAATGATATTAATTGCTTTAAAAATATTAAATGATATTAATTACTTTTAAAATATTAAATGGTGGTATTTATTTTAAAATATCAAATAACATTGTTTATTTTTAAAATATTAAATTATATTAATTATTGTTCATAAAAAAGTATGTGGTTTAAAAGTTTGTTTGCTAGTGAGGGTATGAAAAATATGATTATCTTTGTTTATTATCTATATTAATATAGTGAATAGATAGGAAAATGAGTAAAAATAAATTATTTTTTTTATTATATAAGAATAAAGACGGATATCAATTTTTGTTTGAAAAATATCATTTTTTGAATTTGTTTTTATGTGTATAATTTAAAAGTTATAAAAAGTTATACTTTTGTGTGCGTGTGTGTAATTTTAATTACATTATTTTAATAACATATTAATATAAAAATGATTATAAAAATCAAATAAATAATTTAATATGTTTTTTAATATGTTATTATTCTATTAATTTAATCATAGAAAAATAATTTTATAATAAAAATATTTTATAATTATATATTAAAATATATATTATTAAAAAGGGCATATTTTAAATTAAAAATATTTTGAAAAATTAGTTTTAAACATAAAAATCAATTAATGATTATATATTAATTTTAGACATAAAATAAATATAAAATGATTAATTAAATGAATGGTTTATGTTAAACATAAACATAATATATATATATATATATAATTTTTAAAACATAACCAATGTCATAAAATACTTAAAGTCACTAAGGCACTGTATAAATCAAAAGACCAAATACCAAACATAATTAAACAAAAGTGACAAAGATCAGCAACTATATCAATAATTTAATTAGCAAAAGGGTAGAATCAAACTCTACAAAAAGATGAATCTCTCTGTTTTTTTTTATTGTTTTTTTCTGAAAAAGGGGTACGTTTATAGCAAAGATTTAGGATTACCAAAATTGAAAAGAAAGCCCTTGAAATGTCTGTTTCCGAGAGAGCGAGAAAGCACAAAACTCGTTACTTGTGAATTTTGTTCCTAGCTTCGATTTAGGTTTGTTTTCTTCCCTGGATTATGTTATTGCTTATTTGTTTTCTTTTCTCTTTTTTTTTTTTTTTCTTCCTAAAAATGACCAAAATATTATGAATACTAAGATGACGAATCTTGGGTGAATCTGGAAGTGGGGTGTGCACTTTATTAACCTATTCCTGCTTATTCAACCAAATAAACTCAAACAAAATATTTAAATGCTCCATTTATTAATAATTCTAAAAAATATTAGAAGATAATTTTTTAGTTGGCTAGATACAATAATAAAGGATGTATGTTTAATACTAGTTGATAAAAATATAGTTGTCAGATTATTTTATGCTTTTTTTTCAATTTTTTAATCTTAGTATATCATTTGTTTTATTTTGGTGGACTTATACAATATACTACAAATAAAGTGTGTTCTCACATGTTTCAAATAATATTTTCAATGTATTTGGCTCTTTATACAACAAATATCACAAGCAAGCAAACATTAGAAACATATATTTCCAAAAAATTATAGTCCATGTCCTCTATTTAAAATTTCGAATAAGTTAAACTTTCAATTCAGACTCTCTGAAATAAAAGAACTTTTTATTTTATTTTGAATTAGATATTCAAAATAAATATTTTATATTTTTTTATAGAAAAAAAAGTTGAAATTGCTAGAGTACAGAAAAAATAAACAAAAAAAGTAAAAACTGGGTGAATAGCAAAAGTGTTTTTTGTTTTTCTGGTTTATTATTGGGTCAATAACTAAAGCCTAATTTGTTTGTCCGGTCAAAAATTGGCCCATAAAATTTGGGTCAATAAACCCTACAATTTTTTAATAATTTCACAACGTTGGCCCATAAACTTAAACATGTTTTACTTTTGCATCCCATTTTTAAAAATTTCTTAAACGTTTTAAGTTTGATAGGTCATTGACTAACTTAATTTATCTTAAATATAAAATATTTTACAAATAACATAATATTTCTATATTTAATTACTCATTAAATTATTTGTAGCAAATGAAATTTGAATTGCTGTATTCTAGTAACATAATATTAGCATAAGATAGATTTGCCCTAGCTTTTAATGTATTATTAGTTTAAAATTTGAATTGACTTATAGATTAAAATCTCATAACTACGAAGTTACATTAATATAAAATAATTTAATTTTCTACTAAAAAATAGAGATTTTCCTATATCGGTATATTTTTAATTTTAAAAAATAAACAAATTTTCAAGTTAACGTACAATTAAAATTTAATCATTTGACCGACAATTTATGTAAAGTTACTAATATTATATATATTTATATAACTTTAAAAGAGAGTTATTATTTAATATTATTCTTCGCGCTGTCTTAGTTTCTACTGTGAACTGATAAAAAAATAAAAGTAAATTATTTTAGTGATTTTTATTAATTTATATGTGTAAAGGAGGAGGTGATTGAGCCGAATGAGTTTGTACATGGTTGGCATGGCTGTCCAAGTTCATGAGTGTCCACACCAACCACACTATTAATAATAATAATAAACCATCCTCTACCCCACTTTCTTATTTTAAAATTAATTTTAATAAAATATACTCTATTTATCTTCTTAATTAAAAAAAAAACTATTTTTTTCAAAAACTCAATATCATCATTAAGTAATATTTTTATCATAGAATTAATAGATTATAATACTAAATATTATGCGTACAATGAGGATATTTAATTTTATATTTAATAGTCTATATTTAGTGTTATGTTTAATAGTCTATTATTGTGTAATATATATATTTTTAATTTCAATATATAATGATTTTATTTAAAAAAATGTATTAATAAATTAAAATATATAAATATATATAAATTATTTTTTTATCCGACTTTTAACATATTCATAAGAATATAAATTCTAGATAATTAAAGAGAATGAATAGATTTTTGTTAATACTTCATTTAACAACAAAAATATTAAGATCTCGATGGCTCTTATATATTTTTTAATTTTTGTTCTTAAAAATATTTCAATAAATAAAGGATAAGATATATATAAATTTTTCTTGAACTTTCGTAAACCAGTTTATTGCACTAAAATAAATATATATTAATTAATTACCATTTTAATAAAATATGATATATATAAAAATGATTATAAAAATTAAATAAATAATTTAATTTATAATTTTGTATTTATTTTTAATATGATATTATTTCATTTATTTAATTTCAAATAATTTCAAAAATATAATTTTTTTTATAATTATATACTAAAATATATTATTAAAATATGATATATTAATTTAAAAATATTTAATTAATATAAATTTAATTAATAATTATATAAATATTATTATAATTAACCGAATATTTAATTTTAATTTAATTATTTATTATTTTTAAATTAGTTTTTTTCTCATTTTTATGTCACCTTCCTCTAAAATAAATAATAATATATAAATTAATTTAATGAAAAAATAAAAAAATTTAAAAGATAATATATTTAAATGAATTAATTAAATTTTTTTATAAAGTATAATTTTCTTACGAATGATTTTTTTTTTTTCAGAAAATATTTGAAAACTTGACCGGTGCATCCATAAAAAGAAAAAGAACACTATTCTAAATTAGCTTTCATACCTTATTGTTTCATAATTTTAGGCATTGCATTTTTTTCAATTTTAAAATATTATTATATTTTATAATCTTAAATTATAAATAACTTAAAAAGAATATGCTAGAAAGTAATATTTATTTTAAATAAATGAAAAATAATAGTTTTTTAGTTTGTACACAAAATAAAAGAAAAAATATTTTTATACGAAATTAATTAAATATCTCAAACAATAATTAAATATTTAAAATAAAATATATATTTTAGTTTCTTACAAAATTTAAACAACACTGTCTCTGTCTCTGACTATAATCAATGATAAAAACAAATAGACAAAGATTTACATTGATTTGAGGCCCAACTAAACTAGTCTCCTATCTTTAACTTAAAAAAAAGAATGATATTTTATAATTTCTTTCTATCCAGACAATTTTATACATTAATATAATATTAATAATAATTAACATTTTATATTTGTTTTTAAATGTAAAAATAAATCACATAAAAAAATATAGAAACCCCTGGATTAAAAAATTAAAGCATATCAAAATTATAATTTAACTAAAAAATAAATAAAACAAAGTAAATTAAAAGAGGTTATATAAAATAAAAATTAACATTTGTATATAAATGTAAAGCATTTTATATTATTGACCGATAAAAAAATATAATTATATGATTTATAAGATAAATTTATAAAATAATATAAATGTAAAATATTTTATATTATGGACTGATTAAAAATATAATTATATGATTTATAAGATAAATTTATAAAATAATAAATTATATTTACTTGCTCTATCAATTATATTGATTATAGTTTCAAAACAATACTTATATTTTTAATAATTTAAATAAAATAACTCCGGTACTCTTTATATATTTTAAAATAAACACTCACATATGTTTTTAATAAATCTAATTTTCTTGTATTTTATTTAATTTATATAATTTTTTTTATTAAATAATATATTTTAATTGAATTAAAAAACAAATATTATTTTATTAAAAATATAAAGAAAATATGTAGACGTTGTTTGATTAAAGCATAAAAAATTATAAATATCTATTTAAAAACTATAAAAAAAGTTATATATATATATATATGATTTATTATTATACTTTTTAAATTATTTTATAATATTATATTTAAATTTAATTAATTTGTCTTTAAAATGAATTAATTAATTTAATTTTTATTAATTTTATGACAATAAAAAATTAATACTAAATATTAAAATAAATAAAAAATATTAAAATTATATTTTTTATTAATTATATTATAAAATATTGTTAATAAAAAATATTATTAAATATTAAATTTAATATAAAAAATTAAATGAAATTTTTAAATTTTTTAATAATGATTTTTTAAAATTTAAAATGTGATTAGGTGAAGTATATAAAAAACTTGTGACAAATTTCATGTAAAAAAGGAAAGAAAGAAAAAAAAAAAAAAAAGGTGCGGAGAGAGATAGAGACACGTGGTGAGCATATATGGGATGATGTTTAAAGATCTAAAGAGGTATGAGAAGGTCAAATAGGATGAAGGCTCCTGATTTCTTCATATAGTGTTTGCAGTTTCTTTCACTTCCACACGGTTTGTTTCATCTTCCATTCAAAAGAAGAGAAGAGACTATGGCGTTGGGTGTACCTGCTTTTCCCTTCACAATCGTGACTCATGTTCTGGGCGTTGTTGACGTGGTTCTAGTCTTGGTCTGGCTCCTACATTTCAGGGGGGGTTTGGCCTGGGAATCTGACAACAAGCAACTCATCTTTAATGTACGTCTTCTTCATCCTCTGTTTTTCAGTAATTTAATTCAATTTTGGGGCTTTCCACTCTGTCCTTAAATGGCAATAACGTGTTTTCAGTTTTTCTTTTTCTGATTTATCTATTTTTATCTATCACACACCAATATATGTTTGCAGAGTAACTAATTAGTTCCAATTTTAGGTTTTAGATAAGTTCTCATCGTTCAACTTCACAACTTTATGCCTAAAATCCCAACTCTAATCTTGTCGTTTAGTTTTCCTCTTTATCCATTTTTTTATCTGCTAAACTTTGATATTTATCATTTTAATGAGTAATAATTTATATTTTTATAAGGCTTAATTATATTTTAAATTCTGGAATTTAGATAAATATGTTTTTATCTTCTAAATTAAAAATAAAATATCTCAAATTTCAAAATTAAGTTTTGGTACTAAGAAATAGACTTAAAAGGTGATAAAAAAAATTAGAAGTATTATATAAGGTCTGAGTTTAAACTTAAAAAAAAATTGTGGTTAAAAAGGATATCCCATTAAAAATGGTTAAAAATACATTTTATAAAATCTTAAAGAATAAAACGATTTCCTTTTCCAAGTTTAAGAACCAATTCTGCAAGTTATTGGGTAGTTAAAATATAATTAAGCAAATTTATTTTGTTGGAAGGAGGACCTGGAGACCGGAAATAATTTTATACGTATATACAGCTAAAAAATGAGGTTAGGAGATTATTGATGTAGTAAGTTTGATAAAAGATCATTAAGTTAACGTTATTACAGGTCTGTATATTCTAATTTCTGGCATAAGGAAAATAACCGAGAAAAGCTAAATAGTTTGAAATCAAAGAAGATCTTGGACGAAAGCTGCAGCTGGTGTGCATTTTTTAAGCTACAGTTTCTGTTTGTTTGAATGATAATCATAAGTTATGATGATTGAATATATTCTTATTATCATTTTAGAGCACATTGTATTAATTTTGAATGCTTGATACATTAAATTAATTTTTATCTCAAGCTCACAAACATTGCTTGTGATACAATTCATTTGTAACAGATCCTATTTACTGATACTTTTCTCAAGTGCATGAACCTCGTGTTATGTCTATATGTATAATCTGTATGAGGCCGCTGCAAGTTGTAATAAATTAAATGTGAGATATTGTTTTTATATATAAAAGGCAATCATATCAATGTAGTGTCAGATCTCTGTGCTGAGAAAAGGAAATCAAATATTTGGTACAGATCCCTTGGTTATCTCATAAATTAAATAAACAAATATATGTTTTAATGGGTAATTAAATGATTGCTAAAGTGGCTGACCTACTCTACTTTTACTCTTCTTTATGTTTATCTAATAATTTAAGAGGAATGCACAGTTAATTATCACACATTAAAGTTTCTTCTTTTCCTGTTCTAATAACAATTTAGTGTTGCTATTACAAATTAGATCCGTAGTACTAAGAAAGTTTAACTCCCTAGGTTGAACAGAGTATGAATTGTTGTAATATCTTAGTATCAGAATTTGACTATTTTATGTAAATAAAAAAAATGGAACCCAAGTGTTTTTATTTTCTTTTTCCTATTTTATCGGTCAAGTCCTGCCATCGAAACTTCAGAGGAGTTAACTGGAAAGTAAGTGAAAACTGTGTTTCCTTAGAAACTGGAAATTCTTTATACTTAAAATGAAAATTTTGGGTCTTAAGATTTACTATTGTTTTAGTATGTGACCATTAATTATTGACCACGTTTTCTAGTTACTGCTCATTTTGAATTTAATAATTCATTGGGTCCAGAATCTGACTTATGGGACGTACATGGACATTAATGCTTACCTATTTTTGGACTCGAGTGAGAAATAAATTAGCTGTGAAGTACTACTTCTATGGCTGTTTTTCTATTTTCTTTGTCAAGAGTGTAATATTGTATGATTAATTATTTGCACATTTGAATATTTCGTTTCCTTCTGGCAGAAAATCAATAAACGTACTCATTTACATTTGCGTGCGTCTGTAATTAAAAAAGATCATGATACTCTGAGATGGAATCCTTTGAATTTTATTTTTTGAAGAGTCAAAAATATATTTTTTTTAATCATTTGGATCTGAATTAACCTTGTGGCCTCTCTTGTGCATCACGAGGTCAAAGAGATGTCTGTAGCATATGTTATTATACAAGATGGTTGGTGTATAGAGTATCTATTGCTGAATTCTGCTCTTGTAGGAATTCTGTACGTCTTACATATATTTTCCTTTATACAGATTCATCCATTTCTTATTGTTTTGGGCCTCATATTTCATGGAGGTGAAGGTAATCAAAATACTTTCACGACGAACTGCTTCACGAATCAATTCCATTTGATTTTGTTGACCTACTAATTGTATCTCTGATTTTCACACATGGAAAATAAATGCAGCTATTATAAGTTATAAATCTCTTCCCCTGAAGAAGGAAGTGAAGAAATTGGTACACCTTGTTCTCCACGCCATCGCATTAATACTTGGAATAGTCGGAATTTATACTGCCTTCAAGTATCACAATGAAAGTGGGATTGCCAACCTGTACAGCTTGCACTCATGGCTTGGAATTGGGGTTATTGTCCTTTATGGCATTCAGGTAAACCACTGGATATATATGCCTTGAAGACAGGATATGATTATGGTGCAATCTGCTCATCCCCAAATGAAACTCAATTATCTACTAACTTTGTCTAAATTGTGTTGGTTACCTGCAGTGGATATATGGGTTTGTGATCTTCTTCTACCCTGGTGGGACTCCAGACATTAGACGTTTCTCTCTTCCTTGGCATGCACTATTTGGGCTGTTTGTATTTGTTTTGGCTGTGGGAACTGCTGCTCTTGGGTTTCTGGAGAAGCTCACTTTCCTGGAGAGCTCAGGATTGGACAAGTATGGTTCTGAGGCATTGCTTGTGAACTTCACTGCTATCATCACAGTCGTATTTGGTGTCTTTGTTGTGTTATCTGCTTTAGCGGATGCACCTGCAACAGCAGATGACTATGAAGCCATATAAACTTTTCTCTATATCATATTTTTATTCTTATGGAATAATCTCATGTATGCTAGTAGTTTGTTTGTATTGGGTATCAAAAGAAAGAAACAATTTGTTGTTTGTTTTTAGGTATATATTGTGATGCTTCCGATTCCTTATTGCACAAGTTTTTAATAAGTTACTAATAAAAAAAATAAAAAAATTGAGATAGATAAGATAATAATAAACTGATAAGATTTAGTTTTAAAAATTCATATCAACCAACATAGTTTGGAAATAGCAAAGGAGATGCATAGGAGAGAAACCAAATAGTATACCAACGAAGTAAGAAGAGTCACCCATAATATGGATTAATTGAATATACAGGAGATGGAAAAACTAAGTTACGTATGATTGAGAGTTTATATTTAATCTAAATTAATTGATCAATATTATTTGTACCAAAAAAAGATACATTTTCTTGTAACCCATAACAAGAACTTAAAAGTTAAGCTGTTTGACTTGGGAAATTCTGAATGAGCGATTTCATGTTTCTTCTTAGGGAGTCGGTTAGTAAAAGCAAAACATGATAAAAAAAAGAGCCGTTTTGCTCTATGTGAAACACACACAAATGGGTCGACAAAGGTGGATATGAAATTTGTCCCCAACAAGATTGTTACAAAAGCTCCAAAATTAATTTTGTTCGTTCCCCGTTACCTAAAAAAAAGGAATATTCCTGTAACACAGAAAAATAATACTACCTTCTGCAATTTCCATCTGAAGGAGGGTGTATACTGCAACTTTTTGAAGCGGTTTAAAAAACGATAAATAGTTCACTTGTTTTGGTTGATTCTTCTTTAATACCTCACAATTTCAAAATAATATTACCACTTTTTCAAGGTTATGACATAAAAATTAGCACTTACTTAACCAATATAAATTTAAACAAAAATATCTTCAATTTTTCAACTACTCCAATATTTATTTTGAATGTAATTAGTATTGTATTAATTGTTTTTATTTATATGCAGGGTTATTATTTGAAAGGAAAAATAGCTTAAAAAAACTAATAGAACACTATTTTGACATGGATAGAGTGATCTTTTAAGGTTATGTTACACTCATTAAAAATTACTTGATTAATATAAATTTTAATAACAATATCCTTAATTTTACAACTACTCGTGTGTCTATTTAATATAGATGATATTATAGTAATTAGTCTTAATTATACATAAAGACATTTATGAAAAAAAAATAAAAAACAAAAAAAAATTATTTAAAAAATATATATTATTTTGAAACAAAGAGAGTTTTTTTTTTTTCTATGAAAGAATATTAAATGTTGCACTGTATAGTTGGATCAAATAAGACAAGGGTTGTGGTCTTTTTCTAGTTAATGATTTATAGAAATGGAAGCAACTAACTAAGTTGTTGTTAAATCTTGAACATGATTAACTAGCTACCACAGTAAAGGTGGGTGAGAATCAATACCGAAAACTAATTTTCGATCAGGGGTAATTATCACTCTTCCTAAATTTGAGAATTAGAAACCAATGAAAAGGATTAAATAAAATGAATTTTTTTTTCATGAATTAAACTTATACTATTTATAAATTAAAAAATAAAAATACAAGAAAGTTTTTGTAATAATTAATATTTCGAATGTCACATTAGGAGTGTGCATTTTGACTTTATCTGTGAAGACATTAAATGTGTAATTTATATAAATCCCACACGTTAACACACAAATTATATTTTATAATAAAAATATATTTAAAAACGTATTAGAGAATGTTGCTTCTTGCTACAATCCCTATTACAAAAATTTGGTTGGAAATAGATTATCATGGAAGTGATTCACTTCCAATTTCAAGATACCAACTATGATGAGATGGGATAATCACAAAGAAGTTTTTGTCGTGACCAAGAGAAAGAGGCAACAGAAGGGACTATTGTTACCATCAATCTCACATTTCGTGTTGCTTTGATCACCAAACGTTGTCCCACTCTCTTTTGTCTCTTTTCTTAGTATCAAAATATCACTATCTGATGCTCTAGTTTTCGTGGGTTAGCACTTCTTAGCACCATTGTTATCCACTTTATACTTATTTCCCAACACTTGCAATCCACTTCATATTTATCTCCACGGTTTTATAACCGAAGGAAAAAATAAAATAAAACTTTGTGTTTAACTTATACTCCATTTTGAAAGGGAAATTAACTCACGTGATACTTGATAACTTTATTTTAAGAGATAATAAATATAATAACGGACAAAGTTAAAAATCTCTTAAATTCTTTTTATATTGGATATCAGACATATTATAATTCTGAATTGAATTTTTTTAAAATAAAAATCTTTTGTCTTAATCTTTTTCAATTCTCTTATAAAACTTTTGTTATTGGATTAGTCTTATACTTTATATGCTTCTAACTATTACCATAACATTTTCAAATGATTATATAACTAGAACGTCGTTATATACATTTTTTAATAAGAAAAATCATCATCTTACTAAGTCAATTACGTGAAATTAAATTAAATATCTCACAATTTTTAAAATATATTATAATAAACTCTAAAAATACTAGAATATTAACAATTAATAGTGATAGATTAAATTCCATGTTATCAAACTAATATCAAATTATTTATCCTTCATATAATAACATTATGGTATATAAATAAATATAATTATTATTTTATTGAATTAGATATTTCATTTTGTAAGAAAAATAATTTTTTTTACAGTATCAAATTTTATTTCTATTTATAAAATTAATTCTAGACAAAATATAAACTAAATTTGTAGATCAACATAATTCATTTTACAAGTCAACTAAATTATCATTATTATAATATTCAAAATAATTTATAGAAGGTAATCTAATTCTCTATACATAACAATAATTTATTATAAAAATTCCTTTTTAAGGAAACACATACATAAATCTATTTTAATGGTAATTTTTTTCAACCAGGTAAGAACAAAAACATGTTTCAAAATTCAAATTATGGATTATTGAAAGGTAATGGTTTTACAAGTGGAGATAGAAAAGGAAGGAATGTAGTAGATGAAATGATCGAATGAAAGAGATAACAAGCGTCTTTAGAAGATGGGTCTCACATGATGTTTCCATTATCATCAAGAAAGAATCTCCAACAATCACACCATTAGAGACATGACTAAAATAAAAATATGTTGATGAAGAAATGAAAAATTCAAACTTGACGAAGGAATAAGCACTTAATGCCATTGCCTCAACTTTATTATAAATCAGACATGTAGGTTTTAAATGCATAAACACGATACACATTAATTACTAATTGAATTAATGGGTGTAACTATATAAACACACTAATTTGTTGGAAAAAAAATTGATTTATTTCTACAAAATATTTCCTTGAAGAAACTTTAAATATGACATTAAATATATATAGCTTATTATACTATAAATGTATATTTTAATTAGTTTCTTTAATAAATAAATGTTATAAACTTATATTAAGGTTCATATAAAATTAATTCGTAATACGTAGAATAGTCTATTATATATTTAAATCATACAAAATAACATAAGGTAGGTGATGTTAAATTTTCAACTATTTATATTTTTAACATAAATATATTTTACAATTTTTTTAAACTTTGTATAAAAAGATTAGATTTTAACAATTATTTATTAGTTATTATATTTTTATTTATTATATCTATATTGTTTAACAAATATTTCTTTATTATATTTATGTGTTTAATTGTTCAAGATATAAATATATTTTACAATTTTTTTAAACTTTGTATAAAAAGATTAGATTTTAACAATTATTTATTAGTTATTATATTTTTATTTATTATATCTATATTGTTTAACAAATATTTCTTTATTATATTTATGTGTTTAATTGTTCAAGATAAAGATAAAATATGCAAAAAAAAATTGCATTCACTATGTTTATTTTATTTTTGAAACTAACTAAAGTAAAAAATAAAATAAAATAAAAGTTTATAATTTAAAATATTTAAATATGATTATATATATATATATATATATTCATACATTTATTTTTAAAATAATTAACATCAGCTATAAATATAGAATAACATTTTATTTAAAATTAAAATATTATTTGAAGATATTTTCCTTATATAAATTATATTTTTTGATGGGTCACTGAATTTTTTTATTATTGTAATTGATGTTTTCATTTTTGACATTATTTAAGGTGCATTTTTAATGGATGTTTTTTAAACCAATAATTTATTGTTTAACGGGTCATTGAGAAGTATTTATAGTTGTAATTATTGTATTATATTTCAACTTCAAACAGTTTAATGATAATTAATTTCAACCATTAATTTTTTTAAAAACATGTATTTTTAAAAAAAATGTGCGACTTAGACTATTTTCATATTTAAAATATGTAATATTTTAAATATCAAAATACTAATGAATATAATAACGTTTTAATTAGAAACATGTTACTGTAATGTAATATATTTTTTAAAATGTATGATGTTTTAAATATTATAACCCTAACATAATCAAATACTAATAAGAAGATTAACAACTTAATTAGAAATATGTTATCTAATATAAAATTTTATTTTTTTAAATGCATAATATTTTAAATATTATAATCCTAACAAAAATATTTACACACTTTCTCAAATATATTTTAATGTAATATTTCTTGACTTATTATGGTTCAATTTTTTTTATTTAAATCATTTTTGTATTCTTAAGTTGTACATTCAATAAATATTTTCAATTTTTACATATATGTTATATTTATCATCTCTATTTTTTTAGAATCTTATAAGAAATATAAAACTATCTCCCTTTTTTTATGGATATAATCTATTATTGTCTACATGGTTTGTTATTCATTCTTCTACAATTCATTTATTTACTGTACATTATTCTGATATAATGCTGACTATTTTTTCAATATAAATAACTATTCTAATATTTTACAAATAAATATTTTCCATTTTATAATCATTTTTATCTTCAATTGCTTAAAAATCCAGTAAATGTTAATAAAACACTTTTGTTTATAAAATTTTGCCATGCATGCATATATGTAAAGGATGAAAGTCAAAGTATGCAAGGCTTGCAGATTTCTTCTGCATCAAATGCATACATATTTGTGTAGAGTTCATTCATATAATGAAACATATAAATGAAACTGAATTTATTATTTATAATAACATTATATTAATAGATAATACAACTTAATTTTTAATCAATGCAATTATATTCTTACAAATTTAGATCCTTGAATCAACCATAAAATTAATGATTGATTTGAATCTTAATCACACTTAATGGTTGTCTTGTAGAAATATATAGTGGCAGGTGCTGTCACTATTGGTGTGGTGTGCCAACTCATAGGAGGCCACTTGTACCTACCACAGTTACCCACACAGCTAAGCCTCTAGAATTTGAGTTAAGTTACTTCCTTCAACCATAATATCCCAACCAACTCTCTCTTCTTCCTCAATCTCTCTACATATCTTTCCATCATACTATTTTTAACACTCCCAAACAACTCACAACTTTTTTCCCATCACTTTTTGCAGAGAATTTGAGTCACCACTGTGACCAAAATGACTGAGGAGCTATCCAAAACTGTGCCCGAAAGTACTCCCTCTCACCCTCCACCTGAACCTGCTGCTCATGACCCTCCAAAGGAGGATGTGGCGGAGGAGAAATCTGTAATTCCACAACCCTCTCCTCCTGCTGATGACTCCAAAGCTCTTGTCATAGTTGACAGTATGCTACTGTTATAACTCTCCTTTGCTTTTCTCTTATCATTCATTGATACTATTATATTTAACTCATTGCTTTTGTTTTATGCTGTTTATCTTTTGTAACTGGCCAAGGTGACCAGTTTTTAATTTCATTTTGAGATATATGATGATTTTAATATAAGTGAAATTGTTTCTACCTACCTAGGTGTTTATTTTTCTTCGTCTTCGAGGCTTTCTTATTGATTTTTAACGTCTTATAGCGACTAACGCTATAGAAAAATAATGTCAAAACTCATTGATTAAGTTAAACTTTCTGTGATTTAAGTAGTTAATATTTTTTTTTTCTTTTGTTTTTTTTATCATTTTTCTTCTGCTGGAATTTCCCTGTCATAGTTCTATCGGAAAGAGTTATATGCCCAAACTAAATTGATGGGTTACCATCCAACTGAATGATAATTATGATTATAGCAATCAAGTAAAATCCAATTTTGCATACTTGAATTCATAACATGTGGAAGTTCAAAGGAAGAAACATCTTCACCTGGGCCTCTGATTCATATAGTATTACTCCGTTCATGGTTTTAAGATCTCCCATGTTGATAATTTTTATTTATCATCTGTTTACAAGTCACCTTCAAGTGGCCTTGGCTTTCATGTATCCATTTGCATGCTGTATACTTAACTTTTGGTTTAATCCTACCATATAAGTCACCTTCTTGTCTCTTTAGTTCACCAATATATATATATATATATATATATATATATATATATTTCTATTTCATCACCATAATAATTTCTGTAAAGGCTCAAACATAATAATGGTTGTGTTTTGTGTTGTTAATATGGTTTTTGTCAGAGACTAGTGAAGTTACTGAAGAGAAACCAATTGAAGGATCTGTGAACCGAGGTTTGCTTGTTTGTCTTTGTGACACATGATTTCTCTTTGTACACTTCATATGCTGACATTACATCCTGATCCCTACATCTTCTCTTTCTTCTTTAGATGCTGTTCTTGCGAGAGTTGCAACTGAGAAGAGGTTATCACTAATCAAAGCATGGGAAGAAAGTGAAAAGTCAAAAGCAGAGAACAAGTAAGAACATGCAACACAGAAGGGTGGCAAAGAAGCTTTGCATAAAACATTGTCACATTGACTTTTAAGCTCAAATAGAAACTCACCTGATCTTTGGCTCTTTAAGTACTGCAGTTGGCATTAGAAAACATTGTTAACATGATCACTGTGATGTTTGAAGAAGATTTAGATTTGTAAATATGGAGTTTTAATTATTTGTTTTGTCATACTAGCTTGTTAGTAAACATAAGATATTCATATTATTTTATCATTACATTTCGTTCTTTGAAGTCATTTGATGAGTGTTTTATTTTGTTACTAATTTATATGAATTTGATGAGCAGGGCTCACAAAAATATATCAGCAATTTCAGCATGGGAAAACAGTAAGAAAGCTGCAGCGGAAGCTGAATTGAGGAAGATTGAAGTAAGAGCCTGTTAAGAAATTATTCGTAGTAATTGTAACTTGTTCTGTAGGTACTTTCTGAAATTGTGTCTGTTCATACCTTTTTTCTTACAATAGAAATGGAATAACCCATTAAAAGTATTGTTGTTCATGTTCTTGAAAGTGATCTTATATTAATTTTTCAGCTCCCCTAATTATTATTTTTATAAGAAGGCAATAATAAGAATATTCTGTTATAAATAATTTTTATTCCAAAGTCAACTTAAAAGGGAATTTAAGCACACTCTAATGAATGTACACACCATTGGGAGACAGAAAGATATTAGAAGAAGAAAACGAGTGGTGAATAGAAATGAAGAAAGTAAATCAGATATAAGAATCTGGGTGTAAACTCTAACATGCATTGTGAACAGTAAAATATTTTTTTTCCAATTTTATGTCTAAGCTAAGCTTAAGCTAAACTAAGACACATTGCACTTGTCAGGATGGGGAGGAAAAATTAACATTTCATTTTCACTGTGTTTGTGAGCAGGAACAACTGGAGAAGAAAAAAGCAGAATATGGAGAGAAGTTGAAAAATAAAATAGCTACAATCCATCGAGAAGCTGAAGAAAAGAGGGCATTTATTGAGGCCAAAAAAGGGGAAGATTTCTTGAAGGCAGAGGAGACAGCTGCAAAGTACAGGGCAACTGGAACAGCCCCAAAGAAACTCTTTGGTTGTTTCTAATAAGCCTGGTCATTAACCAAAATGTTGTATTATTATTATTATTAATGCTATTATTATGTCTTATTTTTCTGATAGTTTATATCATCAGTACATTTGTGGTTTTGTTGTCTTTTGGTGAGTTGTAGTTCATGTTCATTTATTGTTGTGTTCATAGTGATATGTTGGTGGTGTCTATATAACAATTACTTCGTGGATTCAAGAAATTAAATTATTCAATTTGGGTAAACCAATTTCCTGTACCATTTAGTGTTCATCGTTCACTCTTGAGTTCTGCATTCTGCACTATTAATAAGGGTTGTATATTTCATGAAAACAAGTACAATTTTCCATGGGGTTTAACTTTGTTCCCAGGTTGAATTTGTCAGCAAGTTAATAAATAAGTTTGATGATAACAACTAATTTAAAACTTAACCTATTGTAAGAATGCATCAGATCAAGACATTAGTTCCTACCAGAAAAATCAGGACATACTAAAGAATTGCATTTTTTTCTTAAGCTTGTATAATAGTAAGTAAATAATTGACGATAATGAAAACATAATGTGGTGTTATTAAAATTCAAAATTAAAACCTGTTTACTCACTCTAAAACAAAATTAGTTTATACATAATAAAAATTGGCATGTCAACATTAATTCTTACACATGTGGCAATTGAATGCCCTGTACTTTTGTGAATTAAAAGAACACATCCCCAACAGCGACCAGTATACATACACATTCAAACAGCAGCAGCAATTGAAGGACATGATAATATCATTAACTCTGAATCCATTAATATTAACTTCTAGCTACAGCCATAGTAGAAGGTAAACTTGAACTCTAGCAACTATTCCTCTATCTATCTTCTTTCCCTTGTAGACCAACTATTGAAACCCAACTACATGGTGAGTGCATTTACAAAAATTAAGAATTCATAAAAGGCAAAGAAAATTTTCCTATCAGTTCAGACATTGTCTCTCTGAAGAGATATGAAGGAGACTATCTTGGTCACATGTACCATCAAGAAGATTCAAGAAACTATCATTCTGTCCCAAGAATCCAACATCACTATCAGGCATATGTAGAAGGTGCTTTAGTGCAGAATCTGAAGTATCAAGAAATTCATAATTGCCTGAGTCAGACCCAGCTGTGTCATCGTCAAGCTTTGGTTTGTAGCTACTTATATGTTCATGAACCATGTTCACATCTTCAATGTATGGATCGCAACTACTAGTTCCATTGTTTTTCACCTGCAATGACACATCTGAACATGACTCCAATTTAGACGAGGATGAAGGATGTGAGACAGGACTTTGACTCACAACTCCTTCCTTGCCCTTGAACATGCGAAATGACTTTCCAACCTCAGAATGCCAAAGTTGAAGAAAGTGGTCAGGGCATGTTGTACTCATCGGCCATGAATTGAGCAACGAGGATTCCATGGACAACCTTGCCTCTGCCTCAACTCTTACACTTTCCCATTGTACCATGTGACGCGTCAAAGGAGATTCAGACTTGACAATAGTTAGATCCGGATTCAGACATGTCTGTTTTGCTCTAAGGGAATTACATGATTGAAGGAGACGCTTCTTTAGATGGGTATTCCAATAGTTCTTAATCTCATTGTCTGTTCTTCCCGGTAATTGGGATGCTATAGCAGCCCACCTAAGAAAATGCACGGTTACTTGCTGTTTATATGCAAAGTGAATGTAATATCACAGGTACACATCAATGCAACCAAATATCGAAGTATAACAACAAAAATATGGAGGTCTTAGGCTACTCTATCATTATCATATTGTGAAAGTTGAAACTCCTACTTTTCCTAACGTTTATATATAGTACATTAAGGATCCATGATGACAATAGGCTTAAAACAGAAACTATATCCATTGGAAGGGAAGTGACACATTTCTATGAAGCATGCAAAATGTTTATTAATTATTATTATGATGCAGCTTTTGAGTAAAATAAGTCTTTTAGGTATATGCATTGCGCACATGTTGAATTTAATAAGCAAAAGGAACAATGTGGTACCTGTTACCAAGCATGCCATGAAGTTGAACAATTGTACTTTCTTCTTCACTGGTAAATGGGCCACGCTTGATGCCAGGGCGAAGATAGTTTATCCACCGGAGCCGACAACTTTTTCCACATCGTAAGAGACCTAATTGTAATTGTAAGCATACATCAATTAAATGATTTTTCATAGAATAATTTCTCCATCTTTATGAATTATAACCATGTCAGCACCTTTCTCCATCAGTGTGTCAATCTTACACCTTTTCCCTAGCAAGCTTCAAATCCCTTGCCAAACACAAATTCCAAAACATCTTTCCAAGGGGAAAGTACAATTGGATCAAAATAAAGCTCTATGCATATGCCAAAAAATTAGGTTATGACAACAAGTACTGGATGATGACACGATTAGATTAAGGAATTTAATAGTTTTCATTAGTTTATTTCTATGAAGGACTGTACTTACCCCCACTCACCCTCCACACAACAAAAAAGTACTATAACATGCAGAAATTGGTCCTACTAGAATACAACCAAAACAACAATGGAGTTTTCTTAATTCTGAAAACAAGTCACAGTAAGATTGAAGTTTGTTCAAGAGAAAGGTCAGAGTTCTCACTGATTAATACCTGAAACTTGAAGAAAAATGAAAACTTCAGCCATAAGAAAATAAGCCCTACTCTTCCCTATCTTCAAAATTTTCCAAAAAGGACAAGGAAAAAAAATACAGAAAAGTATTCCTACCTAACAAGAAATGCAAAAGTAGGGAAGAAGAAAGTGAGAAAAGAAAAAAGAATGATAAGGAAGTAACCTGCATGTTTGGGAAGAGTACGCCAACTTCCATGACCATGCTCCTTGATGTAGTCAACCAAGGCTTGGTCTTCTTCAGGAGTCCAAGCTCCCCTTTTGACTCCATGTTTCTCACAACAAGGTGCTTTACCCATCTTCCCCACTCATTACCACACCCAAACAATAATTAATACCACGGTCTTGTTTTGTTTTGTTTTTTTATTTTACCTTAGCTTTTAATAATAAGCTTGCACTTGCACACACTGATGACAATAACAATTGGGTCAGTCAGGGTCTACTCATCAAAACCAAAAAAAGGAAGAGAGAGAGAGGGGATGTAAAAAAATGAGAAGGAAGAGTGTTGCAGAAGGAAAGGAAAGAAAAGGCTAAATATTAAATGCATGTGTGTATAATAATAGGACAATGGGGGCGGCTTAGAGAGGTCCAGCACATAGAGGGTCACATTTATAAGTAAAAAAAAAAAACATACATACCCTTGTAACTCAAAGTGGTGTGGATCTTAATGACATGAAATAGAGATCAGAAGCTGAGAATGTTAAGAAGAGAGAAGGGGTGTGTGGAGAGCAAGGGGCGCAGGGACGCCCCACTGAGAGGTCAGATATTAGTAGTACTATTTTGAAGGTGTGGAAGGGATGCAGAAAACGAGGGAAGTGATGGAAAAGAAAAGGGTGCCTCTTAAATATGAAAATGCATGTGCATCATCACCTTGAGTGCAATGCAGCTGTGAGGGAGAGGTGCAAGGTCATTTCTTTCTGCACAACAAAACAAAAGCAGAAAGAGAGTTTTTGTGATTGTGTTGAATGACCAGAAAAGATGAAGCGGTGGGAGAAAAGACAAGAGCAGAGCCCAGGGAGTGATGGATGGAATTGGAAGTGCATTGCGAGAACCATATCTAATGAATGTTCATTGGTTAAGGTGAAGACGGTGTGAACGAGGTGCATTTATGTTTGGAACTGCCACACAGGTCAAACCTTCGTCAATATCCTTCTTTTTCTTCAATTATTTACTCCCTTCTCCCTTTCTTTTTAACACTTTTATTTTTATTTTTATATTATAACGTTATATCAATTATTCATTTATTAATTATAACAAATAAAAAATAAAATATTACAATATACACAAATTATAACAAATTCCAACACGATCTTGTTTTATTTTAAATGAATTTCAGCATATCACATATTTTTAAATTTTAAGATTTATCTATATTATATTAATATTTATAACATTTAAGTTTAAAATTTAAGATCTGTTAAAGAATTTTACTTTAGGTCATTCTCTTATTTCCTTTCTTACTTTTGAGGGAAACCATCTTCAAGTTTTCAATGTGTGTTTTAGTTATTATTATTATTATTAAGAAAGTCTTTGATGTCTCTTATTCATATCTTGTTTAACTATTTTATTTATTTATTTAATGGTACTCATTATTAACAACACAAACGTAAAAATCACGATATTAAATAAATATATTTTAGCTTAATATAAGAATAATCTACTTCTTCTAAATATTTTGCTTAATATTTTTTTCATCTTATTCATTTTTAAAATTTTTTTAACTATTTTAATTCACGAGTTTTTATAGATAATAATTTTAGTCTTTTTATTTTAAAATAATTATATTAATTATATATTTAATAAAATAATTATTAAAATGAAAATATATTAAGAAGTTATCCCTCCAACAAAAACGAGGAAACAAGGAAATCATGTTTTCACAAATAGATTAAAATATGCATATGACGCTCCTCAACTTAAGTTACGTATTTTTCGTGCGTTTTTTATTTTATTTTATTTTTAGGTTGTTAAACTTTTTATTTTTATGTGAAATCTAACTATAATAATTGAGTAGATATAATATAATTTAATAGTTTGTTAAAAGAATTACATTTTTTATTTTTTATTTATTCATTTATTTACACGAAATTACCATATGAAGTTCATGAATTTTAAAATATATAATATGTTAAATATGGATAACAAAAGTATAGAGGATTATTTTCTATAATTAATATCAGTAAAAAAAAATTAAAATTTATAAAACAATATAACAAAATACTTAATCGTTCCTTTGTCAAATTGTAACCTAAATATCAGCCTTTCAAAATAAAAACCTATATATCAGAATTTTAAGTGTGACATTCCTCTAAACTTCCCAACAGTATTGAGGATTATTTCTCTTTAAATCTAAAACAACTATAGGGATTAGAGCATAACAATTAATTTTAATTTATATGTTTGCTGAAAAATTCACTTTCAAACTCTTCATATTAAACACATTTCAAATGTATGCATGAGGTTGTTTCTATGTTTCTTAGAGAAAGTTCAAGCTAGAAAATTATAAAATGCATTGCTCTACAGTCTAAGTAAGTAAGAAATTTATAAGTTTATTCTAAATTGAGTTTATACAGTAAAATACAAAGGGTGTATTATTCTTATTTTGATTCAAGATGTATACTGTATTATCTTTTGTGGTTGTGGATTTTAGATTACACAAGTCACAATATTCACCTTGCACCGAACATGAAAAACTCTAAGTAACAATTTTCCACAAGGACCATTGAAAAGACTAAAAAAAAGTGCTTAAGCAGGGAAATGCATATTCTTTTTAAGGGGTTTATCATATAAAGCTTTTGCCACCCCTTATCTTTTGTCCACCCGTAATGGTTCCTTATGCACACACTAGGAATAACTTCTTTGCCAAGTTCTCTGACTCATACCTTCTATAAAAGGCCGTCACAAATTATTCCATTCATGTTAGTCATTAACAAAGGAGAATCAATCCATTATTAGAGATAACAGAGAAATTTTCAAAAACCAGTTTTAGTTCAGAGGATATGGTGAAGGCAACTATAGTTGGAAGGGTAAGCGATGGATTGCCTCTAGCACAAGGACTGAGATATATGAATGAAGAGAATGGATATCTTTCATGTTACAGGCAACAAGCAGAGTTTATTCTCCAAGAAATTTCAAGGGGAGTATTAACAGCTTCCAAGATGACTATTCATGTTGATCATTTCTGCTTCAAGTATCCTTCCCTCTTAATTTTTTTTTTCAGTTCTTTTAATTTTCGTCTAAGTCAGTTTTGATTCTCCTATAGATGGAGTTGTTTTCAAGCTTGCAATTTTCTGCTATGTACCATATTCATCATTCACATGCATAGTTTATCAAAGACTAATCTTCCAGGATAGAGTTTTTGTTGAGTCTATAAACAATCCATTTAACCATAAAATTTGAGTTAAAGGAACCTGCCTTTCTTGGCCTTTTTTTCCTCTTTAGTTTCGAAAGTTGCAATTGTACTGCAAAAATAATTGATTATGATTATATTCTGTTGGTATTAAGCTACTTGGTCGAGAACGGAGTTGTTTTCATTGTCTTGTGTGAGTCCACATATCCAAGAAAACTGGTTTTTCATTACCTACAAGATATTCAAAAGGAGTTTGAGAAGTTTGATAAAACTCTCATAGACAAAATCACAAGGCCATACAGCTTTGTCAAATTTGGTAATTCCCTTGAATCATTAGCATGCTACAATGATATCATTGTCCAGGACTTGTGGTTAATGTTTGCTAAATAAGGAAGTGGAGGTCCACTTCTTTTACCCTCCCCCAACATTTTCTCTTAGTGAAAAAATTGTTTTTGCCATATTTCCTTGCCAAACAAATCACGATTTCTTTGTCAGATGGTATAATTGCAAACATTAGTAGACAGTACATTGACACAAGAACTCAGGCCAACCTATCTAAACTTAATGCTAACCGGAAACAAGATTTAGATGTTGCCACTGAAGATATTTATAACATTTTAGAAAGGAAGAGAAATTCAGGTAAGAGTTTCCCCCTCTTCTTTGATCGTCTACACTAAGAACTAGAAGCTGAACAAAGTTAAAAACGAGTTATGCAACTTTTTTGTTCACATGACAACATCTCATAACGACAGAAACAATGAGAAGGTTATCAGTTACTCCTCAAGCTGACTCCACAATATGGTGTTCTGCACGCCTTGAGGTATGCTAAAGTTGAAAGCTCTAAATTTTCACTCCCTTCTTTCTGGTCAAGAAATATAGAAAATAACAATCAATTTATTCTTTGGATAACAGGTGATTGCTTTGAAATGGACACCTATTATGATCCTTGTAATTACTTCTGTGGCTCTTCTATGGGCTAGCTTAGTTCTCACAGATGAATTTATTATTTCAAGCTGGTGACAATTCCTCTTATCAAGACCAAAGATGCTGGTTTGATACCATAATCTTCAACTCTGCATGCAGAACTTAAATAAATGGTCCACTAGTATTAAATATGATACAACATTGATGTTGCAGAAAATATTAAGATATCAAGTGGCCCCTTCGGCACATAATCCAGGAAAGACAGAGAAAGAGAGATCCAAATTGAGGAAGAAATTTCTGATTTGTCAGAGTTTTTACTTTCTACCTTGATAGTGAAATATTTCCTTTTAAATGATCCAGTACTCTGACTTGTGTAGTCACACGAGTTGCCAATCGATATTTATGTATGTATTTAATGGTGTGTAAATATAGAAAATAACTGATTTTTATCAAATGAGTAAAACTTGTTTTTCAGATTATTTCAATTAAGAAAATCATTATTTCAACACGAGTATATTATTTCAAAAAAAGTCATAATATAGTTTTCAGATTAATAAAAATAACTTATTTTTCAGACAAGTTCTTTTACAAAACTTCATCTGTAGTCCCAAATATTCAACTTAGTTTTAAACTGATTATTTTTTTCTCGAAAACAACTTAAATGTTTGAAAAAACTTTCCCAAAACATACTTCAAAAATTTGGTATCCACGTGCAATAGCGTATCTACCAGATGTTTTGTAAGCATGTAAAAATTATGTTGAACCCAATATATCAGTCTCGTTAAATCTGTCTCATAAAATGTTGGGTATTTAAGTATTTAATTTTAAAATTTACAAAAAATAATAAAAAAATAATTTAAGTAGTATATGGAGAATAATTTCTTAACACTTGGTGATTCTTTATCACTTTAGCCGTAGCCTGATATTTCGTCATCATTTTCATATATACATGGCCAAAAATGTTTAAGATTTTCAGTAAAACCAGTGAAGAACAACAGAAGTTGACTTCTTAATTTGAAACGAAATTACATATACATATGCAACAACCATTCTAGAAGAATAACAATTAATCATGCTTGTGGCATCCTATTGATATAACTGAAAGTGGGGTAGAAGTAACATACAACTTGGAATGGAACTATTATTTTATACTGCTAAAGTTTGATTTTTTTTTTTTTCTGTATGTTTAAAATTAGAAAATAATATTATTCCTTGCTGACCAACCCCGAACTTAGCTCTCATATGTACAATATTGCATCATTGCTCAGGCTGAAGTTGCTAATTAAGTCAACTCCAGGCATGCAATGGATGAAACCATTTTCCACCATTTGATTTGCATACTTCAGCTCTGAATTGAACATCTCAGGGGATGAAATGTTAGCTACACATCTATGGTACCCTCCACCGAAGGGTACCTCTGAGATATCATGAATTGGAGCTCCTTGAAGAGTTGAATTTTGATCAAATCCATTTCTCAAACCAAAAGAGTCAACTGAATTTGCAGAGTTTACTTGGTCCAATGAAAGCCACTCAGCAAATAACAGTTTTGGTAAGGAGCTTTGACAAGCCTCTTTGGTGAAGTTACAATTCTGTGTGGCTTGAGTTGCAAGTTTTTGGAGAGAATTTGAAGAGTCCATGGTATCTGAGCTTGAACTAGCATACTTGATTTGCTTATGAGAATCCATTTCCTTAGCTTTGGCCACTCTCTTTTTCAAATATGAATGCCAGTAGTTTTTAATCTCATTGTCTGTTCTTCCTGGCAAATGCTGTGATATCTGTGACCACCTGGCCAATAATATAATTCAAGTTGCTCTCAGCAGTCTTCACTATAAGGGGAAGAATTATAGCAAAGAGTTTAAACATCCGCGTTGAATTTCTGTTCTAATTTCATGATGGCAACTGTGAATTAATGTTACAAGGTTCACAGACACACATTCTTTATGTGAATAGTTTGTCTTTTATGCATAAAATGTTTGATGATTACTAATTGGAACATATGAAGGGACACTGACACACTATACAATGGAGAAATAACATTGGACTTGATTTAAATTTAATATAAAGAATTGAGAAATAGTAGAATAGACTTTTTTGTTTTCAATGTTCATCCCTCTTTAAAAAAAGAAGCATGGCATCTAAGCCAATTCATACTGATTGACTTACTTATCAATTCTTCCTTTTATTTTTCATTTTAAAAGACCTAGTTGCTTTTATAGAACAGAATTAAATATTAATCTCTTTCCAGTCCAATTACATTCCCTAGCTTAAGCCTCAAATATTGAACTGGAGGACTTTGTCTCTTCCTTTACCAGCATCATTTTTGTACTGTAATAATTAAAACATAATTACTAACATTTAACACCAACTCCTGACATGTCTTTATCAATATTTTTCGGACTGAAAATTACAAAATTGACTTATTCTGCTTTAACTTGCTCATATGAAACTTTTATACTGATAAAGTGAAAGAATATTTACTCTTGTGGCTTACTTGTTGCCTAGCATGTGGTGAAGGGTCAGGATTGTTTCTTCTTCCTGTTTGTTGAACTTCCCTCTCTTTAATCCTGGCCTTAGATAGTTAATCCATCTTAGTCTGCAACTCTTTCCATTCCTCTGCAGACCTGTACATCAATATTAGGTAAACATTCAAAATATTACTATATAAATGCTTGTTGGTTTGACCATAGCACTTCAATATTTTGTCAGCAAATCTACTCTTACACAAAATGCCCACATAGTCTTACCATAAGATGTTAAAATTACACAAGCCAGAATTGTCACATTACTCTAGCAGAGAGGATTATGAAATTTTAGTAACTAATAAGTCATCCATTTGAAAAAACTTTTAAATATAAGGGAGAAACTAAAATATAAAGGTAAAAATTAATTTGGATAAAGGTATTTTAATTAATAGAATACTACATGAGTAATAAACAAAAAAAAAACAGATTAAAAACTGAATAATGCGAAATATAAAAAGAGTGATAATGTAATGTTTTTAAAATATAATAGTTTTTTTAATTGTTGGTACTTATTTAAGAATTTTCTTATCGTGCCAAACACACCTCATGGTACAAGTATTATTTTCCTTACCCATTTATCCTTTCCATAACCAGAATTGATTGGATAAATTCAATAGAATTAATTCAAACAAAGGGAAAAGAAAATTTCATTAAGACATCTCAAATTCATTGATGTTAAAATCAGCGAAACATGCCCACATTAGTAGACATACTTTCCAATCAAGGAAGAGAGACCTTTCTTCAAGAAGACCAAGGATGTATCCATTTAATAATATAACAGTATTAAGAATGTGGAACAATGCCCCTCTGTTTTGTGTAGTACATACTAGGAATATGCTCACTGTGGTATGATTGACAAAAGGTCACAAACAGGGAAGAAGAAAGAAACCAACCTGCCTTAATGGGGACAGAACTCCAGCAACCATGACCATGTTTAAGGATGTGGTTTCTGAGCTTGTTGTCTTCTTCAGGTGACCATAACCCCTTCTTATGTTTTGGTTTTCCCTTTTCCAATGGCTGGCACCCCATTTTGCTTTGCCTCACAGAATTTCACTTCAACGATAGCCTTGGAATTGGATTCTCTACAGCAGAACTCAAAGAGGTGGCAGAGCAAACTAAGAGAAGGAAGGGAAAATATTTGATAGGGAAACAGTGCACAAACAGACTTATATATAAAAATTCCATGAAATAGTCGTGCTTGTACATATTTTTTCCATTACTTATTCACAACGAGCGTTGAAATAATATAACAAATAAAATGATAAACCAAGAAATTTCTATTGAATAAAATATTTCTGTCCTGTCCCAAAGGGTTGAAAACTTGTTCCACCTTGCTGAAGTTCACCTTTGCAGACTCAAAGGGTGCCAATTTGGAAAATGTTGGAACTTATGTCATCATTGTTTGCCATCAACTTTAATAACCACATGTCCAAAATCCCCAAAAGTTACATGATTTGCTTTTTGGTGTTTGTTTTTGCATATTTTAAATACTTCTATGAAAAATTTGAAAGTTTTATTTTATGTAAAAGGGTTTCAATATGTCAAAGATATGAAAAGGGTGTTCACTCTTTACTTTTACCATCAATTAATCTTAACAGATGAAACTTCATTTTGTTCTTTAGCCAGGTAGAGAGTATGAATAATAGGAATTGGAGGATACTATTTATTGAACAAGTACACCTAATCGCTTAGGCTTATTCAAGTCAACATTCGTCTCTTGCCGACACATTCTTTACCGTCCAAGAACAATTTAAAAACTACTGCATAGTATAAAACTTGATCAGTATCAATAGTCACATTGTTTTTAAGTGTAACTAGTTTTGACCCCGAATACAACATACGTGTAAAACTCTGCTAAACTGTATGCATATCCTAATAATATATGCACCAAGTGTAAATTTAAACCCTATCTGTGCTTGAAGTTATGGATTTTTATCCTTTTCATCGCGTAGTTTTGCATCTACCAAATTTCAGGTACTGCATATATAACTCAATTTCAAATAAGACAATACATGGTTCTTTAACCGTTGTCCACTATTGAATTGAACAATATTTTGTTGACAAATGAAAAAAGAAAGACCAAACCATATATACACTTATATAAATTTAAAGGGATGTAAGATATGGTTAGAAAAACAGAGAATAAAATTGGGAAGATAAACTAATATAATGAAAACAAAATCAAAATTCTTTTTCATAGTAACATTTTTTTACAAAGTTAACGCAGTTAAGAAAACCAGTCTTTGTCCTCTTTCTGTGACTGATGTATGCAGTTGCTGAAATAAATGGCAGCAACAGTAATCGGATAAGCAAGTGCATGTTGAAGTTGCTTTAGGAGAAAACTATCCTCACTAGACTCATCACACTTGCATTATTGGAGAAGGAAGGTTTGTACAAATTTGGCTGATAATGGAAGACAATTGGACGGATGGTGGACAAATCAAGATAAAAAATAAAATCAGTAAACTTGTGTGAAAGGGGTGCAGAAATTTTCAGCAAAAATAACTACTGCCTTAAGGTTTGTTCAAGTAGAATCATGTGTACTGCATATTGAGAGAAAAGATTGATCATGAAAACCTTTTGCTCAGAAAGTGATAACAGTATTTTAAATTAGCTCGTTGGATGATTTTCAGGGGCTCTAAACACAGATGACTAATTTCTGCTACATTATAGTTCAGATTAAGAATTGGATAAAATTAAGAACGTTTAAAGTATTAATAAAATCACTAAAAAAAACAAAAACCGTGAGTAAAAAATCATAAACACTTAAAATTGTACTTTAACCTAAATTATTTTTATATATGAATTTTTAGACATAAATAATTGTTATATTACTTTATATTTGATTAATTTTATCATAAACTTTGTCTTAATCTTTTCATAAATTTTGTATTTGATTTTTTATTACAACATTTAATGTTAGTAAATAGTAAATGACATTAAAAGATACCAATTTAATTAAGATATATATGGCTTTCACAATTCATATTTACCTTTATTAAATAAAAAACTTGATAAATGAGTTGGTAGATGCACATGTAACCCTAACTTATTGAAGAGAAGAGGGAAGAAGATATTTGATACTAGAATTTCAAAAGGAATCACATGAGACCCCATGAATATCTTGGAGTTGGTAGTGTCCCTTCAATCAACCATATACCCAACCAAAACAAGTCATTGACTAAGAAAAATGATCCTCGATTAGTTTGTGAAGGAACACAGGAATCCCAGTGAGACACGACAAAGCTACACACACCATTCCCAACCACGTATATATGTTTCTATTACATTAACATTATTCTTCCGAATTTCAGATTATTCAATCAATTAATGACTTTATGAGATCAACAAGGAATCAAAATTATTGTTGAAAATTGGACAATCAAACAATATTTATTTAATGTTCAGATTACACTGCATTAATATTAAAAAGAAAAAAAAACTACACTCACAAAGTTCAATGGGGATAAAAAATTGTCACGCATGGTTGAAGGTTGGCCTCCTCTAAGTAGCATGAAATATTCAGTTTGTCAAATAATATTAAAGACTTTTTTCTATGTGCCCTTTCTAAACCTTCAATAAACTTAATTTCAATTATGAAAGACTTGTAATAAAATTACCTGAAAAAAATTTAGGTGTGGGTGAAGAACCCTAAAGATGTATTTTCATATAATAAAACTTGAAGCATGCTGTGCTCTACAGCTGTTTAAACTTGTGGAAAGGAAGAAGAATCATTATTTGCCAAAACCATTACCTTCCATGGCACAAAGGAATCTTACAATTGTTGTTTTATGCACTTTTAACTACACCTAACACCTGAAGAAAACTATAATATTAGAATTTAGATAAAATAAATGAATATGTTGAACCATAAAATAAACTTATATATCTAATATTTTAATATTTTGGGTTATAAACGTGGTTGATTGAGATGTTTCTTGTGTTTTAATTCTTGACATTTGTTCAACATTTTATCTAATAAAGAGAAAATATCATGAGTTTAACTTATTAATTAGAAGAAAGTCAAATATAAAATATTTCAAATATTATTTAGATTTAATACATTTTCGCGGAAAGATATATATTTAGATTAGTTACTTATCATCATATAAAAAATATAAAAAAAATATCATCCAATAGATGCTTTCTGTGTAACTAATAAACATTTTTTTATTGCATGATGCTTTTAAATTGAAATATATGTTTTTTAACAAAAATAGATAAAAACATGCTAGTTTTATAAATATGCACAATTAATACTGATAAATAACTCAAACATTTATTTATAAAAAGCCAAAATTAGATTTAGAGAAAAGATAATATATTAAAAAAAAAAAAACTTTTGTGTGTGTTTGACATACAATTGATAGTTTATGAGTTGGTTAACTAGCTTATCTAACCAGAATTAACTATTAGAATGATATAGTTATAGACTTTTTAAAAAGGTATCAAGTTTGGAATCTTTCATTCCATAAAGTAATAAACCCCTTTATATTAACTATTTTAATTTATATATTGTAGATAATAAATATTTTTTCTCATTATCTAATTTTATGTGTGTTGCATGATTTTTTTTTACACACTCTTATTTTGTAGAATTATTATAAAAAACTCTTACAAAAAAATATTTAGTTATAAAAAAATTAGATAATATAAATGAACAATCTGTATTTACATGTTTTGATGTTATGTTAAATGATACTTGCTCTTTTTTACTTCAAATCTTATATGTATAATTTTAATTATTCTAAGTAATATTAAAGAATAATATAACATTGTATTGTAGGGTAAAATTTTATTTTTAATTATATGAATAATTTTAAAGATTTTATTTATTAATTAATATTTTTATTAGACAAGTTGAATAAATTACTATAATTATAATTAATAATTTAAATTTAGTTAAATAATTTTTATAGTTTAAATTATAATATTATAGTATATTTTTATATTTAATAATATAATAAATATATAATATTTTTAATTATAATAATTTTTAATTTTATTTTAATATATAAATATTTTTTTAAAATTATTCAACTATAGTCGTCACATTCTTAGACTATTAAATTAGTAAATTAGGTTAGTTGCATAAGAGATATTGTTTTATATAAACAAAACCCCTTACTCTAATCCTAACCCCCATTTAAAAAAGAAGAAGAAGATATTATTCTAAATTCAAATCATTGCTTGCTGGCATTAAAATCTCTCTCAAGAAGGTTGTTACAAACATCAAATAACACAACGAACTATGTGCAATTTTAAATCATCTTAATATTTTACTATAATATAATACCTTATGTAATGGACACATATTTGTTTATATTATTAAATTTTGGTTTAATATACAACTATTGCCAAATAATTATATTAATTTTTCAAGAGATCATAACGAGGATATCCTTTTTTTATGTACATTTTTTTTCCTTGTAAAGTTAGTAGGGTTCTTATTATATTACAAATATATTGCAAAAATTATTAATTATGGATAAAATAAAAAAATGGTTATATAAAATGGTTGAGACATTTCAAATGAAGAGTAATTCGTAAAATATGAATTATTATATCACATTAAATTTAACTAATTCATAATTAATTATATTATAAGGATTCAATAATTTTTAAAGAACTATTATTTTTTTTACCTCTTTTATTCATGATTATAATTACTAATTTTTTTATGCAACATGTCATTCATAATTCTTCTAATTTCTAACAATTAATATTTTATTCATATATTTAAATAATAATAAAAATAATTGTCTTCTTTCAAATAGTGCCATGTCTTTCATTTTCTTTTTACAGATGAGGACAGACATACACATAATTTTTTTCTTATTGTCCTAAATATTCATTCATAATAGAGTTACAAAAATATTGGATTTGCATTGTATGTTTCGTATACAATTTCTGGTCAATCTTTGAAGGTATTTTCATCAAATATATTTTTTACTTCCTTTTGCCTTTATTAATTTGATGAAAATAACAATTTATATACTATTACTTAGTGTTGATTTTTTTTTTCATTTTCCATTTTTCACTTCCTTTAACTTCTGATTATTTCATTAATCTTACAAGAGTTCGTTGGCGTCTTGATGATGAACGTAAGAATGTGATTTTTTTGGTTGAATATTGCCTCCATAATAATTTGTTGATTGCATTTTAAAAGAATATTTTAATGTGATTAATGTTTAAAAAAATCCATAAAAATAATACCTTTATGAATCACCAACTATAAGAATTCTAATACGCTTACATGTCCACACATTAATAATTTATATATATATATATATTCTTTTTTTTTTAACAAAATCATCAGAAAATAAATTTGTTAAAGGATAATAAATCTGAGATAAAATAAATATACATACTCCTCTTTCCTAAACGAAAGAATAAGAAACAAGGCATTGTTAGATATATGGCTAATAATAATAATAATAATAATAATAAAAAAAACTACTGTTTTGATTTTTTACTCGGCAAAAAAAAATTAGGGGTATCACCGAGCCAGTGACAGCGAAAGCGAAGTGACGAAAGACAGGAAGAAGCTCTCCTAAAATCTGGAAGCGCGCCAAATCCACCGTCGCCATGGGAAAGCAAAAGCAACAAGTAATCTCCCGGTTCTTCGCTCCCAAACCCAAATCTAGTTCTCCTCCTTCTTCTCCCCGTCCCAACCCTCCCACATCCACTCACACTTCCACTTCCACTCCCAAAATCTCTGCCACCGTCACTTTCTCCCCTTCCAAACGCTGCCTTACGTCCCACCTCACACCCCCTCGCAAGCACCAGAAGATTCTCGAACCTTCTCCCCCTTCACTCCACCAGCGCTTCCTTCACAAGTTTCTCGAACCTTCCTCCCCTCAGCACCCTCCTCTCCCTTCCTCTTCCAAACCCATAACCTACACTCCTCTCGAACAACAGGTCCTCCACCTCAAAGCCAAACACCCCGATGTTCTCCTCATGGTTGAGGTCGGTTACAGGTACCGTTTCTTCGGCCAAGACGCCGAACACGCCGCCAGACTCTTGGGCATTTACGCGCATATGGATCATAATTTCTTAAGTGCTAGCATACCAACTTTTCGACTGAATGTTCACGTCAGGAGGCTCGTCAGTGCTGGGTATAAGGTCGGTGTGGTCCGGCAAACCGAGACCGCCGCCATCAAGGCCCACGGGTCCAACCGCTCCGCGCCTTTCGGGCGCGGGCTGTCGGCGCTCTACACCAAGGCCACGCTTGAGGCGGCGCCGGAGATTGGAGGAGGGGAGGACGGATGTGGTGGAGAGAGTAATTACTTGCTGTGTGTGGTGGAGAAGAGTGTTGTGGGGGAGAAGGGGAATTCTGGGGTGGAGGGTGGTGTTGATGTGAAGATTGGGATTGTAGCGGTGGAGATTTCGACTGGGGATGTTGTTTATGGGGAGTTTTGTGATGGTTTTCTGAGGAGTGCGCTTGAGGCTGTTATTGTGAACTTGTCTCCGGCTGAGTTGCTTCTTGGGGACCCTCTTTCAAAGCAAACAGAGAAGGTAGTTTTAAAGGAATAATGCGACAGCTTCGCTCTTGTTTTGGTTGTGTTTTAAGAATTTTGTTGTTGCTTGATTTGTTTCATCGTGTTGTGCAATGAAACCTATGTGTGTAGTTGCGTGCTGCTCTTTACTTGTCATGGTTTTTCTTGATGGAATGATGGTGCTTGATAATGCGTTGGATGATACATGGATGGTGTAGGGTTGAGTAAGTTCAGGTTTCAAGGTAGCTTCTCTCTTGGCCTGACTCCATTTGGATAACCCTTTTTAATACAATATTTAATGCATGGAGATTGGTGGAATGAACAAAATGTTCTTTGGCAATGGTGTTCGTTATAATTTTATGAAGTATCGAGAATATTTTGAATTATCAATCATTGTCAATTATATTTCAACGTCTGACATGTAAGATAATTATAAAATGCGAATTCCTTTGAAAGTTAATTTTGTTTCTCATTTAAATACAGCACATGGATTTTTAAATATCTGAATGGAGAATTGAAGTTTCCGGTATTGGGTGATTTGATTGAACAACTTATCAAAACAATTTAATGTAATAGTGTTTCCATTATAGTAGGTAGGAGTGATTTAGCCCATACTCCATAGTTGAGTTAACACTCAAATTGGTCTTCCTAAGAATTAATATAAATGGGATGTTAAGTTTGTCTCCAAAGGATTTTGAACATCAATGTCGGTCCATCATACTGTTAAATGAATCGCCAATTTAGGGATGAAATTGAGGCTGAAAATCGATACCTACTTTATTCTAAGCGTTAAAGGACTGAATTGATGGCCAAAATCATTGTAGGGTCAACATTATCATTTCTTTTTCCACAATTTTCTTCTATTTTACTTTTTGAATCGATTTTCTAATTATCTTCATGTTCTTCTATTCTTACTTCTGAGAAATCTTCTCTTCTTACAAACAGAATGTTATTTTAACAATTTGAAGTTTGTTAAAATGATTTAAAACTTGGAATTATCTCCGAAACTATAATGTAGTTACTGTTCCTAATATTTTTAGAACAAAAATATTAAGCTGATGTTGTCCTACTGGGAGACATGTTCTTATAAGTTATAATCACTAAATGAATTACTGTAAGAGTCCACAAAACTCTGCTACCCTTTGGACCAAATTTTCTGATTTGGTGATCTGTTATTAGTTATTGCTGGATTTTGCTGGACCTTCCTCAAATGTTCGTGTGGAGCGTGTTTCACGAGATTGCTTCACTGATGGGGGTGCTCTATCTGAAGTTATGACCTTGTTTGAGAACATGCATTTGGATAGTCTATCAGATTCAATTGAAAGCAATGATTTGACTGAGCACAGAAGTCAGCAGTTAGTAATCAAGGTATCAAATATTTTATAAAAAAATTATTCATGCAGTAGGGAAATTCCTAAAATCAAAATTTCATGCTAGTTTTATTATGCATTTTTCTCTTAGCCAACATCTATCTTGTGATTATTGACCCTGTCATTGTAATTTGTTATCAGTGTTTGTGATGAAAAGTTGCAAAATTTCATATACTTATTTTTTCTGTTAACTCTTATGTGTTTAACTTTCTATTCCTCTGATCATTTAAATTTAATTTTACTTTACAAATTGTAGCTTTATGTTAATTGTTGTTGCAATTTCAACTTATAACTAGCTCTGTGTTGGTTCTACCTTTTTTATTATAAAGGAGGTGATGAACATGCCAGATTTGTCTGTCCAAGCTTTGGCCTTAACTATTCGTCATTTAAAGGAATTTGGTTTTGAAAGAATTTTGTGTTCAGGAGCTTCGTTAAGGCCTTTCTCAAACAATATGGAAATGACCCTCTCAGCTAATACACTTCAACAACTGGAGGTAATTATAAATTGTACATTTTTGAGAATATTTAGCAAGGACTGGAGCATATTTGAGAATGTTTTAAATTTTTTTTTTCTACGTGTTCAAAGTATGGCAATTACAAGCAGTGGATATGTATACGTTAAACTTAAGTATTTTAAACATAGTCTTCAACTACCATTTCCTTTTCGTACTGCTATAGTGCTGTGGTTCATGGATAAACTGGCACTATTTATAACATCTGACCAAACTAAAACTTGAACTGGTCTTTCTTTCTTTGGTTTATGTTTTACTTATGGTAGATTCATATAAAGGTATATCGATCAAATGTCCTGGCTTTTTGCTGCCCACTTGCTTCTGGTCCACGACATGAATTACCTGTATTATCTTACAATGGTTGAAAAGATGATGGATGATTTCTACTTTGAAATTTTTGTACTTGTGCTACTTTACAAGCTAGAAGTTTTTTTTTTTGTTTTTTTCCCTCATACCAGCTTAATATTCCCTTCTGTTCTTGATGCCAATGAATGCTTGCTGAATGTTCAGGTTTTAAAAAATAACAGTGATGGATCGGAGATTGGTTCCTTGCTGCAAATTATGAATCACACTCTAACTATATATGGTTCCAGACTTCTTAGGCATTGGGTATGAGGTGCTTCCATTCCTCATACAGACAGTGAATGTTGAATTCTCAATTGTCATTTCTTTATCATCCAAAGAAGAGTCATCTTTAATGTTGTTTTGTGCATGATACAGGTATCTCACCCATTATGTGATCGAACCTTAATTTCTGCTCGACTTCATGCTGTGTCCGAAATTGCAGAGTCCATGGGATCTTGTAATGGTACAAAGAATGCTGGTCATGTTGAAGAAGATCTTGATATAGCAATCGTGCAACCTGAGTTAGCACACATACTTTCATTGGTTTTGACAAGTCTTGGCCGTGCACCTGATATACAACGTGGAATTACAAGAATTTTCCATTGCACTGCTACCCCATCTGAGGTGATAAATGGCTTCTCGTTGGCCTGTTTGTGTATTTCTCTATATGCTGTACTTCAATTAATTGTCCTCGTATTCCTTGTAATTTCTAGACTTTATATGAAATAGGGAGATGGAAAGAGAGTTGAGCATATATTTTGTTAATTACTTAATGACAAAATTTAAATGTTCGGATGTTTCTTTGTTCCATTTTCAATTTAAGAACAACATACATGCTATGCATCTGTTAGAGGTTCTACAATGCATGCTTTGAAGGTAAGGTGTGTTTTGAAAACCATGTGAGTTTGTACAAGACTACAAGTGTGTTTCCAACTGTAACAAGACGGTGGCTTAGACTAGGCCTGGACCTAATATATGCGTATTTCTTTAATCTATACCAAAAATAAGGAATACACGAGTATACCAATTTTTTTTGCAAACACTAGCTTCTGCCTTTTGAACTTGAGTATTTAAAGTGTGTATCAACTCATAGTCAATGAAGTGATATTTTCATGTTCCTTGAAAAAAATTGAGACTGTTTTTTAAATGTGACTTTTTCAGGTTTAAGAAAATGAGAAACTGTAACGCAAATTATTATTATTATCATTATTTTGTGAAGATGAACTATTGTGTTTTGCAGTGCAAAGGAAATGGTTGTAAATGTTTGTATTACTTTTACTGAATAACTATAGTCATTTGGGTCCTTCTTTTATCATATTGATGGGTCAAATTTATTCTGCAGCATATTAATTAACAAGAAAGATGCTAGGCATTGATTACTTGAATCATTTTGTCATTATACAGTTTGTTGCAGTAATTCAAGCTATTTACTCTGCTGGAAAACAGCTACAACAACTTAAAATAGGAGAGGGGAATAATAACACATTGCGCTCTAATCTGTTAAAAAAGTTAGTTTTGACTGCTTCCTGTGACAGTACTATTGCCAATGCTGCAAGATTGCTGTCATCTTTAAACATAGACTCTGCTGATCAAGGAGATCTAACAAAATTGATCATTGCATCAGATGGACAATTTCCAGAGGTTTGTCCGTGCCTTTTGTGTGATTTTTTTTTTTTTTTTTTTACATTTTCCTTAATTATACTTTTATCTTGATTGATATTGATTCTATAACCATGTATGAAGGTCATTAGAGCTCGTAAAAATTTCAAGCTGGCAGTGGAACAATTAGATTCGCTGATTGACTTGTATCGCAAACGGCTTAGAATGCAAAATTTGGAATTTATCAGTATTTCTGGAACAACTCATTTGATTGAGGTAGTCTAACTAGAAGGAAGATCCTTTATATTTAAACATTGTAGATGCTGGAAATTATGTATCCCAGTTCTTGTTAATTTCTCATTTCTGATTGTTTCTTATTCACATCTGATTTTTGTAATTGATCTGAAATGTTTTCTTATTACTATGTAGTGACGTGTGCTCCAAATGTGTCTTAATTCTTAAATTGTTAAACAGACAGGAGTGTTTTTAACTTCCAAAAAAAGGGTATAAGATAATGACACCCTTTTTTGGCTTCTCTTCTCCTTAAACCAGGACAAACCAAACATATTTACAATAGCTCCTAAAAATAAATGCTTTCTTTAAAATATGCTGAAGATCAAAAAATAGAGCTTCTGTAGAAGCTAATTGGGGGAAGTTCTACTTTGAATGAGAAATAAAGCCCCAAAACTTCGTCAAATACTGCTAAGGATGGCTGGAAAATGACACTGGTTCCACTTTCAAGTTGATGTTACAGATTGTCTCTATTTTATTTTCCTTTATTTCCTTGAACTTAAAATAAACGTTTATAAGTTTGCATTTCTTGTGTATTAGTTAAATTCTAATTTAACAACTGTGTTCAAACTATGGTATGTTTCCATTGAGTTAATGTGTGGCTGTGAACAAGTTTTAATTGGCATTTATTTAATTTTTGGCTGCAGTTATCAACTGATGTTAAGGTTCCTTCAAACTGGGTCAAGGTAAATAGCACAAAGAAAACAATTCGGTATCACCCTCCTGAAGTAGTGACAGCATTGGACAAGTTTTCGTTAGCAAGAGAGGAGCTCACTGTTGCCTGCCGAGCTGCCTGGAATAGCTTTCTTAGGGACTTCAGTAAACACTATGCTGAGTTTCAAGCTGCTGTTCAAGCACTGGCTGCTTTAGATTGTCTGCATTCACTTGCCACTCTTTCACGAAATAAGGTTTATTCTTAAAGGAATTTTTAAGTTCCTTCAAATGTTTCTGGCATTTGGTAACATCTATTTTCTGTGATAGGGTTTTGTTCGCCCTGTGTTTGTAGATGATCAAGAGCCTGTTCAGATACAAATTTGTTCTGGTAGACATCCGGTAATGGCTTGAACTTTTGTATGAAATTCCACATCTAGTGGGACAGGGCATTTCCTGGTTGTACTTTTGTGCCAAATTAACATGAATGTTTTCTTGAATCCCTTTTAAGTTTCAAATACCTGCCTGTAATATCTGTAGTTTCAATTGTTTGTGTATTTAGTATAAGCCATCATGTGCCTTTATTACCTTCAAATCGTTTATTGGATGGCTAAGACACTGCCTTTCGCACCAAAAGAATTGTTTGACAGTTGCAACTTCATCTGGTGTTGTAGAAACTGAATATTCCACCCTCAAAATTACTGGGGTTGTGCAATACTTTTGACTTCGACTCAGTTAATTCAAGTTCCTCATTGTTGATTGGTAAACAGATGCTCATTATTGTACGTCATTTCTCACCAGGTTTTGGAGACCACCTTACAAGATAATTTTGTCCCAAATGATACAAACTTGCATGCAGATGGAGAGTACTGTCAGATTGTAACTGGACCCAATATGGGTGGAAAAAGTTGCTATGTTCGCCAGGTGGCTCTGATTGTTATAATGGCTCAGGTAGACTCAATGCAGTGTCTGCCATATTTCTGCTTTGATTTTCTGCCTTTAATGCAACAAGATGCTGAGGTTGTGCAGTAGCGCATACGCTTTGTTTTGTAAATATTGAAAGCTAATTATCTATTCTGTGAAAGATTCTGACATATCATGTCTTGAATTACTATTTTTTCAGCTTAAGTTGTTGAACTATTTCTCCCACTAAAAATTATTTCCGGTTGTTGCTTTATTGAAACATCTCTGATCTCTCTAGGTTGGTTCCTTTGTACCAGCATCATCAGCAAAACTGCATGTCCTGGATAGGATCTATACCCGAATGGGTGCTTCTGACAGTATTCAACAAGGGAGAAGCACCTTCCTAGAAGAACTAAGTGAGACTTCACATATACTCCATTGTTGTACAGAACATTCACTGGTTATTATTGATGAGCTTGGGAGAGGTACAAGTACACATGATGGTATGGCCCTTGCTCATTCGACGTTGCATTATCTTCTGAAGCAAAAAAGAAGCATGGTTCTCTTTGTCACTCACTATCCAAAGATTGCCAGCCTGGCAACTGAATTTCCTGGCTCTGTGGCAGCATACCACATGTCACATCTGACTTCACACGATGCAAGTAAAAATGCCAACTTGTATAATGATGTCACTTATCTGTACAAGCTCGTACCTGGTGTTTCAGACAGGAGTTTTGGATTTAAAGTTGCCCAGCTTGCACAGGTAATAAATTCACGAAATTATATATTACCAGTGCCTTGATGCTTGAGCAATTGGTTGATATTGTTTAAGTTAATATAAAATTTGGGAATTCCCTTAACTTTGAGTTTGACCGTTGAGGTCTCCGTTGACTAAATTGTTGAAATTTCTTATTTAATTTTATTTAAGACAGTTGGAAACATCATTTGTTTTCAGTTGCCTTCACATTGCATCAGTCGAGCCATTGTCATGGCTTCCAAATTAGAAGCACTAGTAAATAGTAGAATACATAGTAGATCGAGAAAGAAGCTACTATTGGGTACGCTGGGGATTGTTCAAGAGCAACAACAGCTTATGGCTCAACCACATGATCGTCCACTCCAAGAGTTTGGTATAGCTTACAAAGATTTCTATTTAAACTTAAAAGCTGCAATACAAGATGATGACTGTGCGAAAAGCTTTCAGCTGTTGGAACATGCTAGAAGCATTGCTAAGAAATTAATCGGTGGTTGAGGTACCTTTTTTTTTTTTTTTTTTTTTCCATTTTATTAAACATTAATGGATATTGCTTACTAATTTTTATCTCATTACTGCTTATTAGCTCCTTTTAGCGTCACTGACATGTCAGTAGTGTCCCCTCTAACAAAAGGAGGATTTGCATTGTGACAAGAATATTTAGTTCTAGACCTTTGACTCAATTTTCTCTTGCTAGATATTATATGTGTAATATATTTACCATCAGAATAGTTGTAACTAGCTACAAGAGGGTGTGACAAAGAAACCTTGGTAATTATGTTTGGAGGGATTTCTGACTAACTGATTTGTTTGTGGTTAATAGGAGTTACTTAAAAAATTTCATCACTACTATAATCAATTTTGGTTGTGCATTAACAGATCAATGCAGTACATGCAGACGCAGGTGTCGGGTCTCCTTAGTGTTGTAGAATGTTGATAATATTTTGCATAAATTTTTTGTATATTCGTTTATATTAACCTTCCAATTTTTGCTTCTTTACCTTCCTCCTTCCTCGTTTATATTTTGTAATTTCAGTTTATTTACCGTCATGTAAATATGTTTGTGCTATTCTCGTATAAAATAGTTAGGCTCCCTTGGTCTTTCGGTGCGGCATATGGTCGTCCTCAGTGCCCCTAGCAGTGTTTCTTGAGGTTGCTTTGTAGAAATTTCCTAGAATTGAACTGGTCAGTTTTGGGCTAATAGAAATATTAGTTGGTAATGTGTCTATTGCCCCAAAAATTAATTGGTGGAAAGACCAACAGTAGCTCAAACAAAAGATTCTTCAATCCAGATTCTGAACTGAGTTAAGTGCAAATAGTCATATAAGCCTCTTTTAGCTCCCTTTTGCAGTAGTTTGCAAAATTAAGTAAATGTAATTTGTCTGTATAACTTATAAGTTGTATCATCAGGCAATAATTTTTAGTTATTATAACAGATTAAAACATTTAACTACGATTTTTAGATTAAATTAGCATTTTCTGCTTACTGTTAAGTTGCATGCAATTTTATTCCTATTTAATTAATTAAAGGAAATGGGATTTTTGTAGAAATTTTAAAGGTCATGTGATTTATAATTAAATATGTTTGGGTCCTTGATTTGAATTTAACGGTTAAAGTTTTAATTTCTCACTTAGTATAATAAAATAGTTTTTGATAACTTTTACGCGGCTCGAACAAATTGGATTAGAAGAATAACGTGTGATAAATTGTGGGAAATGTAACAAGTAATTAGAACAAACAAGTGCCAGAGAGAGAAATGTTTGATGTATCAAAAGTACACTTACACCCAAGTCAGAAAAGAAGAATTAGGGGTCTTAAAATGTGACATAGTTAGAACAAAAAAAGCCACAAATAAGAGGAGGGGGGAAATGTGTGGTAACATTACTAATGTGTGTTGTGTGTGTGTGTGAGAGAGAGAGAGAGAGAGCGAGAGAGACGTAGTAGAATGTTATTGTACAAAATATATAACTTCAAAATCTTCATCAACTAGTATGTTGGTCGATCACCATCCATTCTAAAAGTGAAATAGGGACGGTGTGTATCACACGTTCTGATGGAAAGATTTTGTTCAATCTCATCAAACCAACTTTAGTCACCGTGCATGCATGGGAAGTTTGTGATTCTATCAAAATCTTCATCAACAACTATCCATTCAAGTCTTCACAGGTTCTGGTAGATTTGTATGTCAATCAGTATAATTAATAAGTTTAGCAGGTGGACCTGACCTCTCTCAAATTGGAAAGAGTGAGGAATCCATGCATGTATTGACCCTAACCAAGACTTGAGATGAAATTTATCAACACATCTATTAACTATTCCTTAACACTGAAATGCAAATTATTTTTGCCTCTGAAGAAAGACATTTTGGATCTTAAATCATACAAATGTTTCACTTGTACTGTACTCACTTCATTTCCACAATTAAGTTGAATAAAAGGATATGTTTCGCTTTACATACAGTTTGGCTAACACATAATTTACAGGTGAACCAGCTTGCGTTTAAATAAACAAACTAATTATCGATAATGGATTATTTCGCAGACGAAGGTCTTTATTAAGCGGATTGAGGTTTACATTTTTCTAATATATTGTTTGAAAATGACGCATAGTTATTTCTTATTAGAAACTCCAATGTGAATGGAATTGTGTGATTTTTCATAAAATGCAAGCTAAATATTGGATGGCATGCATGGCAACGCCGATACTTTCAAAATTAAATTTAATCTTTATTTATTTAATTATTTAATTATAAACTCGTTACATAAATTCCTTACCCATGACATCAAACGTAAAGCTTGGTTACAATTTGTCTGTTCCGATCTAAAGAGTCACGGGCAGAATATAACTTTTTTTTACTAGAAAAATAAACAAAACCTCTAATTTAAAGGACACTAATAATCAAGAAATCTTGAACTTTGCTCCTGATTTCATCACTAATTTTCCTACTAATGTCATGAGTGAGATGAGTATTTTTATAATTTTATTTTACATATAAAATATTATATATAACAATGATAGAGAAAATGAAATAAAATAGGTTATATAATAAAAGGATAAGAATCAATCTCATCAATAATATATTTTAAAAAAATTTAAATAGAATATATATAAATTTACTTATTATTTATGTATAATATAATTTTTTTCTTTTTTCCATTTACTTCTTTTTTATCTCTAGTGTTTGTTTTATTTTTTCTCTTTCCTTTTTTGTTTTTCTTCTCTCACTCCATTCTAATTAAAAATATATAATGAAATTTGATAAAATGAGTCTTTTATTATTTATGAAAAAATAAAAATATTTAAATTATCTAAAAATATTCTAATTTAATATATTATATTTTAAAAAAATATTATATAATAAATTTGAGGTATTACAATGTTATTATCTTATAATTATTAGGAACAAATTAAATATTTGTTTTAAAATAACTTTTTAATATATTTTTTAAAATTATCTAATCTGACTAATTATTATTACTTAACTTAATTATAATTAGATTAAATTACTAAATAAAAATATATTTAATTCATAAATATTGAATATTTTTTAATTAAATAAATAATTGATTTATTATGATAAAATAATTTTAAATTAATTATTTATGTTAACGTAAATAAAATTATTTATTGTCATTAGAATTTTAAATAATTATTTTTTTAGTTTTTTATTTGAAAAAATATTTTAATATATTTTTATTAAATTTTAATATAATAGTTTTAGTTAGAAGAATAGCGGGGAAGACGATAGAAAAAACAAAAGACAATGAGACGAAAAAAAGGAAAAACAAAAGACCTGAGATAAAAGAAAGAAAAACAGAATACTGTGAATTAGAAAAGAATAAAAATAAAAATCATAAAATAGAAAGATACAAAAACAAAAAAGTGAACGAGGAGAGTATATGATTGGTGTCTATTTTAGTAAACAATTCTTTTATTTGAGTAATTAAAAAAAATTACGAAAAAAAAAGAAAAACTGATATTAATAATAAACCAGTATTTTTTAAATATATATTGTTTATAAAACGAATTTGAAAGATAAAAAAAAAAATTGGTTTCAATCAGTTATGTTTGAACACAAAATGACAACGTAAATTTTTATTTATTTTTTTAGTGGGGAGGTGAAAAGATATGATAACGCTAATATGGAAAGAGTAAAATTTTATCAAAATATTGAAGTTATATGTATCAGTTACAGGTTGAATTCAATTGAAATAATGGATTAGCATTAATTGACAATTAAAAATTATTCAATAACTATTAAAAAAATAATGGAATTATTAATTGTAACGAGTATATTTGTCTAAGCTACTATTAATATTATAATTTGTAGTTTTCCGTTGAGATGGATTGATTGGTTGTTGCGTAACCCATTTATAAGATTATACTTTCTGTTCGTAGCTTCAAAGAGACCAATTTTCTCTTAAGCCTTACCCAACGCGCATTTATTTTTTATATTTTATCTAAATTTAAGGAAATTAATCAAACTACATTCATTAATTAATATAGTCATCATCAATCACATCTTATTATCTTCGCACGCATTTATCGATTAATATATAATTGTTTCATCTTAATATTTTGATTATCATATTTTAAAACCTTGAGTAAGCAAATTTATTAACTACCTAAAAAAACATGTATTATTGTGATGGTAATATATTAACTTTCACAATAATTTATTGATTAATGATGTAAAAAGAAAAAAATGCATCAATAATATACAAAATTAAACTTATTTTATATACACAGTTGGTTCTTTATACCCATTAACCTAATACTCTAGGAATAAATATTTATGGTGTTAATTTGGATAAAACAAAAATTATATTAAGAATTTTTTTGTCTCAACATTATATGGCTATTTTTAATAATGAATAATTCGTACTGATATCTTCATTATTTAAAAAAAAACATGCATTATTAATGTAAAATATTTTACACATTAAATTATTCAGAAATCATTTTGTTTTAATTGTTAAGAAAAACATTTTAAAATTCAATGAATTATCATGAAATTGATTTTCAATATATTTCAATAATTTTGAAACTCTAATTCTAATAGCGGAATAATAATAATGTTAGAAAAGATCTAATTGTCTGCATTTGACTTTTTTCCAATAGAAAAGTTTTATTTTGTTTTTTTGGAAATCACATTTCATGACCTAAGACAAGGCTTTTTTCGTAATTTCTGAACTGTCCCTTGGAATCCGCATCTACATCCACCTTTGTCTTCACAATTTACATGTTTCATGACATTTATATATATATATATATATATATATATATATATATATATATATATATATATATATATATATATATATATATATAATAAAACGGAAAAGAAGCAGAGCAAGAACCAACACCTCAAAATCTCAGCACTTGTTCATCTACAACTCAGCTACTCACAACAACACAAACACCAACATCCTCATCCACTCCGCAATCTGCTTCTGTTGTCTGAAGGTCTGTCTCCTCTCTCTCTCTCTTCTTATCCTTCTCACTCTACACATAAAAAAAAAAAAAAAAAAAAAAAACTCAAAGCACATACCCATGTTTGTGTCTGTAAACAAGTTGAAAATTTGGGAAGCGGGGGATTAGATCTTCACCTTAAACGATTGACCCATAATTTTTTAATTTCCAAGAGTTGTTTTCTGTGCCTTGTCATTTCTGGGTTTCTGGAATTTGTTTGATCAAGAATTCATGATTGTTGTGCTGATTGGTCCCGCACTTGCTTTTGTTTCGGACTTGGTGCTTTCAAGATCCGGTCTGAGAGAGTTACCAATTACAAATTCTTTTTGTTGATGCTTTGTGAAATATGAGTATTTGTTTTGTCATGGAAAATTTTGTGTTGGCATAAGTGGCTGAGTAAAACACAAGTATTTTGTCTGATTAATTGTTCATTTCCCCATTCATTTCACATACAATCTTCATTTTCAATGATTTTTTTAGTGAATGTGGTTTTGGACGCATAATCAACTCCACTTGCTGTTTCTTTGTTTTCTGTTGGGTTTGTTCGTCTTTTCTGTTCTCATCTCTTTTCTTTATTTTCTTTTTTCTGCTTATGTTACCGACCGACCCATGTGATCCTGACATGTAAATGAATACTAAACATGATTGCAACGATATTGTCTATTAGGAAATCTGTATGAATTAAGGATTTTTATCTAATGTTTATGAGAATCATGGACTGGAGTTTATGATGTTTTAGTAAAGAGGTTATGGGAATTGTTAATTGCTTTCTGCAGATGCTTTGTTGGTGATTTTGTATTCCAATTTATTCCTAAATTGTAAGTTCAGGCCACAATGATTGAATTCGATAACCATTGGGTAAGGTTGTAGCCATGATGGTTCTTGATGATGAGTGTGAACTTTTCTCTCTGAAATATTTTGTGTGGGGTGAAGGTAAAAGATATACGCCCTGCACATTAATCAGAACTTATGATGATAGTTAGTACTGCTAAGATAATTACTAACACTGTGTTGGCACTGGGGTGTTTGGTAGGGGTATTCTTTTAGGTTCATAGAAATCTTAAGTTGGTAATGTTAAATTTGTTTGCTTTGTATGATTTATTTTAAAATGTTTTCAGGAAACTAGCATTCTAAGGATTTTTGTAGCCGTTTCTCAAATCTCAATAAAATACTCCTATAGAGGGTGTAAGAAATTCAAGATTCCAATGAAGATGAGAAAGTTCCAGCCATACCCAAGAAAATAGGATTACTTGGAATGTTACCACTCTCATTAATTTGTTGAATAACAAGAAAAGTTGTCTTCCTTAACAAATCTTCAAACTTCAAACTGAAGAAGTGTTCTTATCAAATTTGAGGCGAACTTCGAACTGAGTCAATGTTTTAATCAAATCGAGCTAGGCTTAGCTTGATTATGCCTTTCCAACCCTAGTTGCATCTGTAGCAGGCCTAGCGACTCAAATAGAGTCCTGATAGTGGAACTATTCTGTTTTTTTTTTAAATTCCCTCTGAAACATTACCCGTAGGACTTTCTTGGAGGAGTATTTTTGGAACTTCATTCTCCTTTCTGTATATATTTCAATAAAAAACTCTTCTAAAGTAGTTACGAGACCAAACTCCTATAAATCCTTTCATCTTTCTTGCTACCCACTTTTCTTGTGGCATTCCCCTCTTGTCGAGCAATGCTACAAGAGGAGGAAGAGAAAGAAATCTATTGTTGCCACAGTTGTGAAAATGATTAAAAAGAAAATTTGGATTTAGAAGATTGTGATTTATGATTCCTATTTCCTATCTAGTATCTAGGAAATTTGTATTTGACTTTTATTGGTATTTATGTGTACCATTACATATCTCTTTGATACATAGGCTCTAGATCAATGCCTCATAGGGCTTGGCAATTGCAGGAGCTTTGGACCTCAGTTGAGAGCCGAAGACAATAGCTAGAGTGTCATGCAAATTCCTCCAAGCCGGTATTTACACAAACCTTAACTAACCCCAAGAGACTCCAGGATTATGGAAGCTCAGATGGGTAACTTGGAATTCAAGTCCCACAATCACATGTTTCTTGATACACAAGGCTCACTACTAGAAAAGGGGCTGAGATTAACTACCTACCCAAAGGGAGATAAGCTAACATTGAATGCTCTGGTTGGAAGTATAGTAACAATTTTAGGTTTTTTGCTAGAACAAAATGTATGTTTTGTTCAAGACACCTATGACTTTTAATGGTAAAGTATGAATAACCATGAATTTTGAGTAATTTTTATCATTTTTTAGAATTTATATGCATATATAGTTTACACTATATAAACTATGTAGAAAGTTTTAGAACAGCGGGTATCCTGCTAATGTTTTCAGGGTTGGTCGTTACATAGCTACTATTGGGGATTTAAAGGCTTGCTTGTATTTGTTGTTATCCTTTGTATTTCAGAATTTTTATTCTTCTTTTCTTATGCTGCTATTATTTTTTCACTCTAATTGTTTAATCTTATTATTGGTTTTTAATTTGGTTTCTGTAGGTGTTACTTCACACCGAAATTCAGTAAGGAATTTGAAAAACTGGCATAATGGAAGACAAAGACCCTAACATAAGGAGATGGGAGGATCTGGACATAGATATTCTGGTGAAGATTTTTCAGTTGCTTGACATTTTTGAGTTGACATCTGGCATCTCTCGTGTTTGCAGTGCATGGCGCATGGCATGCTGTGATCCACTTCTTTGGAAAACACTAGATTTGTCAATGTTAAGATCTAATTTCATCAAGATCCCATTAGAGCCATACGTTTATGTCGATGAACGATCTGATAGGACTTTAACGCGAATATTGAAAATCTCTCTCAGTCTCAGCCGACAGAGTATAATGACTCTGATCTTCCATTTCAACTTGTACGCAAGTGATGAGCAGTTGACATACACTGCTGAAAGGTAACTTCAGCTTTTCAAAATCATTATATCTTGTATTAAACGTATAAAGTTAGCATAAACCATATATGAAATGAATACACACAGGAGGTTAATCAGTGATATTCATAACCTTGTGGAATATGTTTTGTTGATGGATCAACTTTCTCTTTGGTGCTTACGGCCTAATATTGCTTGATATTGGGGCAGTAACTTTATTAGGAGTTGCTTTTGTGAGGATTTTTACCCTGAATGCTGGAAAACATTTGAAAATTAGTAGATTAGTGTATCTGTATGTCAATATTTGGTGGAAGCGAAGGGGGCACCCGCTGTTGATTATTAACATACCTTAAAATTGGAGAATGCATATGTAGTATCTCCTAAGAGCTAATCATGTCCCTTTGTCAGGTGCCCACGACTCAAACGACTTGTTCTGCCAGCTTGGAACAGAATCAAGAAAACAGGAATGTGCAAGGCCATCCGCTGCTGGGAAGAGTTAGAGTCCCTGACAATGCCTAGTATAGCAAATCCTCCATATATTTTGGAGGAAATCTCAACCAACTGCAAGAACTTTAGTGAACTCAAGATTATGGGGCCATGTGATATTTTCTTTGCCTCATCTCTGGCTGCGTTTCTTCCAAACCTAAGAGTCTTGAGCCTTCGTTGCTCAATTCTTTATACAGATGTTCTCATTCTCATCCTTGACAGCTTACAAAACTTAGAAGTGCTCAACATATCACATTGCATTCTGATGGAGGTCCTTCCAGCTCCTCAACATAAAAAAATTGTTAAGGAAATTGATGTGAGTATTCGTCAGAAGGCTTCTCGGTTGCGCGAATTTCTCACATGCATGGATGACAACTGCGTTATGTGCCAACGAACTAGAACTGATGAGGGACTGGTTAGGTGGTACAAGTACGAGGAAGGGCTTTGGAAAAAAGATGAGGTGAGGTCTCTCACGCTTTGAGCAAAAGAAAGAAATCTGATAGTGATCTAGTTGTCATCTTTTATGTCACATTTTCTGTTGTTTCATGCTGCTACCTTAAGTGTAGATCCACATAAACAAAGTTTGATTCTTACAAATGAATGCTGTTGCACCCTTTAGGAGTTAGCCAAATCTTGTAACTGTATATAGGAATAATAAGTTTTGTTTCTGTAGTTGGTTTCATTTTGAGAAGTGTTTTCTATCGTGAAAAAATACGGAGACAGTAATTTTTGTTCTTATAGAGTTTCTTTAGTCAGTGGTTTTGCCATGTTTGCTGCAGAGTCAAATGCTATTGTTCTTGTTAATTGTGGTGCATTGAAATTGTGGATTGCAGTTACTAAATGTCCATATACTGTAAATAGTTTTATATTTTAAACCGACAAATTATTTTCAACGGTAACTTGACTTTTATAAATCACACTTGTCATGATTTTTTATTGGTTAAACATAAAAAAAAATATTTATAATAAATATATTGTTATTGTTCGCATAACTAAACAACGTTAACTTAATCTTACATTTATTACTATTTTTTTAATCTTATATATATCAATTATTTGTTTTGTTATAAAATGTTACAATGTTTAACAACAATTTTGTCCGCTTGATATTTTTTATAGATGTCAACTTGATTCCTTAATCATTATCTTTAAGATAATAATAATAATTAACAAAATCAAACCTAGCCTATAACTATTACAAGAAGATAAGGGAGTCAAAATTCCTAGTCAATTCTCTTTCTCTATCAAAATAAATGCATTTTCAATTGATGAGATGAAAATTACAGCCCTCTCCCTTAGCTTGGTTTAGACTAAATTAAACTATAGAAAGCGAGAAGGTGAAACAACAATTAAAAAAGTAAGTGAATATACAAATTATTTAGATTAAAAAAGCGAAAATAAATGAAAAAATATTTATTTATTATTTAATGTAATATATCGTGAATATAATCGATTAATTGTGTATATAATAAACATTTTTTATCATAATACAATACAGGTTCTAAATTTTATATTAAATTAAATAATTTTAGTTATTTAATCAAATTGTAAACATTAAATAATATTATGATATTTATGATACTTTTAACTATCAATAAAAATTTTATAAAAAAAAAAAAACTCTTAATTGAATATTGCTTAATTTCGTTATGTGATTAAAAATTCTGATAATTATAATTAATTTTATAATACTTATTTATATTATTAAAAAGTTTTCAGTAAATAGATATAATATATATATATATAATTAATCTAATATTCTATTTAAAATTATAAAAAACTAAAAACTAATTAAACAATTATTCGTCATGGCACCTGTTACTAATGAGAAAAAACAACTATAAATATATATATATATATATATATATATATATATATATATATATATATATGAAAAATTAAATCTTTAATCAAGAAAATAAGACCTGCAACATCAGTTAAGGTGGTACCGAATTTCAATCGATAAGATGGAAAGATTGAGTTGACCAGGATCCAGTGAGAGATTTTTGATTGAGCTAATAAAATAAAAGAGAAGTTGAGTATTGACAAAGATGATCATGGACTGAGAAGGGAAAGAAAAAAGATTAAGAGTCCCTCTCACAAGTTGGAATATATGTTTACTATGCCCAACTTGAAATAAAGATCATTAAAATTAGTGAATGGTAAAACTTTAGTAAAAATATCAATTAGTAAAAATATCAATTTGAAGGTAGAAAGTGATAAAGAGGAATTTTGTGAGTCCATTATGTAACTTTTTATGTGAAAATATAATAATCTTTATTCATGAAAAATAAGATTGAAAGTAATTTAGATGATAAATTTATTACTGCGATCAAATAAGATAGGTTGAAAATGTTGTATTCTAAAATTATTCTGAAAATAAGTAATCTCATCAGAAGTTGTGGATATTAAAATTCAGTATTCAACTCCTTTGAAATGATAGTTTGTATCTTAAAAGACTAAGTTATAATATAGTTAGTAGTAGAATAATGAGTATCGGAACAAGAAACTCAATTAGAATCACTAAACTCTTTCAAGTGGGTGGTGTTGTTTTGTCGAAAAAGATTTCTTTCCTTAATGCATGTTTGAGGTAAAGGAGGATATGTTGGATAGTTTCATGATAGACAAATATATAAACGTTAACATAATAGTTGAAATGATGAATATCAAAAGTTATATTCGATCTGATATTAGTTAAGTATATGAGATGACTAATGATGTCGATATGTAGTAAGATCAGGTAAGGATTTGTCAATATCATTAGATATTTTTGTTGAATAGTTCATATGAATAGATACTGGAGTAGATGCAAACATATCATTGTGAATAAGTAAATCAAGAGTATGTTTATGCTAGAAAATGTATAGTTCGACATTATTTCTAACAACTTCAAAATCAAGAAAATAGGTAAGATTTTCTAGATTTTTAACTTTAAAAGTTTTATCCAATTGTGTACTGATGTTGGATCCGCACCATTTTTCATTTAAACAATATTATCAACATAAATAAAAAGAGTTTCAATGCTCAAACTTGTAAATTTAAAAAATTACGAGTGATTGATAGAAGATCATTTATAATTTTTGAAAATAAGAAAGGTTTATAGTTTAGTATATTACTAATGATCACCCTATTTGAATCTATATAAAAATTGATAAATGATAAATCTTTTATGTAATGTAAGAAATATAAAAAGAAATTCATATATACTTTCTTGTATAAATTTCCATGGAAGAAGACATTTTCAACCTATAATTATTTAAAATATCAATTATGAATAATTGTTAAGGAGAAAAAAAGTCTTATCATTATTTTGTAAAAAAAAAAGTTTCATTGTAATCAAGATCATCTTATCATAGTTAATATCTTCTCACAAATTTTGTTTTATATTTATTAATAAAATCATCATATTATATTTTATCTTATAAACCTATTTATAATAAACTATTGATATGTTTGGAGAAGTTTTTGTTGTAATTCATCTTTCAAATACTTAAATTTTACCATTCATAATTTTGATGAAGTAGTTATTTTGACAAGTTTCTTCATAAAAGATTGATTTAATATTAATATCAATATCAATATTAATGATGAACCTTTCAAAAGATAATTTTTTTTATTAGAGATATAATTTTTAATAAAGTATCTAATATTGAAATGGGATAATCTTTAAAATAAATAAATACTTAAGCAAGGAACGATAATCACTAAAAATATAAAAATCAGTAAAATTTTGTGTGAAGTTAACCCCGATATCATGAATAATGTTTTTATCATAGAAATTAAAATTAGTGGGCGAAGGTTAATGAAATTTTTTTGTATAAAAAATTACATTCCGGATACATTATTGGTTTTAACATTGTAGTGAAGATAATGGTACCAAGATTTAGTGTGAGGTGATGGGACTAGATCCTTTTCAATGAACTCATAATAATTTCACATGCAAAAATTAAAACGCCAACCCTCGCAAGTTGCAGCTATTGGGAGTAGAAAACGACTCCCTTCATTCTCCAAATTCCAATCTTTCCTTGGGAGCTTCGCCACCCATTCCTAATTCACCTAACCTCGCACCCCACCCAAATTTTGAACTCACAAGAGGATACGATAAAATTAAGTAAACAAGTTGTAATTAATTTAATAATATAAAAATTAAATTAACTTCAACTCATCAGCCCTGATATATTGTAACAAGTATTGTATAATGAAATAATCATTCCCGTTCAAACAATAGAGTAGAGAACAATAACGTTTTCTAGCACTACTATTTATAAAAATACATAACTCATTATAAAATAATATAACTGATTATGATTTCTTTCACAATCTACTATGAAAAATCTCTTTCAATAATATATTGATAGTGGGTGTAGCAAATCATAAAACAAAATTAGTATGGTAATTGTACAAATTGGCACATGAAGAAATTGTAAAACATGTGGTGGATGCTTTACATACATACACCAAAATCTTCTGTAACTCAACATTTTTCATTAATTTCATCCACTCACTTCTTCATAAACAACACAGAGTTAAAAGCAAACAAAATGTTAAATTTAATTATTGGTAAAATATATTATAAAATATATTCGTTTTATTTTTTAATATACAAATATATATATATATATATATTAAATTTTGTAAATTTATTAAAAATTTACTTATATGATTGTTTTGTTGAAATATTATTTTATTATTAATATATCTTATTTATTAAAATAATTTTTCTAAAAACATATTTTAGTTTTGTTAATATTCCAACGATAATTAAAATCCACCACTTTATTAATTATGTTATATTTGTTATTAATTTATTTCATGGTACTTGTCATATATCATTTATATTAATATAAATGACATATTCAAATTATATATTTATATAATAATAAATAATTCAACATCTTCCTTTGATGTTAATTGTATGGTAGAATATAAAAATGTATATTAAAATAATATTTGATAGACATATTCTTCATTGTTTTTCCTTGTTATAATTCATTTTGAAGTATTTTTAAAAGTAAAATAAGAAAAAAAATTGTATATATAGATTAAATTGATGAAAGGAATCAAAAATAATTGAATTGAACCAAATTAATTTTTGAATAGATTGAAAATATATATTATAGATTATTTTTTTAAAAAGACAAATAACTAAATTGAATTTAAAGAAAAACATAAAGAAGACTGTAATGTGGGATTAGGTGCGAAGAGGATGCGACAAAAATTCATGACCAAACCCTCAGCCTCGAGATTCTGAGTTCATCATTCATCGCTATATATTACTATTTCCAAATCAAATCACATATTTCATTTCTTCCCAGCCTCCTCACTTTCTCTATCTAACACGTAAGTGATGGCTGTGCAACTGTGGGAGACCTTGAAAGAGGCCATAGTGGTCTACACTGGCCTAACTCCTTCCACCTTCTTCACGGTGCTCGCGCTTCTTCTGGCCGTTTACTATGTCATTACAGGTCTCTTTGGGGCTTCCCCTGACCACCACCGTCCCCGCCACATCGAGGAGGAGGAGATGCCGCCTTTGCGCCCGCCGGTCCAGCTCGGCGAGATCACGGCTGAGGAGCTCAAAGCCTACGACGGCTCTGATACCGAGAAACCCTTGCTTATGGCCATCAAGGGTCAGATCTACGATGTCTCTCAGAGCAGGTTTACCGTCACACAAAATGGACCCATTTTTTTATTATTTTGTTTTATTGTATTATTATCGTGTTATATTTTGATGGTCTATACTTATGTTTGGTTTCGGGTATTTTATTTATTTATTAAGCATTAGAATAGTCCATGCCTTATTTCCAAGTTAGAGTTTTTTTAAGGTTAATCTTGTTCAATTATTGTTTTTGCTGTAATATCTTTCTCTTTCTTTAAAATTTTCCTATTTATGCCTTTTCTGGTGCTCTTTTGTGTCTTTCAAATTTGTGAGTTTGGGGGTACTTTTGCATTCTGTAAAGGTTTTCCTTTTTATAAGGGTCTCTTTTTTGTTGTTACTGTGACATGTGATGAGAAGATAAAATGTTCCCCGTATTATTGAGGACCTGTTTGTTTAAAAGTTGAGCAGAGTTAGTTTGAACTGTTGAACCTAATTAGAATGCGCGTCTAAAGAGTTTCTTGTGTGTCTGTTGTTTATTGAAAAGTGTGAGAAGTGATTTTCTAACCGTAGTATAAACGGGGCAAAGTACATTGGTTAGGATGGATTTATAGAAACTTTTGTTTTCGTGGAAGTTCTGGCTGGTTCAGTTCTCAACGCTACATTTTCCATCGACCCCAATTACATTAACTTCACTGTTTGCTTTGTTGAGTGGGTTGAAGGTGGAACTTTCAGTGTTTACTCCTTATGCCTACTACATGTTTGTGTACACCTTGACCCATCTCAAAGTTTAAAAAATGTTGTACACACTCTGATCTTTATTTTGATTGGGCTTAACTTTGTTTGAGGTTGACTTAAATGCTGTTTTGAGAAGTTGAGTTATGTAAGATCAGTCATTTTCTATTGTAAATGTGAATTTCTCTCTACCTTCCAATAGCAAATATGGGATTTGTGTACATGTTAAGTTTCACCCATAAGTAATGTTGACTTGGAGCATCTAAATTATTATCCTAAATCAAGTCTGTCCTATAAGTTAAGGATTTACATACAATTTTGATACATGTATCATGTAAGTCTCTGATAGAAGAACTTTGTCGATATGCCTATGAGATGAAACACTAGAGTTTCTAATCTATGATTCCCATTTTTATTATTTGTAGATTCAGTCCAAAGCATCCTGATTTCTGCCTAAGTATTTGTGCTGAAACTTACTCTGTTTTTTTTTTTTACATATTTTGTCCTTGTTTCAGTTAATTTTTATTACAAGAAGCATTATTTTTTTTCTGCTGTATGTTTTCTGTTTAATCTGCTCCTAGCCACTTTAGCTCAGCCGGACTTCTCTGTGTTAAAACTATGAACCTTGGCCTTCTTTAAGAGAGTATATGCTTTTAATTTTAAAATCCAAGAAACTCACGTGATACATGATTTTGCTTGACAACATAGTTCATTTTCTATCAGGCTAGAATGAATATGTACATATGTGATGAGCTATTTTTTGCTACTTAATATGTTTTCGATTGGGTTTTTAACCCCACTATTTTTATCACGTGGAACTGTGTCGTTCCAGGATGTTTTATGGACCTGGTGGACCTTATGCCCTATTTGCTGGCAAGGATGCTAGCAGGGCTTTAGCAAAGATGTCTTTTGAAGATAAAGATCTAACTGGAGATATTTCTGGCCTTGGTCCATTTGAGCTTGATGCCTTACAAGACTGGGAATATAAGTTTATGAGCAAGTATGTAAAAGTTGGAACTGTTAAAAGCGAAGTTCCTGTAACTGAATCAGAGTCCCCTGCCCAACCATCAGAATCTACGTCACGTGATATTGATGTTGCAGATGCTAAGCCGAGTGAAGATGGAAAATCAGAAACTACCGCTGTGAAAAGTGATAAAACCCCTTCAAAGATTGATGCAGATAAGGAAGAGTAATGGTTGCGATACCACCGATACCCCTGACAGAAATGAAGAAAAAAGAGAAAAAAAAAAAAACTCCATCGGAGAACTTGTAAGACAGGGATTAGAAGATAAGGACATCATTCTGCAACATAGTTTTTGCTTTAACATTCAGTTATAGTTTTTGCTTGAACATTCAGTTTTATAAATAATCAATTGTCGGGGTAAACTAAAGTTACTGAAAAAAAAAGTAAAGAAGAAGAAAATTCAAATAAGATCTCTTGTTATATTCCATACTATATACGAGTTCTACTAGACCGATAATCTTTTGTTTGATTGGAATAATAGTTTTGTCGAAGATGAGATAATCTTTCCATACTATATACGAGTTCTACTAGATCGATGATCTTTTGTTTGATTGGAATAGTACTTTTCTCGAAGATGAAATAATCTTTTATGAACACGTAGATAAATCTAAATCCTGTCACATTTTTTGTCCAATAAATTTCTGACAATTCGGTATAGTATTCTGTGTAAATAGCAAGAAAGAACACAGGATTATGGAGGGTAATTTGAAGGGAAAAGATTATTTGATAGCCACTTTTCTTAGATGCAGTTGTTAGACAAAGATAATAATAATAATAATTAACATAATATAATAGTAATATTTGTAGTAGAGTTATATTGGGTGTCAACTATTTGAATTTCTATGAGATATTTTTCTCTTCATAAATCTAAGTTTATTGATTAACAAAAAGAGTGAGTTCAAGATTAATTTATATCTTCCAGCAGATGAATTATTCTCTCTTTTATTAATTTAACTTTGTTAATATTTGTGAGGAATTCAAGATATAGAATATCCTGTAAATTTTCGGATAAATCCTTAATGTTATAAAATTAGAAAGAGAATAAAATAATAAGAGAAAAAAATAAATATTTTTATAAGTAACAATTAAATTCACTTATATATGAATTAAAGCTATTTTTGTAACTTAATTTCCGAAAGAAAGATTTTATGGATAAGATGATGAATAAGAAAATAGTTTCAAATGACCAATATTTTTTTTAACTTAGTTGATTGAAAAAAGTCATTTACTTTATCATTACTATATAGTGTACACAAAGGTGGTATTCATTTTCAGCGCACATATTTATTTACACTTTTTGTCCTTAAACTGCATAATGTATATCATTTAAAGGATAAAATGAAAAATAATTTAAATACAAAATATTCACTAATAAAATTAATTGCACTCTTTGGAAATAGCAAGTTGAAAACAAATTATACTAAACCTAAAACCTGTCCAAAAGTACCCAAATATATTCCAAAATTGGAGTGTGTAGTAGTTTATATGATAAGGGTTGTTTTGTACACTAACAAATAAAAAACCAAGTTTTGAATAATTATATGAAAAAAGTATGCTATTTTATTCATTAACTTATTGTTGGGTTGTGCTATATATGCACATTTTTTAAAAAATCTTAAGCTTTGTCACCGAAATGAAATAATATATCTTCTGAAATTACCAACTGGTGTGGATTTTGAAATTTTTATTAATACGAAGTGTTTTCTTTTAAAAAAAATAAAATACAATATTAACAGGGAGTAAGTTAGAGTATGACTTCTTTTCCATTTTTCAAAATTTGCAGGTATTTTGTGGTAATTTATCACTATTGAATATGTTTATGATAGTCTAAAAGTACCAAAAGCCATTACTAATTAATTTCATAAAAAAATAATAATAAGTTGTACTTTTGAAATACACATCAGTCCCCAGTTAGTGATTTTCTTTGACCCTATATTTTATTGTGCGTAATTTGAGATGGTTAATAAATAAAATTTTGAGTTATTTGTAGATTAAAATACTGAAGTATATTTGAAAAATATAAGAATTAAAATATATTAGGTTAAGATAATATTTTGTAAATGCTAAATTTTATGAACTTAACCATTGATTAATTATATGATATATATAATCATGATAATCATGTATAGTAAATTTTAAATAATTAGGTTTTTATTTGTTTTTACTATAACTATCTTAAATTTTGTATAAATGAAATCTTTTTAATGGTCACCTAGAGTTATTTTATAAATAAATCTAATAATATATTTTAAAAGAAAAATTATTCAAATAAAATCTCTTTCAATTTGTTTAATTAATTAGATATATTTATTGTTTATATATAATTTTTTCCTTTTTTATCTAATATATTTTGATCTTATCTTTCCTTTTTCACTTTTTTTAATTAAATTTACTATCTTAAAATTTAATAAAAATATATTAAATTATCTTTTTAAAATTAATATTGAAATTTAAAAAAATATTAATTAATAATTTAAAATTATAATGATATATTTAACTGTAAATAATTAATATAAGATTATTTTATCATAAAAAATCAATTATTTATCTAATTAAAAATTAAATATTTATAAGTTGAATTTATTTTTTATTTAATAATTTAATTTATTTATAATTTAAAGAAAAATATACTTATTAAAAAAATTAGAATAAACCTTTATTTTTCTTATTAATTATAATATAATAATAATATTTATAATATTTCAAAAATTATTATATAATATTATTTTAAAACATAATATATTAAATTATAATTTTTTTAATAATTTAAATATTTTATTTTTAAAAAAAGATTAATCTCCTCGACGATAATTTTAATTAAAAGAATAAGATAAAATGAATAAACAAGGGAGGAAATAAAATTTTAATGAGAAGAGAGAAAAAAATATTAATAGAAGAAAAATATTATATTATAAAAATGATAAATATGATTAAATAAATAAATAAATTAATTAATAAAAAATTTATCTAAATATATTATTTTTATTTTACATTATTAGTACTTATCCATTAAACTCTATTAATAATATAGGAGTTATTTTGAACCTCCACTATTTAGCTTATGTATGCATATAAATATTCTGACTATTACAAATCACAAAATTGTATCTTCAATAGTTCAAGGCCCCTCTAAAGATGCTGTCAACGTTTTTTAGCCTTCATAAGATCACCTATTTTTTAAGGCAAATAAATTTGTATTAACTCCATACTTAATGAGACAAGAAAATATGAATTATTATACCAAATCAGGTTAACATAAGTAAAAGAATTAATAAAAAAAAATGGTAATTTTTTAGTATCACAAATACATCAATAACATTTTCAATAAATAGTTTTAGTGCTAATTCTTTAACTAACTCCTTAAAATGCCTAATTAATGTTTTAGAACTTTTATGCACCTGATGAACCTCTTTAATAGAAAATTCTTCCTATTTTATATATATTTATAACATTTTTCTTTTCCCAAGCATTTTTCTTTTCCCAGGTCTGTTTTATTGTATTTAGAGACAACAACAAATATTGTTTTCATATTATCATCTTAATTTTATTGAATAGAATTGATTCTTGTATCTTATTCAAACTCATTGTTATCTGGCTAACCTTGTTGAAATTCACCTTGTATTTAAAGTCAACGAGATTTTAAATATAATGCAATTAAAATCTTGCAATTCTACCCTTAAAATACAGGTTAATATTTGTACTACATTTTTTTTAAACTCATTCAGTCCTCTTAATTAAGGAGTCAAACTTACTTTTGTAAAGCAAAAAAAATTAATATTTCAATTCAAGTAATCCATTGAGCAACCCATTTACATGCTTCTTCTTTCCTTCAAAGTACATACCCCTCTCAAGTAAATTTTCTTTTAAAGTGTTCTATTCGATCAAGCAATTGAACATAGATTGGTTTTAGTGAATGTAAAATTGGCAATAGAATATTATGCAATAATTAGCAAAGTTTGTCAAGAATTTAGGTTGTCTTTTTCCTAAATTAACAACAATAATGACAATATCTTGTATATTTTAACAAAGCAGCCTGGGGAGACCCCCATTTTGGTCGCATTAGGTTTATTAAAATACAAAAACCATTATTAAAAGAATACTTGCATGCATCACTGTTTCTCTTTTCTTTTCGTATTGGAATTTGTATGCCAGCTGTTTCAAACACAAACACCACACCACAATGAAATTTTAGCCTCGGTTTACATGAATCTAGCATGACAAAGCTGAGGTTTGAAGCAAGTTTGTGAAATATATGATGTCCATTTTCAAAGAAATTTTCACACTCAAGAATTGACAACTTGCACCGCGTATCATCAATGGATTAATTTGGCAACCACTCATCGCTTTCTGAAAAGTCAAGTTTTGACATTTGGCATAAGGGAGTCTCACATTCTGCTTCTCTCATTGTCCATATTATATATATATATATATATATATATATATATATATATATATATATATATATATATATATATATATATATTCATTTTGCTTCATTTTTTTTCTCACCAGAGCTTCTAATTTTCCTATTTTCTAATGTCTACACCGCTATAGACACGCCATTAATCTTTCTTAGACTTCAACTCAGCCAACATATATTCATAGAAACTATATATTTTTATTTTTTCTCAGTTTCTAGCTCCAAATCTTCATCACAGTTATGAGAGTTTCAAACATGCAAACCCTTTTTCTGATTCTCACTATCTTGCTGTCTTCAATTCAAGATTCAACCTCTCGTTTAGAAAACCATGTAGAATTGGAAAGGAGATCATCAGAAAAGAAAGTTTCTTCGATGTTTATTCAGAGTTATTCTGCTGTTCTCTCTTCTTTGAACTCAAGGAAGAGTAAGTTGAAGCAAGTTCATGCAGTTTCTCGTAGGCTAGTTCCTAGTGGACCAAACCCTCTTCATAATTGATCACATATATATACATAGCTCTAGATGGCATGCATACAAGTAAACTAAGAGTTAGTGATCCTCAAATAAAATTTATTTGTCAATTTTAGATATAGTCTCAAAGAGTTCAGTTGCCGCTAAGGCTTTCTCCTGAGTGCAATAGTTCTGAAGTAATTATAGTTTTACAGATAAAAGAGAGCTGCAAAATTTATGTTTTTGGTCTCTCTTGCTGAAAATATATGTATTCGCTGTAGCTTGTAATAATCATATGATATTGAAGCTTGTATTCGCTGTAGCTTGTAATATATATACGCTCTGATGGATGCTTAATAATTAATTATACGTTTCATGTTCATTTTAATTCCAAATATAATCGATTTTCTGAAATGTTTCTTCACTACTTGAGAAGTCCAGAAATTGGTAGTGGCTAAAGAGTTTTTAACATTAAAGGTTCATAATAATTTTTGGGTTTGATTTCATCTTCAAAGAAAGAATCCATGCCATCCAAGTCATTTTGATTGAAGAGAAAACGTGACGTGTGTAGCAGTTTGCTCTATCCCTTTGGATTTATTATCTACTCATTGTAGCCTTAAAGTGTGTTTCTCTCCGTTGACCAAAATTTTTCCTTGCAAAACCTCTCATATGTTCAATAGCTCATGAGTTCTATATTTTCAAGTACAACAATATATGTGGTTCTTAGTTCAAGTACCACCAATATTGACTTTTTATAAGCCATTAGCAGCCATTGCCCATAATGACATTTGAAAGTAGAGCTTCATTTCTTTTCATGTTCAATGTAATAAGGACTTTTATTCTCTTCCTCAATAAAAAAAATCATGTTATTATATGTAGTCGAATAATAGTGAAAACTTTTTAATATAGTATCACTGCATTCAAATTATTTTTTGTAGAAAATAATAAAATGTATATGTAAATGAAAAATAACTGTAAATAATTTATTTTCGTTCTTTTAGAATGATAAAACAGGTAAATTGTATTAGAATTGTATTTTTTTTTCTACAGTAGAAGACAAGCTACATTATTGGGTGATGCCGTGCACAAATGAAGAAGCCCAACCAAAGTATTGTTGGGTAATAGCTAATGGGCTGCGTACTGCCGGAATACAGTATTGAGGCCCATTATTTTCATATTTCCTTTTGCATCTCCCGATAATTTTTTTGTAGTTATTTATTTTACAAGAATACAGAACAACTAATTTTCCAACTTTAAATTATATGAAAGTTAGTTTTCATGATGTATTTACGTTAGAATACGTTACAGGTTTTCAATTACATATTGGGATATATTATGGAATAAGATATTTCGACATAATTATATTGTGGAAACTAGTCACTTTAGAATCTGTAATTAATAAATTAATTAACATATTTTGTTTATTTAATTCTTAACAAATCTATAATTATAAGTCTTCAAAATAAATAATTAAATTTTTGTTTTCACTTATTTTTAGTTCATTATGTACTTAATAATTAACATATTATGTAATTTATAATAGTGTTATAATTATAATTACCAAACAAATAATAGACATAAAATGTTCTATAAAATCTTTGAATTAGTTAATAAAATATTTATCATAAACCATTTTTTCCTTTCATTAAAAATGATTTTTATTAGTTAAATAATTAAAAGTTGCTTTGAATGAAAAATAGAATAGTTGTGACTTTAGAATCTATGATCAATTAGTTAATTAATTAAGACATTTATTTTATTTTATTTTAAAAAAATCACAATATAATTATTAATTGAAAAATAAATAGTTAAATGTTTGTTTGAGACTATAAAATCACACTTATTTTCATTTGCATTTGAAACAATTTGTAATTATTTGTCCGTAAATATTGTTATATTATTATTATTATTATTATTATTATTATTATTATTATTATTATGACAAATATATGCTTTAATTAATTATTATCGATTATATAACTTATTTTATTTATTATATTTATAATGTTTGATTAAAACAAACATTTATGCTATTGAAATTGTTATAATTATAAATATTATAATATTATTATTTTTTTTAAAACTTTAATTAATTCATTTACAATAGTTTATTAAAAAAACATTTATAAATATTAATATTGTTATGATTAAGAGGTGCAAACTTAATAAAAAAAATGCATTAAGTTTATAATGTAAAAATATTGATTTATATAACAATAATTCACTATATAATAAAAAATTTAATCAATTACTAATAATTTATCTATCACTAAAAATTACATTTAGAACAACTTAATATATGATTCTATGATATTTGTGAATAATAATCAATATAATATTCGTGATATTAACATTTATTTGAGTATTTAATAGTTTAATGATCTTTTATTTAATAATTTTGTTTTTCTTATTTTGTTTTCCAATAAATTTAGATTTAAATAATAAAATAATATAATTTCACAATTTTTTATTAATATTAATTTTGAAATATAATTAATGTGTGTGTAAATGTTCTAAAACTCGAAGGGATTAATATCTTGATTTTAAAATCAAGATTTTCTTTAGAGATATATAATTTTATAAAATACGCAATAATATTGTTAAACAAATGACATCTAGAGGGGATAAATAGATACACAAATTAAATTAGATGTCAAATTAAAATTTTATTTAAGATGTCCAATAATTTGTTAATTCAATTTTAATTATCAGATGAAATACAGATAAAGCGGAAACGATATAATCAGAGAAATAAAAGGAAAGATGTAAGCACAGATGTATAATTAAGAGAAAAAACAGACAAAAAATTATACTGGTTTAGGTCAAGTCAACCTTACATTTAGTGTCCTGTCTCCTTTAATACGGCAAAAACAAATCAATTTACTATCTTTAAAATTCAGTTTACAAATTATAATCAACTCTGCAGAAGAACCAGTAAACTAATTAAAAAGATAACCACCTCTCTAGAATCCAACTAGAGATAAACACCTCCTTTGAACAAATCAAATGATGAATACCTCCCCTGAACCAATCAAGGGATGAACAATCACCTCCTTTGCAACCCACAAAGGATGAACACCTCCTTTGAACAAACACCTCCTTAGAATCTCACTAAGGATGAATACCTCCCCGAACGAATCAAAGGGATGAAAACACCTCCCTGAAAAAATCAAATGGATGACAGTAGAAACTCTAAACACAGAAACACACTGCTTAAGAAACAGTATGCACACGTAAACCCACAAAGGATGAAGATAATAAAATAAGAACAACAACCTAAACCCTAAAAAGGGAATTTAACATCAACCACCTAAGTGCACAAAGGATGAAAGTGATAAAACAATACAAGAAAATCATTAATTATCGACAAATTTAAAGTAGTTGTGGAATTCGATAAATGAACAATTAATTATTGACGGATATATCCGTCGATAAATGAACAATTAATTACCAACGAATATATCTGTGAGCAAATCCGTCGGTAAATGAAACAATTAATTACCGATAGATATATCCGTGGGTAAATTCATCGGTAAATGAACAATTAATTACCAACGGATATATCCGTTGGTAAATTAACAACAATTAGTTATCGACGAATATATCCATCGATAAATTAACAATTAGTTAGGACATTATCGACGGATTTAAAGTATATTTTTAAAAATCAACACTAAATTAAAAAAATTAAATATTTAAAATTATATAATAATTAATTAATTTTAAATATATTTTAATAAATGAATTATTCACCTAATTAAAAAATTAAATACTTTTTTATTTAATAATTTAATTTAATCATAATTAGATTAATTTATAATAATTTGTTAAATTATATAATTTTAAAAATAAATATTTAAGGATTTTTAATATTGAAAATATTATTTTAATATAAGAATTTTAATTAAATAATAGAAGAAAAAAAGAATAAATTAAAAAAATAATAATTTTATATCATTATATAAATAAATTATAAATATTATATTCTGTCATTAAATTACAAACTCATATAAAGAATCCGCTCATCTAAGCAAAACTTCTCTTAACTTCCCTATTTAATTCAGAATTAGGAATGGATTTCATATAGATTTTAATTCATCAAAAAATCTTCCCCCTGTTTTATTGATAATAAAAAAAAAATATTATAAGAGAAAAAAATCTCCCCCTGTTTCACACAGATTAATATCATTAAAATCTCTTCCTGCTTCATTGATAATTATGAAAAATATTATAATAGAAATTGAGCACAAATTTGCATAGATTAGTACATAAATCAAGACAGAGGAGATAATGCATCACAAAGTGTCATAGAGAAGAAAATTATATCAAGGAGACAATATATAGGATACCCAAGGTAAATGAAGAGAGAGAAATATAGGGGAATGGAATGATTGCAGAGATAATGGAATGAAAATTTTCCCCCAGTTGCAGTTTTCTTATTGAGGCAACTTTCAAATTCAAATTCACTCATATTCCAAATTTCAAATTTAAATTACAATAAATTTCAAATTTCAAATTTCAAATTTAAATTCCAACAAATTTCAAATTCAAATTCACTCAAATTCCAAATTTTAAATTTAAAAATTCAAATTTTGAATTTAAACTTCAAATTTTAAACTTTCAAATTTCAACCTTTTAGATTTCAAAACTTTCAAATTTCAAATTTTTAAAATTCAAACTTTCAAATTTCTAAGTTGGTTTAATAATCAAATTTATGTGGCAGATAAGTGTAGATATTCAATGCAGAGGCATGCGAGACAAGAATAAACTTATTTTTGTGATATTTTCTTGTTCATCTAACTTGTTCATGTACACCCATTTAGCTTCAATAACCTGCATTGGCTTCTTTCTTGGTATTAGATCCCAAACTTCATTTCTCTTCAACTGATTTAGTTCCTCTTGCATAGAGAAGTTATTGTGACTCTTTGATCGACATTGTCCAGTGAGAGTCCTCTTTGTGTACGCCATTCTTTGGGTAGATCTTGAACTGGTTGAGATTCAGAAATAATGTGTTCTTCTAAACTCCTTCTAAGATCCTCCACTTGATCTTCCTGTGACTGAACCTGTTCCACTACAACCTATTATTCTTCAATATCTATAGAATCTTTTCTTGACTCAAGAGGGTTCTCCTCAAGGTCCAAAAACTCATCAAACGTTACATGAACAGATTCTTCTACATGCAATGTTCTCCTATTAATTACTTTATATGATTTGCTATTTAAATAATAGCCTAAAAATATTGCTTCATTAGCCTTAGAATCAAATTTTGCCAAGGTTGTCTTTACCATTTAAAATATTGATCAGGGTAACCTTCTACCATCTTATAGCTAATGAAATTGTCTTGTACCCTAATGAAAGATGCCAAAAAAAAACTAAATTTCACATCATGAAAAGTTGGTCGATGTATCCGTGTTCATAGAGATAACTAACACATAAACATGTGAAGAAGGAGATAAGGACCAAAGCTTAATTTGGTAGGGAAAGTGTAGAAAAGTGAAGATTCTGAAACATGGGTTTATGCCTATTTATTCATATATTAAGAAGAGAAACGTTCATGATACAACTTCCCTTATACATAGTTGGATGATGTTCAGAAGGTTGTGCTTTAATTCTTTTACAAGTAGCATATCTTGAATCATGAAGTTGTTGCTTATTTGTATTTGTCCTAATCCAAGAATTTTGCCCTTGTTGTTATCACCATATGTCACATGCCCTTGACTCTTCTTTGTGGAGCTTTCAAACTTATTTTTGTCACTGGTCATGTGCCTGGAGCATCCACTATCAAGAAACCAGATTGATTTCTTATCCTTGATAATCACCTTTGATGAGACTTCATCATTACTTTTTGTTATCGAGCAAAAATTTGTTTCTTCTTCTCCATCACTATTTTCGAAAGAACTCTCTTGTGTTGTGAAAGAATAATTATCCTCCCAAACAATATAAGCTTTGTGTTTGCTCTTATAAATACCGTTCTTCTCTTTCACATTTTTCTTCTCTTTCTTAAGTTTCAGACAGTCTCACATCCATAACACTCGTACTTATTGGTTTTCTCTTTTCTTTTCTATCTCTTTTTCCTAATCTTCATCAAATGAGAAAACTGTTTAGCTAAAAGAGATATACCAGAATCCGAAAACTTACCTTCATTTTCACTTTCATCCTGTGAAGTTTTTACTACATTTAGAGCTATTGTATTGACTTTGTTCTGTTCACTGTTCTCTAACATTTGTAGTTCCATCTCATGCTCTCGCAGCTTTCTAAATAGAGTAGTAATATTTATTTCTGTGAGATCATTTGATTCTGTAATAGCAGTGACCTTTGGTTGTCAATTCCTGTCTAAGGACTTCAAAATCTTTGTATTCAACTCCTCATTGTCAAAACTATTTCTTAATGCTTCCAAGTGATTTATTATATGTGTGAAACGTGTTTGAAAATTCATGATGCTTTCATTTTGCTGCACTTGAAATAATTCATACTCCTGGATCAATGTGTTCTTGTGTGTTCGCTTTACTTCATTTGTTTCTTCATGTGTTACTTCAAGAGTATCTCACATCTCTTTTGTCGTCTTGCACCGTGAGACTCTGTAAAATTCATTACGAGTTAAGGCAGAAACAATAATATTTTTTGCTCTTACATCACATTGGGCACTCTTGTTCTCATTCAGGGACCATTGATCAAAGGACTTTGGAACAACTGCATCAGTCATCGGAATGTAGGGACCGTTGAGTACAACATCTCAGATTTCATAATCCAATATTTGTAAAAATATTTTCATCCTGGTTTTCTAGAATTGATAGTTTTCACCTTCAAATAATAGAAGTCTATTTATTGAGGCTCATTTCCTGTAAACCTGATTCTACACAAACATCTTAACAAATAATTTAAAAATAACTTATCCAATCAAGCTCACGATTAGAAAAATAACATCTATTCATCCCTTTAAATTTTGTTTGTCTAACAATAATTATTATAATTTTAACATAAATTCAGTAATTATGAGTGTTTTTAAGTTTTCAACACTTTCATCTTCGTCACTAAGTTCCTTGTGGTCCAAACCCTCTTGATGGAAATGTGAGTTTTAAATAAAAACATATTTGTAGGTAAGTGAAACTAAAATGAAAATATATATATATATATATATATATATATATATATATATATATATATATATATATATATATATCTTTGTAAGAACAAATATTTAATATAACATTTTTTCAAAGAATGAAGAAAATTAAATATAAAATAAATATTATGATTTGAAATTAGTAACGGTCTAAAAAGAGAAATTGTCACAAACCTTAAGTTTATGATCTGACTTGTCGGCTCATGATTTGGATGTCTATTTATTTTTTACTTCCGTATTCTCTTTCCAGCTTTTTCGTAGAGCACCTTGGCTAAGCTCAATTCCTTGAACCAAATTTTTGATCTAGTTTCCCATGGAAATTCTCTTCCCAGTAGGACTAAGTCCATGAACACCCTTTCCTATCTCCAACACTCATATGAAAGTTACGTGTATCAAATTTATTTTATCAATGACAATTTTTAAAAAAGAAAAAACAGAATGGTAAAACATTTGACCATATCCTATTATCACCTCAATAAAACTCTTTAGAGCTCCTATGACAAAAAAGAGGGATTAGATGATTCAAAAGTAATTTATTCTGTTATAAAATATAAAAATGAAACAAATAAGCAGAAGCTCAAAAATGGTTTCATACCTAACATGATCTTTGTGAAATAGTTTTTTTCAACTAATGCATGAATGTCATCTAACTACTTCCGATCCTTAAAAGACCCTTTGCTAACTAAGATGGATTTGGGTTCCCATCATCACAACCTGCAGTCCTATGAGAAATAGATTCTTCCTTCTTCTTGTCATCTACTTCAATAACAAATACCTCCCAACCATTTTGGGCTTCATCTCACTAATCACCAACCTTTGTTTTTCCTTGCATTGGTACAAAGAATGTGATTTCTCTTCAAATTAAAAATACAAACCTTTGATATTTATGATTGCTTATTTATTTATTTATTTATTTATTCACATAACTCCTTTCATCCTCTACAGAAAAGCAATAATTTAATATATAAATTACAAGATAAGATTTTCAATCCTAAAATAAAAATAAAAACTTATTATTTATTATCATAATTTAATAATATAAAATAATAATTCATTTTAACTATTAAGTTTTAAAGATATATCATATATTTATACTTATATTTATTCTTTTAGTAAGTAGATTTTTTATCAAGTTAATTTATAATATTTTTTTTAAATAAACTAATATTATTTTTATTTTATTTAAAAAATAATTATTATTTTATAAAATAGATTGGTCCATAAACTTACATGTTAGTTTAACCTAAACTCATTTAATATGAATCATATCAAAATAGATGATAATCAATTTAGGTTACAAATTTGTTGATCCAAATTAACCTATTTTGTCAAGCTTTACTTATCTACTTATCAAACTAAGTTTATTTTAAAATCACTCATAACAATTTTATATCTTTTATCTTTGTAATAAATATAATTAAAAAGATAATTAATATAATATTAAATTTTACAAATGAAAAATATTTATAAATATATGTATAAAATTTAAAATTAAAAAGAAATAGAAAAAGTAATTATCCGAATGAAAAATACATTAATAAAATAATAATATTTTACATATTATTAAAGATTATGTCTAGAAAAAAAATATTACATAATTTCATGAAATCTATAACAAATAATATCACTATAGTTATAATATATATATACTCCGTAATTAATTCTATCATAACTTAATTATGATATAAGTTTTCTATAAAAATAGTTCTTTTATAAATGCGTATATCCATTTAATTAAAATTTATAAAAGAATTATAGTTGTAATATTGTTGGATCCTAAAAATATATATTATTTTGTTATATTTTTTTCTGAGTAAAAGAAATGTTTTATATAAATTTTAAATATTTTTTCTTATTGACTCAAAAACAAAAATATTGTACATAAAATTTCATAGATAATGTATTTTATTAATTTTTGGTCCCTATTAAATTTAGACTGTAATTCTATCCCTGCTTGTTTAATATGTTATGCATAATATCAAGTAATTGACTGTATAAATCGATTATGCTTATTCATATTCACAACAAAGGTAATACATGCACGCTGAAAAATGCTCTCCTTTTTGTTCATGTTATATTGACAAAATTTTGAAAACTGCGGCCACCTTTGTTTTAGAAATTTCTTATACTATTAGTTCCTAACCACCTCAAGGTTGGAAAACCAATAAATTTTCAATGGTTTTTGGAGAAGAAAAGCTGCGTTAGCTGGGGTAATTAGCAGCCTAAGAAAGATTCTATTTTTTATGTTTTCATGATTTTCAAGATGTTTTTAAGATTTAAAGATATTGTTAAATATGTTCTTTAAATTTAAAGATATTGTCTTGTATACTTAGATTTAAAAACATTATCTTTATTTAGGAGATATTTTTAAAGAATGGATGCAAAGACTATAAATAAAATTCTTGAAACACCGAATTGAAATCTTGATGATGTCCTCTGCAAACGCAAGATATGAAGCTCGTGTTTTTCTGTGTGTCTTATTTTTTCCAGCTAGCAGCGCGATGGTGAAACCATGAAACCAACAAATACAGTTAGCATGAATCAGAACTCAAGTTTGGATGCTTTGACCAATGATCATCATCATGTATCTGTCCGTTCCAGTCAGTGTAAGTTTCCGCATTTCCCTTTCCCTTTCATCAATTTTGTAATTGCTCTTAACTATGTTTGTGGTGCAACTTAACTAATATATGCTATAAAACTATTGTTAAGTTTTTGTGAGTAGTAATTAAGAGACATTGTGTGTGAGTGCGCATAAAAATTTTGTATTTGATTCCGGTTCAAATTATGACACTATGGTTATTGCATAGGAAGTTTGAGTTAGCTAAAAGTGCTTTAGTTCCATGTTGCATAGGTGGAGTTGCCCCAGAGAAGCATGTTACACAAAATGCAGAGACAAAACTTGAAACTGGAAAGGCTGAAAAGCGCAAATACAAACGCAAAAGGGAGATGAATTTGCCTCGGCGTGCTTCAAATCGTCTTGCTGGAATTAAGGCTGATCCAGTTCAAGATCTTGAAACAATATATGGAACAAGACGAGTTGCTAAGAAGCGTAAGGGAAAATTTTATTTTTTACCTTGCGAGTTCCGACGTACGTTTGAAGAATACTCTTTTGCCCAGCCGCTTGACGAGCTACTATCAGAGCCATGTATTAAATTTGCAGTAGAAACTCTCACCGGAGTAAAGCTTGAAAAATATTATTCCCACACGCCTTCTCAAGTCCTGCACAATAGTGATGCTGGAGAAGAGGGGTGCAAGAAAGTGTTATTACTTCCAGAAAACCAATATGCTGCTACTGCTGAAATTGGTGAAATTGGTAAAGGGAAAGAGAATTCCGGAGTTTCTTCTGAAATGCCACTTTATGCTTCTTTTATGGATCCGCGTGTAGAATATTCAATACAAACTCAGCACTATCCCTTTAGACACTATCTTTAATTCTAAGGGCTTCTTCCTTCATTCTCGAGTCAGTTCAGGGCCAGCCTAAAACCCCATTGGTTAAGAAAAGGGTTTTAGACCAATGTTTTTTATTACATATATGTATCTCTAAATTAAAATTCTAATATTTATTTAATTATTTTGTAATATATTATTTTATATAATATATTGTTAGTAATTTGGTAATTTTTTTTACGAAGATTTGGTATTTTTGATGATGATTTTTTTTATATATATTTTTTATGAAGTTTAATAAGTAGTTGAGTGTGTTTAGATATTGTAAAACTAAATGATTAAATCTATTTTGAAATTCTTTAAAGATAAATGATAATCTAAGTAGCTTTAGGATTAAAAGCTTATAATCCATTATATTGATATTAATCCATTGTATAACTATATATTTTTATAATGTATCAAATTAATCGATTAAATTTTTTTTAATCAATTATCTAAATTAGTTGAAATTATTTAAATTGAAGAAAACTTTTGTTAATATGATAACACTTTTTGAAATATAATCAAAATTCGAAAAAAAGAGTTGATGTGGATATTAAAAAAGTTGTCTAAGGTTATAAAACATATATGTGAATTGTACAATTTAAATCCAAGTGATTATATGTTTCTTTCATCTTTTTTGTTTGAGTATTGATGGATGTGAAGAGAGCATCATCAAGATTGCTTGAAAAGTTTGAGGATAATATTTTCAATTCTTTTTTAGTTAGATTTTGTTAAAAGGTTTGTTTATCAACATCTCCATCTTGTTTTTGGATTTAGACTTTATAGGTGAATATTTATAAATTTATAATGAAAATTCTTAGATAACTGAATATAGATTTTGCGAAATCAAATTAGTATAATTTTATGTGTTTTTATTTTTTCTTTTCTTTTATCTTAATGTTTTAAAAACAATTGCAACACATTTTATATTCTATTTCAATTATATTCATAGAAAAAGATTCATTAGTCTTTTGTTTTTAAATTGAAAAGATCAAGATAATTCTAGATTTTGAAAAGAAACTCTTTAAAATTCAATTTACCCCTCTCAAGTTGTGTTAAATCATTTTAAATTTTTTTAACAATTGACCTTAGAGTTGAGTTATCAAAAGATAATTGGTTTTAATCCAAAAAAAATGACTAACATTTCTAAAAATTTTCTTAAGGGACATTTATAAACCGATCTCCTTTGTTTATTGGAGATAATTATCCATTTTGAAAAATAAGGATGCAGATTTTTTTTAAATATGTTGACAAAGGTATATGAGATGTTGTTGTAAATTATCATTTTCAACCAACTAAGTTCAAAGATGGTGAAACAATAATAAAAGATTTTAATGATTAGATCGATGAGGAAAATAAAAAAGTTTAGTATAATAAAAATAAAAGATCTTCTGCACTAATGATGAATTTTATATAAAGTTTGTGAAAAAGTAAAAAAAAAAAAATGTGAAGTGTTATTGAAGTTAGTCATGAAGGAACTAAAGAAGTAAAAATAACAAGAAAAAATACTTTTATTCAAAAATACAAAATGTTCATACTTAAGATTGGAGAGAATGTATATGATATCCAAAAAATGGTTTACTTACATGGTGAATCATTTGATTACTCATGGAACAAAGAGAAACTGAACATCAAGATTCTAAAGAGTTTAGTGCAAACTTAACAACTTAAAGTGAATGTTATTTCAAAATTCAAAGATCTTACAACAATAAATATGATCACATTGATTTAAAAAAACAAAAACAAAAGAACACTTTTACATTAAAAACGGTTAAAAAAAGATTGAATTATATTAATTATTATTTTCCAAACTATTGTTATTTTCTATATCCATAAAGTAAATCTTACTTTATAATTTATTATTAAATATATTAATTTCTCGTTTAAAAATTATTTAAATATTAAAATATCTTTTATTTGTGTGTATATGTTTTTTTTTTCAAATAAAACTATTCTAAATCATATCTTAGAAGAATCTATTGATTTTTTTTAAGTCTAATTTCATACTCTTTTGACGAACTCTATTAAATTCGGTAAAAATAATAGATTAAAAAGTTATAATTATATTTTTTAAAAATTAATTAAAATAGTTTAAGTGACGGTATTGTTCTTTTTTTTATCTTCTTCCTTTTTTTCACTACTCTATATTTTTTTAATTCTTCTCCAATCTTATTTCAATTTTACATTTAATTTAAGTATTAAATTGTTATTAATCAATTCCTAGTGGTTTTTTCTCATATTTATCATTATATAACCGTGTGTTTGTATCTGGACTGGTTGATTATTATTAGTGATTTATTTATGAGTAGGATAAAATCATAAAAGTAAATAATTATAAAATTATTATTTGTTGTGTTTTTTTGCATGTTCCTGGGAGATTTATCTAAAACAATGTTTTTATTTTATTTTATTATTTTATCAATTTCAATGTACAGGTTTAAAAAAAAACTATTGAGATTTAAAAATTAAATTTCAAAAAGAGAAATTTAGATAAAAGATTAAGTTATTTTTCCTACAATCAAGTTTTATAATTTTAACTCAGTCTAATTTTATATACATAAATTCAATATATTATATATTGTAATTTTTAATTTTATAAAATATATAAATATGCTAGAGAATATGAGATCCTTCAATAACTTTAGAAAAGAAGAATCAAGAACTTGAATCACAAAAAGAAGCAATGGATAAAAAACAGAGAAGATAACATTACGAAGATAATAGGAGAAAACAACACTAGAAAACTGACTATATAACAAAATATTGTTAGGAACGATGATTTTGTATGATATATTATTTACAGGTACCAAGTGTTGGTGAGAAAAATCGATATATGAATAAAAAAGTAGGTGGAAAAAAATTTAATGACCATGTGTTGGAAAAAATCGATATATGAATCGAAAAGTAGGTGGAAGAAATTTGATGAGCATGTGTTGGAGAAAATCGAGATATGAATCGAAAAGTGGATAAATCGAGATATAAATTGGAAAGTAGATAAATCGAGATATGAATCGAAAGAGGATAGAGAAAATTCGATGAACATGATTGAGAGTAAAAAATCGATAATAAGTATCGAGTGTTAAGTTAAGTTTGAAGGAAGTCAGAGGCAGTTCAAGTATTCAATTTCTAGAGTCGAAATCGAGGGAAACATTTATCTTGCACATAGGAACATGGGTAGCGGTTTCTAAACCGTTCTTAGGTGGTCAGAAGCAGTTCAAAGTACTCGATGTCTGGAGTCTAAATCGAGGGAAACAATTATCTTGCACATGGGGTAACGGTTTCTAAACTGTTCTTAAGTGGTCAAAAGCAATTTAAAGTACTCAATGTCTGGGGTTGAAATCGAGGGGAGCAGTTATCTCGCGCATAGGAACATGGGGTAACAGTTTCTAAACCGTTCTTAGGTGGTTATGTTGAAGGTTATAAGTAGAACAAACGTGAAGAAGGAAGGGGATTTTCAGAGGTATTAGAAATCTATTGTACAAGTCTACTGGAGAACGATGATCATGAAAATTCTGGCAATCTGAATTTTCACTTTTATCGACTTTTGTTACCGCTTTCTTTACTTCCCTGGTAATTTATTTACATGCAATTTAAATTTACCTTTATGTATTTTTCAGTTATTTCAATTCCTTGATAATTTACTCTTGTGCAATTTAAAATTATGCGTTACTTTTCGCCTCGATATCTTTTACCGCTTTCTTTATTTTCCCTGGTAATTTATTTACATGCAATTTAAATTTACCTTTCTGTATTTTCCAGTTATTTCAATTACTTGGTCATTTACTCTTGTGCAATTTAAAATTTCGTATTACTTTTCGCCTCGATATCTTTTACCGCTTTCTTTATCTATATGCACTTTAAATTTATCTTTCTGTACTTTTCAGTTATTTTAATTCCTTGGTCATTTACTCTTGTATAATTTAAAATTTTGCATTACTTTTCGCCACGATATCTTTTACCGTTTTGTTTACTTTTCCTGGTAATTTATCTACATGCAATTTAAATTTATGTTTCTGTATTTTCCAATTATTTCAATTCCTCAGTAATTAAAAAAATACAAAAAAAAGAACTTTCGTTTTTAAGTTAAATAATATAATTTATTTATCCATTGTTGTTGAACAACTTTTCTTTGGATCGGATATAATTTTTTATTTGAGTAGTATTAATGTCTGCATGTTTTTAAATCCGTTTTATGTGTTTCGCACTTAAATTTATCACTTCATATGTTTTAATTGAAAATTTGTTTGCTAATCTAAATAAAAAGAATTTACGAGTAGTTAAAATTTGGTTAAAATTTAGTCTTTAGAAAATCGAAACAAAAATAAAAAATTTCATCAGAAACACAATATTAACACAACTTTTTACTCAAAAGATATGTATTTTGTTGAGGTTATTGATCAATTCAAAGTTGTTATTTTTTTTTTTTAAGATATAGAAAAAATCTAAATTCTTATTAGTTGTAAAAAAAAACGATTCAATGAGAGTATTAAAAATAGCAGTGACAAAAAATAATTTCTAAATATTTAGATATATTATAACTAAAATCTGTAAAGATAAAAGTAATTCTTTGATAATGTTTTGTTTAAGAGTTAAACGAAAATTTACACTAAAAAAACAGTAGCTGATGGGAAAATTTTAGTTTTGGAATTTGCTTCCCATTTATCTCTCGCATAAATTACCGTTACACCTATATATTCCATCTGTCATAATTATTATTTAAAAAACAAACTAGATAAACTGTTTTTATAAATATTTTTTTTAATGTTTATTGTAGGACAGTTTTGTACTCTTAAATTAGCGTTTGCAACTTCGCAGGTTAAACATATCAATTCGATTTAAAGGTACAAATCTCGCTCTCTCGTGTTTTTGTAAGTTTCTATTTTAGATTTTCAATTGGGGTAACAAGAAAATGCGAGAAAAACGGAACATCACTCTTTGCCTCTCTCATTGACGGTAGCAGTGCAAAACTTCAACGCTTTCATTCTTGACTCTCAAATATATCAGAGGTTTTATTATCGCCACGGATCTTCATCTTTCTTTCCTTTGATCTATATGCACCTCCTTTTCCTCTCAAAAAGAAGGACTCAGTCAACTAGTAAACGCTCTTTGGTGGTTAATAACATAACTCTCTCTAGAATTAAATGTTATATTTTCTATTTGCTTACCAAAGTTCTCTACAATCATGCCTTTGGCTTTGGATTTAGTAAATGGAAATTGCATTTTTGCATGATTGAACGGCTCTAGTGGTTAATTCTTCAACCAGATTGGACCCTATATTCTAATGTTTGATTCATAGTTTTTGCATTTCCAATCGTGATGAAGTTTCCCTTTCTTTTTGGTAGTATTTCGTTTCGTTTTGTTTCCTTCCCTTTGTTTCTGCGTTTTGTCAGCATGGAATATGATGTCTAATGCCTTCCATGTGCTAATTTTATGTTGGGGAAATCTATTCATTTTGAAAGATTGCCAACTGTGTATCGCAAATTTGGAGAAATTAGTTAGTCAAAGTTTTGGATTTTCATTTTGTAGTGCAACATACCAATAATTGATACTGCAGTTGAGTTTTAAGTTTGTGCAAAGGTGCATACCTAATGATGGATGGAATGGAGTGAAAAGGGATGATGTGATGGAAGAAAATAACATTACCATCAAATATTGTGTATAGATTACGGTTTCAAAGGCTAGATCTATCAGTTTGCACTTCCTCAGGAACCAGTTGGAGAGGAAGAAGGGTTACTTTCCATTCAACGTTTTTCCAAGTGAACTCTAAATGTCTTCATTTCATTGGGTAGATTGGTGAATTATAAGTTGGTTTCATCCTATTCCAGCCTATGTCCTAAAGTTCAGGAGCGGAGGGGGGTCGTTTTCATCCTTTCCATCAATCTAAATACATTTTTTAATTATTATGGCTGCAAATTAAAACCTTATTAGTTGAAGACATGGTTACATTGTTTCTTCAGTCTTTTTGTGAAATAATTTGTTAGTCGAATTTCCTTTTATTTGTAATTATTTAATTTTATATGATCGTGCAATATTTTTGTTTTTATTTACAATTTATAATAAATTTGATGGACTTTTTGTGGTCTTTCTTCATACACTTTTGTGCTGTCTTCTATTTAAGTGATTGTCCATGTTAGTATATATGTAAATCTGTAATTTTTAATTGATATGGCCTAGTTTTTTTTATTGGATTGCTTGGTTTTCTTGTGTGTTCCATTTGTTACTTTATCAAATACTCAATTAATGTATATACTTATAACTGCTTCAGCATTCTTTAACTTGTTTTGAATGTTGTTTCATCATTGATTTTGCTTTCTCTTGCCTTCATCGTTCCTAATTTTTTCTTTTATTTTTCTTAATTTGTTTTGGAAGCTCTGGGCCTTACCACGTAAACTTGTTTCTTTTCCCAGTTGACCAAACCACCTGAGGATAGTTTTGCATACTTTTGATGTTCAAAGGGCTCTTCCATCTGCCAAAATGAAGTAATACTAGCTGTCTGGTTTATATTCGTATGCTTATTTGATTTGGGAAAAGAAAATTATGTAAATTTGACTGAAAGTTGAATGCTTCAGATTATTTTACATTGTACGTATATTATAATGAGAAATCTGTTCCTCTGAGATAAACTGGTGAATCTAAGTATTATGTGTCTTCCCTTTGTTTTCACATTGCAGGGGACGTGTAAGATGGAATGAGGATAATATTGAAGAAATTGAAGCAAACAAACCCGTGAGACAAAAAATTACTGAACCTAAGACTCCGTATCATCCTATGATTGATGATGAAAGTATGTAAAGAAGACCACTTTAAACTGCAGTTATCCATCCTTGTATTTTCTTGCACATATCAGAATAAGTATGTTTGTATGGATGTGGCTTTCTTACAAAGTACGAAATCATGAACGAAGACCATTAATTATAAGAAGTGGGTTGCTAGCTGTAACAGAAAATATGTGAAAATAGTTGTCTTAGAAAAATGTGTTGCTAGCACTTCTCAGAACTAATTTTAGCAGAGATACTCTATTATATTCAACTCTAGTATTTCTTTTAGTCTAGTGAGTATTAAATTCAAATCTTTAGTTTGTCTTCCACTTGGTTTGGTTTTAAAATGTTAACACTATGTTTATGCAATTCTCTTTTATGGAGTTTGATGAAGATCCTTGATTACAGTTTTATTCTCAAGCATACTCTTCTGCTCTATATTATTAGTCACTTTATGTGGGGATACTTATCATATGAATAATCTTTCAGGTTCTCCATCCCCTGTACGAGGAGGTTTTGACCAATGTATTGAAGATAAAAAGCGCTCTGCCAATTGTGAACAAAATGCTTTCAATCATACTCTCATTTGTAGCAAAAAAGGAACTAGACCATCTGACGGCTGGACAACATCTGAGGATGAGGCAGAAGAAATTGAAGGCGAGGACGGTAATGTTGGATAGACATTTGGTGTTTATAACATTGATCATTACTCTTTTTCATTCTATATGCAATAATTACTGCGGATATATCTTCTTGCACTTATTCATGAGAATTTTTTGGTTAGTGATCATTTGTTTATAGTCGTATATATTTTGAGAGATGTAAGTAACATCTCTGAAATTTTGGTGCTCTTAACCAAGGTGATGGTGTTGTATAGTTCATGTAGCTGACCTTACCTGGTGAAATAAAGCTTTGACGTGTAAAGAAAGTCAACTTGTTTAATTTTGACTTGATATTTAATCTGAGATTTCAGTGTTAAAAGGGGGGAATAAGTTTAAATTTGTCCTATAAGACAGCTACAAGAAATGTTTTGTACTGTACAGTGAGTTTAGTAAATATTAAACAAGTTGATTGTGTTTTGAGTAAGTTAGGATATATAGGATAAATCGTGCATAATCTTTGTAAAAGTTTGAGTTTGGGCAATTTCTCCCAGTCTCCATCCTGGGAACAAAAGTCTGGAGTAATTTTTTGTATTGGTAGATTAGTTATTCTATTCTGACCTAGTTTATTTTATTCCTGAACAGAAAAAAGTTTGAGTTTTAAAGAGCAACGAAAGGCCCACTATGATGAATTCCTCAAAGTCAAAGAGCTGCAACAGAAGGCTTCAATTATAGGGGATGGAAGTGACGAGGAAAATAATGCAGGGCTTACCAAGAAGGAGAACAAAAATCACTCATCTTCTTGAACGAGTAATACTTGAAGGAGACTGAGGGAGAAAAAGTGTCTTTCATTCAATGCCTCCAACTAAATGCTTCTTACATGATCAACAAATAAAACCCTTTCATTAACCTTTGTGTATGGTGGGGCTGGAAACAACAGAAGGATTTACTGTATTTATTGTGTCTTTTGTGTGTAAAATATATTTTCCTTTTCCACTTGGTATGTTCATCTGAACTTGCATGCTCCATTTAGATTTTAGACTCTTGTAATATGCCAAATTAGATTTCCTTTTGGCTAGCAACAAACATCCTGATGATATAAAAACCAGTGATGGTTTCATAGATGTAAACGCTCCAAGCATGGCATTTAAGTAATTAAGGTTGCATGCTGAGATGGATCGAATTTTATTGATTTTTAATTAACGAATTTTAATTCTGCAAGCCCGAGATGAAACATTTTTTATTTATCTCTAAACAAAAAAAGATGGTAGAATAAAGAATTTCCAATTTTTTCTGGTCTTCGGTGTTGGATAGTGTGTGAATAGTGTCACACACACATTTCATTAAACATAAGCACACGCATATAATAGAGCCAAAAGGCCTTTCAGTGTGAAGAAGAGTGATGGCTTCTAGTTCTGGTTCTATCTCCCTAGTCGCTTCAATGGCCACAGAAATCTGCACCCAAATAGCCTCCATATTCTCAAAGCCCACCCATCCATACCCGCCCCCACTGGACCTTTTGGTCACCGAGCTTGCTTCTGTTACCTCCAAAAACGGCCGCGTTTTCCTTTACGGCGTGGGCCGCGAGGGCCTCATGCTCAAGGCCCTCTGCATGCGCCTCTTCCACCTGGGCCTCTCGGCCCATTTCGTCTTTGACATGACCACTCCACCCATCGCCGCCGCCGACCTCCTCATCGCCTCCGCAGGCCCAGGCGGCTTCTCCACCGTCGACGCCCTCTGCGCAGTGGCGCGCTCCCACGGCGGAAGGGTGCTGCTCCTCACGGCCCAGCCCGAGACCGGGTCGTGCGTGAAACACGCTAACGTTGTTGCTTACGTGGCAGCCCAGACCATGGCCGATGATGCGGACGTAACAGGGGATGCGAAATCTCGACCGTTGCTTCCGATGGGAAGTGTGTACGAAGGGGCTTTGTTTGTTCTGTTCGAGATGGTTGTTTACAAGTTGGGTGAGTCCTTGGGTGAGAGCCCTGAAGCCGTTCGATCTCGCCACACTAATCTAGAATGAAATTATATCAGCCGTTCGATCTTCGAATGTATCATGTAGTCGTTATATCTTCTTCTGGAAAATAATGCTAATTACGCAAAATAATGAAATTGGTCGTTACGCAAAATCTGCACTGAGGTTAAAATTTTACAGAGTAATAACTTTCGTACAATTCATTCGAAAAATAATTTCCTTTGTGCTAAGTGTTCGCTTACAATATTTTTGAAGGAGAAATTGCGTTCCTTTTAATTTAATTATTTCAGACTGTGCTTGCGTTTTGTTTGATTACATGTCAAAGAATTTAGATACAACATCATATTGATTCTACGAAAAATCAACCAAGAATAATAAAACGTCACTTTCTTAATGAATAAATCAACCTCGCTTCAAAATCAGCCTTGCTTTTTTAGATATTTATTTCAATTATTTCACTTGTACTGGTTTTAGAAAACAATTATTTACATTTCCAAATTTAGTTATAATAAATAATCATTTCTTTTGACTTTTTTTTTACCAAAAAACACGTTCCTTTCAGAAAGATCAATAAATGTGCGGTTTTATACAATATAAATTTTATTGGGATGTTTATATTAATCGATTGATTTGACATTTTTAATGAAATACTTTTATTTCCAACACCGGTTTTAAAGACTGAAATTAAAATTGAATATCGAAAAGATATTTACACAGGATATTTTTTTAAAAACGAATTTGACTCGATAGATCATTGAATTATTTTGGCGTTGACTTAGATAAGTTTGGGTGATTTCTTTTAGAATGTTTTTTTCTTGCGTTTTGTGTAATATACTTTCTCTCCCATATTGAAAAACTCAACATGCTCCATTTTAACTAATATTTTTTATGAATTTTGTATTTATTATTTAAATAAATGATCTTCCACTTGACTAATTAATTTTAAAATAAATAAAATGATATTTTGAATAGGGATATCATTTTTTCTTCTTCTAACAATTACATTGTAAGAGTGTTAGTGGCAAATCGAGAAAAGCGATCGAAATCGAAGGGAAGAAATATGACTCGATAAGATAAACAAAAGTTCATTCGATGTCTAAATTAGAAATACGTAGCATATAGCATCGAAAAACACAATCGAGAATCGAATGAATTATAATCAAATGACCCTTGTCGAATAAAAACTAAGTCATAGGATCAGGATTAAAAAGGAATCGTGAGCAATTCGAAGTTCTCGAAAAATATAGAATCGAGAATAAAGAAAACCAATGGGGACATCGAGATTTTGGCCAAATCGTGAAGAGAGGTAAGTCGAATGCACGTATAGAGAGCAGTTTTGAAATCATGGGTAAAAGTCGGAGATCGTGAGAACGTGGGAAACTAGAAGATAAACTGCCATACGCACGTAGAACGTGGTAGCAGTCGTATTAACTGCTCTTAGAAGGTTTGAAGGATGCCCTATAAATAGAGAAAAGAAGGAAGAAACAGGGGGAGCAAAAATTGGCAGAGCACAGAACCAGTAGTGAAAAGTCTACCGGAGAAACGACGAACACCATGAAGCTTCTGGCGGTCTGGATTTCCCTGCTCACGGAGTACATTTATCGCTTTCTGTATTTTCCTTGGTAATTTACTTTGATGCAACTTAAATTCAGCAGTTTTATGTTTCTGTATTTCGATTCCTTGTCCATTTCAATTCAATGAAAATTTGAGTTTCTGCATTTAGATTTCCTGTTATCTAACATTCTGCAAATCTCAATTTCCTGTCATTTACTTTTCTTGCAATCTCGATTTCTTGTCAGTTATATTTGTGTTATTTTCGATTCCTCGCTATTTACAATTAATGCAAGTTTGGGGTTCTCGCATGTTACATTTCCTCGCAATTTAATATTCCGCTTTTCTATTTGATAGTCTAAATTTTTTCGATACTTTAAATACAAAATACCAAAAACAGTATTTTCGATATCTTGGAGTTTTCGATTTTCATACACGTTTTCGATTGAAAACCAAATTGCTAGCCTAAGTAAAAAGAGCTTACGTGGTAGGATTTTGATTAGGACCAAAACACCTTTAGAATCGAGATCGATCGAAATTCCACCAGAAACAAATTGGCGCGCCAGGTAGGGGTTGTGTTGGAAAAACACAAAAAAGGTTAGTTCGAGAGTGTATGAGATTAAGAAGTGGGAGAGTTATAAGAATGAGTCAGAATTCATCAAGTAGTCAGAATAACAATGAGGGTCTAAGCGGTGTGCTCTCACCAAATACCGGGGGGCAAGGGCACAATGGGAGTATGCCTGTAGTATCGACAACTGTAGGTACGTCGATACCAACAAGTAATGAACAAAATCCAGGAACATTGGCAAACACCCATATAGGGTCTAGTATGACGATACCAAACAATATGCAAACTATGGGAAACCCCATAACCACATATGCAGGGCCATATACGAGTGTAAGACCACCCGGTTTTTACCCAATAACATGAACGGAGTTGGCACTTCGTCGATACATAGAAATTCACGATATAGCTTAGGAATGCCTCCAAACGTAGGTACATTTCAAACCCTAGGCATGCCGCAAAACTTTGGAGTTGCTTCACATTTAGGGGCGTCTCAAAATTCAGTGACATCACAAAACTCAGGGAGTGGGCACAATTTAGGTATACAACAGACATCTCCGAATCTAGATCCTAGAGGGAATCCCGATCATGGGAGGTATGCATTTGATAGGGACTATCATCGATCTAATTTTGAGAATATCGAAAATACCAATACTGGAATTTCCAGTAACTCCCTAGGAATACTTAGACAACAAATGGATGAGAGTAATTTTGAAATGGTGAATATGTTATCACAGCAGTTGACTACGGTCCTAAACCCATTAGTTCAAAATACTACCGCTAGTTTTGAGATATTAGCAGATCAAATGTCTCGAATTGGAGACGCATTGGCTGTACCTCGACAAACGAGGATGGAGAATCATGCCAATCAGAATATTAATCCCCCTTATTTATTAAGAAGAAATCGGAACAATGATCAATATCAACAAATAGGGAATGAATATCAACATGTGAGGAATAATATTTATGGAAACCTGAATGAGGGACTTCAAAATATGCGTAATCAGAATAATATGCAATATAATCACATGTTAGGACAAAGAATGAATTTACAAGGGATGGAATTTAGACCACCCAATCAGACATATTTTGTGTCTCCCTTTCCAAATGCGATTCTCGAAACAGAATTACCTCGAGGATATAAAGTACCCAAATTCACCAAATTTGCTGGAGAAGTTGGTGAATCGACTATCGAGCATGTAGCTCAATATCAGATCGAGTGTGGAGATCTAGCGATGAGTGAAGAATTGAAAATGAAATATTTCCCGAGTTCTTTGACTAAGAATGCTTTTACTTGGTTCACGTCATTGCCACCTAATTCGATATATAATTGGCTGCAATTGGAAAGAAATTTTCATGAACAATTTTTTAGAGGAGAAACTCAAGTGAGTCTCATCGACTTGATGAATATAAAAAGATACAATCATGAAAGCATAGATGATTATTTGAATCGATTTAGACAAATGAAATCGAGATGTTTCACTCAAATTCCTGAATATGAATTAGTCAGAATGGCCTCTGCAGGTTTAGAATTCTCGATTAGGAAAAAATTAGTCAATGTACCATTAAATGACATGGCTCAATTAGCTGATAAAGTGAGGAGAGTGGAACAAATCGAGTATGAGAAACAAAGGTATAAGAAATATGAGAAACCTCTAAAAAAGGAAAGAATATCATACATAAATGATGTATATGAAACAGATAATATGACAGAAGATGATATTGAAGAAACGGTCGATGAGAAAGTAAACTTAGCAGAACTCAAAGTGGGGGTTCCATATACCTGTAAATTACTACAAAAGAATGAAGTAAAAGATAAAATGGCGAATCGAACATATACTTTTGATGTGACAAAAGCAGACAAAATCTTTGATATTTTATTGAAAGACAAACAGATTAAGTTGAGTGATGATCATAAACTGCCATCTGCAGAACAAAGGAATGGTCGAAAATATTGCAAGTTTCATAATGTGTATGGACATTGGACTAACAATTGTATACATTTCAGGAACACCATCCAAGATGCGATTAACCAAGGAAGGTTGAAGTTCGAAGAAATGACAATGAAGGTTGACACGAGTCCATTCGAGGCTCAAGTAGGATACCTCGAATCCCAAACAGGCATTACTGATGATGTCCGATTAACACATTCAGCCTTCATAGGCATGGTAGATGTCACTGAAGACATCAATCCTAAGCATGTCAAGATGGATGTATCTGAGGAAGATATGGAATTTGACCTGAGTGAATTCGAGAAAGAGTTCGAAAAGGAAATATACCCTCGATCGGGAGATTCTCTCATTGAATTTTTGAATAGAAAGAAGGAAAAAGACGAAGATGTGTCATTATGCCCAAGATGCAAGTGCAGTGTTCGATAAATCTAGCGCCAACGCTTTCGAACGAACGGATGAAGAAGATCGAGAACCAAAATAAAAGGAAAAATGACAAAATAGATCAAACAGATCCGACCAACTATCGAAGAAAGTCGGCAGAAATCCGTTGGCTCGGTGTTAGTGAAAATCGAGGCAAGTGGATTAGAAGAGAGATGTATCCTTCTCGAGGAGGAAGAGGTAGACTTCAAAGTAACGATGTTTTTGAAAGACTCTCGTATGACGATAGGTCGATCACTAGATTCCCAGCATTCCAAAGAAGATTCCGAGGAAGGCCCTGGAGAAGAGGAGGAAGGATCCCCTATTGGAATAATTACAGAAACTTTGAAGAAAATGTTGCACCTATAAAGAGTCATTATACAAGAAAATTTCTCGATGACAAGGATGATAGTACTTGGAACGAACATCAAATCGGGGTAATATCAATTTTACCTGCGGAATATGTGAGCGAATACAAAGAGTATCAAGAACAAATAGATGCCGAGCGGGAAAGCGACTTCTATTCAGAAAACATAAAGCCTAAAATAACATGGGTAACACAAACCTCATGTGAAGTTCCTCATAGAGACGCCGCTTTCATCGATCCCCCATCCGAGGAAATGAGGTTCCACTTGAAACCATTATTACTAAACATCGAGATTCAAGGACAGATGGTGAATAGAGTCCTTGTCGATGGTGGAGCAGCAGTGAATATACTGCCAATTACTATGCTAAAGAAATTTGGTATTGAGCTAAAAGACTTGGTCAAGCACAACATTATGATTTCCGATTTCAGCGGAAAGACGTCAAGTTCGAAGGCATGATCGCTTTAGACGTGAAAGTGGGCACTTACTCGAGACCTACTCGTGTTTGTTGTGGTCCGGCCGCATGCCAATTTCAATGCATTACTTGGCGAGAGTGGATTCATGGAGTAGGAGTCGTGCCTTCGACAGCTCATCAAAAGTTATTTATATGGAATCGAGATGGACATCTCGAAGTAATCCCTGGAGATCAACATGAATTTGTAACATTCGTATCTCAGGCTGGCCGAGCATTGCAGAATCTGGCGCTTGCTCAACTATTCACCTTCGAAACAGTTGAAGATTTTAATTCCAAACTGCATGAGGAGCGTTTCTTAGAGATGAATGAGAAGAAAGGATTCATCATGATCAAAGAGGGGGCCAACCTCGAAGTGGCCAGTGAAAATGAATAGAGAATACGAAGAGTTCTTGGCTCGATTGGGAAAATATGAAGATGGGAAGAAGAGCCAAGAAAGTAGTAGTAGTAAAATAGGGATAAATAAGTCGATTCACTCGACCGTAGTTGCAAATAATAGCGATCAAGTTATACTTGATTGTATTTATGATTATTCTCCTCTAGGTTTCGAAAAATCTATTACATCAAATTATAAAAAAGTCGAGGCTCAAGATCCATTAGAAGAAGTTAACTTAGGAAGTGAAGAGGAACAGAAACCCACGTATATCAGTAAGTATCTCGAGAAAGAGTTAAAGAGGGACATGATTTTCTTGTTAAGAGAATATAAGGATCGCTTCGCTTGGGAATACGAAGAAATGCCTGGATTGGATCGAAGCCTCGTCGAGCATAGATTACCCATCATCGAAGGTAGAAAGCCGATAAAACAAGCGCCAAGAAGATTTGCACTCGAGGTGATGAACAAGATCAAGGAAGAGGTCGAGAGACTCTTGAAAGCCAAATTCATCGAACCGCCGTGTATGTCGATTGGATCTCTAATATTGTACTCGTGATTAAAAAGAATGGTAAAATAAGAGTGTGCATCGATTATCGAGACTTAAATTTAGCTACTCCTAAAGATGAATATCCTATGCCAATAGCCGATATGCTAATAGATGCGATAGCTGGTAACGAAATGTTAAGTCTTTTAGATGGTTATTCGGGATATAATCAAATATTTGTGTCTCGAAAATGATATAGCTAAAACAGCTTTTCGATGCCCGGGGCATTAGGTACTTATGAATGGGTAGTGATGCCCTTTGGATTAAAAAATGCTGGAGCCACATATCGTAGAGCTATGAATTTAATTTTTCATGATTTGATTAATGATTTTATGCAAGTTTACATAGATGATATCGTTGTGGTATCGAAAGAAAAACATCAACATCTCGAGCAATCTGAGGAAATCTTTCGAAAGAATGAGAAAATATGGATTAAAAATGAATCCCTTGAAATGTGCTTTTGGTGTATCTCGCTGGTGAATTTTTAGGATTTATAGTGCATGGAAAAGGTATTGAGATCGAGAAAAATAAAGCCAAAGCAATAATAAATACCTCTGCTCCAAAAACTAAGAGAGAATTACAATCTTTTTTAGGAAAAATAAATTATTTAAGACGATTTATTTTTAATCTGGTCGGCAAAACTTATGTTTTTTCGTCTTTGCTAAAGTTGAAAAAAGAAGCAGAGTTTAAGTGGAAGAAGGAACATCAAGAAGCCTTCGAGCAAATCAAAATGATGTCGACAAATCCTCCGATTATGATCCCAGTGAAGAGAAACAAGTCATTAAAGTTATATGTATCAAGCATCGATCGTACAATAGCCAGCTTTATTAGCACAAGAAGATGAAAATGGTGTAGAATGTGCTGTGTATTATCTAAGTAGAATTTTAAATGATGTCTGAAACTCGATATAGTGATATCGAGAAATTAGGATTATGCTTGTATTTCTCTTGTACAAAACTCAAGTATGTAATGAAGCCTCATGATGTAATGGTTTATTCTAGAAATAATATTTTGAAATTTCTTTTATCGAAACCAATTATGCATAATAGAATAGGAAAATGGGTGTTAGCTTTGACAGAGTTCTCATTATCCTTCGAATCTTTAAAATCGATAAAAGGTCAAGTAATTGTCGATTTTATGGTCGAGCATACAATTGACTCCACCGAGAATTTGTTTATCGAAATAAGTAAATGGATAATGTATTTCGATGGTTCAAGTACATCGAATAAATCTGAATAGGAGTTCGATTATTTCTCCAAACAATATTCCGACTAAGTTATTATTTGAGGTTCAACCTATGTGTTCGAACAACGAAGTCGAATATGAAGCTTTGATAACGGGTCTCGAGACTTTAATCAAATTAAAAGCTCGACATGTGGTTATAAGAGGTGATTCGCAATTAGTGATCAAACAAGTGCGAAAAGAGTATAAATGCATTAATATCAACTTGATCGGATATTTGGAAAGAGTGATGACTTTAAGTAGAATGTTCGATGACATAATATTCGAATATATTCCTCGAGAATTCAATCAAGAAGCAAATGACTTAGCCACAAATTGCATCGAAGTATAAGATATCCCTGAAAGGTTACAAGAAATAATTCAAATCAAAGAAAAATTACCTCAAGAAAATGAAATTCTGCACATTAATGATCTAGATGATCAAGATTGGAGAAAATCGATTATAAATTATTTGCAAAATCCCAATGGGAAAATTGACAAGAAAATTAAATATCGAAGCAGATGAAATATGTTTTGCTAAATGATGAGTTATATAAAAGGGGAATCGATGGAGTATTACTTAGGTGTTTAGGAAATGATGATGCTTACTTAGCAATGGTCGAAGTACATAATGGAATATGTGGGGCCCATACGGTAGGTCGAAAATGAAATGGACATTAACTCGACAAGGTTATTATCGGCCCTCGATTTTAAAAGATTGTATCGAATATGCCAAATCTCGTGAAGAATGTCAAAAGTTCGAATCCGATACAACAGTGCCCGCGAATGAATTACACTCGATCATTAAACCTTGGCCTTTTAGAGGTTGGGCTATAGACTTAATAGGACAGATTTTCCCACAATCATCGAAAGGACATAGGTATATAATTGTGGTCGTCGATTACTTTTCAAAATGGGTAGAAGCAATACCATTAAAGGATGTTGATCAGCAGGATGTAATTGATTTTATTGAAGAATACATCGTTTATCGATTTGGGATCCCACAGCCTATTACCACAGATAGAGGGACAAGTGTTTATCGGTAGAAAGATAGCCAAATATCGCTGAATCGAGAAATATTCAATTATTAACATCAACTCCATATTATGCTCAGAGCTAATGGGCAAGTCGAAGCAATTAACAAGGTGATTATCGAGTTAATCAAAAAACATGTTGGTAATAAACCAAAAACATGGCATGAAACGTTATTACAAATTTTATGGGCTTATCGAAATTCACCTAAAGATTCCTTACAAAATACCCCATACAAGTTGGTATATGGACACGACGCAGCCTTACCCATCGAAATAAATATTGAATCGAATCGAATACAGAGGCAAAACGATTTACCCAGTTGTGATTATTGGAGTTTAATGTATGATGAATTAAACGAACTCGATGAAGTAAGAGTACAGGCGTTGAATAGTATGATGTTGCAGAAGAATCAAATTGCTCGAGTTTATAATAAAAGAGTTCGAAAGAAAAAGTTTAACGAAGGTGACTTAGTGTGGAAAACTATTTTACCAATGGACAAGAAATGTAAAAGCTATGGGAAGTGGTCACCAAATTGGGAAGGTCCTTTCGAGATTGTTAAAATTTTATCGAGTAACGCTTATTCGATTATTGATTGGTGTAACAAAGATAAAGTGTTGTCGATAAACGGAAAATACTTAAAGATATATAAGCCTCGAATAAGAGAAATAAACATTCAAAATTTAGATTGAATAATATTCTACAAAGATAAGTATCGAGTCTTAAGCTGATCAAAGTCTATCAACAATTGAGTCCAAGATGAAGAAATCGAGTGCTCTTCGACAGTCAGATCTTGTTTGCGCTCTATGCTCGCCCCAAAGATAAGGCGACTTCTTTTGCGGAGGATTTGATCGTATCTATTTCCGAAGCAACAAAATCCTTCGCAATTTAAGTTGAGCGAGTCTCTTCTCCAACTGCTCGATCTCGCAATCGATCGAAGTTTGTGCGGATAATGCCTCCGCCAGCCTTCAACTTCGAGTCTTCAAGAAATTTGATTTTTCAGCTGGAAGGAAGCAATATCGCTGAGCTTGGTCGAAATCGATTGTTTTTTCTTCCTCGCCGCATATGCCTTATTGAACAAGTCGGCAGCCGCCGCGACCTCCGCATCGAGACCCCTTGGAAGATCTTCATCGGGGCACGTCTCGAGGGCGTAATAATATCCCGGAACTATTTTTTCTTGTCGCGTGACTCCACTAAAACTTCAAGGGGCGAGGAATAAAAGAAAGATCTGAAGCGTTGCTTCAGCTGGTATGGTCCTTCGCAGAAGTCATGGGCGTCTTAGAAGAGCTCGACGGTGTCGCTTCGTAGATAATAGAATATCGAGGATAGAAAAAGGGTCTTCTTCGATTGCAGCTCAATATTCTAGCGCAGTGCTCTGGAGCGAGCACATCTATCTCTCGGTAATGACGCCGAGAGCAACTCGATAGGGAGCATCGCAAAAGGAGGAGAATCCTCTTGCTCCGCGTAAACAGGGGAAGGAGAGCCTTGGACTTCGATTATTGGAGTATTTACCGAAAAGAAAGAAATCGAGAATGTAAGATCGAGAGGTTCATAATAGAATGAGATGAAAAAGTGACAATGAAAAGTATAAATACCGGGGGAGGTAGAGCAAGTGGTGCCGAGGTAGGAGGAAGAATCTGTACGAGCTCGAGTTGTCAGTAAATCGAAAACCATTGTCGAACAAGAAATGCACAAAAAGTAAAAGCAATCATACAATGATATGTAAGATACCTCGGTGAGGGGTGTTAATAGTTGGGATTCGACATTCGTCGATACGGTCTCCGATGGAAGATCCCGAAAATTAAATTTTGAAACCTTGTTACAAATTTTATCGAGACTTAAGAACATAGAATTTGTATAGAGAAGGAAACTTACGTGACTTGAACGGGTAGCAGGTGTTGTCATGGGGATGGTATTAGAGTCTGTCGATAATGGATCAAGAGCAATTGGTCGAACAGATCGAGGACTCTTCGATTTTTGTTTCTGAAAATGGAAGATCGAAAAAAAAAGATAAGTATAAGAATAAGGATCGATCAAACAGAGAAATGAATAGGACAAGACAGAAGTCAAAATGAACCTTCGATTTTTTCGAAGAAGTAGGAATGGTGGCCGAACGTCTGCGTTTTCTAATCAAGGCTGATGGGTCCGATTCACCCGAGGATCCCCAGTCCTCTTGTCCCTTCTCTTGACCCTTCTCGACAGCGGAGACCTTAGTAGATTTCGAAACTGCCAATAAAAGAAGACAGATTAACTTATAATATACAAAATCAAAAAAGTATAAGAAAGTAGTAAACTCTCACCAAAAGGTGATGGAGTCAAGATCTTGACTCGGTCGATATGTACAAGCCGGGGAGGCAAAAGAGCCTCGGGGAGGTTAAGGTAAGGGAAATAAGATAATTTCGAGACGTAAATATCTTTGTTTTTGGGTTTTGGGCGACGTGTTTCCTCGAGGGTTCTCAATTCTCGAACCCATTTTGGATGAGTTAATGGTTTGGCAAGTCCAAAAGGAGCCGTGGGAAAAGTTGGAAGGCGATTTGGACAATACATTTCAAAAGGGGTTCTACCTAAAGGATTGATTATTTTGTGGTTCGATCGATTAATGTCCGTTTTATTGGATAAGGAGATAACGAGCATCATAATAGGTCGATTCTAATTTCGGTGGGGTGTAACATATTTGATAAAAGTTCTCGAATCGAGATATTTGAAGACAGTGGAAGTGTGTACCTTTCTTCGATTTTGACTTGTCCCGCAACACAAGAGAAGGTTGAGTAGTCGGTTCGGCGAACTTCATCAAAAGTAGCATGACTACTCGAGAACCAACCGGCCCACCATTGAGAAAAACCCACGGTAGATAAATAATTCGAATCGAAAGCATAGGGGTAAAAGTGTATCGGGGTTTTCGGTAAAAGCTCGACAAGCTCCCGACTAAGTGTGGATTCAGCTTAACTTGGACTTTGGGGAGGTATCGAGAGAAAAGAAAGGCAAAGATTGACTCAACCCAAATTGTCTCGAGAAAAGTCGGGGGTAATAGGTGACAAGCTTAAAATCCTTCGATTGAAAACCCGATACCAAAACATCATGGGTCAAATAGTTACTCCATACACCTATCGCTTCCGATTGCAACCCAGGAGTCGAGGCAGGAAATTTCGATTTAAACCAAATCGGCCCCTAAGTTGGCCACTTGTTCTTCCAAGATTTACGATAAATGGGGCCAAGGTTGAGTCGAAAGTGAATCCGGTTAACAAAAAATGAAGGTATTTACGTAGGTAGTTTCATCGGACTTATGACGAGGGTGACGAGAGGATAATCGGGCCCCTTCTATATTTACACTCGGAGGGACGGAAGAGATTCGAGGAAGGACGCTCTCAAAAATTGAAGTAAGCCACAACTCGTACAAACCAAACAGGGCTCGAAAAATTCCCCGACGCTTTAGGTGTGTTCAAAATTTCGACAGACCTCGTCGAAAGTAGCATACACATGAGCTAGTAGTAGCTTAGCCAAACATATTGTAGGTCGACCTATGTGCGGGACATATGCAAGATCAAACAAATGGGGGAGATTTGGATGGATCGGGGCAAAATACATGAGTGCATAGCCAATACACCAAAAATGCTACATGCTCTTCATCAGTAACAGCTATCGAAGGGTCATCAACAAAATGTTTCTCGATGAAATGTCCGTAAGCCTTCGATTCCCAATCAATTTTGGACCGCAAAGAGCTACTCGAAGGATATGCACCTTTAATATACTTCTCCCCTATGGGCTTCAACCCAGTAATAGCCGCAATCTCGAAAAGGGTAGGCGACAGAGGACCACAAGGCAACTCCAAAGCATGTAGGTCCTTGTTCCATAAATGCACCGCAGACAAAAACATCGCCATGTCCAAAAATGATAGATCGCATCGAGACAGATGCAAAAAGTCGAAAATTCCTATATCCCTCCAATGGTTCCCAAACTTGGCTTGTACCCTATCGAACCACCTAATAAATTGAGGCTTTTTGGAAGGAGGGCCCGTTCTATACACTTTAGAAGTAAGATTTAGAAAATCAACCCTAACTTCAGGTTGATGAACCAAAGCCGGACTAGTTGAGATGTTAAGAGGAGTAAAAATGTCATCGATAGGACGGAGAGGACCCCCAAAAGCAAAATTTACCCCTTCAACAAGTATAAGGAATAAGTACTGCGTCTCAGCAATCTTGCGGGAAGCCTCCTCCATCGGAGGAACTGGAGCGAACCTCTCGGTTGTTGATCTCCAGCGGAGTTAGATGGCGATGAAGAAAGGGGTGGAGCGGAAAAATCGAAGATTTTGATGAGCTGGCCATTGTAGTGAATTTAGGAAAACGAAAGGAAGAGTTAACGGATGAAGTAATAGGAACGAAGGTAGGAGCTCAAGGAAGAAGATGAAATTGCACGTAAGGTAATGGTTCGCGTAAAAACCGGAGTGAAGACTAAGGGAGAGGTTAAGGGTAAATCGTATAGGGAACTGGAACGATGGAGGTGAAAGGTAATAAATGCAACAGTATCGTGAAGGCAACAGACCGACGAGACAACGACATAAAGCAAAAAGAAACCCACAACCCTTTTAAACCCTAGAACCCCGTAAACCCTAAACCCTAAATCTCGTGGGCTTTCAAACACTAAGGCGGGAATATTGAAAGAATATAAAACGAAATCATTTATATTCTTCCAAGGGGGCATTTTGTTAGTGGCAAATCGAGAAAAGCGATCGAAATCGAAGTGGAAGAAATATGACTCGATAAGATAAACAAAAGTTCATTCGATGTCTAAATTAGAAATACGTAGCATATAGCATCGAGAAACACAATTGAGAATCGAATGAATTATAATCAAATGACCCTTGTCGAATAAAAACTAAGTCATAGGATCAGGATTAAAAAGGAATCGTGAGCAATTCAAAGTTCTCGAAAAATATAGAATCGAGAATAAAGAAAACCAATGGGGACATCGAGATTTTGGCCAAATCGTGAAGAGAGGTAAGTCGAATGCACGTATAGAGAGCAGTTTTGAAATCATGGGTAAAAGTCGGAGATCGTGAGAACGTGGGAAACTAGAAGATAAGCCGCCATACGCACGTAGAACGTGGTAGCGATCGTATTAACCGCTCTTAGAAGGCTTGAAGGATGCCCTATAAATAGAGAAAAGAAGGAAGAAACAGGGGAGCAAAAATTGGCGAGCACGGAACCGAGTAGTGAAAAGTCTACGGAGAAACGACGAACACCATGAAGCTTCACGCGTCTGGATTTCCCGCTCACGGAGTACATTTATCGCTTTCGTATTTTCCTTGGTAATTTACTTTGATGCAACTTAAATTCAGCAGCTTTATGTTTCGTATTTCGATTCCTTGTCCATTTCAATTCAATGAAAATTTGAGTTTACGCATTTAGATTTCCGTTATCTAACATTCCGCAAATCTCAATTTCTCGTCATTTACTTTTCTTGCAATCTCGATTTCTTGTCAGTTATATTTGTGTTGTTTTCGATTCCTCGCTATTTACAATTAATGCAAGTTTGGGGTTCTCGCATGTTACATTTCCTCGCAATTTAATATTCCGCTTTTCTATTTGATAGTCTAAATTTTTTCGATACTTTAAATACAAAATACCAAAAACAGTATTTTCGATATCCTGGAGTTTTCGATTTTCATACACGTTTTCGATTGAAAACCAAATTGCTAGCCTAAGTAAAAAGAGCTTACGTGGTAGGATTTTGATTAGGACCAAAACACCTTTAGAATCAAGATCGATCGAAATTCCACCAGAAACAAAGAGCAATGGTGGAGGAATTGTAAGTGACCCAATCAAAACATAACATAATATTCACTATAATTGCAGATATGTTTCAATCATTTTACTAAAATGTTTTGTGACATAAACAAAAAGGTATACGAGTTTAATGTACAAGTATCTATTTTTTTAGTTAAAACGTTTTTTCAAAATCATTTTTGATTTCATTTCAATATTATTAATATAAAAATTAACAAGCTTATTATGCATAAGCATTTATAAGTAAAAGGATAACATAGTTAAAAAATACATATATAATTAACAACTTTTAATATGTTTTTTTAATGTGCAAAAACATTATTAAAAACTAGACATTCTAATTAACTTAGCACCACTAGTCTATGTTTGGTTGCGAACTATAATGTGTGAAAAAAAAACAAAATGATTTTTTTAAGAAAAAGTGATATAAAAATATTTTTTTAGAAATAATAAATAAATAAAAAGTAAGTAATTATAAAAATCATATATTATTTTGTAAAGTAATAAGAAAGGAATAATTAAAAAAATCATAATTTTTTTTATATTTTCCATTGTTTCTTATCTATAACTCAAAAATAAAATATACAGATCCAATAGAGAAACATCTTCTTCTTTTTTTCACAATAAAACAATAATATTTTACTTAATAATTTTGGTATTTTCTAATTTATCATTTTATGTTTTTCCTCCAAACAAACTAATTTTTAGTATCACAGGTTATTTTTACAACACATCAAGTATTATATATAAAAAACTAAATAGGAAATTTAAGAGAAAACCAAGTGCTCCCTCGTTTACTAATGTTTTCAATTTTTTAAATTTTAAAATTGAAATATTTATCTGGTAAATATATTGTTAAAACAGTTTTTTTTAGTTTTTTAAAATAAAAATTAATAAAGTATATTATTATTTTATTAAAAAACAATAATATTTTACTTAATAATTATATTAAATCATTCATTTTAATTATCATAAAATGATCAAAATTATTTTCAAAGACTATTCATAATCATCTATTTAATTTTTCTTTGTTTAAAACAGTTTTAAAAAATAATCTGTAAACTTAAAAAAAAACACAGAACTAAACGTCAAAACTCAGTGAAAATATTAAACAAATATAAATGTATGTATATTTTATTTATTCTTTAAAAAATCACTTATAATTAAGTTATTAACACATTTTCCTTAAAAAAAAGACCGTCATAACATAAAGACACAGCTTCTTTGTGACAAAATATTGCTTAGAACTATAATTTGTTATATGTTTGAAGTAATCATCACAATAAATAATTTATCGCAAAACTATTTGTAATATTAATATAAACATAAAAAGCAATAGTGTTATATTTAATAGGATTAATAATAGAAGAAAAAAATCAAATGAGGCATAATTAAGAGAGAAGTTGATGTTACAATTTTGCATGAATATTTAAAAAAAATAATTAAGGTGTTGTTAATTAACATGTATTTGGAACATGTTATTTGACATTAGTGGATAAATAGATCCGTAGATGATTAATTAATAAATAGTTTAAGAAAGTATGAAGATATTTTGGTTTTAAATAATGAAAACAGGTGGCCAGCTAATAAAGCCACCATCGCATCTTCTTTTTCGCCATTCTCCCTTTCTCTATTCTCTTCACCAAACCCAATCCTCTCTTCTCTGTCATCTTCATCCACCACCCACCAACACAATGGAATCCACGCACACCCAAACGCCCTCGGTTTGGACCGACGAGAAGCACCTTCACTTCCTCAACACCATGGAAGCCTCCTTCGTCCGCACAATGCTCCACCACTACGTCGTCGTCTCATCCCACCCCCCTCTCCGCCTCGACCGCTACCTCCCCGACACCTCCGAATCGACCTTGGATTCCAAGCCCAACCGCAGGCCCAAGAAGCATGCTTATGCTAATGCTAATGCTAATGCACCCCCAGGTAACCCCTCTTGGTTTCTTTTTTTTTTCTCCTCATTACCACTTTTATCACCATAACACTACACACACACTCTTTGCTTTCACACATTATACGGAATATACCTCTTAGATATTTTGTACATAAAGTTGAATTTGATCTTTATTTATTCCCCCACTCCCCTTTCTTTCCTTTTTTATATTCCTTATTATCAAACAAATCACAAATATCTCTCTACCTACTTCACCTTTGTTATTTATTTATTCATTATTATTATTATTATTATTATTGATAATAACTCTTGTTGTGATTGTGACAGATTCAACGGGTTCTACTCCCAGGGGCAGAAGAACAAAGAGGAGATCGTCTCATTCTCAATCTCAGCTACAGAGTTCAACGGTGGAGCAGGTGAGTTTGTGAAGAAGAATTGGAACAAACAAACAAACAACCTTGCATGTGTTTCTCGCCCTTTTCTTCCATTCTAAATATGGGGGCTTTTAATACACCTTTCTTTCATTTGTAATCCTTTACCAGAAATGAAACAAATTAAGAGAATAAATAAATGAAAAATATTTTTTTTGTTCATGATTTTGTAATTTGGCACGCCAGAAAATTAGTACAATTCGTATTAAAGTAGGGATATTTAGTAAGTAATGGGTGATTTGTTTATGTCCCCACAGGCTGTGGCAGAAGTAGAAAATGGAAGAGAATTAAGTGTACCTCTTTGTAATTCACGGATTTTATTTTTTCTTTATATTATAAATTCTTTCTCCCTCTTTCTCTCTCTGCTTACTAATTTTCTCTTATTTTAATTTCTTCTCAACTTTATACTCTATTTTTTTTTCAAACTATTATCTTATATTATAGTAATGTTTGATCTTTTTTTTTTCAGGCTTTTTTTAATACCTTTTATATTTAGTTGGTGTTAATATTATTTATGGGAAAATTATACTTATCCCTCATAAAGTTTACTAGATAGCATTTATATTTTTTTTAATTTTATACATCCTATAATATTTAAATAAACATTTATTTTTCTTTCATATTTTTAATAAATTGCAGTTACTTTTTCTATATTTTTAATGAAGTGATAATCACTTACCTTATATTTATTTGTAAAAATATTTTTAAATTTTTTATATTTAAACATTCTTTAATTTTATATTTAAAAATTTAATTTGTTTTTTTATATGTATTTATTAGAGATAATATATTAAAAATATAAATAGCTTAATGTTTATTATAACATTAGAGATACAAAATATTTATTTATTATTTTTTTCTCGATGATCCATTTAATAAAAATAAACAAAAAAATTAAGAGAAAAATGATAAGAAATTAATTAAAAAAATGTTTTGTATGAAAGATAAATTATTTTATCTATTATTAGTAATTTGACTTATAATTTTTATTATTATAGTAAAAAAAATATCATAATAATGTTAACAATTACATAATTGATTGTAGAAGTTAAAATCATTCTGACAACCGATTTTTTATTTTCAATATACAATCAATTATATAAACAAAATAATAGATTATGTTGATTTGAACACGTAATATTTTTCCTTCATTTTTGTTGGCGCATATACTAAACCTAGAGAAGTTTGCATGCGTGAAGACCGTAGAGCAAAAATTTGACTAAAGTATTATTGTGATAAGAAGATATTAAGGACATAAATATCCATTACGTAACTAGTAAGCTATTTGCTGATGATTATTTGATGTTAAAGACATCCAGTGGCGCGTACGTTTTGTTATGAGGATTAAATATTTTGGTGCGGTGACATAGATATTATAGAATAGTCGAATAGGAATACATCAAGTAACTTTCTCTGATATTTTCACGGTTGCGTGTTCGATGTGATTTTTGTACCAAAACAAATATGAATCGATATTGAGTACGTTACAGGACCAATAGGATTAAATAGAAAGGGAGGGTTTTGAATGTTTTCCCTAAGTTAGAGGTAGTTGGTGGTGGCTGGTTAATCCTTTCAAATCCATGTGCAGCAATACTCTGTCTCTACTCTTTCTTATCTTCATTTGGAACCCACACCAACCTTTCATCATTTGCAAATGAACACATATAATAATACATTTGGGAGCAAATAATCATTAAAAGAAATTCAACTTACCATGACTAAAAAATAATACCAATTAATATTTATTTGAATACTACTCTGCTCTACTCTAATTTATATTTTTTACAAATAATTGATTATAATTAAACAAAACTAAACTTTTGAGATTTTATTTCAGTACCATAAGTCCTTAATGTGATGGGCTTTGCCTCTCGACCACTCCTTAGGAGGCCTCTTTTTCTACGAGGCCCAAATGCAACCTCTGGATGTTAGTAAAATCGGCTTTCAGTTTAACATGGAGAGGAACAATAAATTCTTATGTTAAAATTTGTATAGACTAGATGTTTTTGTTTATCCTTAAAAAATAAAATCAAAGTTTTGATATTAAAACAAAATCATAAAAAGTGTTTCAGTTACTAAGATATGAGTGTAGTGAAACTTAATTTTGACACTTCTGTTAACAAAAATGGCACAAAATTAGACTTGATAGCGAAATTGAATAATGAAGGAATAACTATGGGAATGAGTAATGACTAAGAAGCTTAATTTTTTTTAATACAATCTTATCATATAATTAATTTTTGATATATCAACATTATCATTTAATAATAATAATAAGGTTAAATTATTTATTGACTTACTTATTTTTCAATTATAGTTTTGCTGTTAAGTCCCTCAATTTTTAATAATATAGAAATCAAATTGAATAAATTATATAAATATAGACACCAAATAAATATTTGTGTCTTTAGTTTTTACATGAAAATCATAATATATATTTTATTTCCTTAAATATATTAAAAGTATTTTTGTAAAAAAGTTAAAAGGATAAAATAATAAATAAAATATATGATCAAAATAAATAGTATATCTTCATATATTATTATAGATTAGAGATATCAATGATACACAGAAAAACAAAGAATGAATTAATAAAAAAATATAAAATGACTATTTATTTATTAATGTTTGTTGTGAATTATATAAAAAAGAAGAAGAATGCAACTATTATTACAAGGAGAGATTAGAAGTAAAAATATTAATGAAAATCATGTTAATGGAGGAGTAAAGTGGATCGTCCTTCATTCATTCCGTTGCGAGACACACACAAAGCATTTGAGAGTTGGAGAAGAAGAAAGAGGAAGCAAAGAACAAGGATGCTGGAGTTGGTGTTGTTGAACAAGAACCCATTGCTCCACGCATCACTCTCTCTAATCCTCGCCTTCACCTTCGTTTTCTTCAAAATTCCTCTCCTCTTCCTTCACGCTCTCCAGACCTACATCCAACCCGATTCCCAGCCCCAATCCAATGGCCTCAGAGCCGCCATCCGCCGCCCCGGCATCGACGGCTACCAGCCCCTCTCCGCCAAAACCTCCGCCGAACTCAAGAAGAGGAACAAGTCCAACAAGGACAAGCCCGATTTCGACGAAAACAATGCTCAGATCTTCAGACTCACGCTCGACCACACCTACCTCCAGTCCCGTCTCTTCGCCGATCAGTATTGCGTCGCTTTCACTCTCTCATTCGCTGCCCTATTCTCCCTCTTGCTCCACAATTTTCTCCAATCGCCCCCGGACAGTGGGTTCTTCGCCAACGGCGTTTTCGTTCCCATTCTGTTATCAATTTTGAGTCTTTACATGTGGGGGACGCTCCTCGGTAAGGTCACGTTCGAGAGATCCGCGTCTAGGAGGTCTGAGAAGCAACTGAGTGTCGTTTTGGGGGTTTTGGGGCTTTTTTTGGGGCTTTTGTTTGTTCCTGAGGGCGTGTCTTCGGTTTTGGAGTTCAAATTCGAGGTTCCAATTGATGGGTTTTGGAGGTTTCTCGTTGCTGCATTGATGGGTTTCCTTGCCGGGTGTTTGCTCATTCCTGCTTCTAGAAGTGCACGTTGTTTTTGGCTTGGGACTGATCAGATACGATGCAATTTGTCGATGATAACTTGTGGGTGGTTTACTCGTGCGATCCTTTATGCAAATCAGGTGTTCGTTATATTTGTAGCTCTGTTGTGGATAACCCCCTTGGCTGAGATTTTTATAAATAGTGGAGATGGTGTGGCAAAGAGTGGAATTGGTAATGCGGAGAAATTGGTGGGGAATGTGGGGTTCTTGCCTTCTGATTTTGGTAGCTTCAGGAAGTGGTGCTTGTTGGGGTCTAGTTTATTGCAGATTGTGGCTTTGAGGCCTAACCTACAGATGTATCTGAATGAAGCTTTGTTGTCTTGGTACCAAAGGCTTCATGCTAGCAAGGTTCCTGACTTGGATTATAGTAGGGCAAAGATGTTTCTGCATAATCACTACTTGTGCCTTGTGGTTTTGCAGTTCCTTGCACCTCCTGTGCTGGTTCTTGTCTTTCTTGGTTTGTCTCAGATTGATGGTGTTTCCTTTGGAAATTTTACCATGTCGAGTGATTTACTGTCCAGATTTGCTTTCTTCAAAGAAGTGGCTTTGTTTTTGGCTTGGTGGGTAACCTTCCTCTGGGCACTGTTCTCCTCGGTGATCCTTATGCTACATCGCCACTGTGTTTTATATGTTTCTTAATTGAGCCTTTGTTTTTCTGAGTGCGATTTATTGGGCCTTTCGGTGAGCCATTTATTATAACTTGAATATTTTCATTGTGAGAGGAGTGTTGGACTTGTAACAGAAGTTTTGCAGGTTAGATGACACGGTATCATTCTTTAGCAGATACCAGGTTTCAAGTATAACTTTGTTGTATTTTGCTGTTGAAGCTATTGGACATTGGAATCATACACAATAAACTGACTATATAAATGCCAAAGTTATATGAAAGTATACACTCCCTTCAAAATATCACGCAGACTTTCATGTGTCGTAGTTTGAAATGTATGGAACATCTGGACATGTCATTTTATTTCGATATAGTGGGAAAGTCTAGCACTGGATTAGCCATCTGTTTATTTTCCTCCAAGTAAACCTTACTGTGCTTGTTCATCATCCTTTTGTTGCATGACACTTTTTGTGGCCTGTGTGCATTTCATACTTCTGTTGGAAGCATTTATAAACATTTATTTTAGTTGTTTATTATGCCTAGTAATATCCTAGTTATATATGCACCATCAGGTTCTTTCTTTCTCTATCGTAACACTGTATGAACACGAACAATGACAAACATTCTTTGCTAAAAGAATTTCAAACTCTTCTTAGTCTTTCAAGATCTATACTGGCTATCAGTTTTTTCTTATTTCTTTTTTTTTTTTTTACTAAAGTGCATGTGAGACCATAGTTTTTTTTCTTTTGAAATGTGCTAAATAAATGAAGAAATACGTCACAATTATGCCTTGTAAACTTATTACCCATCACTCTTTGTTATTAGAATGTCCATTTTGTAAACCAAGACTGGAATTTTGAACATTTTGAGGTCTTGTCAATATCCTTTCTGTTCATAAATGTATTTTACTTTTGAGTAGAATGCAACTTGGCTGGATATTGGTATATATTTTTTTCACCCCCGTCCCCCAATATCGTCAGTGTCAGGAAACTACTTGAGTCTTCTCTTCTTCTGCATGACGCGTGTCTATGAAACTGAAATGATGTATGACAGTCCAAATTCTGGTTCTTGCAAGATCTATAAATGATATTAATTGACTTGTGGTAGATATATTTCGTGTCCACTTATGTATGTTCTACTTGAACTTTATGCATGCCCATTTGTATCATTCTTCATAATCTAGATCAGGGCAATCACTGTAATCTTGAGATTTGATATTTACGAGGTATGAAATCTGAACATGATTCGTTAATATGAAACTCAGACTTACTGATTTTATGTAGCCTTGTATTTACACTAATACATTCATTGTTTAAAAGCTAGGTAAATATTCCAATAAATGCAAAGAACTTCTTAATCGTTCTTTAACCAACATATTATGGGAGAGCTTGTTTACAGTGCACGGAAAAAAAGTTTAAAATATGCGTTTAACATTTGCAAATTTGATCTTGGTCTTGTAAAATTTATTTTAGTTAAAAGTTTGTCTTGAGGTGCAGTATTGCCGTCAATTTGTGTTGAAATTCTTAAAATGTAAACATTATTTTGTTTTGCTGTTACTTATCATACTATATGATTTTAAGAGAAAACTTGATTTTAATGGAGAACAATCAACTATAATTTCTACGCACGATCACCCAATTGGTTTCTGAACGATAACAAGTTGTTTCATTAATTTTCTTTTTGGTACGGTTTTTATTCTATAGTTTAGGAAGCGAAAATTGAAATTGTGTACAGAAAATAATAAAATTACTTTTCACTGTTTAATCTACTTTTTAAGAGCTGTGAAAATACGTTGTTTGCTTTCTAGTCTGAAGGTCACACACGTTATTTTGCTTCCAAAATTTGCATGAGACAAGAGTTGGCTGTGTTAGTTGGTTATCATCCTACGTTCGTAGCATGTGACATTTTGATGCCTCCATAATGACTGGTTGGAGTGATTTGAGAGAGTGGAAATGGGAGTGTGGAAAATGAGGAATTAAAAAAAATGGAGGTGAAATTAAAGTTGTTTGGATGAATAAAAAGTAAAAGAAAAGTTTATGGAAAATTGTGAGTGATTTGATTGACATGAGATATAAAAATTATAATTTTAATTGATTATTTAAGAAAATTACCATTTTACCCTTGTATATAAAATAAGGTTAAAAATATTATAAATATAATTTTTTAATTAATTATCCATATTTTAACATTGATTATATAATTAAAAGAAAAAAATAAATTTAAAAGTGTTTGTAAGTGGAAACAAATTTAAATAATTAAATTTTTTAAAATAGTTATTAAAAATTATATAAATAAACAATTACAAAATTATTTACATTGCATATCCATAAAAAAAATAATTTTGACATATTAAATAAATTATTTGACTAATAATTAAATAATTATAAAATATAAATATATAATTAATATTGACTAATAATAACACATAATTATGAAAACTAATAATATAATTGTAAATTATTATTTTAAATAAATATAAAATATAGTGAAAATAGAATATATATTTTGGAAATAAGTTATATTTTAAAATATATATTTTATATTATAGTAATTAATATAAATTATATTTTAGCATATATATATAATTATATATATATATATATATATATATATATAATTTTACATCAAAATATTTTCAAATAATCGAGATTTTAGATAGCGGTTCTACAAGTAACCGCTATTAAAAATATATATTAGATAGCGGTTAACGTGGAACCGCTATTATATGTTCATTTTTAAGAGTGGTAAGAATGTTAACCGCTCTTAAAAATGACACATATATGATAGCGGTTCCACTTTAACCGCTCTTAAAAGTAACATATAATAGCAGTTCCACGTTAACTGCTATCTAAAATATAATCGATTAAAAAATAGATTTTAGATAGTGGTTAACGTGGAACCGCTATTATATGTTCACTTTTAAGAGCGATTAAAGTGAAACCGCTATCATATATGTGTCACTTTTAAGAGCGGTTAACATTTTAACCGCTCTTAAAAGTGAACATATAATAGCGGATTCACGTTAACCATTATCTAATATATATTTTTAATAGCGATTCCTTCTAGAACCGCTATCTAAAATCTCGATTAAATATAATATTTAATAATTATGACGGAATGAGGGAGAGACAACTTCGTCTTTTCCCTTTTTTGACGTGACTTTCCTCTTCTTTCTTCGTGCATCAGCGAAGAACCTCTTTCTCCCATCTCCCGCTTTTTCTCGCTTTCATTTCATTGTATTTTTGTTGAACCAAACGTGTGGCATCTTCGTGCTTCTATCTTCGTCAACAGTATACCAATAAAAACGAACATAGTGTAAATGATAAATCTCTGACATCATTATACTGAATATTTTTTCACCACCATTTTTCTTTCAAGATATTAGATCACTTTCAGCTCTTAATTTTGTCTTGTAAAAATCTCATTTCGCACGCTACGACAATAAAGAATATGTATTGGCTAAATCTTCTTCTTGCTTCATTTTTTTTAGAGATTACTTGAAATTTCCTTTCTCTTTAAGACTTTCTCTTCAACCTTTTTTAGTCACACTTACACGTGATTAAGATTATGAATTTACCGATTTTTTTTAACTGATAATGCGAACATTCTTAACTTGTTATGTTGTATTCTATGATCTAAATTTATAATTTTTATTTCTCAATATAACCGAGTGTGACGAAATAGATAACAATTGAATGACGAAATTGTGAAAATAACTTTTATCCACTACAAGAGTGATAATGCTAGTATTCGTATTATTCAAAACAAAATTAATAGTTTCCTCAATCATTGTCTAATGGATGAATTGCTTTCTGACATATTTCTTAATTAATTTATCTTTTTGTTTATATCGGTTAAAGTTTATTAAAAAAATTATTAAATAAAAAATGAGACTCAATAAAGTGGTTTCTAGTTATTTGTTAACGAATATGTTGTTAACATTTTCAATTTGTTTAGTATTTCTATATACTTTATTTTCTTAAAATATTTCCTTTTGTCTTGAAAATATATATTTTATGAAATTATTGTGCACTGTATTTGAAGATAAATAACAACAAACAACGAAGTGCAGAACATATATGATTTGAATTTGATAAAATGTAAAACAGATTGAGATGGAAGTAACTAACCAATCCTCTAGACTCTTCTAATTGTTGAAAGAAGTTAAAGATTAAACGAGAATTCCCGCACACTCATTTGGTGTATTAGAAAATCGAACCCTGACCACAGCAATAGATAGGAAAGATTATTCAATTTTTATGCTTTTCCAAATATACATGCAGACAAATTTTAATCATTCCCCACTCTATTTGATTTTAGTTTTTTAAAGTTAAGAAATTAATGTAGAAGTTTCATGATCCATTAACGTAAGTTACCAACCCACCTCACATGGGAAGGAAGTTTCGCGAGGAAAAAGAGGTAACGTAGAAGAGCTTCTTCTTTCCTTCAATTCCTTTTCTATTTCTCTCTGCCCTTCTCTTATATTTCCACATTCTACGTGAACCTTCTAGAACTATCACCACACAGAAAACCCTTCCTGCGCCATTCCCACCATGCCTCCGCCGTTGGAACACAACTCCGATTCCACCAGCGCTGAGTCTCAGAGATCCATTCCCACGCCGTTTCTCACCAAAACCTACCAGCTCGTCGACGATCACACCATTGATCATGTCATATCCTGGAACGATTCTGGATCATCCTTCATTGTTTGGAACACTACCGTTTTCGCCAGGGATTTACTTCCTAAATATTTCAAGCATAACAACTTTTCCAGCTTCGTTCGCCAACTCAATACTTATGTAATTAATTTTCTCTCCCAATTTCTTTTCCTTTTTTTTTTCTTTTCTATTTTTTAATTTATGTTAATTTTCCTCGATTATAGGGATTCAGAAAAGTTGTCCCTGATCGGTGGGAATTCTCGAACGAGTGTTTCCGAAGAGGCCAGAAACGGCTTCTGTGCGAAATTCAGCGGCGGAAGATCCTCTCCGCATCGCCACCGGCCGGAGCAACTGCGACTGTGGCGGTTCCGTCGCCGCTGCCTCTATCCACGATTCCGACGGCGAAGCCCATCGTTTCGCCGTCGAACTCAACGGAGGAGCAGGTGATCTCGTCGAACTCGTCGCCGAGGGTGCCGGCGGAGCTGTTGGACGAGAACGAGCGGCTGAGAAAGGAGAACATCCTGTTGACAAAGGAATTGGAAGACATGAGATCGCTCTGCAACAACATATTTAATCTCATGTCTAATTACGTAAGCACTCGAGCGGACTGTGGTACCGCAGCGGCGGCGGCCAAGACGCTTGGTTTGATGTCATCCAACCGGTGCTCCGGGGATGACGCGGTGGATGAGATGAATACAAAGTTGTTTGGGGTGGCTATTGGAATGAAGCGAGGGAGAGAAGAAGAATTTGGAGCGGATACGGTTTTGAGTCTGCATCGCGCGGACGTGAAACCTGAACCGTTAGATTTCATAAGACATGGAGAAAATGTAAATACTTCGTGGCTAAATCACTATCGTAGGGCAAATGAGAGAGTGTGCAATTGACACTCGACGTTGTAAGAGGTAGGTAACATTTTAGGTTAAGTTAGGGGCGTCGTAGAGAATCAAAATCCGCATGGACGGTGACGCACGTGTCGAATGTACGTGGTTAACCGTATGGACATTTTTCGCAGAAGTTTCTGAGAAGAAAACGATACTTTGTTGTCCATTTCCTTTTTATGTTTCTCATTTATCGTAAGACGCACATATGTTGGACTTGGAGTGTGGATTTTGCCTTTCAAGGAAAATATATATAATTATAAATTATCTATCATATTTTACTTTCTTTTCAACAAAATAAATGATAATAATAAAAATACATTCTTTGTGTTCATTTACCATACAAAGTTATTACTTTTTAAATGTTGAAAAAATAAAAATTGATTGTCAAAATGTAAATGTCAAGTACAATTTGCGACTTTATTGGAGAAGTTTCTTAGAAGTCCCCTCCCTTTCATCGTTTGATTTTTATCGTTAATCAATTCAATATTACTTTTTAACTGTTGTCGTTCTTAGGATAATATATTTAAGTTTAATTGAAATTAAGTTATTTTAGGATAGAGTTACTTATGTCTGTTTTTTTATTTCAATATTTATTTGCCTGTCATTTCAATTGAAAATAATTTCTATTAATATTGTGTGAAACAAATTATATCCCAGACAAAGGTTAATTTATCACGTCTTTTAAAATTGAAAATGTAGTTTCACTTATGCAAACAAATCTCGAAATGTTAATTATGTCTTTGCTTATTCAAATAAGGAAAAGAAACACAATATAAACAGAATGTTTGGTTTTACAGTTTTATAATTAATGGGAAAATAAAAAATATTTTAGAAATAAATTAGTTAATATAGTTTAACATTTATAAATCACTTTATTTCCCCCTCAAATCTCCTTAATAATAATAATCAAAGGGGTAAAAATAAGAATGGAAAGATTTTAATATATTTTTTCCTTTCCTCGACATTTATAAACCAAATAAATAAATTTTGAAACAAAAACTTCTCGGTTTGGTTTTTCTTCATATCCTCTCCATCAAATTAACATGAAAAAAAAAAACAAAAAAGATATGTATTTAAATATTGAATTGATTCACACAATAACGAGTAAAATATGAAGTTTTAATTTTACGTATAAATGTGTAAAAAAATTTAACTGAACTAAAAAGACATTCAAGACTTGTTGCAGCGGAAAAAAGTCTAAAAGTCATGATTTGAGACCAAACAGGACTCTGCTCAAATGAAGCTTACAAATTTTCCATAAGAAACAAAAAACCTACTATTGAATTTCCTCATTTGGAATGCATAAAAGCATGGTAGAAGTAGGTGAAGTTTATTGTAGTAGTAGATATTTCAACCTAAGGACACCATTTTCATTGAATTCATGCTCTTCACCTAAAGAGTGCTCTTCAACAGCAACCAATTTCAAAGCCTCTCTCAGATTAGGTTATTCAAGTTAGATCGATTTCTTCTCCATTTATTTACTTTCTATCCTTAATTACAAATAATAAAATAGACCTCCTTAATTACAAATTCTCTTTAGTTTCTCTTTGTTTTTTCTTCAACTTCTATCTTATGTTTATTTATTTTCAATTATTTATAATTTCATAATAAATATTTATAGTGTACAAAATATATATATATATATATATATATATATATATATATATTAAATTTTAGTAAATTAAAATAAAAATATATAATAAAAATGTGGACATACACTTGTATTTTTATAAGTAATACATAATACGAAAATCTTAAATTATTATATGGCCCTAAATTTTTTTATTCGATTGGATAATTAAATAAATAAATAAAAGAATAGTTGAATTTATTTTATATAAAAAAAATTCAAAATACACATGTACCCGTAGTGGTGATTGATTTAGAGAGATAAACTATTTCTAATTTTCTTATAATCTGACCCAGTAATACACATGTGTGATTTTTGTTCAATTTAAAAGTATTCTAAGTAATTTTATTTACAAAAACTTCTTTCATAGAATGATATTAAAAAAAAATTAGATCTATTAGGAGTTCAGGTTAATCATTTATATATTATTTTTTAAAATTTACTAAAACATATTTTAAAGATAAAATTATAATAAAATAAAATAATTGATCTGATTATATTATTATAATAAATATAAGATCGTGATATTTTTATTTTTAAATAAAATATATGATAAAATTATTTTATTCACAATTATATACATATATATATATATATATATATATATATATATATATTTAATCTATAACTTCTTCCAAATTTTATTTTTAATCTGTACTATAAACTAAGTCTAATTTATAAATAAGTCACTTTCATTTTTTATTTTTCTTCCTAAATGTTCTTTTAAGAACCCCGTTAAACATATCTTTATTTTACAATACTTTAGGAAAATATTAGGTATGCAATGGTGTTTTATTTAATATTAGGGATTGAGCACCTTAATTTTGAATAAATTAGAGTTGTGCAAATAAATAGGATAGTCATGGAACAACTCTTGGCAAAACAAAATTGCATATGTTGTGTATTTATTTTGAATTCAAAGCAATGGGTACTTTTAATTTGTTTTATTTAGTTTCAAAAATTTAGCACAGTAAACTTTGTTCTCATTTATAAAAATTCAGCTTATCAACCTTACTTAAGAAAACAGAAGTTTCACCACCACTATATACATAGGTTGATGACTGGTATTCTCCCTTTGGACCTAAAATAGGGTAAATGATGCTTCCTATTTTGAGTGACATTTTGTTCCCTTTCACTTGAAGAACTAAGAAGTTCTTCAACTCACCTCCGCATGTCATGGTACTGTTTTCTGAGCCAAAAATCTTGAGTAGGAGTATTTCATAAAAAATTTTAACATTAAATAAGTAGAAAGACATAAATATTATGTTAATATTTTGTTTATAAAGTTACTAACCCACATAGTAACAAACATATTTTAACTTGTACACCGGAGTTCAGTCAATATCTTCAACTTGTCAAGACATTAAATCATATGGATAACAAAGTGCATATATATATATATATATATATATATATATATATATATATATATATATATATATATATATTTTGATAAACCATAGTCTACATACATAAACATTAGAATTACTCATAGTCATAGTTTATGTTAGAAGAGTTTGCAGTTAATTGTTGCTGTGAATACTAGTCAACTACTCTCCCTTCATCCCTTTCAAGAACTTGTGCACTTGAAACATGGTAGGCCTGTTTGCAGGATTATCAGATATGCACACACAAGCAATTTGCAACATTTGAAGCATCATCTGCTTTGAGTCAGCATCAAGTACTGTTGGATCAAGAACATCAGCAGCCTGTCCCTTCTTGATCTTCTGACTAACCCATCCAACCAAGTTCCCACCTTCAATCTCTTTAAAATCTGGTCCTGTTGGCTCTTTCCCAGTCACAAGTTCAAGCAAAATGACACCAAAACTGTAGACATCTCCTCTTGTTGTGGATCTCCCACTCTGCCCGTACTCAGGTGGAATGTAACCAAATGTTCCAGCAATATCAGTGGTAACATGCGTCTCACAGGCACTGATCAGTCTTGCCAGTCCAAAGTCTGCAACCTTTGGCTCAAAATCTTCATTGAGTAAGATGTTGCTAGCTTTAACATCCCTGTGAATGATGTGGGGTATGAAACCATGATGAAGGAAGGCTAGTCCTCGAGCTGCACCAGTTGCGATTTTGTACCGTTTGTTCCAGTCTAGGATTTCAAGTGCTCCAGTTCTATTTCTCAACCAGAGGTCTAAGCTCCCATTAATCATATATTCATAAACAAGGAGTTTCTCATCTGCGATTGAGCAATATCCCAGCAATTCAACCAGATTTTGATGCTTCACCTTGCCCAAGGTTTCCATTTCAGCCATGAACTCACGATGACCCTGCATTTTAGCCTCACTAAGCTTCTTCACAGCAACAGTTTTTCCATTAGGTAAAGTGGCCTTGTACACAGTTCCAAAACCTCCATCTCCAATTATATTTGTCTTGCTGAAGTTGTCAGTTGCTTCAAGGATGTCCACCAAAGTTAATTTCAGAAGAGGCTGCTCAAACATTGCAACATTGATACTTAATGGCTCCTTTGATCTGCTGCTGCTCAAGAAATAAAGATTGTGATCAACGTAACTGTTTAGTTTGCGCTCCTGGGGATTATTTGGCCTCCTGGTAATCCATTTATGCAGAACAAAAGCAATGGTTAGTGTTAGCAGTAAAATTGTAACTGCAATTGCAGCAAGCCTCCATGCATTATACAATACTGATCTTCCAATGCTTTTATCGTGACAATTTATACCCAACATCTGGCCACAAAGGTTTTTGTTCCCAGCAACTCTAACGCTGGGTAAGTTCTGGCAAATGCCATTATTTGGTATCGGCCCTTCCAACTTGTTTCGAGACAAATCTAGGTAATTCAGATTAACTATGCCGCATAACTTATCTGGAATCCTTCCAGATAGCTGATTACCTGAAACATCAAAATATTCCAGTTGCATAAGATCCCCAAGGTCTAAAGGAATATCCCCAGTCAACATATTTCTATGAAGATCCAAATTTGTCAAGTAAGAAAGATTTCCCAAAGATCGTGGCAAGTTCCCATTGAAGCAATTGTCACTTAAATTGACTGTCTCAATTCTCCATGTCATTGAGTTTGAGAAGAGATCCCCTACTTGGCCAGAAAGCCTGTTATTTTGCACGTAAATCCCAACAAGACTTTGCACTCCGGAAAGAGAGGAAGGAAGCTTGCCACTGAGCTCATTAGAGCTCAAGTCCAAGTGAGTCAACCCCTTCATGTTTTCAAAACTGACCGGAATTGGACCAGACAACTTATTTCCTGTCAAATTCAGCTTAACCAAATTACTCAAGTTTCCAAAGCTTTGAGGGATGGTACCTGAAAGCTGATTATGTCCCAAATACAAACCCTGGAGCTTGAGGACACGTCCAAGCTCTGGTGGAATGGAACCTGACAACAAGTTGCCAGACAAATCCAAAGTTGTAAGATTCGTCAAGCGTGAGAGTGATTTAGGAATGCTACCAGAAAGCATGTTGTTGTTAACTAAGAGATCCACAACCACTACACAGCTCCCAAGTTCATCGGGTATGGGGCCAGACAATCTATTGTGAGAAAGATCAAACACACCAAGATGCTGAACAAAGCTCAAATCAGGGATGCTACACTGTCGAAAATATGAAGACTGTTTGGCAGGAATAGAGCCAGACAGATTGTTGTGAGAAAGAACGAGGCACTGCAATTGGCTCAGTTCAACCAGTTTCTCAGGAATTGACCCGTTCAGCTGATTATTTCCAAGGTCCAGTGTCGTGAGGGAAGTGCAACCACCAAGCTCAGTTGGTATACTCCCTTCAAGCATATTGCCATTCAGATTAAGAACTGAAAGATTTGAGAGTCTGCCAATTTCCTTAGGTAAGGTACCTGTCAAGCGATTATTGCTAAGTACAAGCCTCTCCAGCATAACTGCCCTCCCAATCTCCACAGGAAGAGAACCCTCCAAACGGTTATTAGCAGCGGAGAATTCCATCAGGGTCAATGAGTTCCACAGTCCAGAAGGTATTTCCCCGCTAAAATTGTTAGAATCAAGGTCCAGCACCATCAAGGGTAACTCAGAAAGATACTCAGGTATAGAACCAACAATCCGATTATTCATCAAAACCAACTGGGTAAGGTTCTTACACTTGACAAACACTCTCTCAATAGTACCAGAGAGAAAATTGTCATCAAGATCAACCTCCAAAAGTGAGGCAGCATTACAAAGCTCCTCAGGAATAGGACCTGTCAGTAAATTACTGCTCAAACTGAGATGCTCCATCAATGAACAATTCCCAAGCTCAGGAGGAATCACCCCAGAAAAACGGTTAGCAGAGAGCAAAAGAGAATCAATATTGCTCCACCTACCCAGCCAAGAAGGCAAAGGCCCATGAAGCTGATTCTTCTCAGCAGAAAAGGTTAACATGGGAAGCTCAGAAAGCTCCTGAGGCAGAGACCCAGAGAGTGAATTGAAAGAAAGCATCACAGACGTCAAATTCTTACAGTTCCCAAGCTCGACTGGCACCGACCCATTAAGCTGGGCAAACACAAGGTCCAAAATTTTTAAACTCTCCAACTCCCCAATGAACTTGGGAATCGAACATCTCAAGGGGTTGTAAGAAAGGTCAAGCTTGGTCAACGCTTTCAGCTTCGCCATTTCCTCAGGCAAAGGACCTTCGATGAAACAGGAAGGAGAGTAGAAAATTTCAAGTTTTGAAAGCAACCCAATCTCCCTGGGCAAAGTCCCAGACAATTTGTTAATCCCCACGTAAAGAGCACTAATGTTCCGCCAGTTCCCAATTTCCGGCGGTATTACGCCGGAAAACGAGTTGTTCGAGATATCAACGGAAATCAAAGACCTCGCTCTAGCGAAGAGACTAAGCGGAAGGGAACCAGATAAAAAATTGTTGCTGAGGTCGAGAAACTCAAGCCGGGTCAAGTTCCCAACACTCTCAGGCACTTCTCCGGCGAGCGAATTCCCGGCGAGGTCGAGAGTGCGTAGCCTCGTTAAGAGCCCCACCTCCGGCGGGACATTCCCTGAAAACGAGTTGGAGCTGAGTCGGAGAGTTTCAAGCTGAAGCAACCCACCGAGCTCGCCGGGAATCTCACCGGAGAGCTGGTTTTCGCGTAGGTTGAGAAGAGAAAGCAAAGAAAGAGAGAAGAGCGAGGGAGAGAGTGCTCCTCTGAGGTTCCGGTTGGGAAGAGAGAGCGAGGTGACTCGGCCGAGTTGGCACGTGACACCGACCCAGTTGCAGTGCGGGGTGGCGGGGTGCCACGAGGGGAGCACGTGAGGGTTTTGGAGACCCTCTTTGAAGGAAAGGAGGTAAAGCTTCTCGCTGTTTTGGTCTGCGGTGGCAAGCAGAAAACACGACAAGAAGAGGACGAGGTAGGAGTGTACGAGGTTGAAGGGAAGAGCCATGGAAGACAGAGACATGGGTGAGAATAAGAGAAGGGTTTGGTTTGTTTAGAGGAATATGGTGCATGCAAATGGCGTTGGAGAAGGTTGAAGATAATGGGTTGTAGTAGAAGGAACACGAAAACGAAGCATTGCTATGAAATGGAGTTGGTTTGAGTGAGAGAGAGGAGGCACAGTGGCGATGCCAAAAGAGGTTATTTGTCAGAGTGCAGCACGCATAGCACGTGACTTCTACCTTCCCTAACCCAAAAAATAACTTTGCCTTCAAAAGTAATGTCCTAACAAGGTCATATTTTACAACCACGCATATTCGACAAAATTTTATTTATAATCTTATATACATGTAATTATAATTATTGACTGTTGAAGTAGAATGAAAGTTTTTTTTTCTTCATTTTTTAAAATTGTTTCTTAACAAAGAACAAAGTGATGGAAAGAGAAGAAGAAAAATAATGAATGGCATAGGTAATTTGAGTTAAAAGAAAGAGAGAGAAAAGTTTTGAAAGTATTTTAAAAGAATAAAAGATGGTAAATATGGTCTTGATTAAGAAACAATAGATATACATTATTAAAATGAATTACAGATTTTACCTAATGGAAAAAATTTACATTTTTTAATGAATAAAATTAATTTCTAAAGTAAGATTATTCTTATATAGATTTTATTAATGTTTTTTCTAAAAGAATACATTAAAGTTTATCGATAAAAGGATTCATGCATGTTTATTTTAAATTTATAAAATTATTTTTGCTCTAGTTAATGAAATAACAGGATTCTATTATAATTGGGTGTTTGAAAAATTCGGGTGTTTATAATTCATTGTTCAAAATGTCAAGCATTGATTGTTGAAGTAAAATGTCAGATTAAATCAATTCTCTGGGAAATAATCTTTCACAAATTTTTGAGTTGTGTATAATTTGTAGTGAAAACAAAATTATAGTTAGAAAAAAAAAATACTAAATCTCAAAAAGTATATGATAGTAATTAAAAGCATTAGAGATACAAATCCAATTCTAAAATGTATGACAGTTGTGACTTAATCCGAAAACTAAAAGCTAAATGCATGATAGTGTTAGACAAGATTTATAAACATACATTTGAAAAATTTAAACAAATTCAACAGTAAGAATTTTAAATTTATAGAACTTAAAACTATTTGTGATGAAGCAGCTGACTGTTACTTTAGTACTGCTTTCTATTTGTTAATGGAAATTCAAAACAAACGTTTCATGCAAACACCAGTGATGATCCTTGTTTTGTTATTCTGGTGTGTGTTAAACAGTGAAAATATCAAACTGAATCAGCATATTGGATTTTAATATAGTTTTGTATTATTTAAAGAGTTGATGATTGCTCCTCAGAACTACTCAAACAGTTAACAAGTGCAGCTTCCATTCTTAGATTATAGTAATTTACGACAAAGCTAAGCTATTGGCTAAGGTGTTCAGAAAACTGGGGTTTTGTCGATCTTTTTTTATTGAATTAGGGAATTTTGTCACTTCTTCTTTCTTGGGTTTCTTATGCTATTCACTTTGTTTTGATAATAAACAAATGTGTGGAGTGATTTAAAATAGCTATAGGATCGGGGAAGGTTGTGGGATTTGCACATTGCACGGCTATAGTTACATTCGTTGTAGAAAGTCCAAAAAGAGTCGAACTTTTCTTTAGATTATGCTATACATGTACTATACTCTATTTTATCTTCATTGCTTTAGAATCAAAGGCTTATGCAATATGCACTCTTTTTGTTTGTTTCCACCTCTGTATGTTATGTCAGCCACTTTTCTTTATTATTATTTTTTTTTTCTTTTATCACTTCCTTTAAGTTTTCTCTTTATTATTATCTTTTTCTGCAATACATTTGCAATAATAGGTATTAACAAAAAGTGAGTGATTAAGGTTGGGATTTGGGTGTGGGAGGTTGTTTTGGTCATTATGAAGCAAGTGACATTGGCGATGTGGGGCATGTGATTTGAAGGGACATTGGTGAGTGAGGTATGAATTGAGAGTGATTGGGGCTTCAAACCAAACAGTGTCCCTCTCACTCACCTGTCTCTTCCCCGGAGGCACGTCCTTTTTCGGAATATTTTCAAACCCTGCAACTCTCTATTCCCACCCTTTCCCATTCCACTTTTGCCCTTTTTCAAACCCTAATACCCTCTCCTCTCTGTTTTTTTTTTTTACCTTCCTTCAACACCACTGCAATAAATGCCTGAGTTTAAAACCACGAAACTTCCGTCCATAATTTTGTTCTTTAATACATTTGAAATTTTACTTTGATAATTTGTATTTTAGTGAATATATTGCATATTACAAAACTCATTATATAGAAAAATTTCCATTAGGTAAAAACCAAGCCTATTTATATCTTATTACTGCTTTAAAGTTGACCACCTAAATGAAGTAAGAAATTATGGTGAGACAGAATTTATGCGTTTGAGTAGGAATTGGTCCTTGGAAGCGAATTTTTGTTGGAGGCAGAGGAGATGTAAGCGCGAAAGAAGGAAAAGGAAAAGATAAGGTGAAATAGAATGAAATGAGGGTGCATGGATTGAGCTAAGGGATAAAAGGCTAGTTGAATAATTTAAAAAAGTTTCTACTTGAAAAACTTTGTACCAATTGGGTCTATTAATGGTACCGTGACTAACAACGTCCTTTTGGGTGTGTACCCGTAGTTTGTCGTGTGCTGAAGAGATTTGAGAGGCAAGAAATACAGAAAAAAAGGTTGAAGGGTTCAACACCAAATCTACGCTTTACTCATTGCTCAACCGTACCATATCAAGAATATCATGTGCAGCCCCATCCCATGGCTCTGTGGTCCCTCTGCTACATCTTCTGCTCCATAAAGCAATCTTGCTCCAACCCTTTTTCCCCGTTTCACTCTTTGCTTGTGACCCAACTCAATACACTACTAACCACCCACTTACCTTCATGCTGTCTTGTTTCTCTATTCACCATTCATTTATATGTTTTGGATAATTAATGAATCATATTTTCAATTATGGTTTTTCATCATTTTTCCCACTCATCAAAATCTCGTGTATTTGAAATATTCTTCAACTAATTAGAGACATTTTCAAAAATCACAGTTCCTATGTTTGAGCAGAGACAAACATGGTCCAAACCTTTGAACAATGATCCAAACTTCAGTTAGAGGTGGTCCTGATTGAGGTCTCTCAGACTAGGCATAGAAACATTTACAATAACTATCACTTTCTCAATCCAATATAATCAGATCCAAAATAGTTTCTTGTACTAATCAACGTTCACATTCCTATCACCCATGTAAAATCTTTCCCTACCTGGCTTCATTGAGCCATCGCCATCTCAATTCTCTCTTCTTCTTTTTTTAATCCCTTATCCTTGTCTTTCACCTAAACTTTGCCTTCAACATAATAATCATTCTGCACCTCCTTGCACGTATATATATATATATATATATATTCAGCGTAATTACAAACAAGGTTAATGTGTAGTAGCATCATTTCATGCATGTTCTTGATGGTTGTCACTGTCACTGCATTGAATTGGTTTTGGCAGGGAGGTACCAGTTTCTGCGCATTACTCACATGACACATTGATCACGCTTGTTTGTTGTATTCTCAATATATATCTTCCACACATTGATCACAGCGCAAAACTTTATTGCTCTTTCTTAACCTGTGCTCAAACGTTGTTAACTGTAACATCCAGTCTTTCTCCATGTTTTAACACACAGACTCATAATCAACTATTAGGTACCTGTACTATTCTCATCTGTATCAGCTTTACTGTTTTTGGTCTTATCTTTTTCACACCTTCAATTAACTGCTACTGCATGCGAGTGATTTTTCAAATTCTTGACCTAGTAATTCAATTCATGCCATTTTGTTTCAATAATAAATATTATTACTGTCCAGAAGTTAAGAATTTGCATGACCGAACATTTGCTCATCACACCCATGTAATACAGAGAAAATCACACTTTCTTTAAAACTATTACAACTACTCCTCTTGATCATATAATGTTTTTGAAATTTAAGGAAGTGTATATAATATAAAAAGGGAATAGAGTTATTTATGAGAATTATATGGATTTAGGTTTTCAAAATATCATTTTTCTTATCTTTATTCATATAATTCAATGTAATTTTTCCATTGTCGCAATTGTATTACTATTCAACAATGAAATAAATTTATTATTATTTCAACAAAATATTGATATTTTATTCATAATCACAGGCAGTTATTGAAAAATTTAAATTAGCATGAGATGAAAATTGATTTATGAAAATGTAATATAATTAAGTAATAAGTGCTTAACTTTCTTCATTTTCATCAATTATCCAATTTGTTTCTAGTTTTGAAATCATTGTGTTGGATTCGTTATTATTTTGGTACAAAACTGTTAAAGGAGGTTGCAGCGGATGATGATGAGAATCTGAAATCTGAACCATTTTTGTCCAGCTCAGCTCACGGTACAAAATTTAAGATGTTTTTTTTCTTTCTTTTTTTGTCACCTTATAATAATGGTAGCCAGGAAGTGTAAGGACGAAAGTAGGAGAAATTACCATCAACACCTTCTAACAAACTTACATCAAATTAAATCTTTTGTTAATGTTATGTTTGGTAAACAAAAAAAGTCAAAAAGTAAGAAAATATTAAATAATAAATGAAAAAAAAAATTTATTGGATTGGGTTGAAACAGGTGCATATGAAAGTAAAAAAGTGAGACTTGTATTTTTTTTTATTTCCTCATTTAAAAAATTACACAATAATTATACATTAATGCCTCATATAATTGGAACTCTAGTTCCTATTTTCTTAATAATTTTTGTATGATCTGGTGTTATGATTTACTTTTTTAATAGTATTATAAGGAACTATATTAACTAGTTTCTTATTTTTAAAATGATTTCAAAATATTTTTTATGAACTTTAGAAGGGTTTTTAAATAAATATTCCTATCTATATTTAAAAGTTACTGAATATACATCTAAGTTCTATTTGAATGAAAATTTCAATAAATACTACTTATAAAAATATTTTATGAATAAATTAACTTATAAAAATGTATATTTTTTATCCTTTAAAAAACTTATTTTAACTTGACAACATTTTTATCGTATTATTTGTTATTGATTATTCTTTTTAAAATATAATACATAGGTGAAATTCATTAAATATGAAATGAAGTCCACAAGTGTATTTCACTAAATTATAACCATTACTAAAGAGTGTATTAAATATTTGAAAGCTTATTATTAATATTTATTTTTAACTTATTAGTGAACTAAAATTATTTTGAAAATAAACTATTTATTTAATTTTTATATTCTTCTATTATATGAGTGTTTACTAATGATTTGGTCCAAATAATAATACCTTAATCCTACGAAATCAAAAAGAAAATTCTGAAGATGAACGACCATGGTTCATACTAAACCGGATAAAATATTTACTTTAAAGAGGGCCTAGATCTTATTACCACAGTATTATGTTAGGCACTTATAATATTTCTAAAATTGAAATTAGTTTTAATAAGAAAATGTAGAAAAATGTTTCAGATAATTTAATTTTAAGAACTTTTTTCCTTCTTTCCCTTTCTTTTTATTATAAATTTGAAGATGTAATTAATAATACTTAGTTTGTTTTTTTCCCGAAGATCTAATGATACGTTTTTTTTTTCAGATAAATTTCTCCATAAGAATTTTTTAGAAAGAAAAATGAAATAAGTTATGATTAATTTAAATAAAATTTTAGACATAAAAATGAAATAAGTTATGATTAATTTATATAAAATTTCATATATTTTCTTTAATTTTATTATTTTAAATTGTATATAATTATTTTAATTTTTAAAAACTTATTTTGTTTATTTATTTATTTTAAATATTTATGGTTGAAATATTATTAATTTGAAAGTAACCTTTTAAAAAGTTAGCAAATCACTTTTTAAGACTTTTTTCCTCAAAATTTGGTTTTAAAGTTTAATTTAAGATTACAAAAAAAAATTAATTAAGCACTATTTATGATTTTTCTCTCATGTAACTGGTTCCGATAAATTTTCCGTGTAACATTAAAATGATCAGGTTTATTTACTTAACATCATAAATCTAAATTACCTAAAATATTATTTATTAAGTTTTGACATGTTAAAAGACTAAGACATGTCAACACACATCAGAATTATGTGATTTTTTTTGTTAGAAATTTATATTTTAAAAAAATTAATGAAATTTATATTAAAAACAATGGATAAAATTGAAAAAAAATATTTAACCTAAAAATGTTACAAATACAATATTTATAATGAATTAAAAAAACTCATCTAAAAAAATTGCTTTTGACACATTGGTCAAATGTAGTGAAAGGAATTTGATTTGAGAATCAAACAAACAACATAAGCTCAATTGAAATTATCATGTAGTGATTTTTTTTCTGTTTACCCTTAGTTAATTTTTAATGTATCTTTTCTTCTTCTAATTTACCCCGTTTTATTGTGCAAACATTGTTTTCATTATATGACCTATCTATAGGTGGAACCTTCGTCCCTTTTTCATAATTTGGCTGCATATTATATAACTGGAAGAGACCTAGCATAGGATATGTGTATATATATGTATATATGTATATATATATATATATATATATATATATATATATATATATATGTGTGTGTGTGTGTGAACAACTGGTCCATCACCTACCCACACTAACTCATAATGGAGTCACATATGTGATGAGATGATAGAAGAGCAGCAGTGAACATGAAGAAACAATGTTTGGAAAATGCAGGAGCACTTTCTATGGTTGTTGCTGAGATTATAATTTAGAACGGCCATGGCCATGCTTAATTACCCTTACTGCATGCCCAAAAGTGAATTCCCATTAGTGGCTAATTGTCTAGGGAAAGGAAAGAATCAGTCACGAAATCTGGCAAGGCAAGAAAATAAAAGGCATGCAGGGGCCCCCCAAAGGCGAAAAAACTAAGCTCCAACCAATTACAACTCACATTTTTACTGCTATGTGACTATGTTCTGTGCACACACAGTGATTTCTATTGCCTTTGTCACCTAAAGCACTGAAGAAACCAAAAGGCATTCTCAAAAATGGGATAGAGTGAGTTTGGTGCTGCGTTTTATAATTATGATCCTGTGGGATTGATTGAGAGTCATGGTATTCATGGAAGCGTGTACGCTAATAGTGTCTCAAAACTTTGTAAAAAGTTTCCTCGGTTTGGCCACTGGGGGTTTTTCAACTGCATGAAAAAATTGTCCTAAAACTGGAAATTTGAGAAAGATTGTGATATGACATTGCGTGACCAAAGCCAATTAAGCGAGGCCATATTAAGTGTCTGATTTTGACTGCTTCTCTATCTGCATTATTGGCAAGAGAGTGAGAAAGAAAGCCAGATGCTTATTCTATTTTTTTCTTTTGTTCACAGTTGATTGATGGGCATGTTATGTACCCAAAGTATGAACTCCTCGAGGCACGGGTTTTGAATATCACTGTCACTTTTTATGAACATGCAATTTTGCTTTAGGCTTGTTTTTGTCCTGAAGTGAAGGGTCTTCATTCTTCACACTTCACTCTTCACTCTTCACAAGTCACCATTGATATAACAGTGTAACATAGTTAGGTAGTGAGCACTGAAGTGGGAAGGATGAGAAATTGGTTGAAGCAGTACTGTACTGAAAATGGGGATCAAAGTACGTGGTTGTAAATAAGATCATGCAGTAGTCGCACTGCGCAGTTATGTGTTGGGGCCCTTAGAAGTTGAATTGGAATCTTTATCGTTTTTGTACCCAAAACTAGCACTTATAATCCGAAATCAATTCCAACTATTTTCTGGAATCCAAAATCAATAGACACTGCCATTTTTCTGACACCTTTTGCGTACATTCGGATCATGAATCAATCGCTAGCTAACATTACAAACTTGTGAGCAGGGAGCACCCTTTTAATTTCTTTAACATAATCAAATTTACTTAATTTGTTTTAGTTATCATAATAAAATGTGTTTCCTTCTTCACATTCTCTCGTTTATTAAATCGTTGTTGAAAATCTTTCATTCTCCCATTCCATCTTCGCCTTGTTTCCTACCTCACACTTTCAACCAACACTGGATAAGTGGGGGCCTCATATCTCTTCATTATCATAGAAAAAACATTAATGAATATAATAAATTTATTTTTAAAATGTTAATATATATAAATGATAAATATGTGGAGACTTGATAATTAAAATTCACTTATTATTCATGGTAAAATAGGTTAATTTTGACTATCAATACGATAATTCATCTTAAAAATAACGAAACAAGTTACTAGTTTTATTTTATTATTTTATTTTAATTCCTCAATATAAGTAGAGGGTCATATTGACCTATTTTAAAAAAATATTTATATATTAAAATTAAAATAAATTATAATTAAAAATATTATATTTATTTTGTTATATATTATAATATTACACTTTAAATCATAAATATTAACCAATTAAATTTTAATTATTAATTATAATAATTTATTTTAACATATAAATATAATAACTTTTTAATTTATTTGATAAAAATATTAATTAATAATTTTTTTTAAATTATTCATATAATTAAATATATATAATTATATTAAAGAATATTAACAAACTAATACGTTATCTTATCCATGTATAAAATATTTAAATAAAAAGAGAAAAAAAATAGAGATATTTTATTAAAAATATGTTTAAAAAACATAAGAGAGAAACAAATATGACTAAGATTAAAAATAATATAATAAATTTTCTATTTTTAATTTTTTTTCTCTCCTTCGAAACCAAAGATAGGAAATTAGATTATCCACTCAATTTCTTTTAATTAAAAAGATAACAACAGGAATTTGGAGCATAACACTTTTACCGCCACCCTAAGTAGAAGCTACGCCGCACTGGTGTCGGAAATTTAATGGCACCGCGCTTATCATTTCTTCTACTTTTTCTTTCATCATCAACTTGTTAACTGTAACTCTACTATTACTATATGCACCGCTCCTACCATTTCATTATTTTCCCTATCTTTCTCATTAATCATATCAACCTACAATACTATAAATACAATCATCATTTCATCATTTTTACTCACCACTGAACCAACCTCATTATTATCCTTCATTTTACTCACCACCAAAAATCAACCTTATTATACAATTTCTTGTTGCTTTCAAACTTGTGTTCCTTTACAACCAAAATTGAAATTTTCAAATACACAACAATATAGTTCAAATCTCCTCTACAATCTCCTTCATTCATTATCCTATGTTTGTTTACACCTTAAGTTTGTGTTTTTCTTAATTGTAGAAATGAAGCATAAGTAGCATGTGTTTGATGTTTGTGTTGGGCCTAGAATGTAGAGAGATAGTGAAAGTAAAAAAGCAAAAGTTTGTTTGTCAGTGATTTGACCAGGAACAAATTCCTCAAACAAAAAATTGATTGCTCATTCAAACATGTGATGTGAGTGAAGTGTCAATGATTGCCTAACAATTACTAGACTCAATTCTTTAATAGGAAGCATGGTTACTTAGCAATCATGTTCAAAGCTTCTAATATGTACTACAACACTTGCTCTAAGAAACAACAAAATTAGGTGCCCATAAGTCTCATCATATGGATAAAGGCTTTTTAAATTCAATTTGTATTTTGGTCTACAAATTTATGATTGTATAATGTTGTTTTTAATTATCAATCATTTTTATTAAGATTTAATTTAAAGCTTTGATAACAATTACAAGAGATGGACCCTTTCAAATGAGAAAAAAAAACAAATATGTTGATTCTCAGAACAGTCTGATTGAAAGAGTGAACCCCTTTTTCCAAATTTATATTTAAGTTATTCAAATTATAGAAATGTATGGCATCAACATATTAAATTGCACTTTTTTTATATCATTCATAAAAAAATTCTTTTTAAAAATTATATATTTTAAAAACTAATGTCTAAAACATATTTTTAAGTATAACAAAATAAATTACCCAAATGCATTTATATAATCCCAAAAACTAGTTTATTTTAAATAAAAAAATAAGTTCCCACCCTCGTTAAAGAATGAGTTACTATATTTACAGATTCAATTTTTATTATTATTTTCATCTCTATTCATGTATCATATTTTCATTTGTCATATTTATCATTTTTTTATCTCGTCCTTCCACTCCTACATCCTAAAAATAAAGTGTATTTTTTAACATTTTTTAAAAGAGATGTGAGAAAGTGAAATGGGTTTCAAGTTTTTTTTTTTTTTTTTTTCAAAAACCTGAGGACGAAAATAATATTTCTATGTTTCTCAGGTGTTGGGTATCAATATTTTAAGGAAATTGACTCCTATATATTTTTTTAAATCTTATTTTAAACGAATTAAAATTTAATAATAATAATTTTTGTTTTAATTATCTTTATTTATTATATAGAAATAAGAAATTGAATATATTATTTATTATGTGTCATGTTATAATTGTATTGTAATAAAATATAAAACAATAAAATGTAAAGATGAATAAAAATTTAAATTTTCGAAGGATATGAAGTATGAGTTATTTCTACCTCTTTACACAACCAACAGCATTTGTCATATTTTAAAATAAAAAGAGGTGAAATATAGTGAAAATGAAAAGATAGCCTCTAGATGAGGAATGAAGATCATGTAATGAATAGTATAAATCCTGAACCTTAATATTGAAAGGGAGATTGAATGAAGTTACAAGCTAATTATAAAGAAATTATTATATCATTTTTACCAAAACTCTTAAAATATTAAGATATAAGATTTTTTTTCCTTAATTTTCTTATTTCTATTCAAATGTAGAATCTAAGCAATATTTATGATATTTTCTTTTTCAATTATAAAGCTAAAAATATCGATTCAAACTAAAAATTAGGCAAATTACTCAGCAGTTTTTTTTTATCTTAATTTATTAGTCCCAACGTTCATTTGAGTTATTGGACTAAATTAAGCTTTAAAGCACTTTTACAACATTTGTTGAATTTTAACATCAAAATGTTGACCATAACTTTGACGGCAAATATGTAAGTTTGATGTTATTTGCATAATAGAAAAACCAACAGAGAGATCAATAGTCTTTGAGAAATATAGATTTAGCCAATTTGGATATTGGACTAAAATTGTTAGGCACTATACATGATATGGACCTTGGTATTTTGGGCATAACTTACACAAATTAATCTCCAATGAAATAAAATGGGATGTCCTTAGGAAACTAATTTCACATACCAGCAATTCAGCTGAGGAAAGATGATATATCAGAAAAATAATTACCGTTATTAATGGGAGAATTAAAGTGAAATGTTGTAACTGAGATCATTTTTAGTTTTAATTTGGATTCAATATTCACTCTATGGTGATGGCTATGAAGAGATAAACTTCCACCTAATGTAAAGGATTGTTGTTTGAACTGAGGTTACGTGTTTAATGTTCATTTTGAATGCTTCCAATGATTAGAAGATGCTCTTACAGACATGATGATATTGAACTTAAACCTAATTGGATCTAGTTAATCTAATCTCATTTCATAATTGAAGTAACAATAAATATTAATCATACTTGAGGGTTGGTTCAATGGTTAACAACAGACTTGGCAGCCTAAATTAATTTAATTTAACTTAAGTCATCATAGAGACACTCTGATGAAAGACTTGCACCGGGCTGTTACAATTAGTTGACGTTGTTATCGACTCTATCAATAATCCTCCTAAAATGCCCTTTACAGAAACCAATATGGCAAGAAGTGCAAAGCTAAAGTACTACTTTTAAGTGCTATTTCAGCAGGGGAATATGAGAGTTACCATCAAGTCCAAAAAATAGGTGTGCATAACTGAATCATCAAGTTTCAGTCCTCAAATTCGGGCTCTGTGAAATAATAAAATTCATCAGAGACATAATATACAGATGCTCCTAACGTGATACACCATAAAAAGCATACTGTATTCCTTTCCTTTCCCCTTAAAGGACACTTTCTTTGATAAAATGAAATACAATTACAAAAATCTCAATAACAATCTCAAGAAACCGAAACTAATTACACACACGCTCTCTAAATATCAGAAAAGAACATATCCAGAGGGTGGTTGTGTCGCTGAAACAACAGAATTGTATTTATCAACCTTAGCATAGAGCCTATGCAGCCAAGCAGATCTAGAGAGCAGTTTTTCTCTTATGGAGAGATATCCCGAGTTCCACAATTTGAGGCTAGTTAACAAGGCAAATGTGGATTGCTGTGTTGATCTAAGTGTAACACACCATGTATCCACAACACAGAAATGGGTCATACAAGCCATACGAGTCAAGCATTTATCTCTGAATTGCATTGGTGCTCCCTGCTGCAACTTCTTCTACCCCAAAACATGCTAGAGCAGGTTGTTTTATCCAGTCTTGGCCCTTCAATTTTATCCTGATCCATTGTTGATGCTTGAGAGTGATGAGGTGATTCATCTCGTGTTTCTACTTCTCTGGGTTCAAATGATGGACATGGACCATCATTGCAGGTACATAGGGGAATCGCCATAGATGGGAAAGGACTACAAGTGACGGGGCAGAGTATTTCTGCAGGAACAGAAGCTACACGATTTCTTCCAATCTCAGGTGTATGAGAGAGGGATGGCTGATCTAGGTCACGTGGATGTAGCATGCAAGGGGTACACAGGCCCAGAGACACATGTAACTTATTTTCTTTTGCTTGGGAACCAGGTAACTTGACAAAAGAGACAACTCCATGTCTACAGAGAGGGCAAGGGATAGAGCCCGGAGGGCCAAGCATTTCAGAAGAAACATTGTTTGTTGAGCAAAGATAGAGTGCACATCTTACACAAAGTTCATGCCCACATCCTGCAAGTATAATCTAAGGATATCACTTGCTGTTCAAAACTGAATACCAGAATCTTGAAAATTTGTCAAGGAAAAGGGAAGAAAATATGGTGTCAGAGGATGAGAACCCACTATACACAGGTATGGTAGCATATACACTCTGAATGATACTTTTTTTACTGTATTTTTTGGGTTCTGAAAAGTTATCCTTACTTCTTTGCATAATCACTGCTTCAGGTCCACTTTTAACTGATGCAGTTGATTAGATATTTACAAAACATACATTCAAAAGATAAATAATATAGTACCTTCTGCAGCCACTGAACATGGTCTCTCCAGACATACAGCACAAAATTCAATCTCATCAGAGGAGGTGGTAGATGATTGTAATCCATACTCTCTGCAGTTATTTCAAATCAATCTTAGCACCATTTTTCAACATAGGAATGAGTCTTCCCATATTGTTAATATTTAACTACAAAATATCCCTGAGCTAACATAAATTAACAAATCTGTCCGGCTAGGTCAGACAACAATTTAGATTTCGTTGCAGCAGATTTCATAAATAATTGTGTAGTAAACATAAAATGCAAGATAAAAGAGAGTAATTTACTTTCAAAATATTAGTTCATGTCAATAGACATTTCAAATTTTTATTCTACTTCCATATTTTTATATTATCATTCGACACAGAAGGTGCGCCAAATGCCAACTAGCATTTTACAGAGTTCACAATTCATCTGAATGAACTATTATGTTTTCCTTGGATTATTTAACCCAATTCCTTTATCATTTACATTATATAGACATTCAAGCATTCTTTCATTTCCAAGTACTTCCATCGACTCTTCAATTTCAATAGAATTAACTACGTTAACCACAGAAAAATCTACAAAATTCTTTTCTCCATGCAATTTTTAGAATCTAAATCCTTTCCCATCAACGTTAATTACACCTGTCTTCACTCGTTTATCATTTCTAGGGTATTAACACAGAGTTGAGCTTTTACATGGGACAAAAACCAATCAAAGAGCAAATATAGATGCCTATTCATTATTTGAAATAGTCGTGAAAACTCAAAAGGCATGGTTTCCCCTTATTTAATCTACAAAGTGAACCAAAGTCTAACGAAGGTAGTCTTGTTATATATAATTCATTTTTTCATTATGTGTAAATTAAGGTTCCATACTGATGGGTCACAACTTCTCTTTTTCTTATCTAAATGAGGGATGATCGAAGTTATACAAGCCTACTTGCATGCCTTACCTAAATTACTTTACTTTTTTTTTTCAATGGGCTAATTGTGGTCCCAAATAATCTGCCAAAAACATAGACAAGTCTTTCCGTAGTTGTCTGTAATATTCATTACCTATATATGTTTCCACATGAAAAACAGTTGAGTTGACTTGTACAAACAGAAACAGAGGATTGCAAAATACCTAGCTATGTTGAGCACACTCATAAGGGGCAAGGACAAATAATTTGAATGAGAGAATGTAGGTACTGTGGTATCAGAACTGGGTGCCAGTAATTGTTCAAGCCAATGACGCCCCCACATCCTAGCAATATCAAGAGGAAGCCACCTAGGGGGAAAGTGTTCAAATTTGTATCAATATGATATCAAGCAAGTGAAAGTTTGCACTAGAATAAATATTTACAATATCTTACCCATTGCAATTTAAAGCCATCCGACTTGCACCTCGAGCAACAAGGATCTGAAAAGAATAACATTATTTCCAATTTCAAAAGAAAGGACCATAAGGCATATGACAATCGAAACTAAATCAATTCTTGCCTGACAGCATTTTAAATTCCCTCCACAAGCAGCATAATGCAATGGAGTGCTTCCAGCCCCTAGATAAAATCATACTATAGTTATGTTGAAGGGGGGAAAAAACTAAGAGATATTTAGCACATTGAATAAAAGACATACCTATTAAATCCATTGATGTTCCATAATGAAATGTCACAGCAGACACATTTGCGTTAAGATCAAGCAGAAGTTGTACACAGTCAAAGTACCCATTTAACGCGGCCATGTGAAGGGCAGTGACACCACCATCAGCAGTTTTATTTACAAACTTCGACAGGGCACTGCACTGGAATAAAGTAAATAAATTGCAAGAATATAACAAACCTAAAAGAAAACTCTAGTAAAGTCAGGCCTTAAATCATTCATAACAGCAAAACACCAAACAAAATCTCACTGTCATCATTCCCCAAATAAAATTATTCATAATTTTTGCAACTAAAGTTTTTGTCTAGGATGTGTTTATTCGTGTACTTGCATATGCAGACATTTGAGAAAAATTAAAGTGACTAGTAAATGAAACATATAAAGAAAATATAAAAGCATACTACATGCTGTCAAAGCATACCAGTCATTAAACCAACCCTATTAGCCAAATGAAAATTATAACATACAAAAGTCTTGGCTTGGAAAATAAATAATAATGAATAGGAAACGGTACCTATGCTCATGTTTGCCTTTCACATTTGATCCACCACCCTTGTCAACATTTGTGCAAGCATGTATAGCTTGATATGGTGCACTTGGTACAAAGTCAGCCACAACAAGTCTGATACATCTTACATGCCCATGTACAGCTGCAAAGTGAAGAGCTGTCCTCCCACTAAGGTAATCAGCCCTCATAACCTGTTATTTATAGACAACAACAACCCAGTGATTTTAAAATCAACTTTGACCATGTAAAAAGAAGAAAATACACACAAGCAAAGCAATCATGTCCCTACTTAGCAGGTAGTTTCTCAAATCAAACCAATGCCCAGCTATCTCAGTGCCATAGTAAATACAAACTTATGGTGAAACCTAGAAAAAGTCAAGAGAGGAAGAATAAAATAAAATAGGACTCACATTGCATCTGAAGAGTAGAAGTGTCTGTACAACTTCCCAGTGCCCATATCTACAAGCTTGCATCAAGGCCGTCTTCAAATCAAGAACCAATGTCAACCATACTGTCAAATTAGTAAAGCTGTGCACACATGTAGGGGGAGGGTGAAAATATCCAAAGCAATTATGATAAAAAGCTTAATGTTATCATTCTTCTAATTGAGACCAGATCCATCGATCTAATAGTTTATTACAATGCTCACTCTATCTATGCTTCCTTACATACAGCAACTGGCCTCACGGAACAGACTACTAACCGAATTGGAAAAAATGGAATACACCAATATTAAAAATTCAACACTAAACTAATTATAACCATCTCACCAATCTATATTCACATGATGCCTTTTTTTATTTTTTGTTTGCAAATCAAAACCAATAGTCATAAAATAAGAAAAGCTCACCTGGCCACAATAATTTCTGGAATTAACATCAGCTCCATTCTCCAGCAACAATGCCACAATCTAACGGAAACCCAACAGAGAATAATAAACAAATAAATAAAAAGAAAGCACAATTTAATAAATAAATGAAATTAAAGGGGTTACATTAGATTAGATATGTGGCATGGTGAAATAAAGGGACCTCGTTATGGCCTTTGGCGGCTGCAAAATGGAGTGGAGAATTGAGGCCACCGAAGGTTGAATACTTGGCGAGACAGGGGTTGCAGTTCAGAAGCATCTTCGCCTCCACTAAGTCCCCGTCCCTCGCCGCCGACACCAGCCTCTCGCCGGAGGCCGAACACCCGAATGAATTCCCCATCTCTCAACCAACACGCAACGTTTTCAGTATGCTGACGTGTAAGGTTCAACCAACTTGTGTTGTGCTCTCTGTTCGTGCCTCTTTCTTGTTCTTCCTTTTGTTTTGTCTCAACACCCAAATCAGCAAAAAAAAATTATAGTATAAAGTACACAATCAATGTTTTCCTTTTTCTCCTCAAAACGAAATTAATATTACAAATAGATAATTACGAATATGAAATTTGAAATTTATCATACGTCTCATCTTTTTATAATGTTATAAAATTATAAGTAACGGTATAATTTCCCGAAACCTATCTTTGGAAAAGTGGTAACCTTCTGTGATTCACACGCCCAATTGATTCTCAACCTAAAATAAAAACAATAAAAATCAAAGTATTATTTTAAAAATTGTAAATTGTTATAGATTTCTTTCTAGTCTTGGGATCTTCGAATGGATGGCCCATCACCCTCATAAATGATAAATATGAACCTTTTTCTCTGCTCCATCATATTTTTTTATCTTTATTCTTATTGCTTTCATTTTCTAAAGGAATTATTTTCTTACCTTAAAGTGGTGGTCAATTAGAGGAAAAAGGATTTATGTCATTCCATCATGTTGTGAAATTAGCATCTTCTATCTTCTTCATTCGCAAGCTTAATTATGATGTTTTTGGCTAAGAAACACTTATGCCAACAATTTGAAAGTTGTGTGCTTCCAAAGTTTTTTATTTCAAGGGATCTAAATGTTTGATTCTATTTCAATGTTTTAATATTTGGAATATAGCTTAAGTCTGTGGGTGACTTTCTCTGACAGGTATTTGATTTTGCTGCCCTAAGTAAGTACCCTTCCACAGAAAAATTCTAAATCATTTTTGTAGGAGAAAATATTTGTCCTAATGCCACGATTCGACCTAACCCCGAACTTTATTATTCAATTAATGTCAACACAAAAAATGAATTTGCATTAGTACAAAAATCAATTTTAACATCGGTTCCCTGATGAATCGATGTAGAAAGTCTTTTTATAAATGTAAGAGAATTGTCATCTGGCAAGATTCGAACCTAATACCTTAAAGTCGAAGGCTGATACTCAACCACTAAGCTACTAAGATTTTCTAATAATAACTTATACATAAATTATATTTATATACAAATAAAAATATATATCCATGTAAATATAAAAATATAAAATATATAAATACAAATACAAATATATTTATATATTTATATGTTGGATGTGAGACGCGCTCGAGAGTGAAAGTGTATGACAAGTGGGTTTTCAAAATTTGATGTTAAATTTGTGAGCTGAGTCTCTTTATATGAGTTTGTAATTTAATAATAGAATAAAATCTTTATAATTTATTTATAATAATATAGAATATAATCTTTATAATTAATTTATATAATGATATAAAATAAAGAAAAAAATTATTTTATATCATTATATAAATAAATTATAAAAATTATATTTTGTCATTAAGTTATAATCCATATAAAGAGACTTGCTACAAATTTGACATCAAATTTTGAAAATTCACTCGACACACATTTTCATCCTCGAAGCGTGCCCTCACGTCCAACATATAAATATATAAATATATTTGTATTTGTATTTATATATTTTATATTTATATATTTACATGGATATACATTTTTATTTGTATATAAATATAATTTATGTATAAGTTATTATCAGAAAATCCTAGTAGCTTAGTGGTTGGAGTATCGACCTTCAACTCTAAGGTACTCGGGTTCGAATCTTGCAGTAACAATTCTCTTAATCTGATAATAATTCAAATTCTTAAAAAATTTAAATAATATAATAAGTAATAAAAATATAATATAGAAGGAAGAAGATAATAATTCAAATTCTTAAAAAATTTAAATAATATAATAAGTAATAAAAATATAATATAAAAGGAAGAAGAGACCTACCTATCAATAGATAGGGTAATTGGAGAGGGGTTATGAATAAATAAAAATATATAAATAAATAAAAATATTAGACTTTCTACATCGGTTCCCCCTTACAACCGATGTGGAAAGTCACACTTTCTACATCGGTTGTATCTACATCGGTTCTAGAACCGATATTAAAAGCCCTTGAGAACCGATGTTAAAAGCTTATTTTGTACTAGTGTTGGTATCAGTCGTTCTCTTGTCTTGCATGGATTTTATTTATATTTGGTTCATTTCATTCAGTAGTTGAGGGGATATAATTGCATTTCATAAAAGGATACTGTTTCTTAACTTTAAAACAAACATTATATGAAACCTGCTAAAACTCCACATGCTTGAATAATTTGAAATAATTATAGACGATGTGATTTGTCCTTGTGTAATTATCTACTGTATGGATTTGGACCAATGGACCGTATCCTACTAAATATGTCATAGATTTTGTTTTGGAAACATATATCTACCGTATTTAATTCAGCTGTTAAATTTAAATTTATCACAGAATATATGAAATTTAACAATTTACACGATTTATATATTATCTTTTATTTTAGCCAATACTGTAAGATACTTGTGGAGATGCTTCTCCTGGTTAAAATACAAATAGAATTAAATAAATGGGAAACACATTAGCGGCTGAAAACAAAGTGAGGCATATAAAAATAAAAATTAAATCTAACGGGGGAGTCAAAGCGATTGTGTCAGTTATCTGGCAAAACAAAAAGAGAGATCTGCTACTCCGCGGACCACAAAAGAGACATGCTCTTGGTCCCACCGAAAAGCAATTAATACACATGGCATGAAATATAGTACACGTGGTACAATTAAACCCGGTGATATGTGGGACCATGTTGGCTGAGAAGATAGAAAGTTGAGAAGTGTTGAATAAAGGGCTGAGATTTGGGACACCAGATTTTCCCTCTTTTTCATTAATTCCTTTCCTTCTCTCTGTAGGCGTTAACAGAATTGGGTCGAGTTTGGTGGGAGGGGAGTGTCTGGCACTGGCACACCCACACATCCAACTCAAAAATTCTTTTCTACTTTGCACTTCAATAACTTTCATACGTTATTTTTACCTTTATGAGTGTCTATCTATCATTTTTTTTTTTCATTTTGCAACCTTTATTTGAAAGTATATGCACAAGTTACCTTGAACATATTCATAATTTTGTGGCATTTTATGAGAAATAAACAACCCCCAAAATTTAGTATGATATGAATGTGTTTCTGGTGAAAATTTGATCGATTTCGATTTCTTAAAAACTTAGGTTTTAATCAAATTTCAACCACGTAGATTCTTTTTACTTAGGCTAGCACTAATTTTCAATCAAAACGTATATGAGAATCGAAAATGTCACAATATCGAGAAATGTTAACAATGCAACATATCATTCAGATTGACACTCGAAAGTATTCTTTTTGGTATTTTTTATTAAGAAACACGAAGTAAAGAAAACAGTAAAATGTATCGAAATGAAAGGCAGTGCAGAATATTAAATTACAGAGAATTGTAAATGCGAAAATTTCGAAATTACATTAACTGTAAATGACAAGGAATTAAAATTACATGAAAGTAAATAGCAGGACATCGAAATTGCAGAAACAGTAAATGACAAGAATTTGAAAATACAGAAACTTACGTTGCATTAAAGGTAAATGACAAGTAATTGAAAGTACAAAAACTTAAATTGATGAATGTAAATTACATGAAAGTAAATTACCAGGGAAAGTAAAGAAAGCGATAAAGACAATCAATGATAATGGAAATCCAGAGCATTAGAAACTTCATGATGCGTCGTTCTCCTTTAGACTTTTCACTAACGTTTCTATTCTCTCTGTCAAATCCCCGTTTTCCTTCAATCTTCGCTCTATTTATAGAGCATCCTTCAGGTAACCTCCTAAGAGCAGTTAACAAAAACTGCTACCACGTTCCACGTGCACGTCCCTCGAAGTTTTACCTTAGTTCTACGGTTTAGAAAAACTGCTTCCACGTTCCATACACGTTTTAACCGTTCCTCAATTTATAACTTAGCCATAATTTCGATAGTCATGTAGGTTAACCTTTCCCTCGATCTCAATTTCAAATCCCGAGAACTTTGAATTGCTTTTGATTTCCCTTAACCTTAACTTTACACTTAATTCTAATTTCTCGATATTTTTCAGCAATAGATATCAAATATTCTTCCTTCGATTCTCAATTCCAGTTCTCAATTTATGTGTTCATACTGTTACATGGTCATCGAATGTCTTCCAACCATCTTTTCGATTTATCAATTTTTTAACTAACATATGATCCTCGATTTTCTTTCCTCCGCTTTTCGATCCTTATATCGATTTTTTCACTAACAAAATGCCCCTTGGAAGAATATAAATATTTGTACCAATTTTATATTCTTACAAAAAAAATCCAGCTCTTAAATATTCCTGAAGCCAAAAAAAAAAAAAAAACTGTTTAGGGTTTAGGGTTTTTAGGGTTTTGCTGCTTTATGTCAAATATCAAATCACAACACCTTCCATTATCACAATGTGATCCACTAACGCCACGTATTAATTACCTTCTTCTCATATTCGTCGTTTCAAATACCCTAATTGGCCTCTTTAAATACTCCAATCAATTTGTACTATTTTTACCAAAAACCTAACTCATCTTCTTTCTTCGCCACACTTTTTCCCCGTCTTCACTCTTTCCATAACTGTAATGGTGACTTCCAAATCTTTTAACTTCCCCACCCCGCCATTGTCGACGGTAACTTCAAATCTAATAGAGATAAACGGCAAAAAGTTTGCTCCAGTCCCCCCTTGTTGGAAGAAGCTTCACAGAAATTCGTTGAGACACAGGTACTTATACCTTACGCAGTTGATAACGTAGATTATGCATTCGGTGGTCCTACCCGCTATTATGGTGGATCGTTTTCCTATTCTATTTGTCTTCCTTCAGAGAGTAAAGCCCCTATTCATAAATCCGAGGTATGGATTGATTTTCTAAATGCTATTTCGAAAGTATATTGAACGGGTCCTCCCCATAAAAAGCCCTTATACATAAGATGGTTTGATAGAGTAAAGACTAAGTTTGGGAATCACTGGAGAGATATAGGGATTTTCGATTTTCTACACCTATCTCAATGCGATCTATCATTTCTAGATATGTCTATGTTTTTATCCGCGGTCCATTTATGGAATAAGGATTTACACGCGATGGAGCTTCCCTGTGATCCTCTTTCCCCCACTCTTTTCGAGATCGCTGCAATTACCGGGTTAAAGCCCACAGGGGAAAAATATTTTAAGACTGTTTTCCTTTCAGACGACTCTCTCAAATCAAAAATCGATTGGGATTCGAAGGCCTATGGACACTTCATCGAAAAACATTTTATTGATGACCAATTGGTAGCTGTTTCTAATGAAGAACATGTCGTTTTTTTGGTATATTGGCTTTGCACCCATGTATTTTGCCCTCGATCCATCCAAATCTCATCTCATTTTTATAATCTTGCCTACCTTCTCCACACTGGTCAACCCCGAGTTTGTTTGACGAAACTTTTACTGGCTCATGTTTATACCACTTTCAATGAGGCAGTCGATATTCTGAATACACAAAGACCCTCAGAAAATTTCTCAAGTCTTATATGGTTCATTCAATTATGGCTCACTTCGATTTTTGAAAGTATCATTCCTCCACCATCCGAAGTTTCCCCAAGTTTTAATTTAGAAGGTGCCCGATTATCGTCTCGACATTCCCAGCAAAAATCCTCCAATGAGGCTAGTTATAAAACCTATTTGAAATTTTTGTTAACTCGATTTCATTTTGATTCATGTCTGGCTCCTTTTATTGTATACCATGGAAAAGTAAGTGATAGACTTCGAGGACCAACCTGGTTTAAATCAAGATTCTCAGCTCTTACTCCAGGGTTACAATCGGAACTAGTAGATGTATGGAGTAACTATTTGACCCAAGACGTTCTTGTATCGGGCTTTCAATCGAAGGATATCCAACTTGTCATCTATTACCCTCAACTTTTTTCGCGGCAATTCGGTTTAAGTCAAGCTTTACATTTTTTCAATCGTGATAGTTCCCAAAAGTCCAAGTTAAATGAATCGAATGTAGGAAGGGAACTCGCCAAACTATTACCACAAAGCACACTCCATTTCTACCCTTATGCTTTTGAATCAAATTACTTATCTACTCTTGGCTTTTCTCAATGGTGGAACGATTTGTTTTCAAGAATTCATTCTGACTTTGATACCATCCAATCGAAATTGACTGCGCATCCTTCTCTCATTGTGCAGGATAAATCGAAGACCAAGAAAGGTACATACTCTCACTATCTTCAAATATCTCGATTTGAAAACTTTTATCGAGAATGCTACAACCCTCTTAAATTAGAAGACACATTTTACAATGTTGTTATATTCCTAGCTAATAAAACAAACACCAATAGATCGAACCACAAAATAATCAATCATCGAGGAAAAACCCCATTTGAAATGTATTGTCCCAACCATCTTCCCACTTTCCCTACAACCCCTTTTGGAATCGTCAAACCTTTAACTCATCCTAAATGGGTTTGAGAGTTGAGATCCTGGAAAGAAACTATTTCACCAAAACCCAAGAACAAGGAAATTTCGATATTGAAATTATCCTACTTCTCTTACCTAAACATTCCTCAACATCTTCTTCCTCCCTGGCTTGTCCATATCGATCGAGTCAAGATTTTAACTCCATCACCTTTTGGTGAGATTTTATTGCCTCTTTTAGAAATATTTTTAATTTTCTTCAAATTGTAATCTAACTATTTTTCTTTCTTGACAGTTTCGAAGCCTCATAAAGTCACAATCTCTGAGAAAAACTGGGAGTCCTCTGATGAATCGGACTCATCTGCCCCCACACAAAAACGAAAACACTCAGCTACAATTTCCTCATCTTCGAGAAAATCGAAGGTTTATTTTCGATTCCCTATTATCTTGTTTATTTTGATTTCCTTTTCTATAGCTGATTCACTTCTCATTGTTTTCAGAAACAAAAATCCAAAAAGAGTCCTCGAACCGCTCAACCTATCATAAATCCGTTATCGACGGACTCTAATACTGGTCGATGAAAGCGTGTCAAACAATACGGACTCATTCAAGTCACGTAAGTTTCCCTCTTTTCATATATATATATATATATATATATATATATATATATATATATATATATATATATATATTGTATATCTAAAATTCGAGAAGGTTATAACATGATTCCAAATTTTGATATTTCAGGACCATCCATCAGCTACAGTGCCGACGAATGTCGAATTTTTGGTCCAGTCAACAGTACCAATTTTAGAGGTAAAGTTTAAAAATCCTGTTTTTCTCGACTCATTTTACATGTTTCCCTTCTCTAACCTATAATTTGAATCGCAGAAACCCGAGCATGTACAAAACCCTTCCCCCGCACCAACGCACATCGAACCACCTTCTCCTTTTGGTAAAAATTTCTTCCTTACTGCCTATTTTTACCTTATCTCTATTAGGATTTTAAATTCATTTTCTCGAACAAACTCATTTCCCTTTCAGATAATATTGTAAATATCCCTACAGTCCATATCCAAGATCCTCATTCACTATCCCTTGCAAAACACCCAATTTCTCCTCCTTTCGAGGTTTCATCTGTCGAATTGATTTCATCGACATTGCCTCAAATAAGTGATCCTACCTCAGAAGATTTACCAGAATATCGAACTACCATTGAAGAAGATTCATTCTCAATTCTCGATATTCTGTTATCTGAGGACGTCACTCCTTCAAGCCATTCATCTAAACCACATGTGATGTCAACTGAAGAGGCAAACAAATTGATACAACAATTTAGGTTTTTCTTCTATTCTTCACCCCTCGAGGTCTTGGTGGAATCGCTCGAGAAAAAACAACTTTTCCAAGAGATTCTTACTGCTGTAGAGGCATTCCCCGATGACACACTTCCAAAGAGTTTCGACGCTGAAGTCGCAGCGGCCACCGATTTATTTAACAAAGCTTACTCTGCAAGGAAGAAAAAACAATCTATAGAGACCGAGTTGACTATTTACCATAACAAAAATGAATTCAATCAAATCTTCTGCAAAAGAAGTGGCACTTTCTCTGAGGCAAAGCATGGAGCATAAACGGAAAGTGATTGTCGATGAAAATTCGAACCTCTCTTCTTGGATTCAATTGTTAATAGATTTTGATCAACTCAAATCTCAATATCAAATTTTGTAGAACATCATATTTGAATTAATTCTGAATGCTTATTTTCCTTATTCAAGGTTTATAATCTTTCAAGTACTTTCCGTTTATCAACAAGACTTTCTCTTTATTATGTCAATCAACAATCGAATAAGCATTACTCGATAACACTTTAACAACTTCAAAAGGTCCTTCCCAATTCGGCGACCATTTACCATAACTTTTAGATTTCTTATCCATCGGAAAAATTGTTTTCCAAACTAAGTCACCTTCGCTAAATGTTTTCTGTCGAACTTTCTTATTATAAACTCGAGTAATTTGATTCTTTTGTAGGATAATATTATTCAACTCTTGCAATCTTATTTCATCGAGTTCATTTAATTCATCATACATCAAATTCCAATAATCACAGCTGGGTAAATAATTTTGTTTTTGTATTCGAGTTGACTCAATATTTATTTCGATGGGTAAAACTGCATCATGCCTATAGACTAACTTATATGGAGTATTCTGCAAAGGAATCTTTCGACGAATTTCGATAGGCCCACAAAATTTGTAATAACGTTTCATGCCAGGTTTTTGGTTTGCTACCGACATGTTTCTTGATTAAACCAATAATTACTTTATTAATTGCTTCGACCTGCCCATTAGCCTGAGCATAATATGGAGTTGATGCTAATAACTGAATATTTCTCGATTCAGCATATCTAACCATCTTCTTACCAGTAAAATTTGTCCCTCTATCAATGGTAATAGACTGTGGTATCCCGAATCGATAAACAATGTATTCTTCAATAAAATCAATTACATCTTGTTGATCGACATCTTTTAACAGAATTGCTTCTACCCATTTTGAAAAATAATCGACAGCTACAATTATATATCTATGTCTTTTCGATGACTGTGGAAAAATTTGTCTAATTAAATCGATGGCCCAACCTCTGAAAGGTCATGGTTTGATAATTGAATGTAGTTCGCTAGCAGGGACTTGTTGTATAGGACTAAACTTCTGACATTATTCACAGGACTTAGCATACTCGATACAATCTTTTAAAATCGAAGGCCAGTAATATCCTTGTCGAGTTAACATCCATCTCATTTTTTGGCCTATCATATGGGCACTACATATTCCATTATGTACTTCTGTCATTGCTAAATAAGCATCGTCATTCCCTAAACATCTAAGCAATACTCCATCGATACCTCTCTTATACAATTCATCATTCAACAAAACATATTTTACTGCTCGATATTTAATTTTCTTATCGATTCTCCCGTTTGGATTTTACAAATAGTCTATAATCGATTTTCTCCAATCTTGATCATCTAAGTCACTAATTTGTAAAATTTCACTTTCTTTGGGTAATTTCTCTTTAATTTGAATCATTTTTTGTAAATTTTCCAGAGATATTTTATACTTAGATGCTATTTGTGCTAAGTCATTAGCTTCTCGATTGAACTCTCGGGGAACATATTCGAATATTATGTCATCGAACATTCTGCTCAACGTAATTACTTTTTCTAGATATCTGAACAAATTAGTGTTGATACATTTATACTCTTTTCGTACTTGTTTGATCACTAATTGTGAATCACCTCTTACAATTACATGTCGAGCTTTTAACTTAATCAAAGTCTCGAGACCTGTAATCAAAGCTTCATACTCAGCTTCATTATTCGAACAAGTGGACTTAATTTCAAATAATAACTTAGTCGGGATATTATTCGGTGAAATAATAAGAATTCTCAATCTCGATTTCTCCGATGTACTCGATCCATCGAAATACATTATTCATTTACTTATTTCAATAAATAAATTATCAATTGAGTCAACTATATGCTGTGCCATAAAATCAACGATAATTTGGCCTTTTACCGATTTCAAAGACTCGAATGATAATGAAAATTCTGTCAAAGCTAACACCCACTTTCCTATTCGATTATGCATAATAGGTTTCGACAAAAGAAATTTCAAAATATTATTTCTGGAGTAAACCATCACATCATGAGGTTTCATTACATATTTGAGTTTCATACAAGAGAAATACAAACACAACCATAACTTTTTGATATCATTGTATCGAGTTTCAGCATAATTTAAGATTCTACTTAGATAATAAACAGCACATTCCACACCATTCTTATCCTCCTGTGCTAGTAGACTGACTATAGTTCGATCTGATGTTGATACATATAACTAGGGATGGCAAAACGGGCCAGCCCGCCCCGTTTTGGCCCGCCCCGCCTTTGGCCCGCCAAAAACGGGGTGGGGCGGGCTGGCCCGATATAGTCATGACGGGCTATAGACCTTGGCCCGCCCCGCCAAGGGGCGGGTTGGCGGGCTGCCCGCCATAATTTAAAAAAAATAATTTTTTTTAATAAATTTAATAATAAGATTATTATTTTTTGTCAATAATTCAATATATATATATATATATATATATATATATTATTTCAATTTAATAATATAAATCAATATATTATTTTAAGAAATTATAATTTAGAACAATAATAAAATTTACATAATAATAAATAATAACAAATATATATATATATAAATAACGTTAAACTTATAAAATTTATATTTTTTATATTAAAAAATTCAAATATCTATATCTTTTTTATTTGATAAAACTTCATATTATACTTGGTTGAGTAATTCTTATACCTTTAATTCAAGTAATAAGGATAAATATAATCAAGTACTTAGGATAAATAAGGAGAACATGAGAGAATGTTATATTTCAGGAAGGAGAATATTTTCTCGTGAGAATGAAACTTTTTTAATTCTCTTTTTAAAAATTTTAACTTTATATATTATCTTTATAATTAATTTTATTACAATAAAAAATTATTTTTTATTAATTAGGCGGGCCGCGGGCTGGCTCCGCCTCGTCCCGCGGGTTGGCCCGACGGGTTGGCGGGCGGGGCGGGCCAAAGCGGGCTGGTGGGCTGAAAACACCAACCCGCCCCGCCATATTATGGCAGGCTGACGGGCCAGCCCGTCGGGCCTAGCCCGTTTTGCCATCCCTACATATAACCTTAATGGCTTGTTCCTCATTACTGGTATCAAAATCGGAGGATTCGTCAACATTAATTTAATCTGCTCAAAGGCTTCCTGATGTTCCTCCTTCCATTTGAAATTTGCTTCCTTTTTCAACTTTAACAAACACAAAAAAACATAAGTCTTACCAGTCAAGTTAGAAATAAATCGTCTTAAATAATTTATTTTTCCCAACAATGATTGCAACTGCTTTTTATTCTTTGGAGCAGAAGTATCTAATATAGCTTTTGCTTTATTCTTATCGATCTCGATCCCTTTTTCATGTACAATGAATCCTAAAAATTCACCAGCAGACACACCAAAGACACATTTCAAGGGATTCATTTTTAATCCGTATTTCCTCATTCTTTCAAAAGATTTTCTCAAATTATCTAAATATTTATGTTTTTCCTTCGATGCTACGACAATATCATCTATATAAACCTACATAAAATCATTGATCAAATTATGAAAAATTAAATTCATTGCTCTTTGATATGTTGCCCCGGCGTTTTTCAATCCAAATGGCATCACTATCCTTTCATAAGTACCTAATGTCCCCGGGCATCGAAAAGCTGTTTTAGCTATATCATTCTAGGAAACAAAAATTTGATTATATCCTGAATAATCATCTAAAAGACTTAACATTTCATTACCAGCTACTGCATCTATTAGCATATCGACTATTGGCATAGGATATTCGTCTTTAGGAGTTGTTAAATTTAAATCTCGATAATCAATGCATACTCTCATTTTACCATTTTTTTAATAACGGGAACAATATTAGAAATCCAATCGACATACCTAGCAGTCCTGATGAACTTTGCTCTAAGAAGTCTCTCGATCTCTTCTTTAATCTTACCCATCACCTCAGGTGCAAATCTCCTCGGAGCTTGTTTTACTGGCTTCCTGTCTTTTATGATAGGTAATCTATGCTCGACTAGACTTCGATCCAACCCAGACATTTCTTCATAATCCTAAGCAAAGCAGTCTTTATACTCCTCTAGTAATGAAATCATATCTTTTTTCATTTCTTTCTCGAGATACCTGCTAATATAAGTAGGTTTTCTGTCCTCTATACTTCCCAAGTTGATCTCTTCTAACGGATCTTGGGCCTCGACTTTTTTGTGATTCAATGTGATGGATCTTTCAAAACCTAAAGGAGAATTATCATAAATGTAATCGAGTATAATTTGATCACTATTATTTGCTACTATTATCGAGTAAATCGATTTATTTATTCCTATCTTAGTACTACTACTTTCTTGGCCCTCTTTCTTTTCATCTTCATATCTTCTTAATCGAGCCAAGAATTCCTCATAATCTTTATTCATTTTCACCGGCCACTTCGAGGCTGGCCCCCTCTTTAATCATGACAAACCCTCTTTTCTCATTCATTTCCAAGAAACGCTCCTCATGCATTTTTGAATTAAAGTCTTCGACAGTCTCGAAGGTGAATGGTTGAGTGAGCGCCAAATTTTGTAGTGACCGACCAGCCTGAGACACAAATGTCACGAACTCGTGCTGGTCTCCTTGAATTATTTCGAGATGTCCATCTCAATTCCATATAAACAGCTTCTGATGAGCCGTGGAAGGTACAGCTTTAACTCCATGAATCCACTCCCTGCCAAGCAACGCATTAAAGTTGGCATGTGATTGGACAACTACAAAAACAGTGGGCCTCGAATAAGTACCCACTTTCACGTCTAAGGCAATCATGCCTTCTGACCTCGATGATTTCCCACTGAAATCGGAAATCATGATATTATGTCTGACTAAGTCTTTCAATTCGATACCAAACCTTTTCAGCATAATGATTGACAATATGTTCACCGCTGCACCATCATCCACAAGGACCTTATTCACCTTTTGTCCTTGAATTTCGATGTTCAGCAATAAGGGCTTCAAATGAAACCTCATTCCCTTGGATGGAGGATCGATAAAAGCAACATCTCTATGGGGTTATTTGCATGACGCTTGTATCACCCATGTCACTTTCGGTCTCATTTCTTCGGAATAGAAATCGTCCTATAGATTGACGTCACTTTGCTCTTGAAACTCTTCGTACTCACTAACATACTCTGCGGGTAGTATCGATATTACTCTGATCTGATGTCCATCCCTACTATTTTCATTCTTACCATCGACAAAGTCTCTCACATACTGACCCCTGATTGGTATATTCTTTTCTTCAAAGTTCTTATAATTATTGACCCTTCCCTAGTAAGGGATCCTTCCTCCTCTCCTCCAAGGCCTTCCTCGAAATCTTCTTTGGAGTGTAGGGAATCCAATATTTGATCCTTCATCATATGAAAGTCTATAAAAAACATCATTATTTTGAAGTCTACCTCTTCCTCCCCGAGGAGAATACATTTCTTTCCTAATCCATTGCTTTTGATTTCTACTAGAACCAGAACCAACAGATTGCTGCTGATTCTCCCCCACTGTTGTCTAGGTTGTTTGATCCTCTTTAATATTGCAACTTTTATGTTGTTCCTCTATTTTCTTGATTTATCCTTCCCTGAAGGCTTTAGCAGCTGATCTGTCAAACACCGCGCTGCATCGTGGACATAATGTCACGTCTTCGTCTTTCTCCTTCTTTCTGGTTAAAAATTCGACGAGGGAATCTTCTGATCGAGGATAGATCTCTCTCTCGAATTCTTTCTCAAACTCGCTTAGGTCAAACTCTATGTCTTCTTCTGACATGTCCATTTTGACATGTTTACGATCAATGCCTTCAGTAACATCGACCATACCTATAAAGGTTGAATTTATCAATCGGACATCTTTAGTAATGCCCGTCTGGGATTCGACATACCCTACTTGAACTTCAAATGAACTCGTATCCACTTTCATTGACATCTCCTCGAACTTCAATCTTCCTTGGTCGATCGCATCTTGGATCGTGTTCCTGAAATGTATACAATTATTAGTCCAGTGCCCGTAAATATTATGAAATTTGCAATATTTTCGACCATTTCTTTTATCTGCAGAAAGTAATTTATGATCATCGCTCAACTTAATCTGTTTATCTTTCAATAAAATATCGAAGATTTTATCTGCTTTTGTTACATCAAAAGTATATGTGCGATTTGCCATTTTGTCTTTTACTTCATTTTTCTACAACAATTTACAAATATATGGAGCTCCTACTTTGAGTTCTGCTATATTTGCTTTCTCATCCACAGATTCTTCAATTTCTACTTTTGTCCTAGGATTCTCCTCATATACGTCATTTATATACGCTACCCTATCTTTCTTCATAGGTTTTTCAAATTTCTTATACCTTTGTTTCTCATATTCGATTTGTTCCACTCTTCTCACTTTATTGGCTAGCTGAGCCATGTCATTCAATGGTAAATTAACCAATTTCTTCTTAATCGAGAATTCTAAACCTGCAGAGGTCATTCTGACTAATTCAAATTCGGGAATTTAAGTAAAACATCTCGACTTCATTTGTCTAAATCTATTCAAATAATCATCTACACTTTCATGATTATATCTCTTTATATTCATTAAGTCGATAAGACTTACTTGAGTCTCCCCCCTAAAGAATTGCTCATGAAAATTTCTTTCTAGCTGCAACCAATTATATATCGAATTAGGTGGCAATGAAGTAAACCAAGTGAAAGCATTCTTTGTTAACGAACTAGGGAAGTATTTCATTTTTAATTCCTCACTCATAGTTATATCTCCACATTCGATTTGATATCGTGTCACATGCTCGATAGTGGATGCTCCAGCAAATTTGGTAAATTTGGGTATTTTGTATCCTCGAGGTAATTTTGTCTCGAGAATCGTATTTGGAAAAGGAGAAACAAAGTGCGGTTGGTTGGGTGGTCTTAATTCCACTCCTTGGGGATTCATCCTTTGTCCCAGCATATAATTGTACTGCATGTTATTATGATTGTACATATTTTGAAATCCCCCATTTAAATTTCCGCAAGCATCATTCCTCACATGCTGATATTCATTCCCCACATGTTGATATTGATCAACATTTCGATTTCTCCTTAATAAATAAAGGGGATTGATATTAACGTTTTGGTTATTATCCTAATTGGCATTATTTTCGACCCTCGTTCGTCGAGGTATTGTCAATGCATCCCCGATACGTGTCATTTAATCTGCTAATATCTCAAAACTATTGGTAGTGTTTTGAACTAATGGGTTTAATATTGTAGTCAACTGTTGTGACAACATATTAACCATCTCGAAATTGCTTTCATCCATTTGTTGCCGAAACACTCCTAATGAATTACTGGAAATTCTAGTACTAGCATTTTCGATAGTCTCGAAATTGGATCAATGATAATCTTTATCGAATGCATATCTCCCGTGATCCAGATTTGCTCTGTGATCTAGGTTTGATATTGGAGACATCTGTTGTGTTCCTAAACTTTGCGCATTCCTTGAATTCTGAGGTGTTACTAAATTTTGGGACACACCTAAATTTGGGGATACTCCAAAATTTTGAGGCATACCTAAGGTTTAAAACGTTCCTAAGTTTTGGGGCATTCCTAGGTTAAATCTCGTACTTCGTTGTATTGAAGAAGTACTAGCCTCATTCATATTATTAAACGAAAAATTAGGCAGCCTTACACTCATATGCGGACCTGCATATGTTGTTGCGGGATTTCCCGTGGTTTGCATATTGTTTGACATTACAGTACTAGACCCTAACTAAGTATTTGCTAATGTCTCTGGGCTTTGTTCAGTACTCACAGACATCGACGCACTCACAGTTGTCGATATTACAGACATAGTTCCATTGTGAACTTGCCCCCAGTTTTTGGTAGATTCGGACTATTTGGAATCTCACTGTTATTCTGACTATTCGGTGGATTTTGACTCATTCTTACTACTCGCACACTCCTTAATCTCATACACTTTCGAACTAGTCAATTTGTTGTGTTTTTGACACAACGACCCCTACCTGGTGCGCCAATTTGTTTCTGGTGAAAATTTGATCGATTTCGATTTCTTAGAAACTTAGGTTTTAATCAAATTTCAACCACGCAGATTCTTTTTACTTAGGCTAGCACCAATTTTCAATCAAAACGTGTATGAAAATCGAAAATGTCACAATATTGAGAAATGTTAACAATGCAACATATCATACAGATTGACTGACACTCGAAAGTATTCTTTTTGGTATTTTTTATTAAGAAACACGAAGTAAAGAAAGTAGTAAAACGTATCGAAATGAAAGGCAGTGCAGAATATTAAATTACAGAGAATTGTAAATGCGGAAACATCGAAATTGCATTAACTGTAAATGACAAGGAATTAAAATTGCATGAAAGTAAATAGCAGGACATCGAAATTGTAGAAATGGTAAATGGCAAGAATTTGAAAGTACAGAAACTTACATTGCATTAAAGGTAAATGACAAGTAATTGAAAGTACAGAAACTTAAATTGATGAATGTAAATTGCATGAAAGTAAATTACCAGGGAAAGTAAAGAAAGCGATAAAGACAATCAATGATAATGGAAATCCAGAGCATTAGAAATTTCATGATGCGTCGTTCTCCTTTAGACTTTTCACTAGCGTTTTTGTTCTCTCTGTCAATTCCCCGTTTTCCTTCAATCTTCGCTCTATTTATAGAGCATCCTTCAGGTAACCTCCTAAGAGCAGTTAACAAAAACTGCTACCACGTTCCACGTGCACGTCCCTCAAAGTTTTACCTTAGTTCTACGGTTTAGAAAAACTGCTTCCACGTTCCATACGCATTTTAACCGTTCCTCAATTTATAACTTTGTTGGCAAAATTTGGGCCATATATATATATGATACATAATTTAAATGTGTTAGGGTCATTATTTATTAAGTCAAATAATAAAGTGATTTGACTAAATTAAAGTTTTGGCTAAAGGCATATGTGAAAAAATAAAATTGTGTAGAGACCATTGAGCAATTTCTAATTTGATGAGGAACCAAATTGGAAATACTAAAACTTAAGTAATTAACCTAATTCTGGTTATTTTAAGGGGTCGTGGTCCCTTTCTGGGAGCACACACACAAAACGTAAGTATCAGTCTCGTTCCTTTCTTTCTATCCCCATCAAGAGAGAAAATCAATAGGGAAATACAGGTGCTCTTCAGGTGGAAGACCATAAGATCAATACAGTGCTCTACAAAGACATCATCATTATTGCTAATTCAGGTACGCTTTTGCATTCAGTTTACAACATGTTTATCAAGTATGGGATTACGTTTATGTTTGATCGTTAGAATCAAAATTAAGTTTATTATTATTATTATTAATTTTCCAACAATTGGTATCAGAGTTGCCCATATTTGATTCATGTCCGTTTAATTTATAGAACCCTAATTATGAAAATTAGGATTAATTTTGTTTTAAACAATTCAAATTACCCAATTTTATGAACCCTAAGTGGAGAATAATCTCTAATTTTTGTGAACCCTAAAATTTAAATTTGGGGGTAACATCCGCAATCTGATTTTACTTGCTGATGGAATCGTGGAGGAAGCTATGAATTCTTCTTCTTCTTCGTTTTTCCCTTTTGTTTCAGTTTAAGTTTCAAGTTTTACTGAGAAAGAAATAGTGTTTCAAATTTCAATCTTTCTTGTATTGGATTCTCTGTTCTCTTTGAATCTTTTGTTTTTGTTTTTATTTTATTTTATAGGTTTTTGTTTTCGTTTTCTTTTCATGGTGGATATGGATGAGTTTGGAATTGGGGGTGGTGTTTGGGAAATTTCCAACACAGAAAATTTTAGGTAAATGGTGAATGTTTCCACAAGTGTGACTGTTCTTATTTTATTGCCTTTAGGAAAATTTGATGTTAAATTCCCCTGTTTAGGGTTTGAGTGATTACTGTTTAATCCCCTTTTAGGGTTTAGAGTAGTATGCTAAAGAGACTCAGAACTATCTCTGTTTCATCCCTAGTGTGATTTTAGGGAGATGTTCATCCTTTATGTATTGGTGGAAAATGAGGCCTTTTTTTATCCTTTGATTTATTCAAATGAGGTGTTCATCCCTAATGAGATTATAGGGAGGTGTTCATCCTTAGTAGAATTCTAATGAGGTGATTCTCTTTTGAATTAATTTGCAAATATAAAATATTTGGTTTTTTTATATAAATAAAATATTCAATTTTTGGTAGTTTAATATTTTTTGTGAGCAAATTGAGTCAAGAAGTCACCAAAGTAACTTCTCTTGAATTGGGCAGTTCATGAAAAATATTGAATGTTAGTGTTTGTGTATATTCATGCGAGTATTAGTCGGCCCAAAGGAAGATTAATATTTGGCCGAATTGCATACACACTTGTAATGATAAACATGTGATAATTATAAGGATTTTCTTTGTCGATGATAAATCAATCTAAAGACTGGTTTGTTGTTGGACGTGTTTTATTGTCAATGTTTGATTATTACAACAAGATACCTCTAGCAGTTAATATTACTGTCCAAAGACTTGATATTGATGGTGCATTGAGTGTCTTGAGATGGGTTAAACCACTATTTGAATATATATTATTTATTTTTTACATAATGTGAGCATAATTAGTTTATTTCTCGTGTTCTAAATTCAGCTACAATTGCTTCTGTATCTGCCAATTTAAATTCTTTTTCGGTCCTTAATGGAACAAATTTTAAGGACTGAAAAGAGAACATTGATATTATTCTTGATTGCATGGATATGGATCTTGCGTTAAGGACTGAGCAACCCTTTACTCCTACGGATTCAAGTACCTCTGAACAAAAAAGAGATTATGAGAAGTGGGATCGCTCAAATCGCATGAGTCTAATGATCATTAAGCGTGGCATCCCGGAGGTGTTTAGGGGCACTGTTCCTGAAAACATCACAAGTGCCAAAAAATTCCTTACTGAAATTGAGCAACGCTTTGCAAAAAGCGATAAGGCGGAGGCAAGCACTCTTCTTCAGAACTTGATCTCCATGAAATATCAAGGCAAAGGAAATATCAGGGGGTACATTATGAGCATGTATAATATTGTTTTTAAACTCAAGGCATTAAAGCTTGAACTCTCAGAAGACTTGCTCATTCATTTGGTGTTGATTTCTCTTCCTGCAACGTTTAATCAATTTAAGGTATCTTACAACTGTCATAAGGATAAATGGTCTCTTAATGAGCTCATTTCACATTGCGTACAAGAAGAGGAAAGACTAAAGCAAGACAAGACAGAAAGTGCTCATTTTGCAAGCACCTCCAAGGCTAAGGGCAAAAGAAAGAGATCAGAGCATCTCGAGAAAGAAGCTACTAAGGGTCCAGAACAAAAGAAACAAACTCAAGAAAACAAATGTTTCTTTTGTAATAAAACTGGACACGTAAAGAAGAAATGTGCTAAATATCATGCTTGGCGTGAAAAGAAGGGTTGTCTAAACTACTGGAAGCTAATTGATTCTGAAAGATGGATTTATGTTAGAGATGGCAAATCGGTAGAGGTGGAAGCTATAAGGCATTTTAAATTGTTATTGAGTACTGATTTTTTATTTGGATTTGAAAGACACTTTTGTTGTGCCGTCATTTAGACGGAATTTGGTTTCAGTTTCTTATTTGGACAAATTAGGTTATTTGTGTTCATTTGGAAACAATAAGTTCAGTTTGTCTTTTATTTCAGATATTGTTGGAATTGGTTCACTTTTGATTTATGATAATCAGTATTTACTTGATATTATGGCCACCTATAATGAAACCCTTAATACATAATCATGTGGTACTAAACGTAAAATTGAAAATACTAACTCAAGTGCATTATGGCACAAGTGCTCAAGTAACACTCAAATCGTGACATTTGGGCTTGTGTTACACTCTTAAAGATATGGTAGAGAGTATGATTTGTCATTCCACCTTACTGGAATCACTTTGGGGAGAGACATTAAATATGACAGCTTATATTCTAAACAAAGTACCAATTAAAGCAGCTACCAAAACACCTTATGAGCTTTCGATTGGGTGACAACTTAGTCTGAAGCATTTCCATATGTGGGATTGTCCAGCTGAGGCAAGACCTTATAAGCCAAATGAAAAAAAATTGGACTCCCGAACAGTAAGTAGTTATTTTATTGGTTATGCTGAAAGATTTAGGGGATATAAATTTTATGATCCCACATTAAAGATAGTTTTTGAGACAGGAACTGCTACGTTCTTTGAGGATATTGAGTTTGTGGGGAAGAATAAGATTAAGAACTTCATCTTTTAGGAAGAATCGGTAACAATTTCAGAACCGATTCAAATAGTTACTTTTGATAAAGTAAGTTCGGAACCTCCACAAGGCATTGTTAATGAACCCCTTACTCAAGATGATTTGGTTGTTCATGAAGAACAAACTCAAGATCCTCAAGAACATGTGCATCATGAGCTAATAACTTTGCAGAGATCCACTAGAGAAAGAAGAAGTGCTATTTCGGATGATTACATGGTATTTCTTCAGGAACATGAGGAAAATAATGATATAATGGAAGATGACCCAGTTAACTTCCGTCAAGCTATACAAGGTTCTAACTCTCAAAAGTGGATTGAAGCAATGAAAGAGAAGTATAAGTCCATGCAAGACAATAAGGTTTGGGAACTTGTCCCATTACCAGAAGGTATGAAACTCATTTGGCTTCAAGATGAATATTGTTGATGATTGTGTGTATCACAAGTTTAAAGGGAGACAAGTTTAGTCTCAATCAGTGCCCAAATGACAATAAGTATAAGTCCATGCAAGACAATAAGGTTTGGGAACTTGTCCCATTACCAGAAGGTATGAAACTCATTTGGCTTCAAGATGAATATTGTTGATGATTGTGTGTATCACAAGTTTAAAGGGAGACAAGTTTAGTCTCAATCAGTGCCCAAAGGGGAATTTGGAATTTGAGGAAATGCAAAAGATTCCCTATGCATCAGTTGTAGGGAGTTTGATCTATGTCCAAGTATGTACGCATCCAGACATAGCATACATAGTTGGGGTTCTAGGCAGATATTTTAGCAATCCAGAAATAGACCATTGGAAAGCAGCAAAAAGGGTCATAAGATATTTAAAGAGAACAAAAGATTATATGCTCACATACAGGAGGTCAGACCAGTTGGAGATCGCTGGGTTTTCTGACTTAGATTTTGCAGGATGTCAAGAATTTGTAGCATGCTATGAGGCATCAAATCATGGAATATGGCTGAGAAATTTTGTCACAGGGCTGCAAATTGTGAAAGGCATTGAAAGACCACTTAAGTTATATTGTGATAACAAATCAGCTGTATTATTAAGGAAAGAGTACAAAGTGGACAGATTTTCATAGAACACTTAAGGACAAATTCCATGATAGCAGATCCTCTAACTAAAGGACTTCCGCCCAAGGTCTTTCATGAGCATGTTGCTCACATGGGTGTTTTACAGTTTGAGGAATTTGTGGTTTAGTGGGAGTTGTCACTTTCATATATTTTATGTTCTATGTTTAATTTCATATATGTATACATTGTTTCTTAGACATATTTGGTTATCTATAGATATGCAGTTTTTTCGTTCATTCATTACACTTTATACATTAAGGATATTATATCGATCTCGATAAGTTAAAGTTTGGACCAGTTGAAAATAGACGTGTACAGATCACCTTCACGTAATTTTTCATGCTACACATTTAATGAGAATCCATGTCATTTGGTTATGTCAGGATGAGTAATCATTGTTGGTTTTAGTTGCAATGATGCAATGAAAAGCTGGTTTGATTCTATATTCTAATATGATTAATGGATAGGACTTTTGGAGTATGCTAAAGGAATATAATGGCAATTTTGAGCTCATAAAGTCTAACACATTTGTAAGGTTGTAAGGACATATATATTTGTGACCCGTGGGAGATTGTTGGCAAAATTTGGGTTATATATATATATGATACATAATTTAAATGTGTTAGGGTCATTATTTATTAAGCCAAATAATAAAGTGATCTGACTAAATTAAAGTTTTTGCTAAAGACATATGTCATGAAAATAAAATTGTGTAGAGACCATTGAGCAATTTCTAATTTGATGAGGGGCCAAATTGGAAATAATAAAACTTAAGTAATTAACCTAATTCTGGTTATTTTAAGGGGTCGTGGTCCCCTTCTAGGAGCACACACAGAACGTAAGTATCAGTCCTGTTCATCTTTTTCTATCCCCATCAAGAGAGAAAATCAAGAGGGAAATACAGGTGTTCTTCAGGTAGAAGACCATAAGATCAATGCAGTGTTCTACAAAGACATCATCATTATTGCTAATTCAGGTACGCTTTTGCATTCAGTTTACAACATGTTTATCAGTATGGGATTACGTTTGTGTTTGATCGTTAGAATCAAAATTAAGATTATTATTATTATTATTATTAATTTTCTAACAAACTTAGCTATAATTTCGATAGTCATGTAGGTTAACCTTTCCTCGATCTCAATTTCAAATCTCGAGAACTTTAAATTGTTTTTTATTTCTCTTAACCATAACTTTACACTTGATTCTAATTTCTCGATTTTCTTCAGCAATAGACATCAAATATTCTTCCTTCAATTCTCGATTTATGTATTCATACTGTTACATGGTCATTGAATATCTTCCAATCATTTTTTCGATTTATCAATTTTTTAACTAACATATGATCCTCGATTTTCTTTTCTCCGTTTTTCGATCCTTATATCGATTTTTTCACTAACAGGATGTCACCATATAATAATAATGTGGTATCCACGTAAGTATAACGTGACAAGTGTTATATTATCATTTTGATGATGATTTTAATCTATACACAAATTTTAGACTAATTTTAGTGCTAGTAAAATTACTAATTCTGGTTTTAACCTACAGGTTCATTTTGAATTTAGTTTTTAATTAGTATCTTCATTCATGCGATGTAGATACAATTGTATATCTTTATACAATTAAAACATATAATGATTTAATATTTTTGCATACATTTTATTATGCTCAAATTGCTCTGTAATAACTTGATATTTTTTAACCTATATATGTAGTTACAGATAAACTAGTACGTCGGACAAAATTTACGTATAATACCCCCAATATGCATGTAGATGTTATTTTTTAATCAGAATTGAAATTTTATTTTGATAATATACTTATAAATAATTTCATATGTATTATATTCAATAAGGTATTCTTTATTTTATTCAACTTTAAAAAAAATACAAAAGTATCTTCAACCATGCTTTCATAATACTAATATACTATAAAAAGTAACCATGAATGACTATAAATATAACAAAAATGTTTATCTTAATGATATTCGCATGCATAATTACAAAAAACAAATAAAAAAAATAGTATACCGGCATTGTTAAAATAATAGTTTTCATCAACATGTATTAAAATGAATATTATAAAAATGCTTATGTGATAATGCGATCATATGTGATTAAACATGCTTACCATATTAGTACATGTATATACTTCATTCTTAATTTATGAAAAAATATTATTTTATTCTCAAAGAGTAGATAAAATGATTATATAATTAACAAGTTAATTGGAGTATATTTTTTTAAGACTATATTTTAAAATTTATACAAATAAAAATATAGTTGAAATAAGAGATTATACTAAAAATATCAATTAAATTAAAAAAATATATTAGTAACAACAAAGTTGATAAATAATCCACTTTAAATATATATTTTTTATATATAGTTTCTTGTAATATATATATATATATATATATATATATATATATATATATATATTAAAAATATAATAAAATATGAAGCAATATTTTAATATTAATTACATATAAATTAAAATAATAATAATATAATAATTTTTACTCTTATTTTAAATAATATAAAATATCTTAATACTTAATTTAAATAAAAAATAATAAAACATATATTTTCAATATTTTTATTTTTTCAATTTGATCATTAAATTTTAATATTTTTCTATTTTTATTTTATTTCTAACTCTTATATAAAATCACTTTTTCATTTAATTTTATTGTGTCGTTGTCATTTTTTTAATAATTACTTCTAAATATACTTATTTTTAAGTATAATATTTTTCTTTATAAGACTTTTTCTTATCAGAATATTCGTTCTTTTTATCTTTTTTATTTCATCAACAATTTTTTTTATTTATCCTAAAGCTTCTATTATTTAAAATAATAATATAATATTTTATTACTTATTCTAAAAATATAAAAATGTCTTGAACAACTTCAATAACATTATATAAAAAATAACTACGCTCCTACGCAATTGAAGTGTCCATTTTTCGTTATTTAAATAAAAGAAGCTTTTTATAAAGGCGACAAGTGATAAAAAATAGTTGAGTGATGAAAAGAAACTACTGAATTATATTTCTTCCCACCACGTAAGTCTCAATTTGATAGAACGATGACGTTCCGATTGTCCCGTTCTGTAAGATTTTTTTCCATGAAAGAATTTGCAAATTTTTCAAAGGCCACAAGATAGATCTCGTGAGTCATGCCTAAAAAAACCTAATCATAATATGGCCTAAATATTTTGGTCTCGCCATTCACCGAAACATTGACTTTCTAACAGTGCTTTGCCTAATCATGATAATTAATATACTTAATTAAGTAGTAAGGAAATTGAAGATATGTTATTCTTGTCTTGTGTTAGGTTTGATGACCTCACCAGTTTTCCAAAAGAAGATTCCTGAAAGAAAATGTAGCCTGCTCTTATACTTAAAATACTCATATATTTATTGTTTCCCATCTTTCTCTTTCAGCTTCGTTGCGCTTCACACATAAAGAACAAACATGTCAGTCCACAATTATAGAAATCAGATACGCAATCACTTGTTATTTAGCTAAATATTACGTTTCAAAAAAAATCTGCTTACTACAATTTGTGATAATCATAACTGCTACAAAGCGCTCAGCAAATGGGTGTTGAAGAATTCATTATTTAAATTCTAAAAGCTTATTTTTAGTCTGACTAAGGAAAGAAAATGAGAATCCCAGTCCATTAAACTTGTGGGCTGAACTATTTGAAGTACAACCCCAAACATGGTTTATGGTGGTTTAATTTGAGTTTAGAGCGCGTTGAATTCTGCTTTACATTTCACACATTCTTTAAGTGACAGCGTATCCAAATAAAGTTCAAACGATAAATAGCATCATAATATGGACTCTGACAAAAACAGAAGAAGATAGGAGTGTATATATAAAAGTCATAAACAATAAGATGTGTCAGATGGCAAAGCAGGCCACAACTATAAGCCCAGTCCGAATAATTTTGTGGGGTATCAATTCGGGGTGCCTCTACTGCAATCTGATGAGAAGATTTATCTCTTAATTAGGTGCATTATGAAGAGATGTCAGAAATTTCAGAGTACACGATAATACAATGTTACTTGATATTGAGAGTAGGCAATGAAAGATGATGATCAAGCGTCCAAGTGTTGCAATGAATTGAGAACTCAAAGCACACGGGGTAGCTGGGTTTTAGATGACAGATAATTAGTGCATTTAAGGATCATTATATCTCGGCGCCCCAACAAATAAAGCTACGCTTCATTCTTTGAATGCTAACGTTCGACTTGTTGCTGAATATATGGTCCACATGACACAAGACTTTTCAAAGACCATTCAACCACTCAAACACATTATTTGCTGCAGATGGGAACTTGATGCCCCTTCCATGGGTTACTATTGACTTGCAACAACATGTCAGTCAGAGTGTAGGAAAAGCATTAATCCTCTTATCTCAACTTGGAAAAATTATTCAACGAGGGTAGTAGTGAATAGGGATGATTGCAAACACTTCACAACCTTTCATCTCTGTCCAGTGGGACATGTTTTTATTTTGTGTACCTGTGAAGCCATCTACCCGTAATAACATCTTTCACACTTCAATTTGTGACGTCATGATTGCTATGCTATGACTCCAAAAACAGTTGCTCATTAAAAAAAATCCTCGAAAAACAACTGTCTATGTTGGTCCAAATTAGTGTTCTAAAGTGGAAAGCTTGATACTTAAATGGAAAACTCAGAAAGGGGTCTATTACACACCCTCCCCCAAAATAAAGAATCCAAGTTAAATGCGTCTTAATAATATCTTTGTTTTGCCAGGTAGACTAAAATTTGGATACCCAGCTGTTGATTCTTGAAAGGAAACTCAGAAAAGAAGTTGCACTAAAATTTAATTATTTTATTCCTGGACAATGCCTTTATAGTTTATACTAGGAGACCATTTCGATGAAATGAAACTACTTTGTGTTTAACTGATGCTTTTCTTCAGAAACAGATGAACCTGATTCACTTAAAGGAGACTCGATCTTGTATTATGCTTGAACCTTTTTGGGAACTTCAATGTCACAAACAGCTAAATAAGTTTCCTGACATTGCTAATTCACCAACCCTTCAAACTATTTTAACATCAACCATAGTAGTTAATTGTACTTTGTTCCCCTGTAGTCCAATGGGACATCATCAATGTCAAATCTGAATGTCTGCATCTTTTTGTGCTTGCATATCTCTTAATACATCAGGTTGTACATCACAAGCACTAGTTGTGTGTTCGGTAGGAATTCAAATAGGCAGGTAGAAAAAGGCAGTGTATTTTAATTTTGAAGGGAATATAAGATCATATTATTCATATCATGTCCATTTTCCAGCCTCTCATATTTTGGCATATACCGAACTCACCCAATATCATTCAAGACTGTAGGAGTCTGCTACTAGTGAGTTCATCAGATGACAGCTTCGTATGCTAGTCGAATCAATTTGACTGTCTCGGCTGGCAAAAGCAGCATGAGTTTGTGTCAACTGAAATAAACATGTTAACTTAGCTGGAAGATTGATCAAGTAAACAAGAAAAAGACACCTTTTGACATGACCAAGTGAAACAAACCCTGGTTTTTATTGACCAAAATCCAATGTTTAAAAGGCTAATACCCTGAACAATTGATTTACAAATGATCAGGAGGGTTGGTTGTGGTACAGATTTTCCACCCATCATATTTCAGACAATAGTATTCTTTATGCGTAAAATTGAATATGGTGGAAGCATTGAAATATTAAGCATACAGATGTGTTGTGCGTTAAGAATAAACAATTACAATAGTATTGACAAGTTAATTATAGCAGCTGCACTGAAGCAAATTCTTTCCATGCCAGCCACACTGTTTGCAAATAGCATATGACTGCATGAAACAGAACAATATTTTGAGCATTGAACTTAATTACCATTTATTTTTACTCAGTAATTGTGACCTTCTACCAGAAAAAGTAAAAATAATATAGTGTAGGTACATCTGTAAAATATCATCTATTGAAAAATTGATGATATTGGAACCATGTGGAAACAAGATTCGTACTTTGGGTTTGCTGCTAAACTTGGTCGTTGGTTGTCTACCCTCTATGGGGAATAATCACATGTAAGGGGGGTCTGGGTAAATAATGACAAATAGATGGGGAGTTATTAAATAACATGAATTTTGTTGGTGCATTTATAAATATACATCATGGGCTTGAGTTTTTGTGTATACATTTGGAGGTCTATAGCAAATATTGGCCCAAACAAAATGTCGCAAAAGATTCTTTTATTGTATTTCAAGCTAAACTCTCTCACTTAAAATTTTAGTTATTTACCTGCTTTCATAGTCTTAAATACTTTTTATTCAGTTTGAAAGTGTTAATAATTCTCCACAAACATGGATCTATTTCTCTAATATAAATGTTAATAGGGTATTATATATATATATGGATTTTCATTTTTTAGGAAGTGTTACATAGATATTAAATATATTTTTAGTCTGTTTACCCAAAATTCAATCCATTTTCTTCGAGTAACATAATTTTCTTTTATAAATACTTGGAGTCTAAAAGTTTTATACATGCGCTACATTGATGCATCATTTATCGTCCTACAAATCTGATCGTGAAAAAAATAAATACAAAAAATAGTTATCCCTCGATTAGAATAATTCTTAGACCAAATACTAGCATTCCTATATATATATATATACAAAAAAAAAAGAGACTAAAATATGAAAATGCATTCCAAGTAAAATAAATTAGTTCAGCAATTTGCAAGTGTAATATGAAGGATGGGTGGGCACTAGTAATAAAATAGTAACACACATTTTCTTTATCCAAACAAGATGCTGAGAGTAACTCGCAGGTGAACGAGTCAATACCCGAACCACTATGAGCAGAAAAAGCACAGTGTTGGTGCAGTGCATGCAATGCAGCACAGTGAAGTTCCTCCATCGCGGTTCGTTCTTGACTCGAAACCTTACTTGCGCGACCCTTTCTGCCTCAGCCTCTTCCACTACCCTATATAATTTAAATCCTATAGACCCAACCAAATATAAATAATATAACCCTCTCCTTAGAAGAAAAAAATTACCACAAAATAATAAGGTAAGGTAACTTAAACTTGCATTAACAAAATGGTTGTCATGCTTATGCAACTCTGAGAGCACCTTTGATCTTCTGAATGGTGCATGAGATGAGGTTATTCACAGTGTCCACTGACTCCACTGTGAGCTTTGCTGTCGGCAGACTGTTCACCAGAATTTGGAACCCCACTGTCAGAAGGCTTCCCCCGCTCTCGTCGCTCCCACCGCCCTTCTGCATTGTCCCATTGCAACTGCTGTTGTTGCCATGACCATCCGGAAGAATGGCAAAGCCTGAAGGCAAGAGTGCAACGTATGCAGAATCTCCCCCACTCATCACCACGTTCAGTGACTGCACGTCAACTGGTGCATATACCACCACTGAGCACGACGCGTCCATCCATGTCTCTTGCAGAATCAGCATGCTGCTATCGTTCGCATTAACAGCCTACAAATCAGGCACCATATAATCATATCAACATGCAACAACAAGTGTTTATGACTTTTGTATTGATAATTATCTTTTATTTTTGTTTCCTTAATCGTTTATGACACATACTGCTACCATTTGTGTCAGCCAATGTTGATAAAGAAAACATGTGCATAATGTTTCATCATGTTGTATGTAACTTGTGTACCTAAGAAAACCACTTACATTAGCACGGAGAAGAGAAACACAATTTCCATGTCCTTGTCCTTTGGCAATATGTACCATCTCCTGCATTGGTCCACCATTGGACAAGATGTCCCACTCACTTCTCAACCGTTCATCACGCAGAAAATCAAACACCCTTTGCCGTGACACTGGCATCCAAACAGAAGTTGCAGCACTAAGCACGATCCCTGGAGGCTCACCAGGGTCATCCACGTTTTTCCTAGTCATCACTTTCATGTCATCACCAAGAGTCCCCATATGAAGGCTGTCCCACTTGCGAGCAGAAGAAGCACAAACCCCGGAACAGAAGTTACTAGTCATACGTTGTGCCAATTTCAACATACTCCTCCGACCAGCTTGGCTCAATGCTGCAAAACCATTATGCCAAAGTTTACACAATTATAGTGTGACACCATTACATTACATTACATGTGATGTAAAGGAAAACAAAATGTGGCCTGCATGTGTACCTGTGTGATCATCACTTGAAATGGAAGAGGACATGAGGATAGCCAAACATTCACACTGCCTTTGGAGAGTGGCGATCCATCTATGAGCACCAAATCCAACACCAGAACTTAGCAGTGGGCGATAAAGTTGGTGTACAACACTCTCATCATACTCCCAATGCTCAAGCCAAGTAACCTACAAACAGCGCAACTTATTTTCTATCAGACCAAAAAAATAAAAATAAAACAAGCAAAGGTTCTGCTATGTAAAGAATAAGAATCCCTACGCAATGTAGTATATGTTTGTATGCTAGTTAAGGAGTGCAAAATAAAAAATAACAAATTTTTCTTTCTTTATTTTGTGTTTTGGAATTCACATATGTGCATTGCAATTCATAAAAATGTTTAACTTTTATCCGAACATATCTATAGTAATCAAACGTTGTTGACGTGGTCATGGATAAAATTAGAAGGGTTATTATTGAATTTACGTAAAACTCCAAATACATAAAAAATGTTTGACATAAAACCCTAGGCTAATTATTAATTAATATCTCAACTAAGAAGTCTGTAGATATGTAAAATGTCAAAATTGGAGCAGACGTCAACGGGATAGAGGCGAATCCCAACACAGTTAGCAGATTATGGAATTTTTTTAATATTATAAAACCTGTATTAATATATTAAAGGGCACGGATTAACACATCACCTGTCAGCACTATATTATAGCAGCATATGACTGGATCCAGGTCATTATGGTCTCGTATGCAGTAAAAAAATAGTACGTCTTATGTCAAAGGAGATAGGAATAGAAGCATCAAGTGTATTTGTTTATACGACAAAAGACTGAAGAATCCAAGATTTAAAATTTTCATGCGCTTTTAAATAGGAAAAGATGCGAAACAGAAACGAAGTTTCAAACTATTGCTAAACAATATAAGCCTTGATTCACTATTCTCTAGGAGCAGCACTGGACAAATTAAATACAGACAACAAGCAACCCTTTCTCTGAAGTTAGAAGATTTAACTAAAGGAAGAATCTCCTAAATAAAAAATACTCAACCAGACTGGTTTCTCAGGCAAACTTCAACCTTATTCTATTTATATCAGTCAAAACAAAGTTCACTTGAAAAGAAGTACGAAGATATCCTCAAAGATTAAAAAGCAAAGAAAATAGTCATAAAAAGAACTTAGATCGAACTTACCTTAGAGTAACCATTTGGCATATCTTGCACAATACAGCCAGAAGGAAGCCTCCTACAGCTCATGAATGGCTGTGCGTTAGCAGCATCATGACCAATATCAATAGAAACATCAACCACAGCCCATACACCTTCTGCATGCTGCTTACAGAAACGGAGGAATCTCACTTGACGAACGGGGACTAGTGGTGAAAGCAACTGAACCTCGGCATGCATCTGAAATGCATAATCCTAGTCGTCAGTTCCAGCAACTACCAAGACAAAATGAAGCAAATATACAGCAAAGACACGCACCACTTGTAGAGCACCATTTCTTGTTCCACCCATGCCATTGGATATAACATCGAGGTTGATAGCTCTAGCAATCATGGAAGGAAACATCTCTGCCCATCGATTCTATTAAAAAAAATAACCAATTAAAACAAGATATTAAACACACCTGCATCAATTCTTGATTAAATAAATAGTCACAATCCATTAATTAAGATCACAAGCACCAAATCAAAGTGTTCTCCTAAAAAGTAACATTGCTTTGATCGCTGCATCAAGGGCAATTCACTACAGAAAACTAAAATCGGTTAGGTTAAACTTCACTTAGTCTAGCTTGAAAGTTGATAGTTATAGTCATACCGCATCCATCAAAGTTTCCACAAGTGCTAAACTGTTGATGATTACTATCCCAGTTTCTCTTGTAGCTTCAGTTACATAACCAGTGGGTTTTGGACCAATACAAGGAGAAAACAACCTTGCATACTCGTCATGGTTAAACACTTCCTTCTCACCATCCAAACTCTTAATCCAAAGAGGACTCTCTGCCTGAGTCATCTTTAGCAATTCCTCCATGGCAGTCAATGCAAGATCTATAAGCATAGATCTCTCGAGCTGAACTTCATTTCCCATCAACCCCAATGGTGGTCTAATCCCAGGCATCGCAGTTTGAGTGCCCAACACTCCATCTCCCAAGTCAAGTCCCATTGCCAAGGGAGTGCCAAGAGTGCTTGAACCACCAAGCCCATTCCTTCCAATGCCAAGTTCCAGACCAGAATTTGAGGTTGGGAGAGCCATGGGACTGGTCAGTGATGAGATTGGCTTGCCAAGGAACTTGTTTGCTAAGGCACATATACGGTTCAACTCATCTTTTAGTCTAGCATTCTCAATTCTAATTTGGTGCTCCTCAAATGAAATCTGGCCAGGAATCGCCGGGCCACCACAGCTGTTACACACTGGATTTGACATGGCTTCCTTCATCAAACTGTTCTCAGCCCTGAGCTTATCGTTCTCCTGCCTAAGCATTATATTCTCATGGCGTTCCAGTTGAGTCTGATTCAAGAAAAATAACTTCAATCAGCACAATATCTAAATTGAATCGCCAAACAGCATTCAAGTGCAATAATTCTATATTATTTTCCTAAAGTTCACCTTCATTTGGGTTCGTCGATTCTGAAACCAGAACTTGACTTGCTTATTCTCCAAGCCAAGCCGCTTACTGAGATCCAACCTTTGCTTCTCATCAGGATGAGGACACTCCTTGAAGAAACTAAAACCCAATAAAAGCAAAACCAAAAAACAAAAACCAAACTTACCATATATTCAATCACAGAAGCAAACTAGCAAAAAGTAAAGCCACTAAGTTTCATAAAACCATACGACTCAAGCTCTTGAATTTGGTGAGGAGTATGTCTGTGGTATCTTTTCTTCCTCTGTGGCTGATCATCACCACCATCTTGATCATCGCCAGATACACCATCGAAGTTATCACTTCCAGAACGGCTTTCATACTCATCGTCCCTCATCCTCCCCATCAAACCAGCATCAAAATTTTCCCCAATGAGACCCATCTCACTGGGGCCCTCCATTTTTCTTTGCTGTAGAATATAATAATAGCTTCATCAGCAGCGAGCAGAGGGATGAATAATAAGATGTGTAAATCAAATTCAACTCCAACAGAGAAATGAACAATAAAATAAGATGCTTAGAGATGGAGACCAAAACCATACAGTTGAGTAGGAGAAGGAAGATGAATTTTGCATTGAACAGGAAACGGGTTGAGAAACAATTATCAGTCACAACAACTCTTGCACCCCAACTGCAACTGTTAATCAAACCCTCAAGCCTCAAACCCGACAAAAGGTTTAACAAAATGGATTGACCCTTTCCCTTTTATCTCCCAAAAATTTCTGTGCTTCTATTCCTCCCATGCTGCTGACTCTCGTGTTCTTCTCTTTTTTTATTTCTATTTTATACCAGAAATTGTCCCTGTCACTTTTGTGAAGGAACTTTTTCAGTTTTTTTGACTCCTTAATACGCTTAACTTTTTGACCTTTAACCCAGATTGAGCTAAACACTGACAAAATTGAAATATTTTTTTTTGTGTGAAAAAGTAGACAAGGCCAAAAAGTTGTTTCCTTGTCGACACCCCTTTCTCTCTCTCTAGCAGAAAGCTAAAAGGCTATTCCTAAAACAGATGGAAAGAGCAACAAGACAAAGAAAATCCCCTTCCTTTCTGATCCAAGGTTCACACCTGCATCTCATGTCTGCAACCCCAACAGCAGAAAAAACACAAAACAGTGACATAAGAAGAAGAATCCTTGTTTTTCTATATTTCACACTTGACCGATTCTTTGTCAGTATTGAGAATTTTGAAAAAGACCCCAGCAAGAAGAAAATCCAAAGAAGTCTAAGCCAAAACGTCCCTCGGGAAAAAATAATATAAAACAAAAATTAAGAATCTTTTCACACACACATATATATCTAAAGAGGACAGCAACAACCATAAAACCTTATCTCACAAGTATCTAATCTCAGTCATATTCACACACCACCCTGACTTTTCAAATGCATCACACCAAATCTAAGATAAAAAAACCAGTTGACACCACCCCCGTCATTCTCTCTCTTCTCTCTCCACCCCACACTAATATAAGTGAGAAACTGAGAAATGGAGAAGGTTAGATGGTATACAAACCAACCATGGTACGGAGAAAACGATACCTTTAAATTTGACAGTGTGCAAAGTAAAAGAGCCAAAAAAAACAAACAGAGCCACTGGGTTCCACAGCCTAAAAAGTTATGATTTCTCTTTTAAATTAAATAATCCAATCCGTGGTTGATAAATTTGACAGCAAAAACATTAAATCTTAAAAGGTAAAAATCTCTTTCTCTTACTATCTTTTTTTTTTTTTTTTCTTAAAGCTTGATACATGCTAGTTCTATTAAGAATGGTGGAAGAGAAAGGGACCGATAAAATATAAATAAAATAGTTTACATCTATATAAAATGTTGATTATTAACAATTAAAAAAAAAAGATGGAGCTGACTTACAGTGAACTATGAGGGCAATGGAAAGTCAATGGTTTTCTCCTCTAAGATATTTGTTTTTTCCTAACTGAAAAATAAAAAACTGGTTCAGATTTTGCTTTGATGGTGAATCTAAGTTAGATTCCAAACCCCTTTGTGGCAGTTCCTGTTAATAACATAGCTGCTTCTTCAACCACATCTCTCTCTGGTTACCCTCTACACTTATTATTTTTCTATCTTCAATGTATAGAATAAGAGTATGGGGTCCATGCTAGAAAAGGGGGTTCGTGATGTCCGCCACCAATCACAACTCAACATGGAGCGCGTGCACACGCCATGCGTCCGCTGTTGCTATTGTCAATCTACTGGTCCGTCCTTTCGAATGCTTTTTTTTTTTTTTTTTCAGGTGTGTATCATCCACCATAAGACACAAGACCAACCAATAAGATGTCGAGGGTCATGGACTCTAAGGTCATTTCAAGAAAATGAAGGATATGTATGGATTGAAGACGGGAAAATTCCTCACTTTTCTCACCAAAAGTTACTGCGAACAAATCTAGAGAATATAAAAATAATGCTGAGTTAAATTAAGAAAAAAAGATAAAAATAAAAATGTTAATAAAAACTAATATTTATTAAGTTTGATTTAATCTATTAAAAAGTTAAATAGGAAAATAAATTATTAAGAGATGATTAAAATGTCTTTTATAATATTTTAATAAATATAAATATAAATTAAAATAATACATAATTTAATATAAAATAAATACTTAATAAATTAATTAAAAATAATTTATATATACATTGAAAATATTTTATTAACATATTTGTATTTTATAATTTATTTCATAATAAGTTATAAGATATATCAAACTACATATATTATCTTTTTAAAAATATAGTATAATTCTTTTTTATATATATTTTTATATAATAAATTTGAATTGTATATTTAAATATGAAAAAACTATTTTTAAACACTTAAATTTGGTAAGAAAAATATGAGACTATATTCATGAGTGATTAATAAAACTTGAATCTTTGATTTAAAAAGAAGACTTATGGAAATAAAATTTAAAAAATTGGCACAAGTTAGAATGCCAAAAGGTCAAAATATAATTAAAGGCAATTTAACATCTAAAAGACTTGTAAATCTGTTAATAAAGATAAAAATGGAAATTAATGATGATTTTCAAACCACTTCATTCCTTGTTCTTTTCTGAAAAATTGGAAAATTGGGGATGTTTTTAGAAACTATATGCTAAGTGAGAGTCAAGAGATTAAAGAAAAATGATCAAATAGTTATTCCAAAACTAATATTGTTGAAAACTGATAAAAGAGTGATGTAAAAGGGTTGAAATGCAAAAGTATTTGTTTATGGAAAGATGAACTTCATTTTGCGTAGACCTGGCCAACTCAATATATATCAATTAATTATAATTATTTGATGTCCAACATATATGTTCATAGGTATTTAACATTAAACTTCATGTTCAAATCAATTTAATTTTATAAAATTGATTAAATAAAAATAATATTATATTTAACTGTATCTTGTAATATAATTATATCTTAGTTAATGTAAAATTTTACTAATTTTTTCAATTTATTCTTCATTTAAAAATGATTTTTATTGATAAAAAAACATTAAAAAAATTATATATAAATCCAAGAAAATATTTTTTTATTTATTATATAAAGAAATGTCTTTAAAAAAATAATAAATAAATTGATCAATACAATACAAATCTAATAGACTTTCGTATGCATTTGAAAAATTAGGAAAGTGATAATTTCATAAAACGTAATATTACATGGGAAGACCTAGAAAATTATTAAGAGTTTCACATTGCATTTGTCTCGTTTACGAGATAACAAGGAATTAAAGTTTGAAGAAGATGATGGATGACACACTTTTTGATTATTAATGAAGTTAAATGATATATACGTGATAGTTAAGTGAATAATGTGACATAGAACCATCACAGCTTTGATGCACAGGTGATATATCATTAAGAAAGCAGTACAATATATAATGTAGTTGATGACAAGTTTTAATTATTTTTTGTAATGCTTAATTTCACGAATTCAATTGCTTGTTTTTTTAGCAAGGAAAACCAATATATTACATAAAACACCCAAATCCCTAGTTCATTATATTCCACTTACACACACCTTCCATTTCTGATCTACCACAAACATTGCACTAAAAAACATACACACCAGTGTCAAAATAAAAGTTTTACATTATTTAAGAATTATAATCCCATGTTTTTTATTTGTGAAAATAATTAATTGACTAAGTTATACAACATGATAAAATATTAATTTCAGTTTCAATTTATTTCAAACTATTTTGTAAAACTGTCTAAATAAAAACATATAATATTTTAAATCTTGCATTTATATATAGAGTGACATTTTTTCTTCGTAAGTATTTATTGGACAAGAAACTAATGAAGATTGAAGACAGATCATTATATGGTTGTTTTCAAGGTGTATGAGTGCACGCTATTTAGAAAAATTATAGAAGCTTATAAATGAAATTCGTTAATTAATCAATTGATCTAAAGATTATCTAAAATTAAAACTAACTTTATTATATTAAAAAACGTCAAAGTCAAATTCATTTATGATTTTGGGGCTTCACTCCTACAAATATAGCTCCTGCTATTCACATCACGCTGTTTAGTTAATCAAACCGCTTTTTTTATTTTCTTAATATTTTTTAAATACTATATGAAACACAAAAACGGAAATAACATTTTAAATAATAATTTGCAAAGCAAAGATAATTTACTATTTAAAAATATATTATTATTTTTTAACACTCCAAAAACATATTTTGCATAAAACATATTTTTAAAGTACTTTCCCAAATATAAAAAATAAAAAGCGTCATTTACGAAATGTTAAAAAGAAAAAACTTTAAAAAAGGTACATTATATTATTTTATGTTGTAAAGAGGATTTTTAAAGCTTTTCATATATATATATATATATATATATATATATTCTAGAACATAATTTTATTATTTACCATTTCAAATATTATTTCATAAAATACTTTTCAAAATATAAAAACCATTTATGAAAATAATTTTTGAAAGGGCGAAAGTTCCCTGAGAAAAAGAAGGGACGACAACATTAAGAGAGTGTAAATTATTTTAATTTAATTTAATTTAAAAAAAACTTAATTTTAATTAGTCTTTATGAGATTTAGATATTTTCAATTGAGTCTTGTCGCTCCAACAATGATTCTAATAATTAATTTAATAAAAATAGAAATATAAAAATGATTATGTAATTATGAAAGATTAATATATTATCGTACGGAAGAAAGGGATAAAAGGTTCGGAATCATCTTTATGGTACAAGAAGTATGATAGGGAGAGAAAAAACATAAAAAGTGTCAAAGAATAAAAGTACTTGGGTGCAAAGGAGATAAAAGTTTTTGGAAAAATAAAAAAATAAAAAAATAATTTTAAACAAAAGAAAAAATTTTGTACATAACAAAAAGGGGAGTGTAGATATCAGAAATTGATTTGATGTGATTTTGAGTTCTTTGAGTATAACAATTAGGTTCGATAGGGTTTCGTCGATTAGGAAAAAAAAATCTTATAATTTATGCCGTTTTAGTGAATTAAAAATTTATTAATGTATAAGGATATTTATTTACACAATTTATTTTTTTCTTCATGGCGCGGCATCTGGCTATTTTTCTGCTTCTATATTTACCAAAAGTTTTCAAAAGGTATTTTTATAGCAAAGGCTTAAGCTAAAAATATTAATTAATATAAGTTGAAGTGAGTAATTATAAATGAAATCAGCGTCCTTCATTTCCATATATAAATAAAGAAAAAAATGTGTACCCTCGCCATGATCATGCTCATTTTATCCAAATGAGTGATCTTTGCGATTGAACCATGATGAAAATTGAGAAGGCACCAACCAATTGATGATTGCCATAGGTTTTACTATGACTTTTGCGTTTGCACATTCATTGTTTTATAAGTTTTGTTTTAAAACCATCTCTTTTGGGCAAGATGAAAGCATGGTTCTTTTTTCTTCCGTGACTCTTTTGATACATTTAAGGATTCTCCTCGTAATACATTATTTAAATGTGTTGAAGTTTTATGATATATTATTTCACATAAATGTCGTAATTTATTTTTTTTTTTTGAAGAAATAAATGTCATAATTGGTCTTGGAATAATGAAATAGCAGCGAGTTGAATAGATTTGTGGGCGTTATACTTGTCATTTTTCTTTACCTGTTTTTAATTCTTATCGTTGTATAAAAAAATATACGTAGTAATAGTTTGTTAGATTGAATTTTAGATCCAATATTTACCCGAATGAGTTCTCATTATATGAAATGTTTAAACTGTGTTGATTTTAAAGTTTTCATAACTAATTTAAAATTTAGAATAATAAAATGAAAAATTGATGCATTATATTCGAATAAATAAAAATTTGTCTTATATCTTAAAATTTCCGCACATGCTCTCTCAGGAGGAACCTGGGTAGTTCAATTATGTCTTCTTAATTATTTTTTTCTTCATAATTAATTTCTTAATGAGGGTACAATTTTTTTAATTTTAAATATGTATCTTTATGGATATATTTTATATTTGTAGGCAGCAACAAAATTTATCGATATTCAATGAGTATTTAATTAGGAAAGACAAAATATATCTGGTCAAAAATATATTTTTGATAATTTTATAACTAAAACATATATGTACAAAAACTAAAACACTTTATTAGAAAAACAATAAACATTATCGTGACATTTTATTTACTGCATCATAACTTAAAAAACTATCCATAACTATAAAAATGAGAACACACATTATAAATTCAATAAGGTTAAATATCTTTTCCGGAAACACACCCATTCCATACTGGTTTTTTTTTTTTTTTAGTTTACGCAAAGTCGAAACACATGGGGCCTTTTTAATTATATATTCTAAAATTTGCTTTTAAAATGAATAAAAATCAACTAAAAATATATTAAATGGTTTTCGACTACCATCTAAAGAAATATCACACGTCATTTTAATTTAATAAAATATGTTTAATATCACATTTTCTTTTAAAAAAATAAATTGAACTAACAGAACCAGATTTTCAGTAAAGTTGTATGAATATTTTATATAGAATTCAGGGATAATATTTATTGATGCTTTTATATACCATCATTTCACAATCCATACATAAAAAAACAATAAAAAAATTAACATAATATTAAATAGTAATATTATTATATATTTTTTAATTTATAGAGTGCAATTAAACTTACTTTTACACCATAACAAACGTGTTTCAATTTGTAAAACTTGTGTGTAATTGGCTACAAATGAATTTTGATTTACTTTTTAATCAATGTTTTAGATGTAAAGTTATTTGGTTCATGTACATGGTTCACGGATATTTCAAAGTTATTGTGAACTAATAAAAATGATAATGAAACTTAGAAGTTTGTAAAATAATTATTGTCGAAGGTGTAAAATTTGAAGAAAAAGATATGAAAGAAATCTTGATTTATGATAAAAGAAATGTGGACAAAGCATACATAGCTTGTCAGTAACGTTACGCACAAAACTCAGCCAATTTGCTTCCTTCCAAGCCACAAAACAGAACATTCCCGGGAAGTTGAGTTCATCCACGGAAACGAAACCGCGTACAACTCACAATCCTCTGCTTCCACCACCACAATATCCAAACCCAGCATCCAACCAGAACCTGCCACATCATTTCTATCAGTGCAAGATTGCGTAAATTTTATGGCATTATTACAGGTGTTCATGACGCGTAATATCTCACTAGCAACCGACGAATATTTTATTAATATTGTATATACATATATTATAAAATATCTGGATTAGCCACATTCTTTAATATTTTATAATAAATATACCTTGATTATTATTCTATTTCATCTTGTCCATTTACGAATAATTTTCTTTTATCTAATCATAATCAAATCTAAGTCATGCATCAAAATTTGGGAGAGATTAGAAACTAAAATAAACCCCTCCTAACCCAACCGTTGTGTAAGTAACGTGAAGTTCTTACTGCGGCAGTTAGATAATGACACTGTGAAATGCCTCACCACCACTAACTTCTTGTACTTTCTTTTCTCTCATTCCCTACTTTATACCCATTCACCAACTCCACCCCTTTCTCTCCTATAAAGCACCGTTACAGAGTAAAGTTCGAGACTTGATATTGGGTTGATTTAGAGAAGGAGAGAAATTATGGCAAGGAGAGATCTTGAGAGTGGCGGTGGAGGAACCAAGAACAACAGAATCGAAGAAAACTACTCTGCTCATGAATCTTCTCATGTTTATGAAGCTGAGAGCCATTGGACATCATGGCTCGTTCCTATGTTTGTGGTCGCTAATATTGCTGTTTTTGTTATTACCATGTACATCAACAATTGTCCCAAGAACAATCTCGGCCTCCAAGGTGGCTGCGTGGCCAAGTTCCTTGGAAGGTTCTCCTTCCAACCTATGCAGGAGAATCCGTTGCTTGGCCCTTCTTCTTCAACGTAAGCTCAATGGCTTGTTTTTATTCAATACCATGTGCTATTTATTTGATTGCTTTCGTTTTTGGTTTTATCAGCTCTTATCCCTTGCTTTAGGGTGGATTTTGATATGCCTTTATTGCTGGTCTCAATTTGGATAGAACCTAATTTGGGATTATTTTTCCCGGGTGCTTTTTGTTTTTGCTTTTTTGGAAAATTTTGCTCAAGTTAGTGAATTGGGTGTGCCCTTAATTATGTTGTGTATGCTAAGCGATTGCTTCGTTATCATCTGTTGTGTTTTCTCTATAAGATTAATTTCAAATTTCAAACGACTCTCTCTTCATGCCTTGGTAGAAATTGGTGAACTTGATGACATCATTTTCTTATTTTTGCTCTCCTCACTTGATTTTTTTATCATGTTGCTTGCTGATTATAAGATGTAATTCTACATAATATAAAGTAAGAGATAAAAAAAATAATTCCCCTTTGGGTAATCAATTTGCTTTCAAAACCATCATATCCTTAAGACCCTTTGCAATGGGATATTTTATAATTACTCATATATTTGATTTTTACATGAATAAATAAATATGCAATGAAGGAAAGAAAAGAAAGCCAAGTAGGGTGAAACGTATAGTTCTTTGCGTGCTTAGATACCTCAACTGAGCTGAAAAAGTTGGGCGCATTTTTGTTATTAACTATCATTTGACTTGGCTAGGACCATGGCATTTTTTGGGTCTTAAAAAATTAGCCACAACGCACAACACTATAGAATTATATTCTTCAAATTTCATTGTTTATTTTTGTATGATAAGGTAGTATAAGTTTTTTTAGACTACTTTCTCCATCACCCTTTAATAAGGCCAAACAATGAAAGATTCAAGGATTCTTTAAAATTGGTGTATTGACCTGTTTCTGGAAAGGCTTGTTTTTTTTTTTTTTTTTACTATTAATCTCAGTTTGGTTTATTGGTTGGTTTCATGTTGTCACTCATAAGAAATGTGAAATGGGTTGCACTCTATTTTATTCGATACGTATTGAGCTACAAATGATTGTAGCTGACTTGTTTGGTTTAGGTTCTTGACTTGGGTATACTCTTCTACTAAAGGGCCAAAGAAGAATATTTATCTATCCAGCAATGAGGGTGTTTTGTGACAGTTTGAATGATAGGCTATTGTGTTATTGAAGAAAATTGATTGATTTGAAATGCTTTATTGACTTATGAAGGTTGGCTAAGATGGGAGCCCTTCGGTGGGATAATGTTGTGAACGGGCATCAAGGATGGAGACTTATCACTTGCATTTGGTTACATGCTGGGATTATTCATTTGCTTGCTAACATGTTGAGTCTGGTTTTCATTGGCATTCGTCTGGAACAACAATTCGGGTTTGGTATGGTTTTCTTGCACTCTAGTAAAATGTCACGCAAAATCTGGAAAACAGAGCTTCTGAGTTTATCATTTCCTTCCCAGTAAACTTAATTTAGTTTCTCTTTTGGTCGAGGTTTACGATGTAAATGGACCTAACATTTTCCTTTGTCAAATTCATGGCAGTAAAAATTGGAATTATATACCTGGTGTCTGGGTTTGGTGGAAGTGTATTGTCATCTCTGTTTATCATAGACCATATCTCAGTTGGTGCTTCTGGCGCCCTTTTTGGACTTCTTGGCGCAATGCTGTCTGAACTTCTCACAAACTGGAGTATATATTCCAACAAGGTGAGTGTGGTTAATTCTTTATGGTTTCTGTATGGTTATTAGTTTTCTTCAATATGAGACGCATCAAATCTTCTACACTTTGGCTCATTGTCATCAGTTAGTACCACGCCTTTTATTTTTGACTCATTATTGTGCCTTTTTTTTGCAGGCAATGGCATTACTCACCCTGCTAGTGATCATTGTGATCAACCTTGGCATTGGCATTTTGCCACACGTAGATAACTTTGCTCACATTGGAGGATTCCTGGTGGGATTTCTCCTTGGTTTTATTTTGTTGCCTCGTCCTCAGTTTGGATGGTTAGAGCAGCGTCGTCTTCCCGCCAATGTGCGTTTGAAGTCAAAGTACAAGGCCTACCAATATGTTCTATGGATTGTGTCTCTAGTTCTGTTGATTACAGGGTGAGTTCCTTCCTTAAATCCTCATCAGGAATGTTTTGTTATTTTGGTAAGGATTTCGCTAGAGGAGATAGTTAATTTGGTATGTAAGTACATGATAGGGTCTTATAGGCAATTTTCCTTTCCTACATGTTTATTCACTTTGCCAGTAAAATATATTAAACAAATAGTGCTAAAATGACTAAATTTTTTATTCAATGGCAGATTAACAATCGCATTGGTGATGCTATTCCGGGGTGAGAAAGGGTATGATCACTGCCATTGGTGTCGCTACCTTACATGTGTTCCGACTTCTAAATGGGAATGCAGCAATGGCAGCTAAATGAGAGGGGGCACATGATCTTCACTTGCAATTTATTTTATGTGTACAGCCATAGCTTTTAGAAACTTGTTCGTTTTGTGCATTTTCTCCTTTCCTTTTTGCTCTAAATAATTGGTTTGCCTTTATGGATATATCCTAACTTTTTTCTTTTTTATAGCATGTGATATATAAAGATACTTGTATATGAATTCAGTTTCCATCTTTTATATGATTTTTAAAGCAATCATGGGCGTCAAATTTAAATTCAAGCACTCTAAAGTAACCAAGCAGTTATCATTGATGAAATGGAAGGAAGACACAATTTTGGTACAAGCACGTAGAATTCAAAGTATGGCCAACAATCAATGTCTTGTAAGAAAGAATAAGTAGAAAAATGGATCCGTCGGTTAAGACATGAACATCAAACAGATAATGTGTTTGGAATAACACAAATTAGGTGGTAAAGCAATCGGTGAAAACGCATTGGTTGGACGTCTCACCTGAATCACCACACATTCCCTTTAACTCTACCCTTCGTCTTCACCTAATTTGTTTGTCTGTTCATAGTTTCTACTTTGCACTTGGTTGGGCTCACCCATTATTTGGGTGCAAATTACATCTACTTTTTTGTTCTTATCTTATGACAAAATATATATATACAAAGTTAAAAAACTACACCGACATGGCGTCGCCCGGACTCGAACCGGAGACCTTCAGTGTGTTAGACTGACGTGATAACCAACTACACCACGACACCATTCAATGATCATTGCTTCTATAACTAATAAATAAAAATCATCCTAATATCTTTGGAAATAGTTACATGCATGTCTCAAAGCTCATAAAATATTCATGGAAAACCACATGCTTCACATTGCACACCAGCCCAAGATTTTCTCCTCTTATATATAATATAACTTTATAATGTAATGAAAGGACTCCTCTTAACTATTTTTAAAGTTTCCTTAAGTAGAAAAAAAAAGGAAGGGGGAAAAGAAAGACTTCCTTAGAAGCATATTGTGATGGAACTTTGTGTGGGAAGCAACAAGGCATTAAGAATAATTGGGTTGGTGATGTTGTTTTGCTCGGCCCCATTTGTATCTTCATACATAGAATGCTCCACAATTACTCAACTTTTCTCAGCATGCTCCATCTTCATCACCTATGGTCACCTTGTTGTGATGCCATGTTTGGGGTGAGCAACATTGCTAACACTGGTGATAATAGGCAATATGTTTGTAGATGCTTAATGGACCTGATTGACACTCTGAGCCCAAATTCAACAGCGATAGGTATCTTACCTGGTTTATGTGGTGTCTCTTTGGGCTTCCACATTCATCCCAACACAGACTGCAGTTTGTGAGTTTTTTTCCTTCTGTCTTGTATGGAGCCAACGGTCAAAATATGCTTTTATACAATATTTGATGTATTTAGAGTTGAAGTTCAAATAACAGTCATAAAAAAAGAAAAAAGAAATTTTAAGTTTCACTGACATAAATAGTAGTAAAATGTTTGTTGTAATCTTCAGAATTACTTATCTTTGTTTGTTTGATTAGACTGATAACAGATCATTGCACAGGTAGCCATTATTAATGACGTGAGAGTAGAGTATGTGACACAATGAAATTCTAAACATCCATCACCATCAATAACCAACAGAAAATCTATTGTGAATATGCAAGATATTTCATACCCATTTCAGTGGCAATGCTATGCCCCCACACTAATATGTCCGGTGGTTGTCGTTGGATCCCTAAATCTAAGGTCTCTCCCATCCTTAAGTGCCCCCATTGTGCCTACATCAATTGATTAAACTACACATGATAAATCTTTCAAAGATTGGACCCACTGTCCCCCAGTAGAGTCATAGTTATATTTTACTAATGCCAAACATTTAACCTAAAACTCGGGTGCTCTTTTCCCTTTTAGTTCAGGAGAATTTAGCTAACAGAAAATAAATTTTCTGACAGACTTTACTATGAAGGTTCTATTCAATTCAAAGTGGTTAAAATAATCTGCCTTGGAACTTTTGCATGATTGAAAAAAAAAAAAGCTAATGATTTTGGCATAATGAAGGTCATCACACTTTATAAAAGCAGAAAAAGAAAAGTGCGTGTGGATTCTAACTGGCCATGTTCACAAAAGGAGAATTACGGTGTCTTTGTGGGATTTGTGTGGGCCAAGACTAGATCATAGAGTAATGATATTAAGTCTTAGTTTTACATTAATTATTCTCATAACCAGGTCCATATAATCGCTTGATTTCAACTGCATGGCCTGAGGTGAGCATCCAAGGACACAGTTCCAATTCGTAGTCTCATGAAAAACAAAAACTAGAACAGAACAAGATAAGGAAAAGATCCAAAGAGGTGAGTAATGCTGTCATATTTGAATTATTTTGTCCTTTTTTTTATGGTCCCTCTCAGACCAAATGGACCACCGAAAGGCTAAACTAGTAAAAAAAAACTTAGATCTAATTTCCGTGAATTCACAGTGTATAGATCAAAACGGTATAGTAAGCAAAAGAAACAGATCTCTCTAAATAACTACAACACAGGTTTTGTAATAAAACAATAATAATGCATCATATATTTATTTTATGCAGGATAGGATACTAAGAGGAACAAGTTCATTTATTGGCAGTGCGGAATCAAATTGAAATTGGCCGCACATATATGCAAATTAAAGAGGGAGGAAATCAAAGTTTGTTGTAGTTCTACATAAGGTACATCGTTTCACATTTGGAGGGAAGAAAAAATTATATTGCAAGCTAATAGATTATAAAAACATGAATACCTTTATAAGTTGATAGCAAAAACCTTACATATAATAGTTAATGTGTCTAAGTATGTGATAGTTCTGGAATAGAGTGATGAAATAATCAAAAGAAGCAAAACCAGTTTAGTGGATTTGATAACATAGCTTTAGTGTTCAAAAGAAAAAGTGCATACCCCACATGCCAACACCTATCCCAAAAATTAGGGGATAAATCACTTTGATGCAATAGGCAGTAATTAATGTTTGAGATAACTTTGATTTTGATTCGGTTAAAAGAGATTTTATAATAACATTCTTTATGTTTAGATACTACCAAGATTAGTTTGACAAAACAAATGTAATTTGAATTATTTAGATCAAAGTAACTGTTATAAGTGAGCAGTGCATATTAGTCAAAATGTAGTGAGAAAAAAAATTAGTGCTTTCCTGTTATTTCAATAAAATCATTTCCTCCCACCAATTGTTTTTTCCACAAATATTATTTATTAATATGTTAGTTTTTTTATCACCTATCTCTTCCTTCATCTCCAAGATGATCAAATCTTATATCTCCTCATCTCCTTCACTGTGCATGGCATTCAACAAAAAGATCATGATTAAAATTAATTTGAATATACATTATTACGATTAACTACAGTTTATTTAAAGGTTTAAAACCTATTACTATGTCAAAATTAACTGCACTCAACTTTAAAACAGACAATTAGAAGGTCTGTAATAAAAAAATTAGTGCATTTATCTGAAAATGGTAACATTAATAACAAAATGTTAAGTTTATGAAAAGTGTTATTTGAAAAAACTTAGGTATTTGTCCTACACATGATGATGTGCCAACTGCCAAGCATTTGTCCCTAACGAGAAATGATTGCTTGGATTCATCATCATAAATTATTGGCATGAAGGGGCTAATTCGATGTAAGTTATGATTCAAAACATGCACTCCACTAAGCAAACAGTCAAACCAAGTCATGATTTACAAATCCACACACTGAAAACGTCGACAATGAGAATAATGGTGTATGGACTATATGAATACAGGTAAAAAATAATTACATTCTCAACTGCTGCCACACACAAGAAACTCAAACAAGAGGAAATATGTCTCTTCTCCTTTTTGTGGAAAAAAGTGGGGATTGTCTTATAACACACTCAATGTCACCTTAAATTGCTACTCCCAATTCTGTTGACACTGTTAGAGGCAGGTAAGACTTTGTTCCTTAAATCTGAATCCTGGTCTGAATTAGGTCCCACCATATGAACAGGCCTCCTAGTGGAACCGTATCTGTCAAACTCCAGCCTTTGTCTAGGTGCACTTTGAGATCTAACCTTGGCTTGAAAAGATTCAGTGTTTGCCATGTAATTGGGGTGACCCGAGTAGCCACTGAAGAAACCCCACGAGCACTCACTCCTGGTAGGTGTAAAGGGACCCCTCCTTGCACCACTTCCATTTCTAGAATTGGTTGAAAATGCTTGTGGACTATTGTCAGCAGTTCTTGAAGTGGCTTCTTCTTTCCCTTTGTGAAACTTCAAAGAGTTTAGCTGCAACAACTCCCTTGATGAGAAACTTTGGTTTAGAGCCTTTGCTGAACGTTTTGATGGAGACTCATGGGCCATAAAGTTATCATTATTGTAGTCAGAACTCATATAATAATGTGCTGTCTGAAAGGAGTTGCTACTGTGGTGAGACTTGAAATGTGGCCTCCAAGTATCTACTTCGAGAATCTTGTCACTTTTATCATCATCAGGGCGTCCAGTTTTCAATGAAGCATCTCCACTTTGCCTGCACTTGTTATCTAATTCCATCCAACGGTTTAACCAGTTTGAATCAAACCGGGTTCCTTCTGAGTCAACGTTCCTAAAATTGGCATTGGAACTACATCTCTGCAAGTTTTAAAAAGAAGAAAATGCAATTGAAGTAGGTAGAATTAAGAGAGGAACACCATTCACAAGGCCCAGAAATGAACAGAATATAAAACGTTTTTTGTACGAGTTCGATGATTCAAGCTCAACTTTTCTTCAAGTTATGTCAACACCTAACTGATTCAAACACCCTTGCGCTCTTTAGGTCGGTCCATCGTGAATCTATGCTTAAAGCAAACTTTTTATAAGTCGTTAATAATAATTTAGTATGATTTTTTTTAAATTCATTTAACATTTCTTTTCAATCCTAAGAAGCATGGTCAAGGTTTGTACCTAACAACAGAAAAGAAGAAATACATTTGTGTGTTGATGAAAAAAGTGCGAAGGAAAGAGAAAGAACAATATTGAAGAGATTAAAAGAAGTGATGCAGCCCTTTTCATGAGAAGAAAAAAGATCAAAACGAGATAGGGGGCCCTTAGAAAAGAAAATGTTTTCACAATAAGCCAATATTATTTATCAATCGTGCTTAAATGGTGGAAGAATGGTGTACCTTAAGGATAGAAGATCCATCAAATTTTGTACTGAAGGCACGAGGTGGGTGCTCGTATTCTTCAGGGACCTACAGGTAAGTTTAAATGATCATAAAAAAATAATCACTCAGACAAGTTAATAGTAATGAGTCATTCTTTGCTGAGTAGTAATAATACCCAATCTTTAAACAGATAATCCACATTTTAACCTAAAACAGCATACTATACTAAGCACATTGGCTTAATTTCGTAAAGCTAGGTTATAAAAGTGACGCGTTTGAACAAAATGGTGCTTCAACCAAAAAGTTGGCCTCTGAGAATACAAAAGAAGAATGAAGACAGTTGTGAGAGGAAAAAAGAGAAAGTGTTTGCTTACAGGGTAGTGAGAAAGGGAAGACTTGAAAGAAGGCGTATTATGTGACAAGTGCGCACGGCTTGCACGTGCCTGGGCCTGAAGTCGCACCAATGTTTGCATGCGCCTCAGCATATCAGCACTTTGCTTTCTCACAATGTGGCCCCTAACCAATGCTTGCAACTTCACCAATGCCTTCAGTGCTCTCAAGGCTCTCCTTGCCTTCCAATTTTATAAAAAGAAATAAACAAAACAAAACATTTTTTTCACAAATATTTCCCATCATATTGTTATACAAACTGCCCATAACAACCACATTCACCCAATCCATATCTTCACGAACAACTAAAAATCAATGAAGGAGAAGACCCAATGCCAAGAACAAACATGTTTGCCACGTGTTTAAGTTAGGACCTTCTAAGCAAGGGTATCTTACATCAAATATTTGGTGGACTATTAAACACGTAATGAACACACTATAAAGAAAAAGAAAAAAATCCTCTTACCATGTTCTTTTCTTTTTCAACAAAATTCACTGTTGAATTGAGGCCTGTTTTTATTTTGGTAGATCATTTTTTATTTTTTGAATATTCGTTTGAGTGAAAGCTATCCTCCTGTAGAAATTATTGTGATAATTTGCTGTATTAATTAATGTCATTACTCTTTATTCCTTGAAGCTTCCTGTGCTACATTTCCCCTTTGGTTTGGTTTGCATAGGCAGGCAGAAAAGGCAAAAAGGTGAAAGAGTTAAGTAACAGTTCCTTACTTAAAATGAATATTGTAAACTCATTCCTCTCTCTCTAACCATTTTAAACAAAAGAATGTATTATGGTCGGTCGGTGACCTTAACTAGAGTGACTTCTCTCTCATTAAAGCTAGACTGTGTTATCTTAAAGTAAGGTGAAAACCCCCTTTTTCTCTGAAAAAGGAATGGTGTTTTGTTCATCTGATTTGGCAAGAAAATGACATGAACACAAATACTCCCCTCCTCATAGAAAGGCAAAAACAAAATTAGTGGTTACCAGCTTGCTTTTCTCTCCTATTAGAATACATTGAGTAATAGCAACCCCCACCAATGAGTAGTTAGGGTCATGACCTTAGATGTGGTTGAAGATGGGCTGGCACAGGGCCACTATCCTTTGATGTTTTTTGCGCAGGGGGTCATTCTACTTTGCCTCCTGCAAAGGTAACTATCATAACTCGCCATTCACCAACTATGTGGGCCTCTCATGCTATTCACACACGTCCCATTTTTCTCTTTTCAATCCCCACAAACTCCTTCCATTCTCACACACTCAAATTCCAAAAAGGGGAACTTTTTCTTCAAAAAAATAAAAAATAAAACTTGAACGTTGCTAGTACCCACTTCTAAATCTTTACCCTAACAAACATCTCAAACGAGTAGGGTACTTGGGAATCTCTATTTCCCTTCCTATGTTCCTACTTATTATTTAATTAGTTTTATGCAACTCGTCGTTCGTTTTTGTCAATCAAATTAATATATTTGGAAAAAATATCTTCAACCTGCTGGGAATTTTACAGTCTTGAAATGTAGAGCCAAAGTTTATGAGATAAGGCAGAATGAGGCACCCAAACACACATGGAAGATATGACTCAAAGCAATAAATTGAATAAGATGTTGCACAGTAGCACGTGATAAGAAGATGTTATAATAATTCTAAAAACGAATAGGATGACGATCCTCATAGTAATTTTTATAGTTTAAAAGAAAAGATTATGCCATGCCATGCCACGAGATAAGGAAAAAAAAAATAAAAATGAACTTCCTTGTGAAAATACAAGTATATATAAATTATAATTAGTCAAACATAACCTGTGTATCGAAAAGCTTAGAATAGAAAAATAAAAGGAATCTCCAATATGAATATGATGACATATGGCAAATTGTCAGCACTCAGCAGCAGTATCCAACTCTGAGAGGACAGAGAGAACAAATACTTTCCAGAATCTTACTATAATAAAATAAAGAAAAAGTCGTTAATTAATTATTTAACAATGAATTCATATGGATTTTGGAAGGAAGTAAAGGTGTGGTGTGGTGTGGTGTGGTGGTGGAAGGGGACCAATGCCTATGTCCACGGAACAGGTTGCTTTCAGACCGAAAATTAAAAATAAAATAAAATTATATTCTCATTATTGAAAAATAAACAATATTTGACCACCGTTTGTTCCCGGGAAAATCCGTAGAAAAAATTCCACTTCATTAAGAAAAAAATGGAGTCAAATAGACACACTATGACCATGGAAGAATATTTTTCACTAAAAAATATAAACTGAATTAGAAAAACTTCGGAGAAAAGAATAACCACGAATCCAAGAAAATAAAAAATCATCGTAAAACGTGAAAAGAAAACAGTTTTCTAGTTTTCAGTATATTTTTTTTACTTACCAAGTAACCACGGAATGCCGATTGTATCTTAACGGCGGCGGTTTGTTCCGTCAACCGCAGCTGGCTAACACGCGCGACCGACGCGGCGGGTCTGGTGCTGGTACTTGTGGCGGCGGCGGAGGCGCCGCTTGTGAGTCTGACGACCTCGGCGGCAGCGTGTGCGGCAGCCAGAGCGGCCTCTGCGACGGCGGCGGTGGCAGCGGCGACGGCGATGGCATGCTTGTTGGCGCCCAAGGGAGTGGAAGGATCAAAGTGTGTGTTGAAGGTGGAGGGTGGCGGTGGCGGCGGGAGAGACTTGTTCCGGGCGGTGGGCTTGAGGAAGGCCCATCTTTTCTTGGTGGATTTGGGGTCTGAGGGCTTTTTGGCGCCGAAAATTCGCCGGAGAAAGCCCATGGTTGAAGTCAAGTCATTGGAGGAGAGAGAAATGAAGTGAGTTTAGTTAGAGAAAGAGAGGGAATGATAATGGAAGTAGCTGAAGAACTGTGGAATGCTTGGATTTTGTAGTTTTGAGTGTCGGAGATTTGGACGTCTCATTTTGTTCCCCCGTTCAACTTCACGCGCTTTTGCAACGCCTACTTCTTCACTCGCAATTCCCATTTTTGTTTTTTTCACCCACCCTCTGTAAATAATCTTGTCTTACAAATTTGTTAATTTGCTTGGTGAAACCTTACTGCATTTTATATGGTAGTTAGTTGAGTTGGTAAGAATTTAATTTCTGTCTTACAAACATATTGCTTCAATTTTCATTTCTGATATTAAAATAGTGGAACATAGGCATCCTTTTAAATTCAACTTATAGCAATAAACCATATACCATTGGATGATTCTGTATTTCTACAAGAGGGAGAATCTGAGAGAGATAAAAAAAGAAGAAGATGTAATATCATGTATAATATTAAGGTTTTAATTCATTACTTTGGTGAAAAATATCAAGCCATCTAATATTAAGGTTTTCATTCCTAAAAGAAGTATTTATAGAATGGTATCGTGTATAAAAGTGACAGACATTTATGTATATGTATTCATTCCTGCATCCATAGTAGACGTGTGGTATTTAATATCTGGATAATCTGGCGAGCTAACTTTTTGTGTAGAAAGAAGATGAAAGATTCCAAACGTTGAGCCTAAACTATTTTTAGCATTATAAAATATAAATGTTTTTCAATATAATATTTTATTCTTGATTAAAAACACGGAAAATGTATAATATTTTGTATCTAATAGCAAAAGAATTATTTGGTTTAATTTTGTTCTCAAAAGTTTATAATAAAGTGTAAAAAAGATTTAATAATTGATTATCTTTATAAATAAAAAAAGTATTTAATAATTTTAAGTTAAAAAAATATGGATGATAATAAATAATCACAAAAGGATTAATAAAATAATTATTTCGACAATTTTATGATGTGAACAATATGTAATATAATTGCAGATAGATATTGAACTATCTTTAAAGAGATCCGAAAATATATTAATTATTTATTATATTTTAATTTTTAAAAAATAAAATAATAAAAACTGTTTATTATGCAAATAAGATAATACTATTTTTTTAATAAAAAAGATCATATTTTTTCTTACTTTAGGTATCTAGAATGTTTTCTTTTGACAACAAATGGAGATAAAAAGATTGCTATATGGTTTAGAATTCCGCAGAAAAAATAAAACCCTGGCAGTGGTTTGAGTAAAACTGCTGGGCCGGTTTTCAAAAAGACCTTCATGCATTAATGCATAAACATGGCCGTGCGTGTTATCCTCGAGTAATCCGCGTGTGCACCCTATTCATAACATTTTTTTAATATATTCAAATAAGAACTGATTTATATTATTTTATATTTTCTTATGTCTTGCAAGTTTCAAACACGATACTTGCATAAGAACTATCATTGTCTCTGCTTATTCTGAATAATTATGGCCTAAATTTATGTATACAACACTTTATCGATTGCAAAAAAAATCTTTAAAATAATTAATATGACCATAATAGGAAAGATGCATGGATTACGTTCTACCAAAATAATAAATATAAAGATACATCTGCATTTTATTCTCTACTTCCCAAATACATGTTTTGGCCAATAATTATGGTATCAGTTCAAGGAAGCAGGAGACAAGCATAATACCATCTTGCTTCTCTAAAAATAACCAACCTCTCAACTACATGGGAAGCCATCATGCAACTTACTGCTACCTTATCTGGGTTTATCTTTTCTGTTCTTTATGGAAGAAAAAACATTCTGTGCAACGCAAATTCAGGCGATCATGTGAGCATGTAAGTTGTGATCACTTTATACAAAAAATAACAAGACATTTTGGTTATTATGGTCGATGCTCCAGTAACTGTGGAGGTTGAATTTTGCAAATCCCAGTTAACCGTTTAGTTCTGACATTGGTTAAGAACATTAATGAAAAGTCAGCAAATGGGAACGCTATAAAAGACACAATAACCGGCCAAGTCAATGAATGTGGCTTGACGATACGAAAATTCAATGTCTGGAAGCCAATAAAATTATAATGTACAATAGAACAACAAAGTAGTCAAATTATCTTAACACATGTTGTGTAGAAGCTGAAAAACACACCACCTGAACGGTCATGAATTGATCCATTAAAATGACATCAGAATTCGGACACCACTGTAAAAAATGACATTTTTATACAATATCAATATAAAAAAAATTATAATATTAACTAATTAAAATTCATAATAATTATGAATTTTAAAATAATTATTATAAAAATTAATACACTTTTCACATGACAATTTATAATTAAATATTGGTATAAATTCTTTATACTATTAGACAAATTTCTCTAAAAGTATTACGGTAAAAATACAATGGGTGAAACAGAGACATGGAGATGGCAGAAACCCATTGCTCAAACATCAAATTTCTAAAAGATGAGGCGGGGAGGGGGCAAATAATTTGAAAGCTCGTGAATTCCAAGAAAACCAAATATCTCCTTACCAATTTAGGAGAGATATAAAATAGACTACAGACACAAGTTCATGCTCTAAATGACTATATTTGGACAGGGTCCCAAATTTCGGCACAATGTCCCACCGTTGAACTTGTATCGCTTAAAATAACAAAGTCATGTGCTCATGCTACAAGCGAGAGCGAGAGGATCCAGATCCACAAATAATATAACTTATCGTGCAACTGAAATTTCCAAGTAGTGTTAACCAACTAAGAACACTGGATTACCAAGGTAAATAAGATGAACAAATATAAATGCATGAAACTTTTTAAAATGATCATATGATCACAGTTAACTTTTAATATTTTCCATTTGTATATTAGTTATATAGTCTAATTTTTTGGTTCTCACATTATTAAAATAATAACTATTCTCGTTATATATCAACTTAAAGTGTATCAGAGGTTTCTTAAAGCAGTAATGTATCTAGAATTTTTCAGAATCTTCTCAAGCACCACTTATCAAGCAGACCATCTTTAGGGTTTCCAAAAGTTCTTCTTGTTCAGATTGGCAACTTGGCAAGGAAATATCTTTCAATTGAATTCCTTGTAAAAAAAAGTGCAGAACAAAAGTGAATAAAAGTAAATCATGTCAAGTAATAAGACATAAAGAGTAATGTATTATCTACCAAAAAATATGGATGTATTTGTAGATTTATGTTAACTTTCATTCCAAAAAAGTTGTGTAGCCATCACATTCAATTATGTAATGTTCATATGAGCTACACAATATTGTATAATGAATGTTTGGTTATTTACAAAGAGAGAAGGATGATTCTGTTTTCGATGCTAATGACTGGTTCAATCCCCACTGTATAGCAAAATATTGGCACTACCAGAAGAGTCTTAGAAGAAAATGATTCAACCATTTCATTCTATTGTACTTCATGCAGACTCGGAACTTCTGTATCTATGGTCATACAGCAAGAACGAAGACGAATGTGGATTTTGGATGTCACGATCCATCCCCTGCAACCAATATACCCAGAGCAGATTCAGTTAGTTAAACAACATGAATCTACCTACCAAAAATCTTTTTATATTTTCAGGGTGGTGGTGGTGAGAGTTTATGACCAAGAAGTGTTTACCTGCCGCATCTGATTATTGCTTGGCATGGACTCAAGGTATGTGCTCTGGATTAAAGGCTCCTGGGTTAAAATTTCTTAACAAGTTATATACATGCATATTCCACATACAAAAAAATAAAAAACACTCGATGACTGGAAAAACAAACACCTGCAATAGCTGAGATTGACCAGGAGAATCTTGTGGGTTATAAAAGACGTTTGGCGGTTGTAACATGTTAGAATTAGATTGATGGTCCAGCACAAGATTAGTCTGGTCATACATGCAGTGAACCCCTTGATTGGCTTCAAAACCGTACAAACCCTGTATCACAAATAAGAGAATCAACAAATGTTGTATTCTCTTTTGTGTGTGTGTGTGTGTGTGTGTATATATATATATATATATATATATATATATAAAGAGAGAACATATTCTCTTAAAAAGTTATGAGCATTGAGTTTGTTGATAACTGTAAACAAATAATATGATCACAGTATAAACTATCATATCTGATAGATGACAAAGGATGACCTGCAGAATGGGATTTGGTGCTGCAGGCTGAGATGAAACATATGTAGTGGGGGGTCTCGAAATGCAGATATCGGTATTTTGTGGAGATACTTCTACATTCAAAATCCTATAAGAATCAGCTCCATTACAAGTAATGGTTGTTAAGTCCCCCCTGTCTGACATGGCTCTCCTGTCTTTTCCACCATTTGCACTGTTACTTTCATCCTGATCCTCAATTGCATGCTCCTTTAGAAAGATCTCTGCAGGCTCACTTCCTGAAGCATCTGCATCAATATCATGTGAGGTAACAACTTGACCTTCCTCAACTTTCAGTGTCAAGATTTTCTCCACTCCTACCATCACTTCATCAAGTTGTCTCATGGCAAATTGATAAGCCTCCACGGATTCAGAGGCTCTAGTTGACAACTTGAGCAGTCTACGGCACAAATCTTTGTAACAGCTCGCAACGAGCTTTTTAGGATTATCTTGCATATTACATTGTCTAATCTCCCTAAGATTTCCCAACCTTGCATCTCCAGTCCATCTCTCCAATATGTACCGAGATGGAACTACTTTTATGTTCCTTTGATCAAGAACTTTAAGTGCATGACTACACAGAAATCCAACACGGTCAAACTTCATACAACTGCAGACAACAGTGTCATCAGAAGAATTAAAGGTGACATTGTATTGCCTAGTATGCCCAAATGTATTTGCTTTGTACTCAAACAATGATCCATTTCTACTGTGCTGATTAACAAGAACATTTAAAGACTTCTCGTATGCTCGCTGAAATACTTCAAATGCTCTTGGAGTATAAATATTACTTGCATGCTTCAACAAAATCACATTACCCATTAGCCTTGGCAAACACCTGCTCATCTCATCACTAGCTTCTATTTCTTTATAACGCTGTTCTTCTACTACCCTTTCAAAATGCTTAAAAAATTGAACTACATCAAGGTCAGGATTTAGATAACTTCTAAACTTATGAGACAAAATCTCAGCTAAATGAAAGCCTTTGATGTCTACAAAAAATGTATTCTGACCGAAGACAACAGCCCATTTCTCTCTTTCTCTATACATCCATCTCAGCCATTCATTTTGCTGCAGATTATACTTCTCCAGCATAGCCTCCCAAGAATGAGTAAATTCTTCCTCATCCTTGGGGTCATAAATACTGCTCCGTAGATCATTTGAAAAGGATTCAGCATCCTTGACAACATGGCTGAGGTGTTTCAAAGTGTTCTGATACAACTGCCAAACACACGTACTATGGTTTGTGTCAGGTAAAACTGTATTAACTGCTTCAATTATTACAGCTTCTTGTTCAGTGAGAATGGCTTTCGGCTTTTTCCCAGACATTGCATTAAAGAAAGTTCGAAATAGCCAGTTAAATGATTCAATGGAATCATCATACAGAAAAGCAGCAGCAAATATTAATACTTGTTTGTGATGATTAACACCTAAAAACTGTACAAATGGCCGAAGATCTTCCTTTGTTCTGCAAATTGTATCCAAACAAATGACATCACCAAAGTGGTCATAATCCACCACCATATTATCGTCAGCCCAAAAAACATTGCTAACCTTGTCATCAACATCAAGCTGTATGGCATAAAAAAAGGTTGGATTTTCGAAGTGCTGCCTTTGGAAGTAACCAAGCAAACGCCCTGCTTCTCCTTCCCTTATATCTCTTTCCCTCACAGAATGAAGATAATTATCATAATTCGTTGAAAGTAGATCAAGAGATTCACGAGCACTTATTTTTTTATTCAAAATATCTAATGCTGACTTTAATTTAGGTCCTAAACTATTGTTTGAGTCGGCCTCCACAGCTTGAGCAACACTAAATTCATTGAGCAAGTTTAACACGTTAGCATTGTTGGGGTTTATAGAGTCATGATTATGTTGTGCTTCAAAATGGGTGACCTGGTATCTACCATCTAGCTGCCGAGTGACGATCATATGTGCCAAGCAGCCAGTTCTCGTTTCCCTCCGATGTTTCTTCACATTGACATCCCTTTTGTCTTTCCTGCGGTATCCCTCTTTGGAGCAGGTAAACTTTCTAGACACCACCTGACCATGCACCTTACTCCTATTTATCCAATCTTTTCTAACATTGAAACCCACCAATCTGGCATACTTGTTATAGAATCTGTATGCGTGATCATCGGACTCAAATTCTGTACCAATTCTCAAGATAGCTTCGGCTCTTAGTACATTTTCTGAAGGAGGAAATGATCGAATGTCACTAGCATGAGCAATGTTTGGACTGCAACAGTTCTGCTCCACATTTAAGTCCAAGTTATTTGCCATCTGAGGTCCAACATCAACACTCCCTTCATGCACAATACCCAACCCATGTCGATACCCATCCATCGATAACCTTTACCAAATTGAGGGAAACAAGCAAATTAATTTAAGAATTTGATAGACATGCATGAAATCAACTTTAGGTATGGTATTTACAAAAGTCAACTTACTTACCATAGTTATAGTGTAAAAAATACATATATAATTTATTCTTAACTTGCTTAACTAAAAGAATTATGGATCACCAAATAAACCCAACATTGACGAGTATTAAATGCTAAACCAACAAATAATATTTCAAAATCCACCTAGTTTCACTATGAGAGTTTCAATCCAATAGAGCTTTAACATGCATCAAGATTGAATGAGGAGGGACACTATAACTATTCATCATTGATCATGCTCATAAAGAAATTATGCAGTTATGGTTATTCCAGCGCAAACTACCTTACCCGTAGTTATAGAGAGAAACAAAGTAGCCAAGGGAACAAAAACTTTGAAAAATAAAATTAGGGTTCGAGGTCAGAGACAGAGCACATGATCGACGGGAAGGAACAAGATATCATGCAGTGGACGCACGACACTGTCCATAATCTTTGGGATAAAATCGAATCGAAAATTTAGAAGGACTGCACCATAATGAATCTTTGGATGCATTCCAATACATATAACTGCAGAAAGACTTGAACTAGAGGTGCTTCTGTCCCCGATAGTTGGTGAGTGCGAGCAAACACAGGAATTGACAATTCTGCAAACCCTAACAATGGAGATTGGAGAAGACAAGGTTAAAACGCTTCTGCTCCCCTTTCTACATTATTAACAGTTAAAATGCACAGTAACACCATTAAATTTTTTGAGAGTATACGAGTTCATGCAATGTGTTAAAGTAAATTAATTTAATTTTTTCTTCTTAGAATCCCTTTATGTATTTTCTCATCTCCTCTCTTCTTATATTTAAATGTATATCCTATTTAGCGTAAGCAAAATATATTTCATTTATTTTAAAATCATTATAAAATTTTAGAATATATCGATTTTATATTTTTAGTAATCAATTTTTTTAAATCATTTATAATTACATGTTTAATAAACATTGTTATTTATAAATATAACAGTTAATATCATTTAAGATAATGTTAGTTTATTTATATAAATATTACAATGATGCAGGGCACATCAAAAATTTATGTACAATTTTGTTAAAAGAAATCATCTAATCATTAAATTAAATATTATATATTTAAAATAATTAAAATTGAATATTAAAATATATGTATATTTATCATAGTATATATGTATATAAATAATATGTATATTTTTTCCAATTTCGGTAAAATATATACAAATTATATTTATTTTAAAATATTATTATTAAGAGAATTTTTAATTTTAACTGGAATTTGAATATTTTTTAGTAGAGATGGAATAAATTATACTATATAAGTACATTAATTATTAAATTTTTTTCCTATTGTTTCTGCAAAATATAGTTAAATTACAATTATATATAATATTTTCATTGTTTTAAGTAAAATTCTATGAAAATAAACAATGATAAAATATAATAAAAAATTGTATTTTTATGTATTTTAAAAGTATATATATATATATATTAATAAAACCACTTATCTACCTGTATTATTTAAAAAATGTGCATTTATTCTCACCGTTGTTGGAATCGCATTTACACTATATTAAACGTTATTTTTGAAGTGTAAACCATGAAAAATAGTTCTTAGTTATTTTTTTTTAAGTTATACATGTCATAATAATAATAATAACTTTATATTTATCTAATAACTTCAAAACACATTTTCCACCTCTTTATTAACTTTTAATTTCATATATGTATCACATGATCATGAAATAATAATTGAATAGTTTTTTCAACTTTAAATAATACTAATTTTTTTCAATTTTATTTACATTCTCAAATAATGTATCACACATGGTTTTAAAGATTCACCTAATTAAACATAATTTCTCATAAGAAATAATTTGCATCTATATCTTAAAATAACTAAAATATTTTTAGGATAATAAAGTCAAACTAATCACACTTTTTTTTAAAAGCAAACTTTTCATATTCTAACCATATATAGATCTAAGCTTAAATAATTGTATGATTCTTTAGGTTTTAATAAGTTTCATCTCATTTATATTTTTGATAAAAAATAATATCTATCTTTATTGATAAGATAAATAATAAAAAACCCCATCTTTTTTTTCGTTAATAAATTTAAAAGTATTATTTTTAATCTTCAATAATCATTTTATTCTTTTATAAAAAAATTATTTTAGTCTTCAATAATTACATTAAGCTAAATATGATTAACTAATATTATTCATTAGTCAATGAACAATTGTCCTTCATTATTTGGTTTGAAAAAAAACTTAAACTAGACTAATAGTAATCAAAGGAATGTAATAGTTGGATTAGCTGAGTGTGTAAATGGTTAGAGCTATGAGGGTGTAAATGATCATAAATTCTTAATATATGTTTAATTCCATGATAAAAAAATTATAAAATAGTTTCACAAAACTAATATTAAGAGTGAATTAATCTAAAGTATTTAGACATGGCTTTCAACACAAGGCCATATAATATATTTCAAATGATACGGTGGATATCGCTGTCCTTGCCCGCCTGCCCCGTTGCCATCCCTAGACATACGCATATGGACTTGGAAAAGAAAAAAAAAAATCAGAATTGATAACTCATCTTTCATATTAAAAATTGCAAAACAGAAATCTGAGCACTTTATATAAATAACAATACTTTAAGGTAAAAAATATCAATCATACATTTATATTCTCAAAATTTCATTTCAGATAACAAAATTGTTTGATCATGATATAAAGCCAACAAGAAAATTCTGATTCAACTAATCAAAATTGTCAATTCATTCTCCTGATTAGCTCATTGATGTAATTCTCCCGGTTTCCAGTATCACCTCCCTCAACATAGTGGTTTCTCTTCTTCTTTAAGCCACCCAAAGGAGCCTTGAGCTTAAATGGCCAAAGGAAGTTGTTAGCCTCCTTAAAGTGAGGTCCAACAGTGATGATCTCGTGGATAAGATCTTCAGCTGAAATGATTCCATATTTTCCCAGAGCCTGTCATCAAAGCAAGTCAGGAGCATGTAGTGAATTAATTCAAATTTGTAATAAAGAAATTGTAAATTAACACACCTGCTCAATGATAGAGTTGTCTGTTAGAGCAGTCCTCTGCTTGTTGAGCTTTCCATACCCTCTCTTATAAATAAGTTATTTCACACTCTTCAGATTTGGGTATCTAAAACAAGGGCCCAAGTCTCTTTAGTTGGTACATGAGTAATCTTAATATTCAAATAGGTAATTGGCGTACCCATAAGTGACATATGGTTCAACTCTGTGCAACATGTTCACGGTGGCTTTGTTAACCTTGAGAAACACACCATTGAAGATCTGTTTCACAATAAGATGAGTATCATTATCACCAATTTGTTTTTATAGTAACGAAAATTTTACGTATTATGATTTGATAATGCTCTAATATGGATCGTATCATACATGTTCGCATTACCAAACACAGAACCAAGCATAGCAAAAACACTCAAGCATCCAATAATTCATAGCAATTTATATGATGAGTTTTCTGGCCTTCAAAAGACAGGTACTAATTAAGCATATTCCAATATTAACTTGTAAGCAAAATCTCATACAACCAAAGTCGAATGACAAACCATAAAATCATTGTTTGGGGACATAATGAAAGCAGCGAAATGACTGGATTACAATAACTACGACTAATTTCAATTGCCCTTGTTCACTTTATTTCCTCTTCTTTTCCTCCAAGAATACAATGTTGATGCATTATGTAACCACAACCACCCAAATCAAAATTATACCTGTCTCAATCGCAACAGCTGCAGGATCTTCCTTGATTTGGGGTCCATGGCATTGATACTGAGAAAATACAATTACATACGTTATGCCAACCTAAACATTCTAAAATGTCAGATGTAGTATATACAAATAAAAACACAAATACAAACCCACGAATGCGAATAATAAACAAGAGCTTAGCCTCTGGATCCACATAGAATCCACCTTTTAGTTTAGCCTCACGTTTTGACCGAATCAATTCCTTCTCCTGTAAAGAAAACAAAAAGGCAAGTTCAAAACTGAGTCAAAATAAAACAAGAAATTATTACAACGAAATTAGGGTAACAAAGTTGACAGGAGATTACCTGCTGATCGTACTCCTCTGCGTACTGCTTGGCTCTGCTGTAGATGAGTTTGCGGCTCTCAACTCTCTTCTTCTTCGCAGCTTCGAGCTCTTGCTTCTTCGCCAAAGCCCATTCCTCTTCCCTCTTTCGCTTCTTTAGAACGGACTCTGGAACAATGGCCTTCACTTCTTCACCCATCTTTGCCATTTGCACAATGAAATCAAACCAATGAGACTAAAATTTGCAATGTTATTATATCTAAAAAGCAACACCACGCATAAGGAAATGGAAAGAACAACAAGAGACACCTATTTGGCCACCAATTAAGGTTTTCTCCGGGACTTAACACTAGGCATGGCAACGGGACACGCGGTCCACGCTCCAATTTTTTAATCATAATCTATTTATATTATTTTAAAAAAATAATTATACTTATAATAAATTAATTTTATTATCTATTTTTATATATAAATAAATATTTATAATTTTATAATTTATATTTATTATTAATTAAATATATATTTTAATTTATTATATTTATATTAAAAAAAAATATATATATATATATATAAATATTTAATTATTTTGATTTAAATATATATATAAAATATTTATATTATTATTATTATTATCACACTATTTAAATTTGAATATTTATACCATTGTTATTATTATTATAATATTATATTTAAATATTTAATTATTTATATAAATTAATTCATTTTTAAATTTTTATTTAAAAATATACAATATATATTTTATAAAAAAATTTAATAAATTAATTTTTATTTAATTAGTTCGAAGTAATAAAAATTTAAATTATTAATTTTTTAAATTTTTTTAAAATACAATTATTTTATTAAGATAAAATTTGATATATGATAAATAAGAATAATAAGATAAAAATATGACATAATAAAACATAATAAATATAAATTATAAATAAAATAATATTAGTTATTATTAATATTTATGTAAAATATTTAGAAAAAGATAAGGAACAAGAAAAATTAACTTTGGCTTCATAAAATTAGTTAAAAAAATTAAAATAAATAAATAAATTGATAGAAGAGATTAAGGAAATGTGAAAAACTTGAAGATAAGAGAGAGAATAATGTAATAAATTAATTGATATAAAAGATTAAAAAAAAACAAAAAAAATTAAAAAGTGGGTAGAAGAAAAATAAAATTGGTGAAACATAAAAAAGACCTTGTATGTAATAAAAAAAGAAAATGAAATACTTTTGAAATATTAATATTTTAAAATTTAAATTTAAATATAAAATCAGAACGGAGATGAAGTCAAACTAGGGATTGCATTATACATTTTGACCTCTGCTCCTTGTTGTAACTAATTCAAGTAGTTATGTTTGTTAGCTGTTTGTAAATAAGTCTGTTGTAAATAAACTCTATAAAAAAAATTTACTCTGATATAAAATACACAAGAGACATAGAAGTTTTATATCATCTACTTTTTCTATTTTTCCTTCTCTGCTAACAAGTGGTATCTAGAGCAGTAAGATTTGGGACAAGATGACTTTCAATGGAGGGGGAAATTTCATATCTAATCTGCCAATTCTGGATGGAAAAAATTATGATCATTGGGTGATAAGAATGGAAGTCATTCTGGGTTATCAAGAAATTCTTAATACGGTGAAAGAAGGCACTGGAGAAAAGGCAGATGCAACAGCAAAGAAAAAGGACTTCAAGGCACGCTGTCTTTTACATTAGTGTGTGGATCTTGTCAACTTTGAAAAGATTTCCAAAGCCCAGACAACAAAGGAGACTTGGAATATTCTGCAAAGGGCATATGGAGGTGATGACAAGATCAAGAAAGTAAAGTTGCAATCTCTCAGAAGACAGTACGAGCTGTTATCCATGCTTGATCAAGAATCTGTGGCAGATTATTTCAACAGGCTTCATTTGTTGGTAAATTCCATGAGAGCCTGTGGAGAGGTGGTGATAGAATAAAATATGGTGGAGAAGATTTTGCAGACATTATCCTCAAAATTTGACTATATTGTAGTAGCAATAGAGGAGTCAAAAGATATTGGCAAGTTGAAGATAAAATGAGCTTCAAGGATCATTAGAGGCCCATGAATTAAAGTTGTTGTCAAAGAATGCTGACAAAACTGGCGAAGAGCAAGCCTTAAAAGCGGAAGTCTCTAAGAAAGTTAGTTCATCACGTGGAAGATGGAAGAAAGAAAAGCAAAGTAGTAGATTTGACAAAGAAAGGAGTTCTTTTAATCAAGAACAATCCAAACATGATGATAAACCAGAATTCTCTGGTAGGAATAACAGAAGAGGTAGAAGTGGGAAGTGGAATCAAGATAGGAAGAAAAATCAATGTTATAATTGTGAGAAATGGGAGCATTATGCAGCAGATTATTGGTATGGAAAAGGAAAGAAGAAGAAAAATTCAGAAAATGATGCTTATGTGGCTTAAGATGAGACCGATGATGAACCAGTGGTGCTCATGGTCCCAACACAGGATAATATTTTGTCAGAAAATTGGTTCTTAGACACTGGTTGCTCCAATCACATGACTGGGCACAAGGACTGACTTACCAACCTTGATACCAGTAAACAAAGCAAAGTGAAACTGACTGATAATAGTTCCATAAAAACAGCAGGTGTAGGTGACATTGTCATTAAAAGAGATGGAGACAAGGTAACAATCATTGAAAATGTGTTATATGTTCCTGGCATGAAGTGTAATTTGTTGAGTGTAGGGCAATTGGTTGAGAAAGGCTTCTCAGTTACAATGAAGGATGACTTGCTGAAAGTTTATGACTCAAGACAAAGATTGTTGTTAAAGTCTCCTTTGTCAAAGAATAGAATATTCCAAACAAGACTGCAATAAATGGAAAAACAGTGTTTTACAGCCACTATCTCAAACAAATCAGATTGGATTTGGCATATGAGGTTTGGTCATTTAAATTTTCAAAGTTTAAAACAACTAGCTGACAAGAAAATGGTGATTGGATTACCTAATATATCTTTGTCGGATAAAATGTGTGAAGAATGCTTGTTTGGAAAACAACCAAGAAATGTTTTCCAGTCTCACATGCATATGAGGGCTACTGAATTGTTGCATGTAATGTATTCTAATGTGTGTGGACCTTTTGAAGTCTCCTCTTTAGGACAAAACAAGTATTTTGTAGATGAGTACAACAGGATGATGTGGGTGTATTTGATTAAAGCCAAATCTGATGTTTTTGTAATTTTTAAAAGATTCAAGGCTGCTGTTGAAAAATATAGTGAGAAGGCCATCAAGATTCTTAGGACTGATGGAGGAGGAGAATATACTTCTCAAGTTTTTCAGGATTTTTGTGCAGAGAATGGCATAGCACATGAAGTCACAGCTCTATATACTCCACAACATAATGGTTTGGCAGAAAGGAGGAACAGAATTGTGCTTAATATGGTTCGAAGCATGCTGAAACAGAAGAAATTGCCACATTCATTTTGGGGAGAAGCAGTTTCCACTGCTGTTTATGTGTTAAACAAGTGTCCTACAAAGAAGTTGAAGGAGAAAGTGCTAGAGGAAGTCTGGTATGGAAGAAAACCGGTTGTGAATCATCTCAGGATATTTGGCTCACTATGTTTCAAACATGTGCCAGATGCAAAAAGAAGAAAGTTACAAGACAAAAGTGAGTGTATGATTCTTGTTGGTTATCACTCTACAGGGCATATAGGTTATATAATCCTATTACAGTAGAAATATGTATCAACAGGGATGTGGTAGTGAATGAAGTTGAAACATGGGACTGGACATCAAATTGTAGCAATATAAAAGATCGAAATATTCAGATAATGCTTGAAGATGAACATAGTGATAAACAAAGCAGTGAAGAGGCACCTATCCAACAGGTTCAGGAGGCACCTGTCCAGCAACATGTTAATATACAATAGTTGCAGAGGTAACCCAGACAAAGAAATATACTACGATCTTTGCTTGATTTTGAACTATTTCCAGATAGTGTCGTAACAGATGAGGGGGATCTTGTGTATTTTGCGTTATTAGCAGAAGTTGAGCCCATTGATTATGCAGAAGCATTGAATCAAGAATTATGGAGAGTTGCCATGATAGAAGAGTTAGAAGCAATTGAGGAGAATGAAACCTAGTTTTTAACTGAATTACCCTATGACAAAAGATCAATTGATGTCAAATGGGTTTTCAAGATTAAGCAAAATCCTGATGGATCTATTTCTAAACGAAAGGCCAGATTGGTTGCAAGGGGTTTCTTACAGAGACAAGGATTGGATTACTTAGAGGTGTTTGCTCCAGTTGCTAGGATTGAAATCATAAGATTGGTTATGGCTTTGGCAAATGGAAGAGGGTGGCCCTTGTTTCAACTAGATGTGAAGTATGCATTTTTAAATGGACCACTAGAAGAAGATGTGTATGTTACACAACCACTAGGATTTGAGGTTCAAGACAGTCCAGGCAAGGTTTACAAACTGAGAAAAGCCTTATATGGTTTGAAGCAGGCCCCTAGAGCCTGAAACAGAGTGATTGATTTGTTTATGCAGAAACATCACTTACAAAAATGCTTGGTTGAACATGGTGTGTATGTAAAGCATCATAATGGAGTTGATTTATTGATAATGTGCATATATGTGGATGATCTATTGATCACAGGGAGCAGTATTACAGAGATAGAAGTTTTTAAGAAAACCTTGATGACTGAATTTAAAATGACAGACCTTGGAAGATTAAGATATTTTTTGGGAATGGAATTTGTTGAAAACAACAGAGGAATGATATTGCATCAACACAAATATGCTACTGAGATTTTGAAAAAAATTCAAAATGGAGGAAAGTAACTCTGTAACTACTCCAGCAGAGATAAGTTTGAAGTTTGATGAATGTAATGATGAAAAGGAGGAAGTGGACAACAACTTGTACAAACAAATGATGGGCTCACTGAGATATCTTTGCAATAGCAGGTCTGATATCTCATTTGTCGTTGGATTGATTAGAAGATACATGAATAATCCAAGGAAGGCACACTTTCTTGCTGTAAAAAGGGTGTTGAGGTACATCAGTTGCATAGTGAGTCATGGATTTTTATTTCCAAAAGAGGTTCAGTTGCAAGGTGAATTGTTTGACTATTCGAATTCTGATTGGTGTGGAGATAGCCTAAATAGAAGGAGCACCAGCGGATACATTTTCATGTTTTTGGGAGCACCATTCTCTTGGTGCTCAAAGAAGCAATCAGTTGTAGCATTATCTAGTTGTGAGGCTGAATATATTACTAGTGCATATGCAGAGCATGCCAAGCTGCATGGCTGGTTGGACTCAATTCTCATAGAATTGACAGTGGAAATAAAAAGACCAATTAAGTTGTTCGTGGACAATAAATCAGCCATTAATCTAACTAAAAATCCTATATCTCATGGTAGGAGTAAACACATTGAAACTATATTTCATTTTTTATGTGAACAGGTGAATAATGGAAGGTTATATCTACTTCATTGTTCTACTGAAATTCAAGTGGCAGATATACTTACCAAGCCTGTTGAAAAGATATAGATTTAGAAGATTGAAAATTGAATTGTGTGTGATTGATTCATATACTTAAATTAGAGGAGAGTGTTGTAACTAATTTAAGTAGTTATGTTTGTTAACTGTTTGTAAATAAGTCTATTGTAAATAGACTCTATAAAAAAAATTTACTCTGATATAAAAATACACAAAAGATAAAGAAATTTTATATCATCTACTTTTCTATTTTTCCTTTTCTATTAACATTCCTAACCATTTTAAAACGGAAAAAATCCAACCACATGTTTAGGGAACTCAAATTTTGTCAGCGAGACAGGATGGATGAATAGCATAAATACGAATTTAATTCTCTTCCTACTTGACACCTATGTCAAAAGAGAAGAGGTAGAGTTCTGTAGTAGTTCAGTTCTTGGGCTTCTCGCGTTTGGTGGTTCTGATTTGTCCATTGTTTCAAAGAATGATTTCTGACCGTCCATACAGACACTATTGGGTCAGGCTCGAAATCACAGCCTCACTCTTCTACTTGAGTTCATAATAGTTTCAACTATTAACCTTTTTTCATAGATAAACCATGTTTGAACTTCTTTAGTTTCATGTATACTTTGCCAAAAAAAGAAAGGTATCATATATTTGAACACTTTGGGTTCACTAACTTGTTTATTTTTCAATTGAATTAAAGCTATGAACGAAATTGAACCCTACATATACGGGCCACCTCCCTTTAAAACAATATTATATTTTTTATAATAATTATAAAAGTAGAATAAGCCGAATGAATCTAACAACAATATATTTTAAAAAAATTACTCAAATAAATTTTATTTATTCAAATATATTTATTTATTAATCATACATAATTTTTTCTCTTTTCATAAATTTTTTTCCTTTTTTTCTCTATTTTACTTTCTATTTTCTTTCCTATTTATTCTCTTATTTAAACTATTATATTAATATTTCATAAAACTATGTTAAAATAATATTAAAATTAAAAAATATTAACTAATTATTTAAAATTATGATGACAACAAATAATTCTATGTATGATGACATAAATAATTAACTTAAAATTATTTTATCATAATAAATAATTACTCATCTAATTAAAAAATATCAAATATTTATAAATTAAATATATTTTTATTTAATAATTACAACTAGTTATAATAATTTTAAGTTATGATAATTAATTAAAATAGATAATTTTAAAAAATATTTATTAAAAAAATACTTTAAAATAAATATTTAACTTTTTTTAATAATTATATCATAACAATAATATTTGTTATACCTTAAATTTATCATACAATATTTTTTCAAATGTAATATATTAATATTAGTAATTATGGATTGTGTAAATATTTTAATTTTTCATTAATAATAAAATACTTATGTTATCAATTTTTAATCTATTATTTTTAATTAAAAAAATAAAATAAAGTAAAAATAAATAAATAAAAAGAGTGAAAAATAAGAAAATAAATGAAAAAAAGAAAAACATTTATTTATGTCATAGGAATTTATTTTTTCTTATTAGATTTTATGTATGAACTATAAACATGTTTAATTGAATAAATAAACATAAAAATATTATATTTAAGTAATTTTTTATTAAATATATTATTTATGATATTAATTCGAATCAATTTCATAAATAATATAATTAAAAAAAATTATCGAATCTCTCTAAATTTATTTATTAAACTTTATACATAGTAAAAATAAATTTCTCTAATATAATATAATTATTGTCTCTTCTTCCTTATCTTTTTTTTTCTAATTCTTTATTTGCTTTTTGTTATTTTTTTTCTCACTCTTCATTTACTATTTATCTTTTATTCTTTTTTTTCTCTTTTAAGAAAATATTATATGATAAATTTGGAAGGTTAAAAATATTATTATTATGTTATAATTATTAAGAAAAAATTACATATTTATTTTAAAATAATCTTTTAATATATTTTTTTAAATTACCTAATTTAACTAATTATCATAACTCAACATAATTATAACTATATTAAATTATTAAGTAAAAAATATATTTAACTCATAAATATTTAGATGAGTCATTATTATTATTATGATAAAATAATTTTAAATTAATTATTTAAATTATAGTAAATAAATTTATTAACGGTCAAAATAAATAAAATTATTTATTGTAATTATAATTTTAAATAATTAGTTAGTTTTTTTAGTTTTAATGTTGATTTTAAAATATTTGTTTTAACATATTTTTATTAAATTTTAATACAGTAGTTTAATTATGAGAATAAGGAGAAGAGGAAAGAGAGAAACAGGACACCAACAATAAAAAAGAGAAAAATAAGGAGTGAATGGGAAACAAAATAAATAAAAAATAATGATGAGATGGGAAAAAATTGCATATAAAAAAGAATCATACTTGGATAGATAAATTGATTGAGATTTTATTTGAGTAATTTTTTTAAAATATTTTATTTATAAATTCATTATATAAAAGTGTTATTCTATTTTCATTTTATTTCTTTGCGTTTAAATATTTATATGGTGAATATTTTTGAAAAAATTACATATTTTTTAAAATAAAAATTAGAGTTAAAATAAATTATATATTTGTTGCAACTATTTATGATAATAAAATATTTTCAAACCAAAAGCTGCCAATTTTGTTAAAACTGTGAGTAGCCGTCCATGTAATTATGGATTTATTTAGATAAATTGTTTTACAAACACCTATATAAAATAAGTTTCTATAAGTTAAAATTTATTTATGTATAAATTAAAAATTTAATTTTAAAAAATAATATGAAAGAATTTTTTTTATGGAATTAGTTCATGTCTATAGTTTACAAAAAACTTATTTGATTTTTTTTTCCTTTCTATGAAGAATTTAAAGAGTGATATTCCAGTTTTAGTGAAATCATATGGAATCACTCTCTTTAATGAAGTATATAACACAACAATACTCACAGTTACAATTTGCATGGGTCAAAAAAGTGCTTGCTTATACCCCTACCTTTAAAAAATATAAGAAAAATTAAATTAAATAGTAAACTTAAAACATTAAAAAGAAAGATTGACAGAAAAAAAAAAAAGATTTTAATTAATTTGTGTTGTCTGAAGTTGGTGGAGCTGTCCAATACTTCTTCACAACAAAGAGAAGTTTCTCCCTTTCAAGATGCCCATCTTCATGATCTACAATTATACTATCCCATTCCAATCCATTGATGATTCTTTTTACTTTGACCAATATATCAACATCATCTCGGATGATAACACATCCTTCAGGTCGAAGAATCCTATCCATTTCTAATAGAATGTCTTCCAGTTCACATCTACAACACACAATTTCGTTAGTTGCATTTTACAGTGTCTGAATCTTGCAAAACTATATCAATAGAAAAATGAAGAGCTTTAGTGTTTTACATGTTGAAGTTACATATAAAATTCTACACTCAAAACTTTGGCATTGAAAAGTAAAACTTGTTATTCAACATATATTACCTGTTATTGTAAAGGCTGAACACTGAATCAGCATGGATTAGATCATAAGTTCTAGGATAAGTAGACGTTGCTTCGCACCTGCATGAGAGCCAAGCAATCCATTCATACATATTGTATATAAGAGATTCATCAAATATGAGACAAGGTATTGTGCTAACCAGTCATGATATATTCCAATCAACCCACGTTCATATATTGCTCCAAGTGTGTTAACCTTAGCCTGAACAGGAACCACATTCATGACCCAAACGGGGTCGTCAATTAGTGCAGCGGCAAATCCACCCAAGTAGGCATTCATATCTAAAAGATTACGGTATCTGCCAGTTCCTAGTAGTTTGTTCACTGTCTTATAATATGATACCCTTTTCTTCCACAGTTCATAATTTTTTGAATAAGTTTCAGATGTAACCCCTTCTATGGTACCCTTATAAATCCTTGGTGGGGTGGATTTCAATCTCTTTGGCCAATTATCCACCACCCCACCTGCAGTTTCTTTTTTGTTTGACACTTCAGGAACAGGACTCAAACATGTCTTCATTTCGGTATACCTGAAGATGAGCAAAATAATTATAAGGCGAATGCAAAAAAACTTGGCACGTGAACAGTAAACATAACACATGCAAGGAGGTTGGACAAACCAGGCGTTGTCAGGGTCATCTTGAGCATTGCAAAAAGACCGGTTTTGGGTGAGGTTACGATTGACCTTGCAATCTAAATGGTTTTTGGGTTTTTGCCAGATAGCTATATCATCCTTCTCCACTAGCTTGTTCCAGCAAAGGCTCTTGGCTAACTCCTCAATTTCGGTCTGCTCCTGGTTCAAGTCCTTCTTTGATCTTTTCCATCCTTCCCAGTATTTCTTCCAGTTGATTGGTGGCCCAGATAGAATCCAATATCCTCCAGGGCGTAGAACTCGATCCACTTCGTTCAGGAAAATTCCATCTATTAACAAGTCAAAAGTAAGATTCAACAAGGTCTCAAATATATATTATATAGTTTGTTATGCGATGATGAAGTATGTAGCATAATACCATGTTTAGCCCAAGGGATGAGACAGCGAGAGCAATGGGACATGTCAAAAGCTCTTGCAGGGAAAGGTAGCCTCTTAGAGGCAAGGATTCCAATCAGTGCAGGAACTCCGCGCTCAAGAGCAAATTGAACTTGTGCTTCGTGGGTGTCCCTTGGCGCAATTGACAATGTTAGGATATTGCGAGATAGAAGATACGCTCCCCAACTCGCTACCTGCATATATAGTATTTATTAGTCGGAATGTAAGATTACCATGTAATACACTTCCAAATATAACTAAACTTTTTAATTAAAAATATATAAATAATAATAAAAAAAATGAAAGTTCAGACACACACACACACATATATATATAATAACATTGTGTTTCCTATCGATAATAACAGTTCTACTTTATTAGATAGCAATAAATTGCAGATATAGTATTTTTTAATTATAAAAAATAATAAAATGAATGTGAATTATTTGAACAAAACATGAGTTAAATAATAATATTTGAGAGGAATAAAAAACAAAGTGGTCTTGTGACTTATTAAGCAGTACAAATTTTTAAAAAATGGTTTAATTAATTAGATTTATAATGGAATTCTATATTTTTCCCCAAAGTGTGAGTTTTGGATTCAAAGTGAGTATTTTTTTTTCATTGACAAGTGTGATTATAATATAATTTTAAAATATTTTTAAAGAACCAAAATACGAAAATTAAAACATTGGCTCCAAGCCATTTGCCGCATTGTTATATGCTTTTAAGAAAAACAACCAAGCGAAAACAAATTTTGTGCAACTCTTCCAATTTGTGTTGTCTTTTACTTTCTTAGATTATGAATAAGTAAAACAATAACGAAAATGTTTTCAATGGTTAGTCTAAAGGGTTTTTTTTTTTTTATAACGGCTTTTTACTGTTAATTTTTATTTTTGTAATTTAATTTGATCCTATGTTAATAAAATGTTTTATCAAAATTTTTAACTTAAACTATGTCAATTTTAAAATATAAAATAAAGAGTTGCATTTTTTATGTAATTTGTGACATGTATGCTATCCGTACATTAAAATAGTCATTATTTGTTTGTTAATGATTTTATTATTAATTAGATATAAAAGATTTAAGTAACTTTTTACTAATACTAAAATTAAATTAAACACAATAAATAAATAATAAGATTAAAGAAACAGTTAATTCTTTAGAAAACTAAATTAAAATTGAATACATTTTGAGCTGTAATATACCAATCCACCTTAATAAACTGAGCTATTACAAAATTTGCTCAGAAAGTTAATATTTAATATAAACAATTGAGGTAAAAGAATGGACTAAGAGGCAGTTACAATTCGTTTTATTTGACTCCTTTCTCGAAAACAATTGATAACGAACACCTTTTTGTAACGTGTGTGATATGAACCCGCAACCCAGATATAAACAAATGTCATAAATATTACTTCACTCTCATCACTAACAAATAAGCTCCTCCCTCCGTTCAACACAGTTTAAACTATTTTTATAATTTTCAAAATTAACTGTTATTTATATTTCTCAATATAATATTATAATTTTATTTTAATATTATTCCTAATAAATTCATGTTTTTAATCTGACAACTGTCACTAATACATTACAAATATTAATTAAATGGAAGGACAACCATATATTTATAAAATCATGTTTTTTATAGAAAAAATAAATATAATTATTGTCTGTTTTAAATATGTAATAAGTATAAAGGATGAAATAAATAAGAATATAAGTACATTTTAAATTTTTTCCCATTCATTAATTGTTTTATTGCTTTTCTTTTTATGTACGAGAAAAAAAAATTTAAACAATATGAAATACAAATTTATGTCGTCAATAATTGGGAATTATATATGAAGATAAATCAAATTTTAAATAGGCATTGAAGATCTGTATTGCCTGATTTCTATTAACAAATTTAAACGTGTGAATGTGTGTAATTTTTTACTATATTGAAACTATTGTCCAAAAATAAAAAAGATGCGCAAGAGTAATTAATTTTTCCATTACAGTAATTATTTTTAAAATGACACGTAAAAAATAATAAATTTTAAGGAGAAAAAGAGTGAAAGAAGGATAATTACCCCACAGCCAGTATCGAGGGCAGTCCTAATAGAGCCGTCTTTAAGATTAATCAACTTTCCGATGTCCTCAATGTAGACGTCGGCGCCGTTGGGGAAGGTGGTTCCGCCGCCGGGGAAAACGAACCGCTCGCCGTCGGAGCGGATCCAGTTCTGCACAGCCTTCTCCACTGTGAGCTCACGGTGGGGGACGTTAGCGAACCACGCGCGGTCTCTACTCGCCGGCCAGGGGAAGGGGTTTCGATAACCGTGAGGGGCAGGAATCCTACATTTCAAGGGTTTCTCCGGGCAGTGCCTCTCTCGGTATATCATTCTGTCCCGTGTGTACCCTAGAGAGCGATGAGGATCCTCGCAGGGCGTGTACTCGCTGAAGTTGACGCTGCAGCGTGAGAAGATTTTAGAAGATTCGGCGGTGAGGTGGTTGCATGGCGCAGAGGCGGAGAGGGAGAAGGAAAGGGCCGCGGTGGTGGCGGTGGTGATTAGGGGCGCTCCTTGGTGGTACGCGGCAAGGAAGTAGGAGGCGATGCAGAGAAGTAGAATGAGGATGCAGGTTGGTGTTTTTATTACCTTGAAAATGGTGCAGTGAGGAGAGGACGAAGAAGAAGAAGATGCAGTATTCGCCATGACTGTTTGGATTCTTGTAACAGAGAAGATGATTGTGACGTGTATTTATATATGCAATCAAACACAGTGGAAAAACAATATCTCATTGACTTCTTGTAATTTTTGTATTTATCATTGTGTTACACAAGACAACTCATGGTCATTTTTTGAGTTATTAAAACTACGTTGTTTGTCATTATTAATTTTTTTTTTTTTTTTAAGAAGAAAGAGTAAAAGGAGAGAGGAGAATGATATGGATTTGTCCCTTTGTTTTGTCAGTTTTTGAAACAATTGATAACATATTCTTGACTACATTATAATTTTACCTTTTTAATATATAATTTCGATTATTTTTATTTTATTCATTATTTTAATATCTATCATTTTAAAAAAATGGTCCAATTTTTTATTTTATAATGTTTAATTTTTATATTTTAACTAATTAAATTATATTTTGTAAATATATTAAACAAATTATTAACATCGTAAGATTCTTTGAATACGTATGTCTGTATAGTTTTTTTCTTTTTCTTTTTCTTTTTTCAATATGGTTTAGTTCACAACTTTATAAAAATAATAACTAAATTAAATAAAAATTACAAGTTTTTTTTAATTGAAAGATTAAAATTGTGAAAATAAAAATAGAAGCCGTGTGAACATTTAAAGGGGATTAAAATTATAATATATCATAAGTTTTCTAATTGATGTGTTAAAAACGTTAAAGAAATATTTACTGAAAAGTAGTTATTTTCAATATTTTTAAAATGTAAAAAATATGTAATAAAATCTGTTTTGGTAACTTAGATGATTAATAAAGTATTTTTATGTTAAGATTGATTAATATTCTTTTGGATGATTTGTCAATTGGTTTCACTTCTGAGTATAAATTTTATAAGATAATTATAAATATAAATATATATAATACGTCTCTTATTTCTTGTTTGGTATGGTTAAAGGAGAAGTAAAAAACGATCCCATTACTTTGTTATTGTTTAGGTTACAGTCATATGGTTCATTTGGTTGCATCGGAATTGTGTGGTCTTTAAACAAGACGTTGTGAATCGATTGAAGTTGTTTGATTCTATTCGCCTTTATTATTGGAAGTGGATCTCTTCGGTTAGTATGAGAATATCTTTTAGCCTTGTAGACCGACACAATAATCTTTGGATCTGTTTCATTTATTGTGTATTTTAATAATTTTTCTTTGCTTTATATTGTACTCTATTTTTGAGATCTAAATATCCCTTTATTAAGTTTAATTAATTGATATTATTTGCTTATAAAAAAAAATAGGTCTCTTATTCATTGCATTGAATGAAGACGCGGTGGTCATTAATTTTCACATATAACTTATATAATATTTGAGTGAAAAATATTCATAAACCATTTATATTATTTTAGTGAACAATATTTGTAGTTTATATATATATATATATATATATATATATATATATATAACTTTTTTAAATATATATATATATATATTAATATTAAAATCATATATTAAATATATTAACTATTTTATATATATATATATATATATTAAAATCATATATTAAATAAAATTAACTATTTTAACATAAAAATATTTTTAATAATTATTTAAAATACAAAATGTAAATACATCTATTGTATAAAAGTAAGGAAATTATTAATGCTTAGTATTATACAATAAATGCTTTGCCACTTTTAATAATTTTGTTAACCACAGCTTAAGAAAACTAATTAAAATTAATACTATAAGAAAAACATGTATTATACCATAAATTAAAAAAAAAAAGGTTAAACTCCGCACTTTTTTACTGTGCATTACTGCAGAATGAGCATTCAACGTCGGGTGTAGAAGGCTTTCAACGTCGGTTCCAATGACGTCGTTGAATCAGAGCGTCGTTGAATGTCAAAGGATTCTACGTCTGCTCGTAATACCCGACGTTGAAAGTGTTAGACATCTACGTCGGTTAAGCAAATGTCCGACGTAGAAATGAGTAAATTCTACGTCTGCTATTGAACTAACCGACGTTGAAAGTCCTTTCTCGCTCAAGCGACCGGTGTACTCGCTGAGCGACGAAGCCTTCAAACAAAGGGGACTCTTGGAGTGCTGTTCGCTCAGCGAGTACACCGGTCGCTTGAGCGAGAAAGGACTTTCAACGTCGGTTAGTTCAATAACCGACGTAGAATTTACTCATTTCTACGTCGGACATTGAACTAACCGACGTTGAAAGTCCTTTCTCGCTCAAGCGACCGTGTACTCGCTGAGCGACGAAGCCTTCAAACAAAGGGGACTCTCGGTGTCTGTTTCGCTCAAGCGACCGACGTTTCGCTCAAGCGATCGACGTTACAACGCTCTGTTAATGCAATAACCGACGTAGAATATCCCTTTTTTTTTAAATTTTGTTCTGTTTTTGTGCTACCATACACGACCCGCTATAAATCTCAGTCCGTAAATCTCAGTCCAAACTGTATTTACACAATATATACACAATATACAAAAATCTCAACCAGGTCTTTTCACCTAATCACTATATATTTACACAATACACAAAAATTTCAGTCCACCCACATTATGTACATAATACACAAAAATTATCAATCAATCCTATTATTCCTAACTACTTGTACAAACTTTTCTGCCCATTTGTTTCTAACCATGTCTATAGTATCCATAGGCAAAGGTTCTATATCTTTAAATGCCCGTAAGAAGTTCACAATAATAGAATGGTAAACCCTAAGCAATAAAAATAAAGGAATTGAATATAATAGCAAATGTCAACTTACCTCGTCCCAACTATCCCGAATGCTACCAAAACCGATGAGCCACATCCAATACATTACATAGTAGCCGCACTCGTAGCCTCCATTTTGTTTGTTACACTAAAAATGAGTAAATATGTTAAAAATAACTATTAAATTTGAACGTAAATTAATAGATAGTATAATATATATAAAGGCTACTTACTTTGATAAAATTCCAATTTGGAGTCGTGCTTTTACTTGTGTGTTTTCCATCTAATGTACTACAAACCTTTAAAGCACTATATATTGAAAAGAAGGGGCTTAGAAATAGAATAATCAAGATGTTTAGACATAATATAATAAATACTTACTCGTTTACAATATTTTTTAGCTCCATGTCCGGTTTTCTTCCCAATGAGCAGAACCAACACACAAGATTCTCGCTTTGGACAAATAACTAATAGCTGCCGATGGTTTCTGTATATACACATGATTAGAATCTATTAAAAAAACTTGTGTAAAACCAGTAAGAGGCCGTGATAACTTACGAATGATGGTATGCTCCAAGGTAAATATCTCTTTTAGAAACAAGTCATCCAATTCTCGCATGTAACCGAGAATTTGATCACGCTTATTCCCAGCACTTTTGTATGGATTGAGACTCGAAGAATCCATACACATGACCAATGCCCCGCTCCACTATCATTTCGTGCATCATCCTAAAATATGCCAATTTAAGTGAACTTATAGCTTATATATTTACTAAAATGAAAAGAGTCATGAAAGATATGAACTTACAATGTCCAAAATTGTAAAACAACTTATATTTAGACATTGATTGCCCATCCCAATCTCCAGGGCATCAAGTGTGGGAAATGTATAGGGGGATATTGCTAGAAGCCATCCCAAATAATGTACAATCCCATGAAACTTGGAATGACTGCAGATACAATTATGGGGACAGAGACAAGAGATCAAAAATTGGATTTGGAGAAGTCTCCACAACTCGGTGTCTTCTCCTTAGATGCGAAGGAGTGACAATAGCTTTACCCAAGTCTTTTGGCTGCCGAACATCCTACATATTTTATAAAATATAATCATAAACAATAAATCAATTTATTTATGTGTTAGATGTATTATAACCATACATATACATACCTTTGCCATTATTGACCTAACTAAATGTCTGGGCCAAGTAATGAAGGTCCGAAGGGCTTGGCCCACCGTCTGCACCTCTTCAGTGGGGATAGGGACACTAGCCGCAGCGTCAACCACCTTTTCAACCACTACTTTGACCAAGTTAGGATCCAAAGGCACATTGTGGATGGTTGAAACCCCTTCATGAACCGATCCATGGGCCACTAGCCTTAGACCTTCATCTACCTCAACCCACAAGCCATATCGATCATCCTTTGTGGATTCGGGATGAATAGATGCCACCTCGGGTGTGACCTCGATAGTGGCTTCAAGACAACTGCCCTTTGTGCTAACTCTTGGACCTACAAATACGAGTAAATTCCAATAAGGACTAAGATTTTAGAAACACAAGTCAAGTACCAATTTGTGGTTGAAAATGCACCTGATGGAGGATGATCATCAGCAAATGAAGTACCCATGGAGGTCATACGCAGGAACCGCTCCCGCACACGTGCAATGATGGTCTCCTCAAGTTGTGCGCCGATGGCAGGAGTCAACTCTTCCTCCAATTTTGCCCCGATGGCCGGTGTCAATTTCTCCGTGAGAGCCATCTCCAAGGCAGCAATATCTTCTTGGCTCGGTGGATGTGGAGGTGCAGATATCCCGTGATGGTGGTCCAAAATACCGTCGGACACCCACACATTGGCCAACAGCTCGAACACGACCTGGATGTTCCGGTCGTCCAATAACAGATGGTCAAGATATCCCGACGACCGGAAGGGATGAAAGTTCCCTGTGTACACCGCTCCTCCAAGGCATCCTACATTATAAAAGTTAATTTTATTAATGAACATGTTACATATAACTAATTCAAAGTAAATTAACTTCTTTTACTTACAATCCGAGCAAGCAATTTCTTGGGCTTCCAGCTGACGTCATGTCACCAGAAGGCTTTGTACGCGCCCTCTTCCACTTCCGGTGACGTTTTGGAGGAGATGGTGGAGGAATCGCTCTTCGCTTAAACCGTAAGAGGCTAACTCCGACCGTCGAAGTCTACTCTTCTCCTCCATCATCTTCTTAGTCAATAAGTCGTACCCCCACGAGACAGAAGGTGGGGGCGACATTCTTCCTTTGAATGTCTTTTGCTTTTTGTCTTCTTTCCTGCAACATAATTGAACACAATATTAGATACACAACTCATTATGAAATATTCAAGTCAATTAAGCCATAAGCTATTACCTCCCACTCTGAACCAGACCCTACTATGTACAAACTTCTTCCAAGTGTCCTCATCTATGCCATATCTTTGGCAAGGGGTTAATCCCTTGCTAACTTTGTCCTCAGCATACACCCATTTAGTGGTCAATGTGGACTTGAACTGTCTCCACATTTTTGCTGTGGCTGTCATTATCTTCCTCCTCACATCCTCAGAATTGACTAAATCAAAGTGTTCCTACAGTAGCAAACAAGTTTTAGTTAACCAATTGATAATAATGTATAAACAATATAAACAACTAAATACACATACTTACAAGAAGATCTTGCCATAACAAGTTCTTCACAGCTTCCTCCACATGATCCCAAGTAGGATGGAGAATAGATATCTACACAACATAAGTATCAACAATATATTTGAAATGAAATTAACTTTGAAATAGAATAAATACCTTTTCTCTAGCTAGTGTACCCAAGTAGCTACTAAATTGGGTACTCGAAGGGACCCGACACCTTGCCAGCCCTAGGATCAACGAAACAGATAACTTCCGGCCGGATATGTGTCTAACGGTCAAACCTTTCAACCGTGTAGATTGTCGACTCCTCTTACTCGGAAAATGTCTTTCCGGATGCCCGAGGAGATGGTGGAGGAGATGCCATTTACCTGTAATGAAAAAAACATAGAATTATATCAATACACATGCAAAGTCTCCTCAATTACATGTTAAAAAAATAAATAAATAGAAACATAACTTAGATTGTATTAATATTTTCTCATATGCCTTCATCATGGTCATTGCGAGTAGCATGAACAAAGTCCTCTTCCAATTGGGATATAGCAATAGGCAACCGTGGTGAATTTTGAATGTTAATAAAATCATCTAATTCTTCTCCATTCTCATTTGTGACATCAATCATTTTTCCTTTGAGGACAACTGACCACCTATCATTTGATGGATCAGTGACATAAAACACTTGTTTTGCCTGGTATGCCATTATGAAGGGTTCTTCCTTATGACCAATCTTGTTTATATCAATCAAAGTAAATCCCATTTGGTCTCTTTGGACACCAGTATTGCTATCAACCCATTTACATTTAAATAAAGGCACTTTGAATTTAGTATAGTCGACCTCCTAAATCTCCTCAATCACTCCAAAGTAACTAATTGATGCCATGATGGGGTTTTTGTCCTTTGCACTAGAAAAGTGCATAGATGTTGCCTCAATATATACTCCACTATTCTGGACCGTACTTTTGTCATCTTGTGCCTTCGTATAGAATGAGTATTTGTTAATGTCATACCCTTGCCAAGTTATAACATTATATCTAGGCCCATGTGCTAGCCATTTCAAGTGTATCGAGGCATTGTCACTTGAAAATATTTTGCTTTGAAACCAATTGATAAAGTTGTTGTTATGCTCTTTCATCAACCACCTTTCACCCATTTTGGGGTTTAGGTCCTTTAACATTGCTTTATGCGCATCTATGTAAGGAATAACCTCTTCTGTATTGTTCAAAATATACAAGTGGGCGGTGGTCAACTCTACATGATCTTTTGTTTGAATTCTAATACCACGAGTTCCCTTACCATTTAGCCTATCATCATGACGATTTCTAGGTACACCCACAGTACGACTCTTGCCAAGTAATCTGAACAAAATTCTATGGCTTCTTCTCGCAATATACCGCTCAACAATTGAAGCTTCAGGTCTATATGGATTTTTAGAATACCCTTTGAAGATCTTCATGTATCGCTCAATTGGGTACATTCACCTCAAATAAACCGGCCCACAAATTCGTATCTCCCTCACAACATGAACGATTAAGTGAATCATTATATCAAAGAATGATGGAGGAAAATACATCTCCAATTGACATAGCACAACAGTAGCCTCATTTTCCAACTCATCTAGTGATTTTTCATCGATAATCTTGGCACAAATAGAATTGAAGAAAAAACATAGACGCATAATGGCATGTCTAACATTCTTAGGCAATATGTTACGTATAGCCACGGGTAACAACTGTTGCATCAAAACGTGACAATCATGGGACTTTAATCCAATTAATTTCAGATCTTTCATGGATACAAGACTCTTAATATTTGAAGAGTATCTTTGTGGCACTTTAATACTTGCAAGACAATGACATAAACTATGTTTCTCCTTCTTTGACAAGGTGTGACATGCTGGTGGTAGATATGTTCTATTGCCTTCAGGCCTTGGATGTAATTCAGGACGTATTCCCATCTCACAAAGGTCTTGACGTGCTTTGATCCCATCCTTTGACTTTCCTTGAATGTTTAACAATGTGCCAATGAGACTATCACATACATTCTTCTCCACATGCATAACATCAATACAATGTCGTACTTCTAAATGGCTCCAATATGGAAAATCAAAGAAAATTGATCTTTTCTTCCACATGTTCTTGTCAGAAGACCTTTTTTGGGTCTTTCCAAATGTAATGCTTATGTTCTTCACTCGATCGTAAACTTCTAAACCAGTCAATGGTTCTCCGGAAATTTCATCCTCCCGTATGCCATTAAAAGCTTTCTTCAGTCTACTGGTATGGATGGTCATGCGGGAGAAATTTTCTCGTGCTCGTTATAAACCTGTCTTCTTTCCATGTTTCAATTGTATATAACTGGTCTCTTCTTCACAAATAGGACAAGCATAATGCCCCTTCACACTATACCCACTCAAGTTTCCATAGGCAGGGAAGTCATTAATGGTGCAAAATAACATTGCATGCAACTTGAACTTCGCTGCGATACCCATCAAATGCATCTACTCCTTCCTCCCATAATAGTGTTAAGTCTTCTATCAAAGGACTCAAATACACATCTATGTCATTTCCTGGCTGTCTTGGACCTGAAATCATCATACACAACATGACATATTTGCGCTTCATGCATAACCATGGTGGAAGATTGTAAATCATCAATAAAACGGGCTATGAACTATGGTTACTACTTAAATTTCCAAAAGGATTCATCCCATCTATTGCTAATCCAAGTCTAAGGTTTCTTGCATCACTACCAAAACTTGGAAATAGACGGTCAAAATTCTTCCATTGGGGAGAGTCAGATGGATGTCGCATTTGCCCATCACATGTTTTTCTCTTTGAATGCCAAATTAAATTTTCAGCATCTTCGTGAGCGTACAACCGCCTAAATCTTGGAATAATTGGAAGATACCATAAAACTTTTGCAGGAGGACGTTTTTTTCCACTCTCCTGACTACAATCATCACCATCCTTCGTTTTGTAACGTGATACACCACATGTTGGACATTGGTCTAAATATGAGAATTCTTTCCTGTATAACACACAATAATTAGGGCAAGCATGTATCTTCCTATATTCTAAACCCATCGGACATAGTATCTTCTTCGCTTCATACATACGGTCCGAGCAAGGTGTTATTGTCCGGGAGCATCTCCTTCAAAAGTTGGAGTAATTCATTAAAACTTGTATCACTCCAACCAAATTTTGCTTTTAGATTGACCAATCTTAACACGGATGACAACCGTGTGAAAGTTGTACATCCGGGATACAAAGGTGTCTCTGAATCGGTCCTCAATGTATCATATATAGATGCATGTGCTTCAAGAAAGCTCTCTTGACCCACATCACAAAGCATGTCCTCTATTCGATCTTCGCAGGTTACATCATCCTCAATAGTTTGTGATACTGTTGGAATATCAATCACTTCACCGTGCCATGTTCATATGGTGTAATTCTTCATCATCCCATCGCAAATAAGATGCTCCCGCGTTGTGTCCATCTCTTGTACTCTGCCATTTACACAATTAACGCATGGGCAGTAGATTTTTCCATTCATTTTGGGAGTATTTTGTTCGGCAAATTTCAAAAAGGAGTCAACTCCATTCTCATACTCTTCTGACATACGACTTGCATTGACCCAAGTTCGATCCATCTAACTACACAAAAAGGTTTGCCTAAATATTCAAGGTTTATTAGAAAAGGTTTAACAAAACAATACAAAAAAAACGTGTACATTGCCTAACAATGCTCTAATGTTCCATACATGCTCTAATGTTCCATATACCACTTCGAAACCTAAACCTAAACCTAAACGAAACCTAATGTTCCATATACCACTTCGAAACCTAAACGAACCTAGATCAAATCAAACCATATATACAAAATCATTCATCATCTTTCTAATGTTCCTACGCAGGAAATGCTCTAAATAATCCATATTTATGTTAAATGCATGCTGTAAATCATCCATACAACTTAATCTAACCCGATGAGAGCGCTGCGAGTGGGCTGCGAAGGGCAGCGAGAGGGCGAGCACTAGCAGTGAGGATCGAGGCAGCAGACCACAGCGAATGAGGTAGCATGCGCGAGTGGGCGGCGAGGGGCGAAGCGAGAGGCGGCGAAGTGGGCGGCGAAGGCGGCGAGGGGGCAGCAGTGAGGACCGAGGCACAGCGAAGAAGAAGCGAAGGAGGGAGTATGTGGGACGAAGAAGAAGCAGACGAGGGGGCAGCGCGCCTAGGAGGAGAGGTATAAAGGACATTCAACGTCGGTTATTAAAAAACCCGACGTGGATAACGCTTTCGACGTCGGGTAAATCATGTAACCGACGTTGATTTTGGGAATTCAACGTCGGTTATACATAACCGACGTTAAATTTAAACATTTAACGTCGTCTGTCATATAACCGATGTTGAATTGCAGTTACTACGTCGGTTATTATATAACCGACGTTAAAGTTTGTTTCATAATTACAAGTTTGCCACCGTGTCTTGTACAACGTCAGTCTTCGTGATAACCCACGTTGGATGTTGTCGTAGAAAGTGTTTTTTGTAGTAGTGGTGGTTGGAAAACTTAAAAGGTTGATTCAAACACACATCACTAATCTTCAATAAGTCCGATAAAGTTTATTAGTCCCATCCCAAACTCATCATTGACATTGTTTATGAGAAATCAATAAATTAAATTTTCATCAGGTTTGGTTAATACCAAACGTCTACATTATATGACTTTCTCAGTACGTTTGATCCATTACACAAGCTTGCAAATTTATTTTGTAACAGAGAAAATTGATGAGTTAAAGCAAAAAAACAACTTTAACCACTTATCGATAATTTGGAATAATGTATCATACAATTGGAACATGAGTTTAGCTGTAATCAAAATAATACATCAACCATATTTGCACACTGCAAGAAACTGTGGTATAATATTACTAGTTTTAATCAAACACGTGTCTTAATTCCTTTAACGTGTGTGAAGATCAATAAGAAATATCTTACCACACTTGTGCATCTGATTTTGAATTAATTATTTTCTAACATCCTTTTGTGGAACATATAGTTATTGTGCAAATTGCGTATTGTTCCTATGCACACAAAATAAGGAGGTTTGGTAAATAACAAGTTTCGTGTTTGTTTTGATGTCTTTTATGTTAGTGACCTTGCAATAATAGTTACCTAACATCTTGTTACAATCACATAAACTCTTACAAACACTATAAAAAAAATTTATGAAGGTTTTATAAGTTCACAAATTACTATATTCAAATAAATTTAGTTTTAACAAATAAATTAAATTAAAGTAAACAAATTATCATCTGTCAAACATATTTTAGATTGATTTATGTAATTTATGATCTATATAAATTTAAATTAGATTTATCCATTTTATAGATCTATATAAACTTAGACTGACTTATTTATTTTATAAAAATTTTAAATAAAAAAAGTAATATTATTTTATTAAAAAATATAAATATATTATAAATTAATTTAATAAAAGAATAATTTATTCTAATAATAAATATTAATATAAATTTTTAATAATTATTTATTCTAAGATCTAATTATTAAGATTTATTTTAAATTAATAAATAATAATAAGGAACAATAATTTTTTTAAAATTGAATAAATATATTGTTTTATAATTTATATATTAAATTATTATATGTTAAAAAAATTTATTTTAATAATAAAATTTAAATTTTAAAAATATATTTTTATTTTTATTTCATTTTTTAATTAATTAAATTTATATAAATATATTAATTTATATTTTTAATTTCAATCATACATCTGTTAACCCGTTAATCTAATCGAGAGTAAGATTAAACTAATTTTGATTTATCTTAAAATATAAAAGTTTTTTTATATTACCTACGAAAATAAGTTTAACTTGATTGGACAATTTATTTTGTCAAGTCTACATACAATTTTGATATCAATTTTTATGAAACATTTTTATAAAATCAACAATTAAAGCACTCCCTAAAAGAAATTTAAAAAATAAATTAAAATTAAGGTTGCAAATAAGAATAATGTATGCATAAAAATAAAGGATGACTAAAATTAATCTAAGACATGTCAATTTTATTTTTAATAACATTTAAAAGAGATAATTTTCTTATGGATCGTGACCCTTACAATTTTCCTGTTATTCCACCTTTATATATTACATGGATCTACTATGGACCAAATGAGAAATCCTAAAAAATATACAAGCCACTATTAAACTAAAAAGTGAGAATAATAATGTTGTTAAAATTCAAGTACAGTGATCCTTATGATATAATAGGGAGAGAGTTTAAATAAAAGATTAAAATTTGCATTTTAGTCTAAAATCAAAATTATAATTGTCCATTTACATTATTATATATTTACAGTTAAGTTTTGTTTTTTTCTTTCATTTATAGTTGAAAAGTTCACACAACTTTAGACTTTTTTTTTTAATTACACATATATTGTTTCTTAATTAATTTTTTATTTTTTTTTTAATTTTATATTTAATTTAAAAATTAATTTTTATTAATGCCCTTAATTTTGATTTGTAATTTATTAATTTTAAGAAACAGTTTATTTTGAAATTAATAATAAATATGTTTTTAATTTGTTTAACACGTGAATTTAAAGAAATTATTTATCTTTCAAAATATTTAAAAAAAATATTAATATAAGTTTCATTACTTAGCTAGATATTTTAAAATCTGTTATATAATAATAATAATATTTAAATATAATAATATTATAATTATATGAACAACATATAAATACTATAACAACAATTTTCAAAATAAACATAATTAAAAACTACCCTTTATATTAAAGTAATAAATATACAAACAACATTCAACCCTACGTTATACATCATAAAAAAAGCTATCTTTTTATAATAATAAAATGATAATGTATTAAATACAATAAGGTTATTTAAAACAGTAATGAAATGTTTATAATATAAATTATATATTACAATTATAACATTTACAAATATAAAATAACTAAAATAACAATATTAACAAATATAATTAATTTTAATAAAATATAAAATAAAAAACATGATTGTAAAATAATATTATATCTCTATATATATTATATAAAAGGGAATATAAACACAATAACAAATTACACATATTAAATAATAATTATTAAAATAATAATAAAATGTATAAATAAAGTTATAAGGTTTTCAAATAACAAAAATATATAAAAAAACAAATATAAACATAAAACTTTTATTGTATAACCAATGAAATAGAAAGTTTGAAAAATTGTATATTTAAATCAAATTATCAAAGATTAAAATGATCTTAAAGTTCAGAGTATCCAAAAACAGATAGTAATTATATCTTAATAATATAAACATAATATAATATCATAAAATATTCAAAATTATGATAAAATATAGATTGATAATTAGAAAGTAATTACTTTCATATATATATATATATATATATATATATATATGTATATATGATATAATAAAATATAATTGTTAAATAAATATAAAAAAATAAATTATTTCAATACTAATATAAAATAATACAAAATCTTAAATAATACAAAATTTGTCGAGGATCAGTCTTTACCATAATCTTAACATACAGGATGAACTCTCTATATATAACAATCCAATTTTCTGATATTTCATTATTTCCCTGTGAGGGTTTTAGGGCACACGCCTGGGGTTTAAGCTTAGGAGAAGAATCTCTACTACTCTCCGACTATGGCGGACGAAGACTATGATGACATGGACATGGGGTTCTTTTTCTTTCTTTTACACTCTCTAGCTCTAATTCACCTGAACAAATGCACCCACGGACAAATTAAGATTTTTCCTAATTCAATTTACCCATAAAAATTAGGGTTTAGAATGAACTCTAGTTTTTTTTTATGTGAATATTAAAGCAAAATATAAGCTTTTGAATTCTTCATAGAGTTTGATGATCACTTTTTGCCTAACAAATGTATTTCGTTCTTCAATTGTTAGTGTTAGAGCAGTGTTCTGTATTATATATATTTCCATTGAATGATTTCTCATGGATTAAAGTGTGCTGATGCAGGTACGAGGATGAGCCACCAGAACAACAAATTGAGGTCTAGAATTTTGTCTTGTGTCATTTTTTGTATGATCGGACAAGTACATGTTCTTGGATGAGTTGATAGAATTATTAATTGGTGGGTTGATTGATATGCAGGAAGGCGCAGAGGAGGATCTGGAAAACAACAAAACCGACGATTTAACTGGAGATTCTATTGACATTGAGGATAAGGAAGAGGGACAACCAGATGAGCGTTCAAGAAAGACCTCGAAGTATATGACTAAGTATGAACGAGCTAGGATTTTGGGTACCCGTGCACTTCAAATCAGGTTTGGTTCAGGATTTTCTGAGTTTAAGATTCTGCTCATTGGTTGTTTCTAAAATGTTATTTTTTTTTCTGGCCCAACAGTATGAATGCACCTGTCATGGTTGAGTTAGAGGGTGAAACTGATCCACTTGAGGTAATATATTCCCTTGCTCTCTTTACAATTTGATAATTTGTTTTTGTTAATATATGTCAGTTTGGCCATATGCCCATATAGTTGGAAATATCTTTCTTTTATTAAGGGAAACAATTTCTATATTCATGCATTGTTGATATATGTCAGTTTGACCATATGCCCATATGGTTGAAAATATCTCTCTTTTATTAAGGGAAACAGTTTATGCAGTCATTCATACATTGGAACTAAGAAAATGATTTATTGAAGATCTTAAATTATTTTTTTGAATGTGATTTATTCTAGGTCTTTAATTAGTTCTTTGCCTCTTGAGATCCTGCACATTCATCTTTAGAAATGTAAAAAATATTTAATATCTACTAACATTCTTGATGGAAAAGTCTTAACCTTCTACTATAAGATGGTGAGAGAGTAATGAAAACAGAGTAGCAAAGAAAGTCAACCCTTACTCTAACTTGATTCCTTAATTGAATGGTTGGTGTGCATGGCAGGCACATTATTAATGTAGACTTATATTTTGAAATTTGGTTTATACCTCACTCTGCAGTTGTGACTCTTTATCTGCACAATCTCTATGGACTATAAGAGTTAAAAAGTGTATCTGTAGGTGTAGTGTAGGAACTGAAATGAAAAGATTGTGCAGGTATAGAAATCAAACGAAAAATTAAATCTTAATATTTGAACTTCATGTCATTTTTTTTAACTATGTAACATAAGTTTATCAACATTATTGTCCCTTAGATGAGCAGTTTACCTTATGATTAAATTGTTTTGTTACTATTTTTTGATTCTCAAGTTCTTTGGTTTCCTGAAAAGTGCACTGTGCACACCATTCTAGAAATAAGTTGACTGGTATAGTCTTTGATTTTTATAGACAGATAAGAACCTGGTCACATATTACCCAATATCACCTATTTTACAGCTTACTTCTTGAGCAGTTTACTTGCATTCAATATGTCACTGAAACATTTTTATGCCAATTATCCCAAATGTTTGATTCCTGCATTGTACATGTTTTGTTTGTTAGTGCTGCTTTATAACATACAACATCTTGTTCTCCCAACTTTTCAGATTGCTATGAAGGAGCTTCGAGAGCAGAAAATACCCTTTACAATCCGGCGCTACTTGCCAGATGGAAGGTAAATACTGTTATGTCCATCATACAAGTTAGGTAGTTCATTTTTCTTGGCCGGTCGAGGCTAAGGTTGATAACATCTTTTATGCTATACTTATTGTTACTGTGTTTCACAAATTCTGCAGCTACGAGGATTGGGGGGTTGATGAACTGATTGTGGAAGACTCCTGGAAGAGGCAAGTGGGTGGTGATTAATGGTTGAACTGACAGAGATGTGGGGAGGAGTAACAGACTAAATTTTGTGTCCTCATAACTTTTTAACTTTGTATCTTTGATTTGTCTGAGGTTGATAGTTGATACTGCTGATATATGTGATTCCACCCACCATAAAAACTTGACTTACAATTAGTTTTTGGGTTCCTACATCTCTGTTGCTTGTACTTTTAAGCTTGTTATATATATATATATGTATATATATATATATATATATATATATATATATATATATATATATATATATATATATATATATATATATATATATATATATATCTGATACTGCTGATATATGTGATTCCACCCACCATAAAAACTTGACTTACAATTAGTTTTTGGGTTCCTACATCTCTGTTGCTTGTACTTTTAAGCTTGTTATATATATATATATGTATATATATATATATATATATATCTGTGAACGTCTGGATAAACAGAATTAACGGACAGTTATCCAGGGAAGGTTTTATAATCAAACTAGTCAATGAATATGTAAAAATAAATATTGATATAATTGATTGGAGGCAAATTAAAAAATTATTACTTTATTGAAATAAAAAAAATACCAATGAATTTGATTTTCTTTTAAATACTAAAACCGTCATATTTTATGACAGAGAATATATAATTTGAGTGGAGAAAAGTGATAGAAATATGGGTTGCTCACGCACTGAGTGAACGCATATTGAGCATCTTGGGCTTTTGGGCCGTTAGTATCGAGTATGCTTTGAATCAGAAATAACAATTCTATAGTCAAGTAACACATCGCTGATAGCAATCTCTTCAACTGTCCAGAGAACAATGTATGACTCGAGCTTTTCCAACAGAAGGGTTACTGATACTCTCCATGCACGGCCCTGATGGATCGGGAACAATTCATCTAAATCATTATTTGATAATTGTTTTTAAGAATAAATTATTTAAACTTGATCTCATAAAAAAATCGATTCTATAAAAGATCAAATTAATATAATTTGTTGTTGCCTTGTTATTTTAAAATAAGTTTATAAAGAATAAAAAATACAACATCAGGTTAACACATCTCAAACTATAGCTTCAATTTATCTTCGAAATCTACATGGTCTAGTTTCAAAAATTTGAATTCATCATAATCAACTTTACACAAATGCATATTCCATCTTCTACAAGTGGATGGATAGAGTATTTCTACTTTTATGTCAAAATTGAATTCAGACAAGGGAATACGAGAGGTGGTCCTACACGTCGGTGATTCATCGTTGATAACGGTTGGATATGCTTGTTGACATGAAATTTTAAAATATTAAATAATATTAAAATAATTGATTGACCAATTATATTGCGTAAAACTGAAGACAATCCATGAACAAACACGTGACAAATGTTAAAAGATCTTTTTAGTCAAAGCAAAAACTAATGCAATGCAGGCAACACTGCAACAGCTATCATGCTAGCATTTTGTATAACTGTCACCTCAATATATATATTCGAAAGCAAGAAAATTGCATGGAAATTATTGGCGATTTAGTTTATGATTAGATTTCGTTTTCACATATTTAATTATTGTGCCATGGCCTTGAGCCTCTTGACCCACAAGTCATTATGATAAGTGACAAGTTGATAACTACAACCATACTCTTTATTAGTGACAGAATTCTTTATATGGTAGGACAAGGGATGATAAAAGGTCACAATTGTCTCAATTTCAGTTGAGAGGAATTCAGCTATCACCCTTTCTCTTTTGTATATGTATTACAGGAATGTTATCTTCTAGCAGATAGCTAGGGATATATTTTTTGAGGAATAAAGATTTCTGAAGTGAATTTTAAGATACAAATGAAATTTATGGGAGAATCGGTCTTAGGCCGGTGAGATCAATATGTTATAGATATAATAATACTTTAAAGGTTGGAGCCATATTACAGGTTTTAGAGTGTAATATTGCTACTGAATATACATTTAATTCGGTGCAATTGTTTGAAAGATGCCGCAATGAACTGTTGTTTCTGTTATGTTTTTTTTTTTTCTTCCAAATCTTTAGCTGACTACGGCTAATTAATTATTAGGATAAAATAGGCTGATTTATATTTGTTTGGCTTTTATAGTTGAATTCGAATTTGATATGCATCTGTGTATAGATGTATTGTTGTATTAATTAGAGTAAATGCAATCCCACAAACAAAAGTCACTCGCCATTTCTTAAGCAGGACTCAGTTTTATTGTTGAGCGATGCTCTTCAATTTTGAAGTATCGTCAAACCATCAAGGTTTTCTGATGTTTTGGTTATTATTGCTTGGGTTGACACCTAGCCAGAAGAAAATGAATGAAGATTGGTAACATATGCATTATATATGGTAGGGTCTGTATACTAATTTTAGTGGTTTGAAAACCAATAATGGACAAAAACCAAATTGTGAGTGAACAGTTGATATTGCTGTCATATTTTGACTATTGTTTAAAGTAGTTTCTGGTAGGTCATTCGATTTTATTTTCTAAACAATAAGTATCAGCCAAGGGAAGTTACCACAATTTTACTGTGTCACTTCCAGCAGATAGTTTCTTTCTCATCTAAACAGATAACATAAACTATTAGAAAGCTTTTTCTAATTACTTGAACAGAACTCTATAATCTTACATATAACAATATTTCTTTCTTCATGCGAATTTGAGAGAAATATACGTTTAAGAACCGTGTTTCTAGCCTGCGACTTATTTTCTCATTTAAATTTCCTAAATGCATGGACAACACTATATCCTCAAAATAGTTGTTTACGAGGATTTTCTATTTGTGATTGGCATTGGGGTGATGGTTTTAGGAAACAATTCAAAATATAAAATATCTTTATTTTGACTTGTTAACTAGGTGAAATTCATGTGATATAAAATATGTGATTGACCTTTATTTGGACAAACATTCCATGGACATAGCTAGAGATGGTCCTCATTAGTTTCATAAAGGAGATGTAATGGTTTGGGAAGCCAAATTACATTGCGTTTTTGTTTGTTGAAAATATGTGTTTTCTTGGGCACAACTCTTTTACCTTGTAAAAGGGTTCATCTTAAAGATTCCCACTGTGATAAAGCAACAAAAGGATCTTTTGACTTAGGGCACATTCATTATTGATGTTTCAGTTCAATGCTAGTGTCAATTACATGTGTTAGAAAAATGAAAAAAGATATGGGTTGTATGAACAAGATCCAAAATTCCAAAGGAAATAAGAAAAAAAGACAAGTTAACATGTTGCTGTCCCCACAGTTTCAAGTTTTACTTTATATATTCACAAAGAAATGTTTACGACCACATGTGGAAGAGTCAATATCGATGACTATTGGTAAGAAATCATAATCGACCATATGTGAGTGCTTGCAAATTTGAAATTCCTGCTAACAGTTACCACATTAATTTAGTCTTTCATTAAAATAAAAACTTAAAACACACAAAACATAATTATACGGTAATTTATATTTCCAAATGTCACCTAATTTTAGTAGTGGGCGCGGATACATTATCCGTTTTTAAAAGAAAAAAACGGACAACACTTATTATTAAGCTAATTAAAAATAATTTGGCTTAACTTGATTCTAAATTTAATTTATATTAAGAAACAAAATCATTATACAGAAAATGTCTAAAAAAATATTTTACTAATTAATACGAGATCTCAAAATATCATTTCACTAGTATTTTTCTTCTTACAAACTCACAAGAAACAAGACTTTGTGGGCTTTTCTAGTAATTCAACGGATGAAGTTTGAACGTCCTAATTTTCATTTTGATTCTTAATAATTTGACAACAATGGTCACAATATAAAACATGTTATTAAATTTATATAAGAAAATTATATTAATCACATGGTGCTGATGACTTATAAAATATTCCCTAATTTGAAGAAAAAAAAAGATGAGTAACCACGTGATTCTCCATTTGCCAGCTACCTTCACGATCAACATCATTCATTGGATACCATTCTCATCTTGTAATTTATGTAATGGACATGACAAGAAACCAGATCTTTGTATGAGTTGCATCCGCTTTAGAAAACAGGGTAAGTAGATCATGCTTCAATCTCTGATCTAAGATTATTAAATGGGATTTAATATCTCCAACTACTGTACATGGGAAGAAATAGTTATGTCGGTCAAGAGAAGAATCTTAATAGGCTTCATTGGAAATTAAGAAGAGAAAAGAATGTTGTCAAAGTTTAATATTTTGCTGCTATTCTTGGGAGGCTTTGGAATTGTGGATCTGAACCACCATGTCTGCGTGGTGAAACATTCTCAAAGTTTAATTTTTGAAAACAACGTTCATTACCCCAACATTACGAATGAAACATTTTGGGTGGGTGCATGCAAAGCCTGCTTCTTTTGCTTTCGGTCATATCATGATCAAGAACATAAAAATTCTTCTTTTCCAATGAAAAAGGTTCAACACCTTTAACTGTTATATCTTTGAAATCTTAAATCTGTTAAGCTGACTCTAGAAAATTCCCGAATAAGCGAATTCAATAGTTAAATAAGAATTGTTGTGGAGGATTAAAAGATGATTCACAACTTACCAAACTTGGTTCTAATCTGTTTAAGTTCCAATTTGTTGGACTGTTAAACATTTATTCTTAATCAACAAAATTAATTCCTCATGTGAATTTAAATTCCTTAGGACAGGGAGCATTTAATGGTAGTGCTTTGTTAGGTTTATGCATCTTATATCACATTTGTTTCTTTCAGGAGGTAGGGATGACAATTGGGGACCGACCCGTCCCTGTCTCGAGTTTGACAGAGAAAATCCGAGTTGATCGGGGATGCGGGCGAGTTCGAGTTTTCCCCGCTTTAAAAAGTCGGGGACGGGGGCAGTGATGGGTAATGCAATCCCCACCCCGTCCCGTCCCGACTTTATATTTAAATTTAAATTTTAAAATATTATTATTTTAAAAGTATTTCCTTTTCTTTTTCTATTACATATAAGGTCATTTTTTTATATTTCACCAATTTTTTTTTCTTCTATCCACTTTTTAATTTTTTTGTCTTTTTTAATCTTTTATATCAATTAATTTATTACATTATTCTTTCACTTACCTTTCAGTTTTTCACATCTTCTTAATCTCTCCCATCAATTTGTTTTTTTTTTTCAATCTTTTCAACCAATTTGATAAACACAAAGTTAACTTTTTTTATTTTTTATCTTTTTCTAAATATTTTACATAAATCGAGTAGTAACTAATATTATTTTATTTATAATTTATATTTATTAGGTTTTATTATGTCATATTTTTTTATCTTATTATTCTTATTTATCATATATCAAATTTTATCTTAATAAAATAATTGTATTTTAAAAGATTAAAGGAATTGATAATTTAAATTTTTATTACTTCGAACTAATTGAATAAGAATTAACTTATTAAATATTTCCTTATAAACTATATATTTCATATTTTTAAATGACAACTTAAAAATGAATTAACACACACATATATATATATATATATAATCAAATGTTTGAATACAGTATTATAATAATAGTGTTATAAATATTCAAATATTTGAATACAGATATTATAATTATAATAATATTATAAATAAAAAATGATTAAATATTTCTTTTACATACATATTTTAATATAAATATAATAAATTAAAATGTATATTTAATTAATAATAATTATAAATTATAAATATTTATTTATATATAAAAAATAGATAGAAAAATTAATTTATTATAAATGTAATTATCTTTTTAAAAATAATATAAATCGGGGACGTGGCGGGAACTCGAAACCCAGCAGAGACGGGGATGAGGACTTAATTTCTAACCCCAACGAGAATCGGGACGAGAATGAGAATGGTTAAAAAAGTTGGGGACGGGGATCGAGGAGGCAAAACCCGCCCCGCCCACCTGCCCCACCCCGCCCCACCCCGCCATGCCTGCTACTAATTATTGTTGTATAAAAAATTATTATTCGAATTCATACATCACCTTTATCACATTAATGGTATAGTTTAAATATTTTTTACACTATTTTATATATTATTAATTAATTTTATATTAGAATTTTAATATTTCTTGAGATTTAAAGTTTTCAAATTACTTCATGTCAGTAATATTTAAATATTATTAAATTTTTTATATTAAAATTAAAAAAATATTATTTTATGAATGTTATGAAACATTATTACGGTTATTCTTTGATATCTTTATAGAGAGTTTTTGTTTTTGTTACAAGTGTTATTTTACAAAAATTTAAAAAATATTTAAAACATTAATTTTGAATTTTTTATTAAAAAATAAAAAAATAATGACCTAACTTTAAATTACTACATTGCATTGGACTAAGTTATTAAATAAAATAAACAAATCTAATTCAACTCTCAAAAGAAAATAATTAAATTATATTAAAAATTAAAATAAATATAATTTTACCTTATCACTTATATACCTCCTATTGACAATTAAAAATTATGCGAACCTCTATTCTAATTTTCTTCGTTAAATTTGTACACTACTTTAGATAACTAAAGGAAAAAACTTTAATTGTATATGGGTATTGTATTTATTTATAACAAAAATGATTAATAAAAAATTGAAGCTAATTGACTCTAACATCCTAACAAAAAGTATAAATTATTGAATTATTAACCATATAATTCCCTAATTCAACAATGGATTTTACATTCAGACATTTTTCTTAATTTTTCAAATTTTTGAGTGTTTAATGGTTTTACAATACTCCAACTTTAGCTACTTCAACTTCACACTTCATCTTTTATTGTTCTCTTGAAATCCTCTATCTATGTAATTTTGCTAATAGTTATTAATAGATGTTTCTAGTTTGATTTCAACGTATAAAATTAAATGAGCTAGATCATTTTCATATGTAGTTTCTTCAATATTCTGTCAAATTTTTGTAATTATTATTAGCATAATTGTTTTTCTATAACAAATAGGAATGACAATTAAATTCGTACTCCGTCCCGTCCCCGTCCGGAGTTTGACGGAGAAAAACCAAGTTGAACGGGGTGGGTTCAGGTTTTTCTTGTTTTAAAAAGGCGGGGATGGGTAATGCAATGCTCACCCCAACCTCGTCCCTGCCCCGTTCTCGTCTCGACTTTATATTTAAATTTAAATTTTAAAATATTAATATTTTAAAAGTATTTTATTTTCTTTTTCTATTATATATAAGGTTATTTTTTTTATATTTTACCATTTTTACTTTTCTTCCATCTACTTTTTAATTTTTTTGTCATTTTTAATCTATTATATCAATTAGTTTATTACATTATTCTCTATCTCTTATCTTTCAGTTTTTCACATTTCTTTAATCTCTCCAATCAATTTGTTTTTTTTTCAATTTTTTCAACCAATTTGATGAACATAAAGTTAATTTTTTTTCTTTATCTTTTTCTAAATATTTTACATAAATTTTAATAGTAACTAATATTATTTTATTTATAATTTATATTTATTAGATTTTATTATGTCATATTTTCCGGATCTTATTTGTTATATATCAAATTTTATCTTATAATAGAATAATTATATTTTAAATGATTAAAAATATTGATAATTTACACATTTATTACTTCGAACTAATTAAATAAGAATTAATTTATTAAATATTTTCTTATAAACTATATATTTTATATTTTTAAATGACAACTTAAAAATGAATTAACTTATATTTCATATTTTTAAATGAAAACTTAGTAATTAAATGTTTGAATATATTATAATAATAATAATAATATTATTATTATTATTATTATTATTATAAATATTCAAATGTTTGAATACAATGTTATAATAATAATAATAATAATAATAATAATAATAATAATAATGTTATAAATATTATATATATATATATATATATATAAATAAAAAATGATTAAATATTTATTTTACATAATAAATTAAAATATATATTTAATTAATAATAATTATAAATTATAAAATTATAAATATTTATTTATATATAAAAAAGTACATAATAAAATTAATTTATTATAAATATAATTATCTTTTTAATAATATAGATTGCGTGAGATGAGGCTGGGAAATCCGAAACCCAGTGCGAACGGGGATGAAGACTTAATTTCTAACCGATGGGGATTGGGGAGGCAAAACCTGCTCCTGTCCCGCTCCGTTGTCCTCCATGCTTGTACTCCTTTTTAGAATAAGAAGTTCTTAATAAAACCAGATGAATTTCATCGAAATGTGAACAGTAAGATGATATCAGATGTTATTTCTTGATTTCTTCCTTTATTCCTATGGTGTCCGAACCTTATACTGACTTTCATAATAATCCCTCAAATCTCTTCTTTCTTTTTTTCTTTCAATGAAAACTATACTCTCGTTCTTGTTTCCACCTTGTTGGATGACAAAAATTATTACGTCTGGGCTTGCACCATGAAACTTGCGATCAAATCCAAGAATAAGTTGAAATTCGTCGATGACACTCTCTCCGAACCAGCATCAACCAGTCCTCTTCACGAACCTTAGGATCCTTGCAACACAATGGTTATTTCTTGGATCCAACGATTAATGCATGAAACCATTCTTAAATCCATTCTCTAAATCAAACATGCTTTCGACGTTTAGCAAGATTTGTACCATCGCTTTCATTAAGGAGATATTTTTCTTATTGCAGATTTACAAGAAGATTTATGCAAACTACACTAAGGTACTCTCTCCGTAACTAAATTTTACACATAGTTACGTACTTTTTGGGAGGAAATCGATAATTTTCGTCCCTTTGTTTACCGCACATGTACTATCAAATGTTGTTGTGATATTTTTTATTCTGCTCGATGTTATAAGCAACAAGATTATGTCATTCGATTTCTGAAAGGCCTTAATGATTAGTATAACTCCGTACTATCTCAGATTATGTTAATCGATCATCTTCCTGATATTAACAAAGTTTTTAAAGTGGTTATTCAATAAGAATATCAATTACATTATGTTCTTAGTTCTTCTGAAACTGTTCTTAATTCACAAGCCCTAGCTACTACTACTTCTCTGAATTTGCAATCCAAGAATGATGATATTTCTAACTCAAATCTTTTCTATAGAGGACAAGGCATAGGTCATTCATTTCCAAGGGATTGTAACAACAATAATGGAAGGAGAAGTTCCCATTATAATAAATTATGCACTTACTGTGAACGCACAAATCACACAGTGGATACGTGTTATTTCAAATATGATTTTCCACCAGGATATAAAAATCACATGGCCAATAATGCCGTCTCTAGTGCTTTTCCTTCTGGTCCTATTACTACTAACGTTTTCAACCTTCACGAGATCTCATGACCAGTGCTTAAATTTACTGAAGAGCAATATCATGACATTCTAACTCTTTTACAACAATCCAAATCTCCTGTGCATACAATAACTTTGGTGTTCACTCCTTTGGTTAATTCTTCTTCCACTCTTCCTAAAACTCCTTCTATTATTCTAGGTAAAACATCTCTTTAATGACTTCTGGATACAGGTGTCACTGATCATATCACTTTTGATTTTTACAATTTTGTCACTCATAAATCTATTTTACTTATTTTCATTACTTTGCCAAATATTGTCAACGTTTTCATTTTTATATTTGGTACTGTTATGTTGTCAGATTCCTTAATTCTTCATGATATTCTTTTTGTTCCCAATTTTCATGTGAATCTGGTTTCTGTTCAATAATTGATCCAAACCTTACACTATTATCTCCTTTTTTAATTTAACTCTTGTGTTATTTTGCAGTAAACCTTCAAGAGGATGATTGGTTCGACTAGCTTGCACCAAGAATTATTTGTGCTAAATTTGTTTCACTCTTATCACAATCATCATCCTGTTTCTGCTCATACCATTACTACCAAACCAAAAGATGTTTCTCTTTGACATTATAGATTAGGCCATGTCTCTTATTCTATTTTTCGTATTATTTCCTATTAATATTTTTTTATCTCTTACTCTGTAAATCCCTCTCCTTGTGACATTTGTCATTTTGCTAAACAACGTAAATTGCCTCATCATAGTAGTAAAACACAGTCACATAAAATTTTTGACATTATTCATGGAGACATATGGGGACCATATTTTATACCTTCTAATTACGGTTATAAATATTTTCTCACTTTAGTTGACGATTACTTACGTTTTACCTAGATTAAATTTATGAAATCTAAATCTGAAACCCGCATGCATTTAATAAATTTCATTTCATTGATTGAAACTCAATTTCATAAACTCAAATGTTTTCAAAGTGACAATGGAGTAAAATTTTTATTAACTGATTTTTTTTCATCCAAAAGTATTCTTCATCAAAGAACTTATGTTGAAACACTTCAACAAAATGATGTTGTTGAATGCAAACATCAACATCTTTTAAATGTAGCTCGAGCATTGTTTTACCAAACTCAACTACCTTACATCTTTTGGTTTTATGCTGTTCATATGATTAATAGACTGCCTACTCCGTTATTACATTTTAAATGTCCTTATACAGTGTTATATGATAAACAACCTAACATAATCTATTTAAAAGTTTTTTGTTGTCTTGCTTATGCTACTATGCTTCAAAATCACAAAACTAAATTATAGTCCTATGCTAGGAAAGCTATTTTCTTGGGATATAGGGAAGATATTAAAGACTATGTTTTGTATGATCTCCATATCCATTAAATTTTTCTTTCAAGAAATGTCATTATTTATGAAATTGTGTTTCCTTTTCATTCCTCCCCCACTCCTTTCTCAACTTTTTCCATTTCTCCTCTATTATCTGATATATCATCTCCTGCAAATACCTTATCCTTGCCCGAACTTATTCATCACCCTCCTCCTACAGACATTCCATCTGTATCCTCTCGTGTAAATGCTTTATCCTTGTCGAGCTCATTCATCACCTTTTTACTCAGACATTCCATCCACTGTAAATTCTAACCAGAATCTTAGTTTTCTTACCCCGCCTTCTCCACATATTAGACACTCCAACCGATCTCGTAGACCACCATCTTACTTAATAGATTTTCATTGTCATTCCGCGATTGCTTCTAAGTTCCACACATCCTCTTAAGGGTACTTGTTTACATCCCTTATTCTCAGTTCTTGATTATTTTAAATGAAATTTCTCTTATACAATTTTTTGTTTTGTTGTTACTAACATTTTTGAACCTACTACTTTCTCCCAAATATCTAAATTGTATTGTTGACAAAAGGTTATGAATGTTGAGTTATAGGCTTTACAGTAAAATAACACTTGATTTATTATTGACCTCCCGCAAGGAAAGAACCTCATTGGTTGTAAATGAGTTTACAAGGTTAAATATTATGCATATGACACTGTTGATAGATACAAAACCCGCTTAGTGGCCAAAGGCTACACTCAGTTAAAGGGAGTGAATTATTTTGACACATGCTCCCCGGTTGTCAAGACCACCATTCATTGTCTGTGTTCTTCTAGCCATGGCAGCAGTTAAGTGGTGCTTTCTGCACTAGCTTGATGTGAATAATATCTTTATTCATGGAGAAATTCATGAGGAAATCTATATGGTCCCTCCACCTGGTTTGCTTCCACCGGGTTGTTCTCAGGTTTGCAAACTTCTCAAGTCGTTGTATGGACTAAAGCAGCAGACAATAACACATTCTTTCTGCTGATCAATCTTTGTTTAACAAGGTTACTTCCACTTCTTTCGCAAATTTATCAGTTGACGTGGATTACATTGTCTTAGCTAGTGATGATATGAACGAAATTAATTTTGTCAAATGTGTCTTGGATATTAAATTCAAGATTAAAGATCTTAGTGCTCTTCGTTATTTTTTGGGATTAGAAATTGTACGATCCAAGTCCGACATTCACATGAACCAACGTAAATACACTCTTGAACTTCTTGATGATAGTGATTTACTTGGTTTTAAACCTACTACCACTACTTCTGATCCATTTACTAAACTTCAAGTTAATCATGGACAACTATATTCTGATACTGCTGCTTATCACAGATTCAGTAAATTATTATATCTCACACTTACGCGTCCTAATATTGCTTGTTCTGTCCAGTAGCTTAGTCAATTCATGGCTCAACCTCTTGATGTTCATTATAAAGCTGTCATCCAGGTTCTTAGATACATAAAAGGTTCACCTGCCCAAGGATTATTTTTCTTTGTCTCTGCTGACATTCATCTTTCTACTTTTGTTGATTCAGACAGGGCGGACACTCACCGCTCGATCACCATATTTTGTGTCTTCCTTGATTTCTTGGAAATCCAAGAAACAATCTATTATCTCTTGTTTATCCTCCAATTTCGAGTATTAGTCAGCCTCACTTGTGAGATTTAATGGTTATATTATCTTTTTCGTGATCTTCTTATTGGGTCCTACTGCAATCTATTATGACAATCAATCTGCTATTTACTTAGCTCATAATCCTATATTTCATGAGCGCACTAAACACATCGAGATCGATTGTCATGTGGTTAGTAAGAAAATTCAACAAGGCCTAATTCATCTTTTTCCTGTTTCGTCTTCCAACCAGCTTGCAAATACTTTTACTAAACCTCTTCATCATACAACTTTTGACAATTTTATATCCAAGTTGGGTCTTTGTGACATCTACCGTCCAACTTGAGGAGGATTATTAACATAATTATTTTTCTATAACAAATCTTATTTTTTCCTTTTTGTATTATTTTTAGTTATGACAAATTTTTTCCTTTCTGTTTTACGAGATTATATATGTACCCTGCTTATACTCTTTTTTAGGGTGAAAAATTCTTAATAAAAACAGATGAATTTCATCGTACGTATATGAACAACAATAATTAAATCATTAGTATTTATCATGTAATTATCGAGTCTTGTTCATACTCTTGTTGTTTTTGTTGGTCGATTTCTTCCTCCTATCATTGCTTACTAATCAATTTCTTTTGTTGGTTTCTTGCTCTTGTCAATTTCTTAAATCGATTGTTTTTTCTTCTGTCAATTTCTTGAATCGATCGATTTTTTTTGTCGATTTCTTCATCATGGCAAGAAACATAGAAATTGTTATTCTTGTTCCTCTTTATCAAATTCAATTCCAATTGGCTTTTTCATCGATTATAACATCTATATTGATGATAATCTTCTTCGTGATAGGATCATACAACTTATAAGCTCTTATTGGATATACCTAACCAAAATTACTTTCTCGCTTTTGTCATCGAACTTTCTTATTCTTTCATCGGGAACATGTATCCAACAAATTGAACCAAACAACTTCAAATACTTTACATTGTGCTTTTTTCTTGACCAAACTTCTTATAGTGTCTTCTCTTTAATTTTCTTAGTTGGACATCGATTCAAAATATAAGTTGTAGTAACAATCGCTTCACCTCAAAAACCATGTGGTAGATTTTTGTTTTTCAACATACTTCTGACCATATTAAGAATCATTTGATTTTTTCTTTCAGCAATATCATTGTGTTGTGATTTATATGAGGGTACAATTTCATGTAAAATACCCTTCTTCTTGCATAATGACACAAATTCACCATTATTATATTTACCACCACTGCCCGATTTCAAAATTTCAATGATTTTGTCACTTTGTTTCTCGACCAACTTTTTGAATTTAACAAAATAATTAAAAAATTTTAATTTTCTCTTGAGCATGTATAACCATATATTTTTACTAAAATCATTGATAAATATAACAAAATACCTATTTTCACCAACTTCTTTACTCCTGGTTTCAATATAACCTTAGAAGGATTTCTTGCTTGTTTTCTAATCATGTAAATTTCATAGGTAACATTACTCTTCTGAATTCGAGGCAACCCTATCACCATCTCCTTCTGTGCTAGTTGACTCAGACTATTGAAATTTAAATGATTATATTTCAAATGTCATAATTAGTTGACATCGAAAACTATAGTTGCAAAACTCACATGATTCAATACTGAATTATCAAACTTTAAATGTATTGTTTTTTTCTCATAAAAGCCTTTAGAATAAGTGTCCCATTTTTATCAAGAATTCTTAATATTTACTCCTTTGATCTCCAATTGATTAAATACCTTTTTGCAAAAGTTGACTGATACTCAATAGATTGTGCTTCATGGCTGAAACATAAAGCACATATGAAATTATTACAAATTTATCATCTCGTCTCCTAATGATTATAATATTTTCTTTCCTTTCACAATTTGATGTCGAATTACCTGCAAACTTCACTTTAGGTTTAATCTTTTCATCTAATTTGACAAACCAACTCTTCTGAAAGGACATATGATTGAAATAATTTGTATACACATACCAAGATTCTCCATGTGTTTTCTCTAGTTTTATTGTGGTCATCATCAACAAAAATTCATCCTTAGAGTCTTTCTCTTGCATAACATTTGTTTCTTTTTCGGAACCTTTACTCCAACAATCAACTACATAATAATCATTCTTTTTACAATTATAACATTGTCTATTGCTTTTATCACCACCAAATCAGATCGAGCACCTCTCCAATGTGAATTTCTGCCCTTACTATCTCGATTGTGAAGAACTCTCTTATGAAACTCGACCTTCATTATTTCTACCTCCGAAACCTCTTCCACGACCTCTCTTGTTGAATTTGTCTCGATCACTATCATTTTTCTGATTTTGTTTTGCCAACAAGGCTTGTTCTAAACTACGTTTATCATTTTCTCTTTTATGCAAGTGTTGTTGATGAGCCTCCAACAAGAGTCCTTAACACCTTCTCAACCACTACTCGTTCTTTTAAAACTTCATCACATGATTTCATCAAGTTTGTGTGAGAGAATATTGTAAAGTATTCTTGAATGATTTGTTTAGTTCCCATGTGCATCAACTATTACCGACGATGTACAATTTGAAGTCATACCATCTTCAATATTTCTAGTTCTGCGTAACTTTGCGTCAGTATATCCTAGGCTTCTTTTATCGTATTTGTTAATGAAATCGTCTCAAAATTATTTTCATCAACACACTAATGAATGTAAAACAAGGTTTTACAATCACATTTCTTTGCATCACAAAACATAACACATTGTGTCTCTATGGGATTCTCTGATAGCTCGTTGTATCCAACCAGAACAATTTCTAAGATTTCTTGAAATCCAAAGATTACTTTCATCTCAACGCACCAACGATCATAATTATTGAAATTCTTGCTATCTAGCATTGACATGTTGCCTTGGAACTCATTTCCTGACCACCATTAATTTTTCTGATCTTAAAGCTCTTGACATCATTGTTAGTGGGAAATGTCTTAGATAGAGTATTTAAAAAAAAAATATCAAGAGAAAAGTAATCAAACTTCATTACTTTACACACTCTTTATACAGATGTACATAAGTACTATATTTATAACATAAAATGGTTAGTAGAAAAATAGAAGTTAAGAAAACTTAATATCCCAACAAAATCAAACATTAATTACTCAATTATTAACCAATGGTACATATGATAAAACTCTTATTTAAACAAATGTTATAAGTGTTAAAAAATACCTAAGAAACAGTTTGTCCTATCGTGTTAACCAAATTAACTTTTATTCTAGAAGAGAAATAAAATAGATGAAAAGGATTCGTAAACCCTCGATAAGCTCAACATGGGTAGAACCTTGACCATTGATTTTGGAATGACTAAATAATATATTATTAATAAATAATAAATAAATATAAAAGGGTGAAAGAGAATAAAATAATAAAATGATAAAATTATAAATATATAAGTAAACATATTAAATATCATTAAGTTTAAGGACCATAATATAAGAATTAAACTGAGAAAATACTAAAAAAATAAAATTATAAATATATAAATAAATATATTGAAAAATCATTTTGTTTGTTAACAAAAGTTATAGGAATTACAAACCCTGATGGATCCACTGGCTATGGAGATAAACTCTGCATGGAAAGAGATGTGTCTTGAAAAATTTTAAGATGAGAGATATCACCAACATAAAAAAAAAATCTCCTCTAAATACCTCATCCTTATTTTCTCCTCTTTGGAAACATTTTCTTGCTCGCCCCATGAAAAAAAACACTGATGATGTTATCTGGCTTAAGAACAGAAGAAGAAGTAGTTGACAAACTAATGAAAAGCATGAAAAAAAAAAACACGTGGTTGTTACAATTAATTACTCTGAAAGCCATGTGTTTTTGCTTTGTCCGACTCAGTATTTAATCTGTTAATTATTATGTGTGATGTTATGTGATGATACTTTTAGTTATTATATAAGAACGAAAAAAAATTAATTAATTAGTGGTAGTGTTTTAGAATTATTCTTAGAAATTATTTTTCTAATCTCCTTTCATTTGGTTGATAAGATATGTAAATTTTTCTCGACGGTAAAGTCTTGAATAAACTAATTGAATATTGAAGGTTTTCTTTCACTAATTTTTAATGGTTGATGTCAATTTGTCTGATTGTCTGAGGGAAAAAGCTTTAAAAAAGAAGACTCCACCACGCTACTTTAATGGAGTGCGAGTTATCTCAAAGAATAAATTTTAGTATTCTAGCTTAGACTAGGTGCAGCTATATATGTGATTAATTTTTATTAACACATGATCCATGCAACCAAAATTACAATAATTCAGTATAGAATTAAATATGTTGTTAGTTTCGTTAACATATAAAAAAATAGTTCATTTTGGTCTTTATAAATTTTTTATTTTTGTAAAATTTAAAATAACTAGTTTTAATCTCTATAAAATATATAAATTTTGATTTTAATCTTATAACATATTTTTCTTTGATTTTTATTTATAATTTTTATTTTTTAACATTTATTTTGATAAAAATAAGTAATTTATATTGTAGAGATTTTAATTTTCTTTTCGAAAATGTCACATTCTAAATTATATTGTACCATTATAATAGTTACTTTACATTTTCGTTAATTAACATATATAATCTTAAAAATCAACAGTTGTGATTTTTAATTTAGAGAGATAAAAATAGTTTCTTTACAATACTAAAATTAAAGTTCACTTATTTTATAAGATCTAAAACAAATGTAAATATTTATGACCAAAAGTTTATTGGTAAGACAAGGATTTATTTTTGAGGATTCCAACTCTTACATAATTATAACCTGCTTCAATTCTTTATTGTTAATTGATTATCAGGTTTTAGCCATTATACTTCTGCTAATTTGTTCCGTAATTATTTATGTTAATAGTTTAATTGTTAGCAAATTAATTATATTAGAACAAGTGTTTTGTCTAGTAAAATACGTGATTCATATCAAACAATTTTTTTATATAATTACATATTAATTACAATTATATTTAATAAATTTTATATTAATTTCAATAAAAGAATTTAAATATATATTTTAAATTATGAAAACAGAGAGTTGATGGAGGTTGGTGATACGGTGGGTATAATTCGACCCATACATGTACATACCCAACACAATGTTTCTGAAATTTTATGAAAAATCGACCCATACATATCCATTTATGTGATAAATTCCAAATTGATGCATAATGATTTACAGCTGGATGAGGTTGAGTTTAGGAACTTAAGCTACCATCATCAATTTCCAAACCCTAAATCACTCCCCTTCCCATACTCCAAAACTATTTCTTTTTAATGCTTCTTCCATATCACTGCACTCACACACAAATGTTTAAACTTATTAGGAGAACCAATAATTAAATAAATAGTGAGAGTTATGCATATTTCAAATTTTTCATAGCAAAGATTAAGCCTATTTTGGATTCCCGAACTATTTTTAGTTTTTCTATACATATAATTTAAGGGCTTCAACTATTTTTTTACTCAAATGATAAAATCCATAGTGTTAATTCTTTATTTATTTCTAAAGCATCTTATAATATTCTTTCAGTTTGTGTTAAAACCTATACTTTTAAGTTTTCCTTATTCGTCCTCAAAATTTTTAAAATATGAAATCGTTACTAAATGTTGAATTTCAATATTACAAAAATAAAATCACAGGTTTTTTTATTTATAAATTTTATAAAGATAAAAACTACTAATTAATATTAATTCAAATGTAAAAGATGACTAAAATTACATATTTTTAAATTTTAAATAATTAAATTAATCAATTAAAAAAATATAAGAATAAAAAAACAAATTTTGAAAAAAAAAGACAAAAGCATATTTTAAAAAAGTTTAGGGTCCAATTTAAATAATATAAAATTATTCTATCCAATAATTATTATCTATTATTTTATAATATTATTACAAATTATATATTATCAGAAACACATATAGTTAGATTAGAGACCTTAAGTGTATAAGATAAATGTTTTTTCTTCTTAATATAAGTTATTCTAATTGTAAAGTAATATTAGCAAGATTCCAACACTTAAGTGTTTGTTAAGCTACTTCGACCATTCTTATATGCATATGAAAGGACGAATATTTGACATTTTTGAAGGATTATACTTCATTTGTAACCCACGTGAATAAGTGGAACTGAAGGTTATGATATGAGATGATGATGATGCGAGGTTTGGATAGACAGTACAAAACCTAAGATTATAAAAATGAAGGGTGGACGTGGAAGCAAATGCAAAGGGGCGTGATCCCACGCGTGACGGAAACAAGTGAGGAAATGTGCCAAAAAGGTTGTCCCTAACAATGTCCATGCACACTCTGTCCACGTCCCTTTGATTAGAAATTCCTTTCTTAGTTGGAACGTTGAAGATTTCAGGACACAAGAATTTCACTTTATCCCTTCTCCCTCACACGCACACACGCGCACACCATTTTTAAGAGCATAAACCAAATGGTGTCTTTGCCACTGCCGTCTCCATAATCCCCACCATCAAAATGGAAGAATTTGCACCTTCTCCATCACCCTTTCCTCCTTCAATCTCCCACCCACTTTATCTCCTCCTTCTTTACCTATAAACAAATTCTACACTTTATCACAACACTATTTCTTCAAACTTCCACATATAATTATTTTCCTTTTGTGTCATGGGGGCTGGTGTTTCTTCACCAAATAAAGCTGAAAATGAAGAAGGGTCTATTTCTCAATCATCAAGACCTGGTCTTGGTGATATCCCAGAGAGTTGCATCTCTTCCTTGTTCATGAATCTTGATCCACCCGATATATGCAAATTGGCAAGAGTGAATAGGGCCTTTCACCGAGCTTCCTCGGCTGATTTTGTGTGGGAATCAAAGTTGCCACCAAGTTACAAGTTTCTTGCTGATAAAGTTCTTGGTGAAGAAAATATTGCTACTATGACCAAGAAAGAGATTTATGCAAAACTCAGCCTACCCAATCGTTTTGATGGTGGCGCCAAAGTAAGTTGATTAATTAGTTAATCTCATGCTATGGATCGATATCCCTTCTTCCATCAATTAACTTCACTAGCTAGTAACTACTAATTAAGTTTGAGTTTCTCTCTCTTTTTTTGGTTTAATTTTTAATGATTTTTTGTTTGTTCCGTTCTTGTGATTGTTGTAGGAAGTTTGGTTGGACAAATGTAGTGGACAAGTTTGTTTGTTCATGTCATCCAAGTCCTTGAAGATTACAGGAATAGATGACAGAAGATACTGGAATTATATCCCAACTGAAGAATCCAGGTGAGGGATGAATGGATATTTTACTTAATTTGATGTTTCTTTGACTTTTACATGATTTTGAACCTTTTCTTTTCTCTCTCTTCTGTTTGTCCTTGATTTATGTTGAAACATGGATTGAAATTTTAGGTTTTGAAATGTTTGTGGTCAATTTGTGTGTCCTCACCCCGACACCATTTCAGTTGTCTGCTTTTCCCTAGAGTTGCTTGTGTTTATAGGAAAATTATTAGCTCGTTGAAAAGTATTTGTTTTCATATTTGAAAAGTATTGGGTTTTATTATATTGTTTCTTGTTTTCATGACACGACCATGTTTTAAGGTTAACAAGAGATCTTAAATTTTTTATTAAAGGAATAAATTTTTTAATGAAGATTAAACTTTCTTCGCAAATTACCTACGGTCAGATTAATTTGGTTTAAATAATGTGACTGAGGCTTAAGTTTATTATTGCCACAGTGGCGTTTATAGAAGAGTTCCTTCAGCAAAAGTGTGAACACTAATTATAAATAAGACTTCTTTTAATTTGTGGAAAAATAAATTTTTGTCATTAGAAGTAAAAGTAATTTTTTAACAAATAAAAATTTGGTACATTGTGGAAGAATATATCACTTTAGGGAAAATTCCTAATTAAAAAACAATTTTTTTAAACTGCTTATATGCAACAAGAAATGCAAGGATCAAACTAGTTTAATAAATGTAAGTGAGATGAATTGGTAAGAATGAATAATACTGTCAACTTTTTTAAAAAAGAAAATCCCTTTAAAAAAAATCTACTATTTTAATATTTTACAAAGGGAAAGCGTAATTTGACCTGTGTATATTTAACAAAATTTACATCCAAACACGCTGAATGCATTAAAATATCATTACATTATTTTATTGACGAGAAAGTGTTGAGAAATTTAAGGAGAAAGAAAAATGAACGCTTCGAGTTGAATTCTAAGGTACCACTCTGCTTAATTAATTATCCAGCCGAAAAAAAAAATCCATGATTAGTAGTACACAAAAATTCCAGAAATTACGACGGAAACATTGACTTTATGTTTAGATTCTTTAAGATTGGAATTTTTCAAAGAGTGGAAAAGGTTACTGGCAATACCATGTTCTGGCAGACAAGATCTTTCGTGCTCAAACGTTAATATATTATTCTTGGTAATTGATGTGAAGAAACAACAGCACAAAAAATGTGGCTAAGAAAAATGTTACCCTAATCACTGAAAATGACTTCTGTTTAAGGGAAAGTGATGTTAAATAATATGTTTAAAGCAGATAAGCAATGCCATATTCTATTTCTCATTAACTTCATTGCCTGAAACAAAAGCTTCTTTCCACATTTTTATTTATTTATTTATTCCCTCTACTTGCTTTTCCTCGTAAATTAATAATTCTAAATAACTGGCTTGGGAAATATGCATGTTTTTATCATTATGCGCATTTTTCGTGGCATAAGAACCTCTCCTCAAAGTTGTATTGTGCTATTCTTAGAAAAGTTATCATTACTTTTACTGGAATCTATTCAATTTGTTTGTGGAAAAGTTGTGACCCCATTCAAAAATATCATTATATAGATCCGCAATCTAACACGTGATTTGAAGGGGATTCCAACAAACACTTTTTTTACAATTATTCTGTGATAAACATATATAAGCAATTATGAAATGGAAAATAGTTAAATATGGTGATTACTTGTACCTGCAGGTTCAAGAGTGTTGCATATCTGCAACAAATGTGGTGGGTTGAAGTGGTAGGGGAGCTAGAGTTTGAATTCCCTGCGGGGAGTTACAGCTTAGTTTTCAGACTCCAATTGGGCAAAGCCTCGAAGAGATTGGGCCGGCGCGTGTGCAACGTTGATCAGGTTCATGGTTGGGACATCAAGCCCGTCCGATTCCAACTATCTACATCCGACGGCCAGCATTCACTCTCGGAGTGTTACTTGCGTGGGCCTGGGAAATGGGTCTACTATCATGTCGGAGATTTCGTTGTCGAAAAGCCCAATGAGCTAACAAATATCAAGTTCTCCTTGGCCCAAATAGACTGCACTCACACCAAAGGTGGGCTCTGCATAGACAGTGCCATTATCTGCCCAACGGAGTTTAACGAAAGACTCAAACAAAGTTAGTTAATTATAATAATTATTATAATTTACACAGTTTAATTTATACGCTTGTGTAAAAGAAAAAAAGAAAGGCATTGTTTAATTTATTTTACAGCGGAGATTTGCTATTAGATGAAAGTACTCAAGTATATCCCTTTTTTTAGGTGGGTTTGAGTGTTATTTTGCAATTTACATGGAGAAATGACTAATGTAAAATAATAATGCTAACTAATGCAGTTATAGAGAGTTCCTTGTTTTACTTGTAATATAATTTAAGTTGAGTGCATAAGTAGTGGAAATATTTGTATAATGTTATTTAATTATAGTTTGTCATAGTTTATTGATTTTTCAATAATTATTTCAGAAGTGATGCTTAGTATATTAGTTGAACGTAAATTTTATCATGAGAATTATAAACTCAATTAATAATATCCCAATTTCTACTTAATTAAACTCCATATTCATCTCATCAAAAAGATCTCAGAAATCATTCTGAATCAAAGTTTAAGCACGGATTTGAAAAATAATTTAATTCAATTCAAATTATATTCACAAACACACAGTTATACTAATTTTTGAATAAAAATATGTATTCAAAGAATTAATATTACTTTTTCCCCATAGTTTTTTTTTATCATTTAAATTACATCCTATTTTATTATTGTAATAATTTAATAAGCTTGGTTATTTATATTAGTAGATATTTATAAAATTAAAATAATAGTTTATTGGATCTTAATGTCACGTAAACTTCTTTTTTTTTTTTTTTCTGTTCTGCAATATTTGTCTATTATGATATATTTTGCTTTTATTCTTTCACTCTTTTTTCTTCCTTTTATATATATATTCCACCATATCTCAATAATAAAATACAGTAGTTGTTAATCATTTTTTTACTATTATTTGTTTTTTTTTATCACCTCTTCCTTTATAATTTTTATTATGGTACTAGAGCTCTTCCATTGAAGAACACTGTTGTGCTTTCTTTCTACTCCTTCTCCGTTATGGCTGAAACCTCAAATCAAACACCCTGGAGAGAATCTTGCCACAACTTTAGTGTCACCTATTCTCGATTCCAGTAACTATCATTCATGGAGTAGATCAATGATTACAACTCTTAGTGCTAAAAACAAATTGGAATTTGTTGATGAATATGCACCTCAATCTCCTGAATATGATCTCACCTACTCAGCTTAGAAACGATGCAACAACATGATTGTTTCATGGATCGTACATTCTGTATCTCCTTCAATCTGACAGAATGTGCTTTGGAAGGACAAAGCTGATGAGATATGGAATGATCTCAAACCCCATTATTCTCAAGGCGATCTCCTACGTATTTCAGATCTACAGTATGAAGCATCTTCCCTCTGATAAGGTGATATGTCCATTACCGAGTTTTTCACTAAACTTCGTACCATTTGGGATGAATTGGAGAATTTTCGACCTGAGCCCATATGCACTTGTTCGATTAAATGTTGTTGTACGGTTCTTCCTTCCATTACACAAAGAAAACGAGAGGATAAGACCATGCAATTTTTACGTGGCTTGAATGATCAATACAACAACATCAGATCTCAAGTCCTTCTTATGGATCCTATCCCTCCAATTTTCAAGATATTTTCATTTGTTGCTCAGCAAGAACACCAATTAATAGGAACCGATTTTGTTGATAATGTTTCTTCCAAAATGACTGCGGTTAATGTTGTTATATCCTCGCTCAGTTGCACTCATTATGGACGTGCTGGTCACACTGAGAATCTTTGCTATAAGAAATATGGTTTTCCCTCCACGCATGATAACAAAGGCTCTCATTATTCTTTTAACAAATCCACTAAACTTTGCACTTATTGTGGTAGAACAGTTCACACCATAGAGGTTTGCTATCACAAACATGGTTTTCCTCCCGGTCATAAATCCTCTCTAGGAAAGAATTCTGCTGTCAACAACACTGTGACTGATTCTTGTAATGTCATGGATAATGATCAACAGCAAGCTCCCATGTCCCAGGATTTTCGTTTCACTCAACAGCAATATCAAGCCTTAATGGCTTTAATACAACAGTCCACCAATGGTAGCTCAGCTCCTTCTCCCTCCCACACTACTATTGGTTTTGTTAGTTCTATCTCTACACAACCCTCCTCTTCAGGTAATTGTTGTTCTGTCATTTCTCGTTGTCTGTCCTCCTAGATCATTGATTCTGGTGCAACTAATCATGTGTCTTCCTCTCTTTCTAATTTCTTTACATATACATCTATTAATCCTATAGTTGTTAAGTTGTCCACAGGTCATCATGTTCATGCTACTTATTCTGGCATAGTCAAATTCAATGAGTCATTCCATTTAATAGATGTTCTATACATTCCTGATTTCACGTTTAACTTAATCTCTATTTCTAAATTGGTTTATTCTCTTCATTGTCAACTTATTTTTTCCCTGTATCTTGCATTATACAAGATGTGAACACCAAAGAGAAGATTGGTACAGTTGATGTACAAGGAGGACCCTACACTTTGACCACTCCTATTATCCAATTACCTTTAGTTTCCTCCACTATTGTTTCTCCCCAATATATTGTCCAAGACATTGATTTGTGGCATTTTTCGCATGGGTCATTTGTCATATGAGAGACTTAACGCTATGAAGCAACATTATCCATTCTTATATAGTAATAAACATTTCACTTGTAATACTTGCCACCATGTCAAGCAAAAGAAACTTCCATTTTCATTAAGCAATTCTGATGCATCTCATACGTTTGATTTAATTCATATTGACATATGGGGACCCTATTCAAAAACCTCTTTGCATGGACATAAATATTTTATTAATGTAGTTGATGGTCATTCCCGTTTCACGTGGGTTTTTCTCATGTTATCTAAGACCGAGACTCGTAACCACATAATAAATTTTGTCAATCTTATTGAAAATCAATTTGAAAATCGAGTCAAAGTTATCAGAACTAATAACAGTGTTGAGTTCTTCATGAATAAATTTTTTGAATCTAAAGGAATTATATATCAAACTACATGTATTGAAACCCCTGAACAAAATGGCATAGTGGAACGAAAACACCAACATCTCTTAAATGTCACTCAGACCCTTCTCTTTCACTCCAACTTACCACCATCTTTTTGGAATTTTGCTATCATGCATGTTGTTCATCTCATAAATTGCATTACAATTCCTTTCTTACAAAATATATCTCCTTTTCAAAAACTATATGACAAACCATGCGATATTTCCACACTTTGTGTTTTTGGCTGCTTGTGCTATATTAGTACCCTTCAAGCTCATCGCAAGAAACTTGATCCCAGAGTCCGTCCATGTATATATCTCGGTTTCAAACCTAACACAAAAGGATACCTCATTTTTAACCTTCACACACGTAACATTGAAGTATCACGTAACATAGTCTTCTATGAAAATCATTTTCCTTACACCAACTCTCACTCACATACTGTTTCTTTTACCCCTTCCCTTCCTTCACCTACTAACACTAATTACTTTCTTCACAACCCTACTCCTTCCCTTTCTTCTACTCACCCTTCAAATAGTGTTACATCTCCACCTTCTCTTCGTCGTTCTACCCGCATGCGTTAAGCACCCACATACCTGCATGATTTTCACATCACTCTCGCATCAACTGCACCTGCTTCTTCTCCAGGTATTCATTATCCTCTTAATTCTTATATCTCTTATGATCGTTTATCTCCTTCTTTTCGTCGTTTTATCTTGTCTATTTCTACTACCACCGAACCTTCCTCCTATGTTGAAGCTTCCAAAAGTGATTGTTGGATTAAAGCTATGAAAGACGAGATTATTGCACTCAAAACGAATAACACTTGGACCATCACTTTGTTACCTCCAAACAAATCTGTGATTGGGTGTCGATGGATCTACAAGATCAAACATAATTCTGATGGCTCTGTTAAAAAATATAAGGTGTGTCTCGTTACTAAAGGGTATTCACAACTTGAAGGTCTTGACTTTCTTGACACTTTTTCTCCAGTAGCCAAGCTTACTACTGTGCGTCTTCTTCTCTCGTTAGCTGCCATACATGATTGAAATCTCAAACCGTTGGATGTTAATAATGTGTTTCTTCATGGGGAACTTAATGAGGAGGTTTACATGCACCTCCCTCCTGGTGTAACTTCATCCAAATCGAGTATGATTTGTCGTTTGCAACATTCTTTGTATGGGCTCAAACAAGCCAACCAACAATGGTACGCTCGTCTCTCCACTTTCCTTGTATCGCATGGCTATCATCACTCCTCTGCAAATCACTGTTTATTTTTAAAGTTCACATAATCAACTTGCACTGCTCTTCTAGTATATGTGGATGACATCGTCCTTGCTGGCAATAACATTTCTGAAATTCGTGCTATCACTATTTTTCTTGATGAAGCTTTCAGAATCAAAGATCTAGGTGATTTAACGTATTTTCTCGGGTTGGAGGTTGCTAAAAACAAAATTGGTATTCACTTGTCTCAACGAAAATATGCGTTAAATATTCTCTCTGACACTGGCATACTCGCTTGTTCTCCTTCATCTACTCCCATGGACTATTCTGTTCGTTTATCTACTTCTAGTGGTGAATCTTTAGTGGATCCTTCAGGTTATAGGAAACTCATTGGGCGGTTGATTTATCTCACAAACGCACGTCCTAACATTACTCATGTTGTCTAACATCTCAGCCAGTTCGTTGCCAATAGTTCATCATCAAGTAGTTTATCATGTTCTTCATTATTTGAAGCATGCCCCTGGATATGGAATTTTTCTTGTTGCTGATAGCCCTCTTCAGTTGAAAGTCTTTAGTGATTCCGACTGGGCTGGATGTGTAGATTCACGTCGCTCCATTACGGGTTTTTGCGTCTATATTGACAGCTCTCTCATCTCGTGGAGATCAAAGAAGCAACCAACCATATATCTCGCAGCTCCTCTAAGGCAGAATATCGTGCCCTTGCAACCACTTCATCTGAGCTTCAATGGCTCATTTACCTATTGGAAGATTTTCGCATCCAATTCACTCGACTAGAACTCCTTTTATGTGACAATCAATTTGCCTTACAGATAGCTTCTAACCAAGTGTTCCATGAGCGCATGAAACATATTGAACTGGACTGTCATTTCATTCGAGAAAGAGTTAACAAAAGCTTGATTAAACGACTACCTGTATCCTCCTCTCTTCAATTAACTAACATCCTCACCAAGGTGTTATCTCCTTCTATTTTCAAAGATTTTTGTTCCAAGCTGGGAATGACAATGACAAACATCTATTCCCAGCTTGTCACGTATTTTACGTTCTTTTTTTTTTCTGTTTTGCAATATCTTTATATCTTTTCTATTATGATATATTTTTCTGTTATTCTCTCTCTCCTTTTTCTTTCTTTTTTTTTGTATATATTCCACCATATCTCAATAATAAAATACAGTAGTTGTTGATATTTTTTTACTACCCTTATTTTTTTTATCACCTCTTCCTTTATGGTTATTATTATGGTTATTATTATCGGATGTATTATTGAATATATGAATGAGCATTTTTTCCTATATTAAAAAATTAAGATTAATTTAATCATCGATTTTAAATTTGGACATATCATGGCTTATGAAATATTTAATGCGTATATATATTTAAATTTAATGACTGATCTCTTAAAATATTAAGTTATTTAAGATTTTACGTCAACTACGTGCATTTACAAATATTTTAGATATATATAGGTTAAATTAATAAAAAGCAATGCAGATTACATTGGGTATCCGTTTAGACATCAAAGGGCATCATGCGATCTGAAATCTAATTGAATATACAAAATATATTTAAAAAATAAATTTCATCAAATGTTGTGAGTGAATAATTGGGTCTCCAGAAAACAATTTGGAGAGGACCTTCTCTCTTTTGTTACTTATTTGCATACCTTCTGATGTTTGTGAGCATGGTGGAGTGGAAGGTCCCATGAGTTCAACCAAATTAAAGTATTGGCAAGGAGATTGAAGAGGTTGGACTATTTTCATATAAACTTCTCCAGGCCATATACCAAATTCTGCAAGGATGATAACGTGACAAAAAAAATGTTGAACCAGATGAAGCTGAATGATACAAAGAAACTGATTGGTGGGAATTCATGTGATTGGTTACCTTGAGACGCCCTACTTTTCTGATGGCTAATAGCAAGCCTGGCATTAGACACTGCACATCTGTGATATCATGCTTGATAGAGTAAACCTGCAGCGATTGACTTGGTGATGAACAACATAAAATAATGATGCTTACTGGCCAAGATTGAAACCAAATTAGTTCAATTCATATAGGACATACCTCTCCTGGACCAGAGAAGTGAACTGTTGTACTAGAAGGAAGTCCTGGAAGGACCAAACTGTGAACACGAATTCCATCTCCTAGGACTTGACCCCTTGCCTAGGGTGACAAATATATGTAACAAGTTAGATATGTATCTCACTATACCTATAAAGTCTAAACATAGTTGTGTTTGATTTTGTATGAATTGGTTCTATAATTGAAGGTGTTTTTAGCCTTACCAAGACATCTGTTGAAGGGTCTTCCTTGTTATAGACCTGACCTAGGTTGGAGAGATTTTTGGCAATTTGGTTTGCATCTGCTGATGGAAGATCCTGTTCACCAAGGCCAATTCAGTATATTGGTTTCACATCTTTTAGAGATTTCCATGTGTCCATTTGGATGAAGATTTCACCATGTTATTTTTTTTTTACAGAAAGCCAGATATCCTCGTAATTAGTAGATTTTACTTTTTCCAATAGCCATTTTATCCTAATGTCCCTTTCAACCGGTAATTCTGTGATAAAATTGAAGGTAGATAAAATGAGAAGAGAGAACCAATGCAGATATAATTCATCAGGTGCATTCTTGTACCTTCTTCTTAATTTTTTTCCTAGAACTTATGCTTCAAGCAAGCATATATTTTCCTTTTCACTATTTATTTTGGTTCATGGAGAGATACAATAGATCTTACACAAAAGTGAAATGTATTTTAACAAAGTTGAAGTAACAGGCTAGCACCATTCACATTTGCCGTGGATTGACATACACGAGGACAAATCAAATTCTATGAAATTTCATATGCCCAAGATTGAAAAATGTGAATAGAAATAGAAGCAGGCACATTAGATACGTCCAAATTGACAATAATTGTAAAAGGAAAAACGTGTATAAAACATGAGAAAGATTTCACCAACATATATCAGGGATTTTATCAGATTAATATGTAATATGCTCATAAGATTTGACAGTGACTCCAATGTGTGGGACTTGTAAGCACGATGTTCCTTAACAGAGACAAGTAGACCAATGATTGTTTGTTTAAGTATGTAGCATGTTTTAAGTAGGGATCATACACTAGATTGGGACTTTTTTTGTGATTGTGGAGTGCCTCGTCTTTGTCCCCTTAGTTTCCCTTTTACATCTTGATGATAATTACATAGTTTTATTTTCAACTCAATTTATTATGAATTAGCACACTCTTCATTACTTTTATGCCTTATTTTCCAACACATATACAAAAGAAGATGCAAAAACTTAACATTGGTACAACTATAAACATAAAAAGAGATTCTTACTTTAGCATTATCCCTGGATTCCACAATTTCGACGTTACTGTAATGGAAAGAAGCAGAAATTGCAGCTTGTTGCAACAATATTGATCCTATGGAAAGGGTTGGAGCAACCAACACACCCTGACATCAAAGTTTAATCAAGAGCCACACAAGAACAAATGGACTAGGAGCAAGTTTAGACCTAAGTTGCAACATTTGCTATTCAAATATGGAGTTTCGAATAACTAAAGACACCATCAAATAGAAAATAGAACGGAAACAATTTCAAGTAAATATTATGTTGTTTTTATATGTCTCACCCCGTGCTCACCATGCTGGCCTTCTCGCAGAAAGCAGATAATGCAGCTACCGTGTCTAATTTGATTCGGGGCACGTAAACTATGCTTTTCATGCCAAATGCTGTTGCCTAATGAAGAATGAATTAATATTCAGTGTAGCACTTCGCACATGTGAAACTAGTATCAAAACACAAATTCTCATGTTACAAGTCATGATGAATCTTGTCCTGCTGCCTCACTAGCTCTCCAATTGTGATCCTTGGCTTATTAAAAATACAATTATATTACTAATTTAGTGGACAAAAGATGCTCAATTTTCTAAATTAACATCAATAATCTATAAATGCTAATGTAACTTTAAACTTCCCTTTTGCTTATGTAGAAGAACATAGCCGAAACAGATTGCTGCAGCTAGCATTTCTCTTAGTCTTACCAAAGAACCATTTAGTTCACAATTTACAGAATATGTATACTATAACTAAGTTTCTAGCTAGCCAGAAATCAAACCTGTTTTACGTTGTCATATACTGAGGAAGGGTCAGTGAAATCAACTACAACTCCGATTGCCTTGGACTGCAAATTTTCCATTCAAAACATCAATCAAGCAGAAGAGACTAAAGAAAAAGTACCAAATGTGTTATTTCTACACATTACCTGCGATATAGAGCCCAAAATCAAAGTAAGGTCATTTATTATGGGTATTTCAAGGGGCTCTTCCATGCCACAGACCTAGAAGAATTGAAAAATAATCTAAAAAAAAGTAAAAGAAAAAAATCAAGAATTGAGTTGGTTTGGCTAATGACACCAAAAGCAAAAACCTTTCCAATATCTTCCCCAACATGACAACTATCCACAGCTCCTGCAACCTCCATTCCTTTAGCCTTAGTCACTGCCACTACGGCTGCCCTTCCTATTTCCTTGGTTGCTCCATTAATCACAACCTGTTTCAACAATGGGTGTGTTGCAATTCAAACACTTCGTAGATAACTTTCTGCGTTCAATCAAAGAGTTGAAATTTAAATTGCATTACGTTTCAGCTCATACCTTAATATTGCTTTGTGTAGGCTGCGCCGAGCACAAAATGAAACGTTTCTTCTTCCTGCTATTGACATTCTTAGAATTGAACAAGTTGGTGGAACGAAAGTGGCAGCTTAAGGAGGCCATGGCTACTCAAAATAAGATAAGGCTGTTGACCATATAGTATATTCATGGCAACGTTTTGATAGATAAGGTGTTTGGGTTTTTGATGACCCTTAATAGGAGGGAATGTACTGACAAATGTTTGTCAGACAAAGGGCCCATACATGAATGAAATGAAAAATCCAAATTTCATTGATAACAGTTCATTTTTCTGATTAAATATTTTTTTACCATACTCCTAAAGGTTGATTTAGATTAAATTTTAAAAAGTTAAATTTCGTTAACTTTAATGTTGCAATGTTGGTGACTTGAGCTTAGATAGGTGGACTACGGTGCTGATGCTTCCCGAATGCTTATTTCTGGTTGAAGCTTGATGGTTAATTCCATCATGGGCCACTATGACAGGAAAAAGGTTTAGGTTTACATTTTTTTTTTTTTTTGAAGCAAAGTTTAATACTAACATTTTAAAATAACACTTTAAAAAAAATAGTACTAATAAATGTATCTTAAATTTTAATACATGCTTCTTCACAATTAATGTAAATTTTTATTATATGATTTATCCAGATAAAAATTATATATATATATATATATATATATATATATATATATATATATATATATATATATATATATATATATGAGTTTATTCTATGACATCGAACCACAAAAGTCCATTGAGATTCTCCAAGTTTTACGCTTGAGCCCATGTTGAAATGAAAATGTTTTACATTTATAGAAAAACAATTTCTTTTTGCACCCCATAATTTCCCCTCCACCTTCTTACCTTAAGTAAAATAATTAAAATATCCTTTTAATAATTTTTGTTTTACATCCTAACCCCTTTTTTATATTTTCTTGGGAAAGTTATGCATTCCACAAATATACAGATTTGTTTTCTTATATTATTACCTTCCTTTAATATCATTTCTAATACTTAAAAGATGAATAATAATTAATATTATGTATCTATTATATGTTCTTATACTAAAATTATATATTAAGACCTAAATTATTTGATCTGAAATAATTTTAAAAAATTAGATTGAGTTTCAGAATGTATTTTCGGATTGTCTTTTATAAAAAAAATAATATGAAACACCTATTTTGGATTGTATTTACGAAAAAAATAAAAAACTGTATTTCAGAATATGTTTTAAAAAAGTTAATTTAAAAATATATTTAAAATAAAATTCAAAAACATGTTTCAAAAAGTAGGTTTTGGAATACATGTGCAAAAATACATTCCATAACATGTTTCCAATTTTTTTTTTCGGAAACGGTATTCCCTTTGAAACTATATTTCCAATTCCCATAAGGTATTTCTAAAAAAAATCTTGTTGTGTGAATATTATAGAGATAAAAAATTGATATAAATTAAAAAATAATTAGAGATTTTTACTTGTTTATTGTCATTCTTGAAATAATAAGAAAAAAATAATGAAAATGTTTTAGTAGGATTTAAAAATCAGACATTCAAAGATTTAAAAAATAGAAAAAATAGAATTTAATTTGATTATAAAGAAAAATCGTTATATGAAAGGCCACGACCATAAACTCATAAAATTGGGTTTCTTGGGCCGTAGTAACGCAAGCAAGACTATTACGAATATAGGAACCCAAGCATTCTTGTAGCAAAACAAATGTACAAAGGAATTACTAAAGAACTGTCAATGATCAATGGAACTTGACATATAGTATATTACCAAAAGAGGGTCAAAATGTATATTTTTTAAAAAAATTTATAAAAATCTAACCTCTAACTTTAATTTGATTTGAACCAAAATTCATCTTTATCTCTAGAAGTAAGATAAGTGACCGACATACAATGTATTTTTTTATTTAAAAACATTGCTAAGCACTTTTTCATATTCGAGTCTTGATCCAATCCAAATCCATTGTGTGTATCCATCAGAGGGCAACGCTGAATTCGAATTTGAAGTACTTTAGCTTTTTGTTTTTGTTTTTAAATGTTGTTGGCTTTTTTTCTAACATATATTCTGGTCTATCTAAGCAAGTTGGTGGACGTTGATTTGATTTCCATCACATCTCTTCCTTTGGGCTTAGCACCTAATATGCTTTTTGCCACCGGTATTGCGAACATGCATGTATGAAAGGATAATTATATGCTTCAAAGTCTTAGCACGTTATCAACAAGAACACTCAGCATGTTGGTGACTATTCACAAGATGATTTAAGTAATACTATTTGAAAGGGAAACCATACACATATAATATGCAATTAACAATGCTTACAAGCTATATATTCTAATTGTTACCTTCTAATTAGTATGTATATATATGCGTGTGCGTGATTGAAGCGAGAGTTGAGTGCATATCCTTATCCCATTTGTATATGCATATGAAATAGATTAAGAAAACTAAAGTCATGTTCACTGTTTCTGCTTTCTTTGCTCAGCCAGTATTTTAATCATGCTTTTAACCCCAATAAGTTGAAGACAAGTCAAATAAAACTTATCCTTAGCTCTCACTTTATAGCCCAAGTTATTTTTTAAAATTTTGTCTTTCGCTGTTTTCTTTTTTCACCAACAGGTTTTTCATAATAAGAAAATAGCCTTCATATTTGTGTAGATATTGTTATCTCTCTTGATGACGTTGGATCTATATGGATAAATATATAGTTTATCCAATCAACTCTAATTGTACACCACAAGCTATTTCATTATTTTCGATGGTGAAAAGTTGTCCACGGTAGAAAGTGTATATATATCACTGGTAAGATAATTTCATATAGCTTATTGATGGTCAAAGAAGAAAATCTCCAAAGTTAAGGAAGAAATTCAAGCTTCGACTCTTGTATATTCTCCTATCCATAATTCCTTAGAAAAAAAAATTAAAAAAATACAAAACGTCCAAACATGCTTCTTCAAAAGTGACAAAAGATCTACAAAAATAAGTAATAATAGGGTTTTTATATACGAATTCAAATTGCTTAGTGTGCCAACTGCAACAAATAGGGCCGGGCCGGCCCTGCACTTCATTACCCGTGCAAAGGCCTACTATCCCAATTGGAGATATCCAAAAAAGTATTTTGATATTAAAAAAAATCAAAATTACTTACATATTTGACGCTTCCGTTTCTGTTTTTTAATTATAAAATTAACTAATTGTAATTTCTAACTTTTCATATGTTCACAAATTCATTTTTTGTTTCAGAACAATAAAGTACTCTTCATTCTTTCCAATATTTAAAGTAACAGGATGTATATATATATATATATATATATGTATATATAAGAAACATGATTTTTTATTTTTGCTCTTTTAAATATTTTTTTAAAAATTATAATTAATTTTACTGATGTTAATACTTCTTTAATTATTTTAATTACTTCTAAGAATGCTAGGACAAACCATTTTTTTATGAGACATTTGTGTTTTGTTTTGTAAGTGATAGACGGCAATTTTGAAAGTACTGAAAGATAATAAGATTTTTTTAAAAAGTTAAACTTTATTATATACGACAATAAATATTTTATTACTTGTATTACATTTTATTTTGGATCATAAAATATGAGGATTGACAAATGGTCAACGAAACAAAATTTAGACGTTATGTGGACACTTAATATACCATCTTCTCAGAAATGAGCATCGAACCATTTAAAGGAAAATTGAGGTCTGAAAAATGTTAAAAATGGGTGCATGGCATATCCATTCAAAGTTGTATAGTTCTTCTTGCAAAAAATGATCACCCAACACCCTCTTTTGGGTGTACTCCTCGTCAAATCTTCATCATGTCTCACGTTGTTGTTCCGACTCTCCATTAATCAACATCATTTCCTTCTTTATAACCTTTCATAAATGTAAAAAAAAAATGGATAAAATCCTAACTAAAACTTGAACATTAGTTAAATGAATTTTACTTTCTCATTAGATAATGCATATATATTGCATTGATCACTTTGTTAAGCAAAATATTTTAAATAACTAGCTTTGCTTTCTTAAAAATACATTAGAAAAAAAGATTTCCAACAATATTTAGTATCATAAATAAGACCTATTATCTTCCTAGCTACCAACAAATATCACTCTCATCTTCAAGTATTTTCACCCCTTTATTGAGGATTTGAAGTAGTTCCAGTCTCATAAAGCTATTTTATGCTGCCATAGCGGTACCTAAGTTAGATACAAATACTGTGAAATAAAATTAATCAGATAGTTTTTTAATGAATTTTATATACAATTAAAATTAACATACTATAGTTAGTTAATACTCGTCCATAAACTCTTCAAACCACTTCCTAAATACAAGTAGTGTACACTAAACATTACTAACAATGATATCTAACTTTATGTTATACCTTCCTAAATACCTTGTCTGTATACTATTGTTAACAAATATGGCAAAATACATTTAACATACTTTATATTAATTATTAAACAAAAATAGTGTAAGCTATATAGTAAATGACAAAAAATCTCATCTTTATGTTTTAGTATCATTTTTCATTTAATAAAACTCATATTATTTTATTTAAATAATAATATTTGTCAAAAATATATTATAGTTGCATTTATATTAATTTTTTCATAAGTATTTAGGAAATAAAATAAATTAAACGTGTACCATATGTTAAAATAAATTTATATTAACTTCAATTTAAAAAATAGAACATGTTCAATAAAAATATAAGTTAATTTTGTAATAATCATGATATAAACTTAAAAAAGCCAACATGTTTATATGATAAGAACTTGATTTTAATGTTTAATCTAAAATTTATGATAACTTACTTGAAAATATATCGTGCAATAAAATCTCAAAATAAGATATAAATGCATTATTTAATAAGTACAGAAGCATGACTTTATATAGGGCAGCATATATTTAAAAGTGACGGATAAAAAAATGTAGTTTGAATGAATTATAAGAAGTTTAATATAATAATATTAATAAAATATAATTTATATTATAAATAAGTCCATGTGTTAAGTTTGAAAAAACTTCTTTAATAACCTAAAATGTAACTTATTTGCATTATGTTATGCAAATAGGACATAAATGAATGCATCCTTAAATTTCTGCTTTCTTACATCAGACCTACACTGTAACATTAAAATATAAAATAAATCTATGTATGGGATGAGAGCTATCCCGTATTTAAAGCAGAGAGAAAACAAGTGAAGTTGTTTCACAAAAATCTATAACCTAACTTAAATAAAGAAAGCAGAAAGAGGTGTGATTAGGGTTGGGTGACTTTACAGAAAGTGCAAACCACTATTTGTAAAAGGGGCATTCGTGGGTTAGTTCTTCTGTGTGCGTCCCTTTCAGGAGGGAGCCTAGGGCACCTTTCAAATTGACACGGAATTCCCGGTTCACCAAAGAAAAAGACTGAAAGGGCACCTGTCTCACATTCAGAGGCCAACCCACCCTAATCCACTCCACTCCTTCCTTATCTTATCCACCACCATTCATAGTTGGCCATGCATGCCAATGTTCGCTCACCCTTCGTCACCCTCCGACTTTGTCTGCATCAAAGGAAGCCACTACCTATGTTGTTGCCACTTATCCCGTAATGCTCCTCGTGTCTCCTTTCCACTGGTGAGAGAGATCATCAATTACAGCATTCAACATGCATCACATATATTTGTCATTGTAGCTTCTGCATAACTTTGGGTAACGTAAGATATAACTAGGTGGTTAAAGTTAAACAGTACCTAAATATTTAGGTACATTTTGGATTAATTGGGATTAGTGATCCAATGGCCTCGTTCTCAGATATTACTTTTTCTTTTATTAAAATACAACTATACACTAATGCTCTTAGGTTGATTGCTAAATGTAATAGTACCTAAATATTTAGGTACATTTTGGCTTATCTGGGTTAGTGGTCTGATTAATTTTTAGTGATCAAATCGGGTACTTAGATTTCCCAAACTTTCTTTTTAATGATTAAATAGTTATGATCTAATTTCAAATTTTTTTTCAATAAATACTAAGATAAACTAAAATAATTTTTTAATCATACCTACGAAATATAATCAATGTATATATTTTAGTTATTTTTTCCAAAAAATTTCTAGTGATATAAGTTAAGTTTAAATTATTAGTAAATATTATTAGAATTTAAGTATGTGCTAAAAAATGTATTAAATAAAAATAAAAATGTAAGTAATACATAAGTATAAAGATTTATAAGTAATAGAATTTATATTATTTTATGCGATTGATTTGTGGTTGATAATTATAATATTTTTTATATTTCCTTTTAAATGATCAAATAATAAATTATTTATTTTTTTCTTATTTTACTTTCTTCACTTTTTTTTTTAAATTTGACTTTTATTGACAGATTTGCAACAAAATGCTATTATCAAGTGTTCAATAAGTTTTAACGTTTTAGTTTTAAATCTGTTAACTTTTAATTATATTAATTATTTTAAAATTACAATTTTTGTTTTGTGTTTTTCTTTTTCAAGTGATGACTTGAGAAGAAAATTTAACTTTTACCTTTTGTAATTTTTTATTTGAGAAATAAATATTGATAAATGAGAGGGAGGTGGATAAAATTACTTTGGATAGGGGATGCAGAATCCATACTTGGGGTTGGAGAGTAAGGAGTGAAGTAAATTATAAAAAAAAAATTGAACCTTTTAATATTTTCTATTTTTTGTAATGGGTTTATAGTGAACCTTTTGTAACCTAGATTTTAATGAATTCAGTTGATATGTGATTTATTTCTGTTTTCTACTTCAAAAAATTTATTCATATAGTAGTCTTTAAATTTGAGTTTCCTTTGTTAATTACTCATCCAAATTTTTAATAGTGATTGATGTTTAACTATTGAGTCTGACCCCATTTTTAATAGTGATTGATGTTAAAAAACACATAGCTATTAATAATCTTTAACTGTTTATTGAAATATTAATTAAAATATTAATGGTTTGAAATAATCTTTTTATACGGAAAATATTAAATAACATAATAAAATGCTTAAAACAAATTGTTAACTTTATTTTTCTAAACTAGCGTTGTTTAAATCAGGTTTATACATTAGGTTTATTTAATTTTAGGTCCTATAGTTATTTATAGATAATCAAATTTAAATGTTACATATTTCTTAAAAAATAATGACGTGTTATCTTTTAGCCTTAAACATGTATATATTCTAATCATTTATGATTATTAATAAGTACATTTAATATAATTTAAAAGATATATTACTACAAATTATTTAAGCGATATAATTTTTAATTTTCAAAAAAACTTGATTAATATTCTTAATTATTGTGAAATTATTTTTTATAAACTATTTGACTGCCGCAAAAATGTACATATCTGTCTAGTTTTGTGGTGAACCGGAACTGATAGAGACTCTATATCATAGAGCATCTGTCCCAAGAATAAAGCAGAAACAAAAATATGATTATTATAGTTAATACACAACAAAACAAAAGACTATTATTCAGGGGAAAAAAACCTATTATTTAAGATAAAAATCCGTAGTAACTTAGAATTGGAGGCTGATACTCCAACTACTAAATTATTAGAATATTCTAATGATAACTTACAAATAAATTATATTTATATTTATCTCATGTAAATATATAAATATATAAAAATAAAATATAAATATATTTATATTTTGATATATTTATATAGTTTGATATATTTATATATATTTAAATAGTTATATATTTATATATTTACATGGATATACATTTATTTGTAAATAAATATAACTTATTTGTAAGTTATTATTAAAAAATTTTAGTAATTTAGTGGTTAGAGTATTAGTCTAAGGTATTAGGTTCGAATCCTGTCAATTACAATTTTAATAGATAATTTATATACGGATAAAGTAAGCATAAGATAAAAATAAGATAATAGAATAATTATATTTATAATAGATTTGTATAATTTCGATAATTTATCCACTAATAGAATTTTGTAAGTAATATACAATTTATCTGCAAATGAATAATTTACATACGGATAAAGGTAAGCATAAGATAATAGAATAATTATATTTATAAAAAAAATATTAAATATAATTAATCTTCGGTAAATTTGTATAATTTCGATAATTTATATATTTATCGGATGGATAATTTACATACAAATACAATTAAGCATAAGATAAAAATAAGATAATAAAATAATTATATTTATAAAAAAATAAATTAAATATAATTAATCCGATTTGTATAATTTCATGGAATATCTTTTCAGTATAATTTACTTAATAATTAAATTATTTGTAATATTATATATAAAATACATTTAAAAATTATCATTAATTTAACTCTCAAATAAGTAAATTTGTTATTCTTATCGGAGGTATGAAAATTTTAAACATATCTTTTTAGTATAATATAAATTAATTTTAAAAAATTATTATTATTTTTAAGATTAAAATTTAATTAAATATGTGAAAAGGAAAAATATAATATCAAATAAGAAAAATATGTGCTGATAATTATTTAAAAAAACTACTTAATAACTTAATATAATAATATTAATAATAATAAAATTATAAATTTATTATTATTATATGAAATATGAGTCGTAGTATGTAATTAAATAAAAGTTTGATGGTCTGTATATCAATGCTGTATGAAATATAACTTTGTTATTTTTTTTATATAAAACGTTGATATTAAAAAGTTTCACACTAATAAAAGCTAGTTTTAAATTATAATATTAATAAAGATAAATTTAACATTTTAGGATTTATTAGACATATTTACTTATTTTTTTCACTTAAATATTTTAAATGTAATAAATTTTATTATCTAATATTTAAAATTATATTTTAATCTTTGTCATCAATTAACCGTCCAATTATTAAATATGATGTTATTAAAGTGAGATGAAGTTCATAGTAAAATTAAATTTTAATATTAAAACTAATAAAAAATACAAAAATAAAATAAAATATATAATTTAAAATATAATATATGTTTTATTTTAGACAGAAAGTCACATAATATTAATCCCATAATTATAACGTTAATAATTTAACATATATATATATATATATATGTATATAGTTTTTAAATTAAAATATTAGAAAGGTAATAATAAAATATGTATTTAAGTAATTTTTTTATTTGGACATTTTGTTTGTAATGATGTGATGGAGAAGAGAACATCAGTGACCGGTCCCTTTATTTTACATCACTGAGAATTTAACACACCAATCAGAATCACCATGTGCTTGCGCTGCACATACCTGCATTGTGCACGTGTGTTACTTCAATGTATTCATAGCTCTGAGTTGTACGGTCTCAAATTTTAAACCCAGATCCATCTCTATCTTCACAATTTATGAATAAAAAGCGTTTTATTTTTAAGCAACTAATTTTTTAAAGATAGGTAATATTTTGACAACTCAATAATTATACAACCCTTTAAATAATTTATTTTTATTAATATAATAATTTATAAAATTAAAATTATTATTATAATTATAATATTAAAAAAGAGTAGTTTATAAGAATTGTATGAAACTTGGATCTCAAAATGTCATTTCTGTTTTTCAAAAGAGTTTCATAAAGTATAAGAAAGAAAACGATAAATTATTTCTTAAACAAGGGGTATTATGGTAGGGAATCCTTAACATGCACAAGGTATCATCCATCTTTATATAATTTAATTACTCATTTTTTAAATATAAAATCATTCTGGTAGATATTTTAAATTTTCCATAATTATATACTTTTCATTTCATTACATATGTTTTATAAATTTCTATATCAAATTAAATTAATATTCTATTTAATAAAAGACAAATTTAATTTATTAATTTTTAACTTTCTTCAATCATAAAATATAATGAAATATTTATAAATTACACCTAAAAAATAATAATGGCTAAAATAATTTTAAAGTCAGAGCTTTAAGCATTGACTATTTAAAAGGTGTTATTGGTTAAGTAATTAAATTATTGATGAAGTTGATATTAATCACACTTTGAAAACGCATAAATTTACAAATATGTTTTGTATTAAAAAACAATGTTTACCACATCACAATATATTTTTTACATAATTCATTAAATTGTAAAAAAATTACTCAAAGGATAAAGAAACGATCATTTTTACTAGTCACATAAGTCAAACTCAAGATTATTCATAGTGATAATTTTGTTGGAAAGTTTAGAGTTAAAGAATCCATTGCAGAATAAGCTAAAAAAAATTCTAAGATGACAAACACAAATGAAAGAGATCAAGGGACAGTTGTGACTAGCTAGCAGGGACTAATCCACCTCATGACGAGGGATTACAATTCAAACCTATAGTTCTGTGTCGGAAAAAAAAAGAGATATAAGAGTATTTGGCAAGTTATATATAGATACAAATTTTGGCTTTTGATGACTACCAAGAGGTCGTTGACACCTCAATTGCGGCTGTTGGAGAACATAAAAAGAAGTCAAAACTGCACGTTTTGTTTTCAGCTTTAAAGAGTACCTTCAGATCTTCATCTACGCAGAGATTTGCATCTTTATCTCTTCTTGGTATGTTAACATTGGATTCAAAGAAAATAGTACATGAAAGTTAAAATAGTTGTGAGTCAATAATTTGTTTGAACACGGATAAAATGAAAACGATAATATAATCAAGAAAAGAGAAAGAAATAAGAGAAAGAGAAGAACACACATATATTTATATTAGTTTGGGTATAGTCAACCCTACATCTAGTTTTCAGTCAACTCTTAATACAAGAGTGACTCCCAATTCACTATTTTTCAAATTCAAATTTTACAAATTAAATCAACTCAGCAGAAGAACCAGTAAAAAATAAACTAATTAAAAAGACAATCACCTCCTTAGAAATCCACTAAGGAAGAACATCTCCCTAGAATCTCACTAGGGATGAACACCTCATCTGAACAAATCAAAGGATAAAAAACATCTCCTCAGAATCCCACTAAGGATGAACACCTCCCTAGAATCACACTAGGGATGAAAACCTTCTTTTGAACAAATTAAAGGATGAAAACACCTCCTTATAATCTCACTAAGGATGAACACCTCCATAGAATCACACTAGGGATGAAAATTAACTCCTTTGTCACCAATACACAAAGGATGAAGGTAATAAAAATAAGAACAGTCACACCTGGGTAATGGAGACAACAAATTGTAGAAGCTCGTAGAATGTCAATCTCCAAGAACAAGTGTGATTAACAATGAGAGCACGAGAAGACAGTAGAGAAGAGAGTTTTCTCGGAAGGTGTAAAATATCTCGTTGTTTTGCTCATAATTCTTTTCTCAAAGCTGATTAAATGAAAATTGTATTTTCGAATTACGTAATTGCGTGTATTTTATTTTTCATCAAAACTTAATTAAATAAAAAAATAACTTGAGAAAATTGTCGTTAGACATTAATATTTTCATAAATAAAAATCGGGATATATTTAAAAACATTTATTCTTCAAAACAAATATATTTTTCAAATTTGAATTGTCATAATTGATTATGTTACCAGTATAATCAATTATGACATAGAAAATTATTTTTTCATTTCTGATGCATCATAATTGATTATCACAAAGAAAAATATCATGTTATGAATTTTATCACACTTGTGCTTTGGAGGCTTATGCATAATATTACTTCATCAACTTTACCTCCATATCCAGTATTCTAAGACTCTATCTAGTCTTCAGGAATCATCTTGGACTTGCTTGAATCATCATCTTTATCAAAAATATATTGGGCATTTAGGAAAATGATTCATATTGTCACCAACGTCATAAATTCAGTTTGTCCTTAATTCATCTTGAATGATGTTGACTTGAATATAATTAATTTGAATCATCATCAAAATGATCTCTTGAGAACGTAGGACATTTCTATCTCGAAAGATAATAAAGAATTAACAATAATTTTATTGACTTTTATGATAGTTAATAGAAGTCAATGTTTAATAAAATATGGATAACAATCAGAATTGCTTTTATCATTGTTCAACAAACCCTACTGAAAGTTTGAGTTTATCTTATTAAGCAACAGAAATAAAGAAAACTCGTATATGCTGATTCACATAATGTTTCGTATCAGTCAAAGTCATTACGAAGAACCGGGTGGATAATTCTTATCAGTCAAAAGATCTGTTAATTTTACTTCAATGTGTAGAGTAAGTCTGTGAGAAAAAGGATTTGCTGTTGTGTAAACTTGTTATCGGTTCTTGTGTCATGGCCCTCACTATCTCCATCAGACTTAATTGTATATATATGTTCCACTCAATCTTACTCATACCAAATCGGTCAATTTAACCCTCCCTATAGAAACAATAAATGAGTGAATTTTATCAAACTTTTTTCTTTTAATTATTAACTGAAGTAAATTGTGTTTGAATTTGAACATACTACCTTTAAAATGTCTTATTAAACACAATTTTTGTTGTATCTCATTTTAAAAAAAAAAATTATAAAGCCGTAGACACGCTTCATTAGGACAACATAAACCTATTTAAAAATAGCATAAAAAGATCCTAATGATAAATAAAAAGACTTTCTCATCACTGATTTATATGTAATTTATTCTTTTTCATCAATATTTATAAATTTTATTTTTTTATTTTTTATTTTGTAATACTTAATAAAACATAATATTTAAATCAATTTCTTTGTATTGTTTTATTTTACAAGTAAATGTTCAAGTTTATATATTTGTTTAAATAAATAAATATAATTAGTATAGATTAAATAAATATTTATATATTTTTTATTATACATACGTTAAAATATTTAAAATTAAATAATTAATTTATAAGTAATTTTATTTTAAGAACAAATTGTTAAAATTAATTAATTAAATTAATTATATTATGTGACTCATGTGAAATATAATGATGGACCAAATGTAATTTAATAAAATATAAGGATCTATCGGTTATTATGGGAAGTCAAAATAAAACAAAGATAAAATAAAATAAAAAATTATAGTAACCAACTTAATTGACGTTGGTTAATAAAGGAGATTATGATTCTGTTTCTAGTCATAAGGTTCTTTTAAACTATCAGAAAAATGTGACAGGAGAAAAAAAGGCAAAGAAATAGATTGAAAAAAAGAGATTGGAGAACAAAGAAATTGAAGAACACATTCTCATTAGATATCTCTCATGGATCAAGGTTAGTCTCCTCATTATGATTTATGTTATTATGTGAGAATCATGAATCTAAATATCATGTAAAGTAGTTCTGGAATGAACGAGGAATATAAGAAAACTACATAATGATTTACATGTGTGATATGAGAGTCATTGTTATTAAATTTATGATTTTCCTCTTATTATAATTTTTCCTAAATTATGTTTTTTTCTAAATTAAGATAAACCCTAATTATGAATTTATGAATTTCTTTATCAAATTAACACGAACCCTATTTTATACCCAAATTTTAGGAATCCTAATTATAAGTTTTAGGAATTTTATGTCTTCTGGTGCAATTGATTTCAAATTGAATTATAAAATTATAAATATTTGTAATTTGATCAAACAATTTCAAATAATCGTTTTGCAAATTGAATTGAATTATTTCCGTTGTTTTTAAGTTGTACATAAAATTTTTGAATTGATGACAATTTCACTTTTAGGTGAAATACAAATAAAGGTTTTGGATTAAAAATCAATCCTATTTTCTACCCATGTAGAAAGTCTTTTTATAAAATTAAGAGAATTAATTATTCTTGGCAAGATTTGAACCCAATACCTTGAAGTCGGAAGTCGATACTCCAACCACTAAGCTACCAAGATTTTCCGATAATAACTTATACATAAATTATATTTATATACAAATAAAAATGTATATCCATGTAAATATATAAATATAAAATATATAAATACAAATATATTTATATATTTATATGTTGGATGTGAGAGCGCGCTCGAGAGTAAAAGTGTGTGTCAAGTGGGTTTTAAAAATTTGATGTCAAATTTGTGAGCAAGTTTCTTTATATGAATTTGTAATTTAATGATAGAATATAATCTTTATAATTTATTTATAATAATATAGAATATAATCTTTATAATTTATTTATAATAATATAGAATATAATCTTTATAATTTATTTATAATAATATAGAATATAATCTTTATAATTAATTTATATAATGATATAAAATAAAGAAAAAAATTATTTTATATCATTATATAAATAAATTATAAAGATTATATTTTGTCATTAAGTTATAATCCATATAAAGAGACCAGCTCACAAATTTGACATCAAATTTTAAAAATTCACTCGACACACACTTTCATCCTCGAGTGCGTCCTCACATCCAACATATAAATATATAAATATATTTGTATTTGTATTTATATATTTTATATTTATATATTTACATGGATATACATTTTTATTTGTATATAAATATAATTTATGTATAAGTTATTATCGAAAAATCCTGGTAGCTTAGTGGTTGGAGTATCGACCTCCGACTCTAAGATCCTGGGTTCGAATCTTGCCAGTGACAATTCTCTTAATCCGATAATAATTCAAATTCCTAAAAATATAAATAATAAAAATATAATATAAAAGGGTTATAAAGGAGATGATAGTCTAGGAAACTCTAGATCAATAGATAGGGTAATTAGAGATGTGTTATGAATAAATAAAATAAAAAAAAATATTAGCCTTTCTACATCGGTTCCTTACAACCGATGTGGAAAGTCACACTTTCTACATCGGTTGTATCTACATCGGTTCTGGAACCGATGTTAAAAGCCTATTTTGTACTAGTGTCTAGTCTTTAATAGGTTAAATTTCGTTGACTAAAATGAACAAGTCCAATTTCACTTAGGTGTGTTGGATCTTGATTTGACTTTCCAAATTGAAAAATCAACTGCTATCACTGATGCTAGTACCAATGAAGAGAAAACTCATTATAGAGCTTGAGAAAAGTTAAACAGACTTATTCTTATGTTTATGCGAATGAGTATAGTAAACAATATTAAGTTTGTTCTTCCTAAAATTGAGGATGCGAAAAAATTTATGAAATTTGTGGAAGAGTGCTCTCAAAAATTTATGAAATTTGTGGAAGAGTGCTCTCAAACTGCTGATAAATCCCTTGCTGAGACATTGATGAGTACGTTAATTATCATGAAGTTTAATGGTTCTCGTAGTATGCATGAACACATAATCGAAATAACAAATATCGCAACAAGACTTAAGTATCTTGAAATGGTAGTGAAAAAAAAAATTCTTGTGTAATTCATTTTGAACTCGTTACTGTCTGAGTATGATCCATTCCAGATGAACTATAACATCATGAAAGACAAATGGAATGTGCATGAATTGCACAATATGTTAGCCCAGGAGGAGACCAGACTTAAGAACCTAGGAAGTCACTATATTCATCATATGAAAAATCAAGGAGCTGGAAAGAAAGTTGTTAAGAAACATGAAAAGGGTAAAAGACAATTAAATATTAGCGAGCCCTCTACTAAAATTCAGAAGAAAAATGACAAATATAATTTATGCGAGAAGTCTGGACATTTTCAGAAGAACTTCTTAAAACATAAAACTTGGTTCGAAAAGAAATGTGAACATAGTGTTTATGTATATTTGAATCAAACTTAACTGAAGTTCCTCATAATACTTGGTGAATTGATTCTAGATGTATGACTCATGTTTCTAATGTGATGCAGGGATTCCTTTCAACCCGAGCCATAAACCCAAATGAGAAGTTCATCTTCATGGAAAATAAAGTGAAAGTTTCAGTGGAAGTTGTCGGGACTTATCATTTAATCATTGACATTGGATATCACTTAGACCTTATGGATACTTTTTATATACCTAGTATCACTAGGAATTTAGTTTCTTTGTCTAAGCTTGATGTTATTGGATACTCTTTTAAATTTGGGAATGGTTGTTTCAGTTTATTTAAGCGTACGTGTATGATTGTATGAGTGGATCTGGTATACTTTATGATGATTTATATAAATTAAATTTAAATAATTTATATGCTGAAACTCTAATGACCCTGCATCACAATGTTGACATTAAACGTAATTTGGGGATGAATGATCTCCTTATTTGCTGCATAAGCGTTTGGAACATATTTTCAAAGAAAGAATGCAAATATTAATAATGAATGAAATCCTTCCAGAATTAAATTTTACTGATATGAATATAAGTGTGGATTGTATTAAAGGTAAACACACAAAGAAAGGAGTCATAAGAAGCATTCAACTTCTTGAAATCATACACACTGGTATATATGGTCCATTTGATGTAAATTCTTTTAATAAAAGAAAGTATTTCATCATCTTCATTAACGATTTCTCGTGTTATGAATAAGTCTATTTACTACATGAAAAATCTCAAGCAATGAACGCCTTGAAAGTTTATATAAATGAAGTGGAGAGGTAATTAGATATACATATGAAAATTGTCAGGTCAGATAGAAGTGGTGAGTATTATGGAATATATGATGAAAGTGGACAACACCCTGGTCCATTCGCTAAGTTCCTGGAGAAACGTGAAATTTGTGCTCAATACACAATGTCATGCACACCGCAACAAAATGATGTGTCATAAAGACGTAATCGAACCTTAATGGATATGGTTAGGAGCATGTTAGGTAATTCATGTTTTCCTGTATTGTTGTGTATGTATGCTTTGAAGACTACTATGTATTTGTTTAACAGGGTTCCTAGTAAAGCTTTTCAAAAGACTCCTTTTAGGTTATGGACAAGTAGGAAATCTAATTTGAGACACCTACATGTTTGGGGTTGTCAGGAAAAAGTAAGAATTTACAATCTGCAAGAAAAGAAACAGGATGCAAGAACAATCAGTGGATATTTCATTGGTTATCTAGAAAAATCAAAAGGGTATATGTTTTACTGTCCTACCCATAGTACAAGAATGATTGAAACTAAAAATGCTCGATTCATTAAAAATGTTGAAACCAGTGGGAGTGACGCTTCATGAAATGTGGAGATTAAAGAAGTTAGAGTATAAGTTCCTCTAACTAGTACATCTTCAAGAGTTGTTGTTCTACATGTTGTAAAACCACACAATAGTCAAGAAGAACAACAAATTAATGATCCGAGATTAACAATGATGATAAAACAACCACAAGAAATAGTATTAAGAAAATCTTATAGAGAAAGAAAGTCTTCTATTTCAAATGATTATGTGGTTTATCTACAAGAATCAGAAAATGACTTAAGTATTAATAATGACCCAATTTCATTTCCAGAAGTCATTAATAGAGATAATTTTGATAAATGGTTAGATGCTATGAAAGATAAGCTTAAATAAATGGTACATAATAGTGTATGGAATCTTATGGAATTGTTAGAAAAATGCAAGATTGTTGGATGTAAATGGGTCTTTAAGACTAAGCGTGAATCTCATAGTAATATCGAACATTACAAGACCCGACTTGTTTCCAAATATTTTACTAAGAAAGATGACATTAATTATAAGGAAACATTTTCACATATTTCTTAGAAAGATTCTTTTAGAATTATCATGGTATTAGTAACTCATTGTGATCTTGAACATCAAATGGATGTTAAAATTATCTTTCTGAATGAGAATTTAGAGGATGATGTTTATATGAACTAACCGGTGGGGTTCATTGAAGAAGGAAGGTAACACATGGTGTGTAAACTTAAGAAATCAATATATAAACTTAAACAAGCTTATCGGCAATGATATCTTAAGTTCAATAATACTATTATGTCGTTTTGATTTAAAGAAAACACTGTTAATCGATGTATATATCTGAAGGTTAGTGGAAGAAAGTTTATATTTCTGACTTTGTATGTTGATGATATCTTGCTTGCGACTAATGATTTGTTTATTAAGTGAGACTAAGAAGTTTCTCTCTAACAACTTTGAAATGAAAGATATGAGCGAAACATACTATGTGAAAGGAATAAAAATATTCTGTAATAGATCACAAGGACTATGTTTGTCTCAAAAAGCATATATTAATAAAGTTTTAGAGAGATTCAGAATGAATAAATGTTCAACATTTCCCGTTCCAATACACAAAGGAGACAAATTTAGTCTCGTGCAATGTCCAAAGAATGACTTAGAACGAAAACAAATGAAAAATATTTCTTATGCATCTGTTGTTAGAAGTTTGATGTATGCTCCTCAAACATGTACAAGACCAAATATTAGCTTTGAAGTTGGTATGTTGGGTAGATACCAGAGTAATCCTTGGTTGGATCATTGGAAAGCTAAAAAAAAAACTTAAGATACTTATAAGGAACAAAGAATCATATGTTTACTTATAGGAAAAATGATCACATTGAGGTGATTAGATATACATATTTAAATTTTGCTGGTTATATGGATACACGAAAGTCTATATTTGGTCATGTGTATCTTTTAGTCGGATGAGCGATTTTATGAAAAAATGTGAAGCAGTCCGTCATTGCAAATTTGTGACATGCTTTGAGGTCACAATTCAAGTTAATTGGTTGCAAAATTTTATTTTATAACTTGGAGTAGTCAACAACATTGTCAAGTGACTGAAAATTTATTGTGATAATTTTGTAGCAGTCTTCTTTTCTAAGAATAACAAGTATTCCAAAAGTGTTAAGCATATGAAATTGAAATAATTTATCGTTAAAGAAGAAGTTCTGAAACGAAGAGTGTTAATAGAACATATTAGCACCAATCATATGATTGTTGATCATTTAACACAAGGATTACCACCAAGTTATTTGTTAGCCATATAGTGAATATGGACGTTGTGTTTACTAGTGTTGAATGCTAATGTTATTATTAATGTTTATGTGACATTATGATATTTTTAATGTATAAGTTTCTGAAATTTGCATTTTCTTCTTTATTTATATGCATGCAAGTTATGATGAAGAAAACTAATTATGTTGTTATTATTAAAAATGATATTAAGTTTGAACTCATTATAGATTTCTCATTATAAAGTCATATTAAAGAGAAAAAGATAATATAATAGTATATGGAAATGAACATGTCAATTGAGTGTCATGTAACCATCATGACTCTTGTTATAATTGTATATTTAATTATGAATAATGATAAAGTCAATTTATGTAAGATCCTTTCTTATGCATTATGTCTTAAGTATTAAATCATTGAATGGTATGACATCACATGAGTCAAGTGAAAGAATGTTAGAATTAATTAATTAAATTAATTATATTATGTGACTCATGTGAAATATAATGATGGACCCAAATGTAATTTAATAAAATATAATGATATATTGGTTATTATGGAAAGTCAGAATAAAATAAAATAAAAATTTACCGTAACAAACTTGATGGATGTTGGTTAATAAAAGATATTAGGGTTTTATCTCTGACTATAAGGTTCTTTTCACAATAAACCACCAGAAAAGTATGATAAAGAAATAAAAGTAAAAAGACAGATTGGGAAAAAGAGGTTAGAAAATAAAAACATTGAAGAACACATTCTTATTAGATATCTCTTATGGATCAAAATTAGTTTATTTATTATGATTTATGTTATTATGCAAGAATCTATAAATTTAAATATTCTATAAAATAGTTTTTTGTGAGATGAATAAAAAACGTAAGAAAACAACATAATAATTTACACAAATTTACTATGACTTCACTTAAAAAAATATTTATTTAGTTGAAGTTGTCACAAGTTATTTTTTATAGAAAAAAAGACTAAAATTATATTTGGTTGTACAATTCTTTTATTAAAAAAAAATAGTATTATCACATAAGTCGTTCATAAAAAAAAAATGCAAGTCAACTTACCGAATATGATTTGCTCAAATAGATAATTTTTTTAAAAGTAACTTATTATCGTAGCTTTGAGATCAAATCGATCCCATTTGGTGTTTATAGGAGTTTCTTTTATATATATATATATATATATATATATATATATATATATATATATATATATATATATATATATATATATATATATATATATATATAATGCCACTCGTACTTGAATTCTTATGCTCTTCTTATAAATCTGAATTATTATCTTCAAGTACACTATTGGTGGTGACCTCGTGGTTTCACACTCATGGGTTACCTGAATTTCTATTACAAATTATTCGATGGAAATTTTAATAATGTTTCTTTATCAATAGATTATGAATTAATAATATAAAAATATTAAATAATAAATTTCTGATCTTTATTATTATACAATAGTCATTTTCTCTATTTTTACATATCGTTGCGACTTTCACTCATTCTTATATTCCTACAATAGAATATTTTGCTTCACTTTATAAGAACTAAACAATCATTTGCTTCTTTATATCTACCACGATATCGATTTTTTTTTTCTATTTAACCTCTTCGGAATTCTATGGATTTTATTGGTGGAGAGTTTATAGGTTGGGATTTCTTTTGTTGTTACTTGGGTTTGATCTTCATTGCTTGTTTAATATTAATTTTTCCTAGCAAACAAATTCTAAAAAGATTTTTCCCGATTTAAGTCATAACATTTACTATGTTTTTTTTTTTTTTCAATACTCTAGACCTATAATATGAGTGTCTTTCCTATAGGTATGGTATATGATATAACATGCAATATTTATCAACCAGCAAATCCTTGAAGTCCCAATCAAACATATCTACATTAGGATGAATATTGTTAAGTGGTAAAAAGTTGATATAATTATGTCTTAAATTGTTATGAAACTATTTAATTTATGTTAATTCTAATCTATTTTTCTCCCAATATAGGATGAATTCGAGAATACCTTGATACAAGAGTAAGGAGCATAATTGTTAGCATAATTAGAGAAAAATTGAAAGAAAGAAGAACGCTTAAGCGAATGAATGATGCGAGACCCAATCATTGTTGAGAAGTTGCCCAAATCATGGATTTGATAATGTTTCTCAGTTGAATATTTTCTATACTGGCTTGTGACATGATGCAAAGATCTTATTAGAGGCTGCAGCAGGAGGATCCATGTTGGATGTAGAAATTGATCATGCCACCAGAATTATTGATGCACTAGCCTTTACAGACCAATAGGCCCAACATGATAGACATCCAATTCAAAGGAAGGGAGTTCTTGAACTTAACAGCTCAGATGCTATCTTAGCCCAGAATAAACTTATAATGCGACAAATTGAAGCATTGAACCAGAAAATAGAGAAATTATCTCAACAAATGCACACAGTACAATCTATTCCTAATCAATAGATGAGTTATGATGTTTGTGGAGGTGATCATGCAAATGAACAATGCTCTTATCAATGCAACATTCAACAAGAAGAAGCTAATTATATGGGTGTCCAAGGTAGTAGCCAAGGCAGACAAGGTAATTTTCCTAATCCTAACAATTATCAGAATAATACTGCACAAGGATGGAGAGGTAATCAAAATAAGAATTTTGGGTGGAAACAAGGTACTAGACAACCTTCATTTCAACAACAGTCATATCAGTAACCTCCATATCAACAGCAGTAACAACATTATCCTTTAGTGCTTGGCAGAATAAGTAAATTGGAGGATACTTTAGAAAAATTCATGCAAGGCACTATGGCTAATCAGAAAAATACTGAGGCTTCATTCAGAAATATAGAGACCCAGATAGGCCAACTGGCTAAGCAATTATCTGAGCAGCAACAAGAAGGACAGTTTTTAGCTAACACACAAACCAACCCCAGGGAGCAATGCAATTCAATAACTACAAGGAGTGGAAAAGTTGTAGGTAAGAGGATTTGTGACAATATAGTTGTTGAAGAAGAAGTTTTGGTAAAAGAAGATGAAGAGCAAGAAGAGGAGAATAATAAAGAAAGACATATCCTTAATAAGAAGAACGAAGAGGAAGAGAAGAAACAAAAGATAGAAAAAGGAGGGAGTCAAAAAATATTTATAGAGAAGTTACCATATCCCAAGGTTTCCTCACAGATAGATAAAGAAAGACAATTCACTAGGTTTATGGATATTTTCAAGCATTTACAAATTAATATTCCATTTATGGAAGTTATGGAGCAGATGCCGACTTGTACAAAATTCATGAAAGAATTGTTAACTAAGAAAAGGAGATTTGAGTGCTAGTATAAATCTGATGTCTTTGTCTATGCTTAAAAGAATAAGAGACTTGGAAGTAAAGCCTACAAGAATGACAGTGCAGCTAGCTGACAGATCTCTAAAGATTCCTTATGGAGTAGCAGAAGATATTTTAGTCAGAGTGGATAAATTCATATTTCCTGTTGATTTTGTGATTATGGACATGGAGGAAAATGAGGAAGTCTCATTGATCCTGGGAAGGCCATTTATGAAGACTGCCAAAGTAATTATAGATGTTGACATGAGCAAGTTGAAATTAGAAGTGGAGATGATAAAGTTAATTTTAATCTGTTTAAAGCTGTACAACAACCGGAAGATAAGAAAAATTACCTCATAATAGATACTTTGGAGGAATTACCCATCTCAACTGAAAAACAAGATTACAAACCTATTGCACAACCCCAAAGACATCTCAATTTGACTATGAAGGAAGTTGTTCAAAGAGAGGTACTGAAACCTCCTGAAACAGGTATGATTTATCCAATCTCTGACAGTCGTAAGATTATTTGCAATGAAAAGAATAAATTCATTCCCACAAGGACAGTCAAGGGATGGAGAATGCGTATATATCACCTTGATCACTCACATGCATGAGTCCTAAAGCAAATAGGCGTCGAGCTGAAGACGTTAAACAAGCGTTCCTGGGAGGCAGCCCAATGTTTTGAATTTTTTTTTTTCTTTTTGCAGTTTAAGTTTTTTGTGTATTTTTATTCTTTAGGTTCTTTGCAAGATTGCTCCAGGTACACAGTGAAATTCTCCTCAAGACTTTGAAGCCTTACTTCAATGGCCTAGGGACAGTCCAACTTTCCGGAGGGGGTGAGAAAGTCTGCAGCTGAGGATGAGGCAGAAGATAAGGAGGAGATGACAAGTGAAGAAAATGAGGGAGGAAACTTACTTTGTTTTTAATGTTTTTAATTCCTTTGTTTTTAATTTAATGTTTTTAATTGCTTTATTTTAAATTTTGAATTTCCTTGTTGTCCCATAATTTGTTTTAGAGTCATATATGAGATTATTACTTATTGTCTAATTTAAACCTGGAACGTGAAAAATCATTTTGATTGTTTCCAATAACAAGTGATTTTGGGATGATGAGTATGATAGTGAAAAGGAATTGATGAGGAGAATTGGAAATTAACTGAATTGGAGAAGCTAGCCAAAATCCAGGTGAGTAGAGTATCAAAAATAGATAAATTGAGTGTCAACACTTTGTGATTGATAACTGATATTGGTTGATTCTTTGATGTGATTACATGTTGGCAAGACTTGAAAATGATAAAGACATTTTTTTCTTTGTAGTAGATTTCAACCAGAGCCAAATAGTCAACCCTACATTAATTTTAGGACATCCATTTGAACCCCTTCTGAGCCAAAAATAATATTGTTTCTTAAACAGAACCCTTAAGTTTAAACATTATTTATCTACCTTCCTATATTTGAGAAACGAAATGAGTATGAATGTCACTATTTTTCCTATTGTTGGGTATTTTTGTTGTCCTACAAGTATTATTGGGGTGTTATATATAAAAAAAAAAGGTGTAAAGGAAAAGAAAAAGCAAAGCTTAAAAATCATGTCAAAGCCCAAAAGGATACATGAAAAAGCATGAAAAAGAAAAGTAGTTCAAGGGGGGAATAATAACTTGTGAGATCATTAACTCACTATCGTTGTATTAGGGACAAAAACATGAATTTTGAAACCTGACTTGAGGAATTGTTAATCAAGAATCATTCATATGAGTTGAATTTCTCATATATTTTTGTTTATCCCAGAAAAACCAATAATTCTTTCTTAGCCTAACCTCATTACAAGTCTCAAAAGATCTTTTGATTTAAGTCTTGCTTAACAAATGTTGATTGCTTGAAGATGATTATCAATATTGGATTGTCTAAATGAAGTGATTGAATGAGATAAACACTTACCTATGAGAATTAGAGATGAGTATATATAACTCTATTTGAGATATCATACTTCTCTGAAGATAGTTGAGGACTAATTATTTTTTGTTGGTTTCTGTAACTTGAATGCTTATATATTCTATTTTTATTTGGAATTGTGAGCACCACCTTTGAAAATTTTGATGTTGTGGTTCTGGAAGAGAAAGTGATAATAGGAGATGGTTTTGTTTTGGAAAAATTACTTTGCTTGGGACAAGCAAGATTCTAGGTTGGGGGGAGTTGTTAAGTGGTAAAAAGTTGATATAATTATACCTTAAATTGTTATGAAACCATTTAACTTATGTTAATTATAATCTATTTTTCTCCCAATATAGGATGAATTTGAGAATACCTTGATACAAGAGTAAGGAGCATAATTGTCAGCATAATTAAAGAAAGATTGAAAGAAAGAAGGCGAATGAATGATACGAGGTCCGACCTAAATTCTCTTATAAAAAGATGTGTTTTGAGAAGGCGAGTAGTCTTGGAGAAGAGGAGGCACGATTACTGTTAGGGTTTCGTCTAATTTTCATCAATTCTTCACTTCTTCATCAATTATAGCATTGTAATGGCCAACATGAGTGACTAACTTCATTCTCTTAGGATTCGGTGCACTTCCTTTGAACTCTTTTGTATCATGGTGATATTTTGAGATATTAATCTATTGCTTTGATGTTGTTATTCTTATCCTTTATGCTTTGAAATGATTTATTCTTGATTTTTGAGGTATGATTGGAAAATATATCTTGAACCCTAGATCACGGTAAGAATATTTGTTACGTTAATTGTCAGGAATAGAATGAATGTATCAATTGCTTAACACTATAAATCTAATGCTGAGAAATCTCTTAATTATGTGAGGAATCAACATTTATTAGGTTTTCTTATGAATTTCATGTGTGAGGAATCAACATGGATGATTTGAGTAGGTAGCATCAACATTGTTAGGTTAATTGACGTTCTTAATTGATTTAGTCATTACAAAAGAGGGATAAGGAATGAAGTCAATCTTAAGTACCTTTAATTGATATTTTCTCAACAATTTACAGTTCTTTGTCATTTAATTTCAATTCAACTCTTATTTGCAAAATTCAATCTGTTTAATATACTTAGTAAGCATAATTGAGAATTTCCATTGAAACTGTTCTTCGTGTGATCGACTTTTATTTAATCGAAATACTATATCTGCGATTGATAATTTTGGTACGTTTGCCAATAATTCAACAAATATTAGTTTAATTCTCGTATTTTTTTAATTCAATATACAATATTTTAAGATAAATAATTTTAACAAAATATTACACATAAATTATAAATTATTTTTAATTTTATAAATTGTATAATTTAATCGTTTATATTATTACCATCAGGTGATATGTTAATTCCAATAGTAAAATCATTCCAAAATAGTTAAGTATAATTTTTTTTTCTTTTTCAATTTAATCAAAACATTGTTAATATGCAAAGAAAAAACATACTAAAAGATCTATAAATTATTATCAGTTTTTTTCTCATAAACTATGCGATTTAGTTATTTATATTAAGATATTTTAGATTCCAATTCATCGTAATTTTATACAATTTTGTTATTTTAAATACTACATAAATTTAATTATCATTATTCAACACCATGGTTTGTGCATTTTTTTTATACCATTGAACAATATGTCTCACCATGGTTTGTACATTTAAAATATTATGAATATTTAAAATATAAATTTAATTATATATTTTTTAGATGTATGATGATTTTTTTCCCTTTTTCTTCCAACTAAGTATACCCTTTCAAACAGTAATTTCTATCCTTTCCTTCCATGCATCACCAATCCTTTCTCTACTTTTTTATAATATACAAAACAAAGTGTCAGTGATTACTATAATAACTTTCTAAAAAGGTTTCTCGATGTTTTCTTATAAGATCATTTTTTAATTCATGAGTTGCATTCTTTTTGAAACATGCTTCGAATACTTAATTTTTTTGGCGTACTAAACAAATAAGATTAAAAATTAATTGTTTATACTCTCATCATGAAGACAAGGAAAATGAGGTGTTCATTGAATATCTAGCCACGGTGTTCCTAATTTCAGTTCGAAAAGCCTTTTAATTTCAATACAAGCATGCCAAATGGCTCAGAATATGTACTCTGTACCATAAAGCAAATAATATAAAAGTCAAATTCTAAATTTTCAACCATTTCACTTCGAAGTAATCATTTGACCGAATTTCTTTGTCGTTTTATCTAATAAATATATTCTGTAGATCTATATTTAATTCAATTTTTTATATATAAGCACCGCATATAATTTTTGTTTCAGTAATTTTAATATATTAAATTGGGACCAAAAGAAGTCAACCAATAAACTATTTATTCGTGTTTCTTAATCTTCCAAAGCAGAAAATAGTTTCGTATACTCTAGTACACTATTTTTATTATTAAGTATTAAATTTTGTTATAAATCATAAAATTAATTATTATTTCTTATTCAATGATTTCACTTACGGTTTCTATATAACCCTTAATTTTATTTTATTTTCAAATGTATCGAGCTCTTTACTTTGCTTTCAAATTATAATTATTTTTAGAGGTTTTATTTTGAAATATTTCACGGATATTAATTTTTAATATCTTTCTCGCATTCATTTATTTTTCTGTTAGGTGTTGAATAACGTTTAGGATGTCTAGAAAATCCGAATGCTGTCGTTTGATGCCGGACCAAGTCCATATATTTAATATGAAAATGAATTGAGTGAAACTTAATCTTTAGCCAATTCCCTGTAATATTATTTAGAATTTACTTGCCTAAAAAAATTGCATTATTTTATATAATCGAGATGCTTTGCAAATACTTGGCACAAAAAAAAGCGTTACAAAAGTGAGAAGAAACCAAACCAAATGATTAGGATCGTGTAAAATGGCAATGTATATTGAAAGCATATATACTTGTCCTTTCGCATTAGCTCCGTGGAAAAGGAATTAGCATAATTGATCATCCACTATTTCAAATCATCTTCAGAATCCTTTTGAGAAAGTAACACAAAAGAAGGAAAGCAAGTTCAATTTGATTCCCATATTCCAACACAACATGTAGATCACTGGATCCCCTTCTGCCTAAGTGTTGCAGCAGATTTAGCTTAATTAATCTTCTATCAGAATCTGTTGGAACCATTAAATCAAATTTCACCTTGACCCCTTTACACTCTTAGTTTGCCATCTCATTTTGTGTATAATCCCTGGTTTTCTGATGCATCTTATTCTATATAATAATAATGAAACAGAAAATCGTGTCTATCTTATTCTATATATGTTACTACTAATAATAATGTAACACCAGATCACACACATAAGGCACATAAAGCATAGATTATAGATAGAAAACTAAGTCATCAGAGGTCACTTTACCAGCCGGCGTCCGGCAATGGCTACCCAATTTTATGCTTAGAATACTCTGCTGGTTGCTGACCTACACATGAGGAAGAGTTGAATTTGAAGTTCTAAACATTTTATGCAACAAAAATAATCTTATCTCTCTCAAATGACTCGGGGAGACTAGTTGGACTTGTTAACTTGGCGACAAAAATTTTCCCTTGAGCATTGAAACACAGATTTTCTTATTGTACTTCATTAAATGTCATTTTCATAGTGAGCCTTGAACAAATAGAAAATTCTTACATCAATTGGTCAAACTCTCTGCCCCATGAGTCTAAATTGTCCGTGATCCCACTTCTGCTATGAGCCCCATCTTTTTTTTTGGTAACAAGATTCGGCAGATGAGATATTTGTGGTTGCAATGCCAAATGGCCCAAATCAGAAATGACTCACAATTTGTAATAGTTTATTTCACTCGGATCTCTGTTGGGTTAAAAACAACTAATACATTTCCAAATAATAAGTACAAGAGGAGAATTGTTGTCTTTTTCGTCTTATACCAATATAGGTAAATTGTTGTATTAATATTTTTGGTTCTTTCTTGTAAAATATATGATTTTGTTTCTTTACAAAGAGGTGTCAATTTTCTCAAAATTTGGAGTAATTAATTCCCTCCTGAAAAAGAACTTGTAAAGAATCTTATAAGGTGATTTTTTTTTCTTTGTGATTAGCACAATAATAGAAAAGTGATGAATTTACAAGGAAATAAGAAAGATCCGGTGAGTATGAGAAGAGTATATGGAGAAGTGAGGGTTTATCGTTGGTATAACTTCTGACTAAATATACATATCTGTGATTTTTTTTAAAAGATTTTAAAATTTTGTAACCTTTAGTTTGAGATCATCAAACTTTATTTTTGGAGTATTTTTGTGGTGGTAAATGTGAGTTACCGAATCATGTGAATTCGACCTCTATCATTTCTCTTTTGGTGTGCTTTCTATGTGATTCTGTCATCATCAATCATGCGTATAGGTGCTAAGTTTTGTCAATAGTCTCTAACAATTAATAATGCACTAATCAGTATCAGCTGAAAGTTTCGTGGCATTGTGGTGGTAGGACCAAAGATTTTAGTCTGAGTTCTAATACTTTCACACTTATCATACACCCTTTATACTTTTTCTTATCTCTCTACTCTTTCAAAATTGTAATCACATATCACATCGACACATCATCATAGCTTCAAAACAGTCATTTATATGAATGAAAATGGAGTGAAACGATTTTCCCTCGAGTCTATATCAGAATTGAATCAGTAGTTGAATGGGTGGCAAACTGAAAGAAGTGAAACAAAAACTTGTACTTTACATTGGAAATTCATATCCTCTGACTTGCCGTGTTACTATAATGAGTGATTCATGCCTTCAAAAAGTGGCTGCTAATTTTAAGAATAAACTAAAATAGAGAAACGCGTTTGCGCAGTAGCGTAGCTTACATGGATGTAATTAATATACTTGAGTCCAAAATGAAGACTAATTCCTCAAAGGAATGAACTTGAGTTTGCTCTTACGCTACCAAATATATACAGAAAGCTGTGATTGAGCTTGCACTCACCAAATTGATAAAATAAATGGAAAGCCCCCAAGTTAGTTTTAGGATATTAATAAATTCCTATTGTGTGAAGTGAAAGGCATATATTTTAAGCATGGATTTTCTTGAAATTCTCTCATTGTTGTACTTTGCTAAATAGAAAACTAAAGAGCATAGGATAGTTTGGTTAAGCAACAAGTATATGTATAATGTACTTGTAGCTGTCTGTACAGTGCCTTCATTTACCCCAAACATTGGAAAGAAGACAAAAGATTTAGGAAACACCACGAGTTAAATAAACAATATTAGTTGTATATAACGTGCAAGCTAATTAACTGAAACAGCTGATTGCGAGTTGACGAATAAAAGAGGTAGCGACGATAATTACGTGAAAAATTTAACATTATTGTAGTTAAATTCCTCGATCCATACATGTGCTCTAAAATTATATAAAAACAAAAAAGTCATCCTCTGTCACTACCCTCTCCTTCCCTATACAGCTAAAGACAAATCCTTCGTAGATTTCTCTCTCTCTCTCTCTCTAGTCTTCTTTGATTTTTCCCTTTTGGGTTTTGTTTCTGTCCAAAAAACCGAGATTACTAAAAGTTAAACCCACGATTGTTTATCTTTGTCTGAATCAGCTAATGATAATAAAGAATCTTCCTTGATTTCAGCTTTGGATGGCTTCTCTGCACCAACTTCCTTACTGTCATCACCATCATGATCAACAACAACACTGGTTAATTTCTTGGCCCTTAGAGCCTCAGCATCCCAATCCGTTCGACTCAGAACCACCAACATGGTCACTGCACAAGACCCCTGAGCCGCAAGTAACCCAACCCACAACCCTTGAAAATCAAATCCAGCAAAGAAGCCAAGCCAAATTGCCACAGGCATTCCCACGAGATAGAAACAGCCTAAGTTAATGTTAGCGCCAACTTTAGGCCGTGCTGTGCCTCTCAGCACCCCGCACCCAGTTGTTTGAGGACAGTTTCCCAGCTCGCAAAGTCCTATAATCGGTAACACCAATGACGTCAAAGTAATTATCTCCTTGTCTTGTGTGAACATGCTGGCCCAAATGTTCCTAACCACAATGGTAAAAACCAAAGCTAAAATCCCCAACATGAAGCTGCAAGAGAGGCCAACTATGGCAGAAAGTCTCGCCTTTGAGGGCTTTTGCGCACCCAGTTTGTTGCCAACTCTTGTAGACACGCTGAAGCTTATCGACGATGGAAAAATGTAGAGCAAGGAAGTGGTTTGGATCAAAATCCCCATGGAGGCCACGGTTGCTCTGGGATTTACCAGCAACCCGCATAACAAAATCATGATCTCATACCACCACCATTCGAGACACACGGAAATGCAGCTCGGGATGGCCAAACTGAGAAGCGACTTCCATTGCGTGAAACACTCGAAAGAAAAACCTCCCCATGTTTTCTTATGCGTGCCGGAGAAGACTATGTAGAGAATCAAAGAAGCTACGAGGTTGACGTTGGTCCACACCCCGCTGAGAGCCACGCCTTTGATTCCCAAATTGAGGTGGGAAACGAGAAGGTAGTTGATGGGGACGTGGAGGAGAATTGAGAGAGTGGCACAAAGGGTGAGTGGCAGAGTAATGGATTGGCTTCGAAGGTAAATTCGTAATGGGTGAAGAAAAGATTGTGTTAAGAGGTCGGGGATGGAGTAGAGAAGATACGATTGTGCTTGTGTGGCTATGTCCTCGTTCTGGCCACATAAGAGAAGGATATGCTTCATGTAGAGCCAAAGGAGAGAGATTGGAAGAGAAGTGAAGAGGAGAAGGAGAATGGTTCTTTGTAGGCAGAGACCGAGGAGGGTGAACTTTTTGGCACCATAGGCTTGTCCGCAAATGGGTTCCATTCCGACGGCTAGGCCGGAGAGGATTGAGTAGCCGGTGATGTTGGCGAAGCCAAGAGCGAGTGAGCCACCTGCTAAGGCAAGCTCTCCAAGGTGACCGAGGAAGAGCATGGAGATCATTGACCGGCAATAGAGTAAAAGACCGGTGAGGATCATGGGGAGAGCAATTTTGGCTAAGGAAATCACTTCTTTGAAAACATGGGCTTGCATTGCTGTTGAGTACTTTTCTTCTTGGGATGCTATGATGATGCCCTTTTGGATCAAGGGGTTGGTGATCGTCATGTCGGTTTGCTCTGTCTCTGGGAGTTTCATTGAAACTAGATACTCTTGGGTTGAGTTATTGGGTTTGCAGGGGAGGTGGGAAGTTAGATGACGCTTAGTTTCGCTTTTTTGTGTCAAGAGAAGAGAGTGGTTTAGGGAACACGTGAAGGTTGAGTTGAATATATAGAGAGAAAGGATTGTAAGGGATTCAGCAAAGGCTTGTGTGCGTGCGATGCTTTTATAGGGGATTTTGGGTGGGAAAAGGAATATATAGCTGTAGATTGTTAGGTCTTTACACAGCGAATTCGTCGCATACATGCTACACAAATCAAATATCCAAGAGAGAGAGGATGATTTTCAACATACTTGATTTCTCAACAATATTCATCTCTCAAATTTTTTATTTTTACAAATCAAATATACTTGAATTCTGAATAATATCGGTTCTCATAAAGTCTTTCGAAAAAAAAAATAATAGGGAGGAGATTCTCATAAGACACGAAATCACTTCAACGTAAAATTTTAAAAACATAAAGTTATGAGTTTTTCCGAATTTATAAATTACTAAATTTTTCTCATATCACACTTAAATTTTTAACGAATAAATCACAATTTTTTATTTTTAATTAATTATCTAACCAGTTATTTTATTATTTTTAATTAATTATGTAACCAGTTATTCTATTTGTATACCAGTTATTTGTTGAAAAAAAAAGAAGGAAAACTGTTAAGCAATCATTCCCAAACATAGTATTACAAGAAGATACTTAGCAGTGAACGCGCTTTTGGGAGGGGTGGAAACGTCGAGCCAGCAAACTAAAATTTAAACAGTAGCGAAGAGAGGCCATGTCCAGGTTAGAAGAGAAAGATATGAAGATCAAAATCAAGTGTAACGAAAGTAAAAGATAGTCATTTAGTTCAATTATAACTTGAACGGTAAAAGACGTGAGAGGAACATCCAGAGTGTGGAGTTTTTTTGTTGTTCCGAGACAAAGATTTTCCTTGGATAATTTGTTGTGCATGTTACTGTAAGTACGCCAAGCTAACTAGTATATATCACCTTTTTCTCATATTTTCTTTCATTCGCCTTTCTTTTGTAAACAAAACAAAACCTTGCCACAGGAGGGAGATCGGAACCTTCCCACCAGGTATCCGTACAATTGATTTCCACATACATTAAATCTAAACATGAAAAATAAAATTTCACGTTTTGTGAAAGATCTCGCCCTCCATATCATTACAAAACCTATGTTTATATAAACTCTTGTACTTTTGATTTTAATATATGAAGTTTACTATTCCAAATTCCAAGTAAGATGGCTAAGACTGTACATACACAAAACACGAAAATAAAAACTAAGTGGATTTGCACAAGTAAGGTGTTTTTGCCACTAGCCCTCTAACCATCATCTGATGAACAGCTAATCTATGTACAAAAAAAGTTCTGATCGCAATTTAATCGGTTGAACCAATCAATTTATAACGTTAACAGTCTATGTGGTTTTACTTTGAGTTCAATTATAAGAATATATGGGAATTTAACAAAAAATGTACATAATTATTTTTTATTGATTAAGAATGACTGAGTTCCTCTGTGTTTACGTTAGTTGAAATAGTTGGCCATGATTTATAGTGTCCTCATGCATGCTTGTCGTAGTTATAACATATTCGTACATATTACGGTTGAAAGAGAAGGTATGCATGCATGTTCCAATGCATGGATCATATGTTATTCGTATGTAAGAAGCATTCCGTTTTCTATCCCTCTTTAGTCAAATTTTTTTTTTTCAACAGATTTATTTACTTTAAAAATAAATATATAAAAAAAATAGTCATCAACTATATTACTCATTTCTTTATAACATAATATTAATAATAAGTAATAAGTTTTTTATGTACTTATTCTTAGAGTTCTTAATCTCTCCTCTTTATTTAATATATATATATATATATATATATATATATATATATATATTATAACATAGACAATAAAACGATAACTGAAATTATATTTTCTATTAAAACGTGATAATAATTTATAATTATAATATACCAATAATTCAATTTTAGTTAAATAAGTTTTAGAATAAACTAATTTTAATATTATAAAAAGATCATGCTTGTTTTTAGCCACCAAAAAGTTAAATCATCTCTTCATTTTACTAAATTGTATATGTACATTCTTATGTCTATAAGCCAGATAAGGACTACATCTAGGATTATCTATAAATGATAGAATAAAATTAATTATTTTTTAGAATATAAATATTTTTTTACAGATATTGTTTTTTAAACATTTTTTTATTTTAGACTCATATACACAATTAAATATTTACTATACATAATAAAAGTTACTTAAAATGATGTGAACTTAGAATCAATATGATATATAATATATTATCTGTTTTAGGTTCAGAATCAATTTTATATTATAATTTTATCAGTACATAAAAAACATATATATATATATATATATATATATATATATATATATATATATATATTCTTGAATCTAATGAAATTTGTTATAAAAAATCTAAACAACTACCTGTTTACAAGGAAACAGAGAAAATAAATTCATCAATCTATAATAATTTTATATTTTATATTGTTTTAAGATAAAAAATGTCCATAGCTTGCTTTGGATATGTCCTATAGCTTAATGTCATAAGGACGTTCGTCCGTCGGTGCAGTTTTTAATTCATATATTTCTTTCAGTTTCAATGTTTATATGGTCGTCAAAAATATAAATTCTTTTTATCTTTATCTGTCTTTCTAAAGTTATTTTATAATCAAATTTATTGTTTAAATAAAATAGTTCTATTTTTCTATTTTACCTTTTTTACTCTTCTATAATAAATACAAGTATAAATTGATAAAAATTGAAAAGTATTTAAAAAAATATAATTGATAAAACAAAAAATCATTAGTATGGTTTTGATTTTGATTGAATAATTCAGAAAAAAGAGATTCAACTGAAATCAACACAGTTCGATGTTTTGGTGAAAGAGAATTTTTATATTTATATTTATTTATAAAAAGGATTCAATTGTTTTAAGAATAAGATTTAAATTTTTTATTATTATTATTTAAATTTTTAAATATAATAATTAAAATAAATTACCATTTTACATAATTATATTATATATTAAAAAAAATTATGAGTTTTAACTCTTATTTTTTTAATATAAGTGATCACTTTGTATATAACTATAATTAGATTGATAATTATGTAGGTATTGTGATTGATATGTTGAACAACAATAACTTATCTGAAGGTGATAAATTTTATAATAAAGATTCGATATATATTTTTATAATTTTGTATTAGTATTAGACGAGATTGGGTGAGAACGGTTTTCCTTTAAACGTGATTTTATTTTATTTTTAATTTACAGATGAATTAATAATGTTTGTACAGATTAAATGTAAATGGAATATAAGAAAACGAGGTCTTCCTCACCTTTTCATGATACGGACTAATTGCATTGCATGCTTCAATAGAGTTTGCGAGTTGAGGATAAGAGTGGACTCGACCCAACCTCTCTTTATTAACATCAATAATTAAATCCAAAATCAAAAGGTGATTCCAAAATTGTTGCATGAATAATTGTTTTCATTGTTAAAAAGAATGAGTCACACACATCAAGTGTCTCACTAATACAATTTCAATTAAGAGTAGTGATATTTTCACACCTAGAAATCATACAACTTCTTCAAACAACTCTCTTTTATTAATATAATAATCTATAGACTAATTTAATAAAAATAAAAATAAAATAAAACTATTATTATAATATTAAAACAGAGTTGTTTATAGAAGTTGTATGGATTTGGGTTGTCAAAGTATCATTTTCCTTCAATTAAACCACAAAATTCTTGGCTTCCGATAAAAGGGTAAATTATTCACTGTGTTTAATTTATTTTATCATCAAAACTTTATAAATATTTTAAACATATATAAAAATCTGTAAAATTACATACTTATTATCTAAGAAAACATAAAAAAATAAAAAGTTTATGATTTATCATTTACGTATTACATACTTATTATCTAATGTATGCATTAGTTCGTTGGAGAATCTTTTACAAGACACTCTTATCATTAAAAACATGTGATATAATATCAGAAAATAACATTGCATAACGAGGAACTTTAACATTTGAGGGTATGACTACAGTATAACCTATATATAAAAAAAATAATATTTTTTGGACATATCTAAGTATGTAAAGAATCTTGCTTTTTGTATGATAATCTTAATTAGAGCTTAAGCAGTACGTCATCGCACTTAAAAAGCTGATTGTATCCTCACATCCAAAGGATAACCTTTAATATGCAGTTAATTTGAGGGAGAAGGAAAAAATAATTGAGGTTCTTCCTATTTCAACCACATGTGTTGAGCCATAAAATCCATCCTTAGTGTTAAACGTTGAAAAGATATAAAATGGAAAAGACATATCCAAGGGTTTCCTACGAAGATGATAAGCTTAACCAAAGTTTTGGTCATTTTTACCAAGTTGTTAACATTCTATTCTTCGAAAATGAAAGATCCAAAGAGATAAGAAAAATATACATGGTTGGGATCTTATGTCACAAATTCATAGGTCGAACCAAGGGATGTTATCCAAGATTTTATTTCTTAAAATCTCAGTCTTGTTGCTAATATAATTTTTACATCTTATGCCATTTTATTTTCTATTGTTTGCTCAATAAGTTTCAGGAGGGAAGATCTTAAAATTACATTGTTGACTTGGTCGTCTTTATTAAAGCCATTTCTCATGCCACATTTTTGTCTTTTGTTTAATGAGAAATCATTCCCATTTCGTTTCTAAAAAGTGGTGTGACTTGGATGTTAGGTCATCACTTCAGTAAATGCATTGTTAGATTACTACCATATTAAAATTTATAGAGGACGAAACTATTGGTAATAAATGTTTGTGGATTATATAAAGTAAGAACTTTTTGGTTATTATAGGAAACAAGAGCATTAATTATGGATTAATAAATAGTTAGGTTTTTAAACAATCATATTAGGTTTAACGAGTTTTTAATTTTCGTTAATTGTATTTATAATTATCACATTATATTATATAATGATAAACATGAGTTTAAACCTAAAATTATAAATAAACCACTCAAATCTTCCATTTTTATTAGGTAAATGTTAATGATTTTATAACTCCCACATTTTTTAAATTAATAAATCACAATATTTCATTAATCATTGTGTGTAACTAGTGATAAGTGCTATACTTGATTACTTTTTTTTAATCTTTGATCAATAATTTTACAAATAAAAAATTTAACTAGTCTAAAATGACGTGATGGGTGATATTAAAGAGTAGTTTACATCGTCTAATTATTGGAGATGATGTTTTCAGAAAATTATGGATATACGGTGGCTTGCCTAACAACAACCATTGTCATTTCGTTCTTGAAGTGAAGAGACATCCAATTTTAGACTCACTAGGGCGTTTGGGCCAGGGACGGAATAACAAAAATTGTAGAATCATATTATACAATTTAAATATTATTTATTTATATTATTATTATTATTATTATTATTATTATTATTATTATTATTATTATTATTATTATTATTATTATACTTTTATATCAAATGTTTATAACATTGATAAAACTTAATTATGTTATAAGATTTGATATGAATTAAGTTTCCATTTGCCAAATAAAATTTATTTTAATTTTTAAAAATTAATAAATACGTAGAGTCTAATGTAAATAAAGATATGATATGAAACTTTTTCATCACATTCCTTTAACCATACATTAGGGATGGTAAAATAGACTAATATGTTATATTTTGGCATGGGATAGGATAAGCTCATTCATTATAATCATATCGGACTATAAACCTTGGTCTACCGTACTAAAGGACTGGACTGGCATAACATAATCCATCATAATTTAAAAAATAATAATTTATTTTTTTTAAATCAAATTTTCAATAAATTTAATAATAAAATAATTATTTATTTATCAATAATTCAATATATATATATATATATATATATATTCAAGTTAATAATATAAATTAATACATTATTTTAATAATAAATAATAACAAATATATAAATAATGTGAAAACTTGTAAAAATTATATTTTTTATATTGAAAAATTTAAATACCTATATCTTTTTTATTTGATAAAACTTCATATTATTCTCCTTTTGAGTAATTTCTACACCTTTAATTCAAGTAATAAGAATAAGAACAATCAATGTTTAGGATGAATAAGAAGAATATCATGAGTAACAAGAGAAGAGGAGAGAAACTTATGTTTAAATATGTAGAATATTTCTTATAATGAGTAAGAGTGAAACTTTTTTAATTTTCTTTTTATAATTTTTAACTTTATATTAATTATATTACAATAAAAATTATTTTTTATTAATTAGATGGATCTCAAGCTGATGCAACAGGTTTGACTGGACGAGCAGATTAAAAACACAAATTCATTCCATTATATCATAATGGACGAGCGGGCTAACCGACCGGACTTAGTCCTATCATCTATCATATGTTAAATACATGTATTATTATATCATATTTAAAATAAGTGAAGTGAATTAACTCATATAAATTATATCTCAAAAATTAAAATGAATCATGTGAGATTCTTTTTAAAATTATTGAATAATATATTTACTCTAAAGATAATAAAAAAATAATAAAATATAATATCATGTCAAAATTTTAGGTAAAACTTTTCTCAAAATCTTGTTCAGACATATCAAAATACACTATATATATATGACTTCATTTATTATCAATTAATATTAACTTAAAATCTAAAAAAATATATAAATATATTTTTCATTTTTCTTACAGATTTATAAAAGTATTTTTTAATAAAGTGAAAATTTAATTTTTCATCATATTTAATTGAGTCTTTAAAAAATATTATTTTGTGTTAAATATATATTTTTTATTATAATTTACCTCTCTGTAATCAGATAATAATACTTTCATCGCTTTCCTCAAACCATCACTAAAGAAAATTGTATAAGTAAATTGAATAAAAATATACAATCAAAGTAGAATATAAATTAATCTTGAAATATGTACACTAGAATTTTACATATGTTATTATTATTATTACTACCAGTGAAAAATACAAACACAATCTGTCCAAATTTTCTAAAAATATTGTAAAAAATAGTTACCATATTTTAAAATATAATTTAAAAATCAAAAGGTTATTCAAATATTAAAATAAAATTATAATTTAAAATAAAAATTTAAAAAAATTATATAAATAAAAGTTAAAATAACTCAATCTCTTTTATCAATAATATAGATAATAAACTAAAGTTTTATTGACTTGTAGATAATTTAGTAAAAAATTTAAAAGGGTTATTTGATAATAAATTATTTAAACAATTTAAATTTCTAATTTTAAATTTCTTGGACGTAGCTTATATTAAATATATTATCTTTATTTTATCTATTTTGTAAGAGTATTATGATGCAATGGCTATAGTATAAAAAACAGAGATTATTTATGTGAGAAGATAAAGTTTATTAAGCTTGTTCTGAAAGTTGTAATTTGATTTGAGATGATGAATTATTAGAGAGATATTTATTCTTATATTGGTAAATGACACAAAACGTATCATACACTACAAGAAATTTTAATATTATCGACGGTCAAAATCGTTGGTAATAACAAAAATCCGTCGGTAATATCTATTTATCAATGGATTTTCGACGGTCAAAAATCCGTCGAAATTTGGTTGTCCATAAATATTACCAACGGATTTAATAGTCCGTCGATAATTACCGACGATATATATCTGTCGCTAAATGTTTTACGAAATTATCGACTGACGTAAATCCGTCGGTAATATTTTTATTATTTATTAAATATTTTACTTATATAACTTATTTATTTGATATAACCCCTTCCCTTTATATTTTTATTATTAATTATTTTTCCCTATTACATTTTTATAGGGAAAAATTATTCTCAGTACCTTAGAGTTAGAGACTGATACTCCAACCACTAAGCTACCAGAATTTTTTGATAATAATTTACAAATAAATTATATTTATATACAAATATATTTTTTGATAATTGTTAAGGTTCCAACATAAAACCAATTGGCAATATGTGAAGTAGCCTAACATGTATTTAAACCATACCAAATGATATGAGGTAGGCGATGTGGGACTTTCAACACACCCTCCAACGAAGCTCACGGACTAGGCAAATGGTACTTTTGACCCAACTAAAGGGCAACTTTTTGACCCATGACAATAACCTAGGAAAGATGTTAGGCTTTGGCTCGATACCATATTAAGGTTCCAACATAAAACCAATTGGCAATATGTGGAGTAGCCTAACATGTATTTAAACCATACCAAATGATATGAGGTAGGCGATGTGAGACTTTCAACAATAATAATATATTTATTATCAAATAATTCATATATTTATATATTTATAATTTACAAAGAATTTTTTATATTCATATAATTCAAATATATATTTATATTCATATAATTCAAATAATTTACAAAGAATTTTTTGATAATAATTTACAAATAATTCATATATTTATATTTTTATATTTTTATATTTTTATATTTTTATATTTTTATATATTTATATTTTTATATATTTATATATTTATATATTTATATATTTATATATTTATATATTTATATATTTATATTTTTAAATTTTTATATATTTATATATTTATATATTTATATATTTATATATTTATATATTTATATATTTATATATTTATATATTTATATATTTATACATTTATATTTTATATTTTATATATTTATATATTTATATATAATTAAATATTTATTTTTTCAAATTATTTAATTTAAGAAATTATTATAAATTAATCTAATTATGATTAAATTAAATTATTAAATAAAAAATATTTAATTTTTTAATTAGTTGAATATTTACTAATTGTTAATTAACCGACGGAAATATCCAGTTCGGTAATTTACAGATGAATTTACCTGACGAGATATATCCGTCGTTAATTAATTATTAATTTATCGATAAATTTATCGATGGATATATCCGTCGGTAAATTCATCTGTAAATTATTGACGGATTTATCGACGGATATATCCGTCGGTAACAAATTATTATTTTACCGACGAATATATCCGTCGGTAAGATCAAATTCCACAAATATTTTATATTCGTCGGTAATTTCTGTCGATAATAATTATTTTCCGACGGTTACAAATCTGTCGGTAAATATCCATCGGTAATACTCGATTTTGTTGTAGTGATATCCTTAATTTATATTTCTTTTGTTGATCCATTAATTGTTTCTTAGTTGATTATTGTATGATTTGATTTGATGATGAGCTAGTCAATTATTGAAGTTAGAAGAACTAGCGAAGATTGTGTCAAAAGTCTTTTACATGAGTAATAGGTAACAACTTTATAAACTTTGAGTCAAAATCTTTTTAGTACTGTAAAAGTCTAAAGAATTATGTCATACCTAATAATGATATAAATATAAAAGTAGATAAATTTATAAATATAGACAACCCTTATGATAAAAAATAATAACTGTTTTAATAATAATAATTAATAAATAAATAAATTTTTATATTTATAATTATTTTATTATTAAAAAGAAATTGTAAGATAGATGTTTTAAAAAGATAATTTGTCCACATATCATCATATTTTATACCATCCTCATGTATTCACACAAAAGAACATAGAAAATACATTAAAATATGAAGTTTGAATAATAAAGATAAATGTTATAAACATCCATAACAATAAAAATTAATACTTATATATTATTCAATTATAGTTATATATAATGATAATTTTACCATCATTATTATTATAAATATTATTGTTATAATTATAGTTAAAAATTATAAAATTAATGATGATTTTGATTTATTATTATAAGTGACCAATATAATGATAATTATAAATATAATCATTGTCGCATATTATCTCGTCATAAATATTATTCGTCACAATAGATCTTTATCCACCATAATATATCTAGAAGTTTTCACCACTTTCTTACACATAGTACATCTTAACGAGTATATTTGCAACATATTCAAAAGGTTTCTTTGTTCTCTTACACATAATACATCTCCAGCTGAACATTCTCTAACTTGTCCTCCGCCTTGGACCCGTCTTCCACCTCATACTCATATCTCATATCGTACTCACCTTTCATATCATACTCATCCTACATGTTGAAAAAATTTCTTATGGAAATGAATATTTCACAAAAGAAAAAGAAAGAAATAGTTGAATGAGAGAAAGGAAAAAAAAATAAACTTGTCACATGATTTTAGTTAAATACCACAAATGACCCATTTAGAAGGAGAAGAGGGGAAGAAGAGAAGAAGAAATCAAAGGTTTGGTCATGAATGAAAAATATAATGTGATATACTATGACGATTTTAATTAAAATCATCATCGTATATGATATAAGATGATGATTATTTTATAATCATTAGTGACATACAATAATGATTATAAAAGAGTAATTATTAAAAAATTTGACATACAATGACGATTCTTTTTTATAATCGTTGTTGCATGTCATATGTGACAACGATTATAAAAAGTATTGTCATATGTAACATAAATTACAAATGAACTGTTGTTAAAAATTAAAAATAATTTCAAAAATAGCATTACATCTTTTTTAATGATGATTCACATATAATCATAGTTAAAAGACGTGTGTCTTTTGATCATATTTAAGAGGAAAGAAGAGGGGGAGAGTTGAAAGGTACTACACCTCCAAACTTGTGATAAAATGCTGAAAAATTAAGGTAAATGACCATCTTATCCTCTATAATTTTTGTTGCATTCCAATTTAATGTCCAGGGTGCACATGTGCACGTGTATAAATTTCCATTCTCTACCACTCCAGGATTCCTTTGTACCAAGACACTACATACTCCAATGATGAACAACATACACACAAAATACAATTTCAGGCTTTGTTGTAAACACATAGTTGTACCTAAGATAAAGCACCACTATGATTGACTATGCGTGTTGAACGAACATTGGCTTCTATTGTTCACCTGTTGAATATTCTTGTAACCTATTTTACTTCATTTAACCTTAAATAGACCCATTGGTTGAACTATATGCATTGTTTCTTTACTTCAATCTCATTGGTGAAATTGTGATTGAGGTTGACAAGGAAAAATCACATACTTATCGAGGGTCTTCTTTTGTATCAATCATCCACCCAGTTGTAATCATTTTTTTTTATCAATTTTCTTGTACAATTTGTTATTGATGTGAGTAATTTAAGATGTAAATGTGTGATTATATTGAATTGTTGTTTGAATTGATTATAAGTTTTTGTCATCCTTACATCCATATGTAAATATCAAAACCATAACTTATTATATTGATTTATATAATCGATTATGTTTCATGACATAAACGTTTATGATAAACTATGTAATTAATTATGTCCAATTGTATATTGAATTATATATTTCAGTATAATCGTGTTTGTAATCGAATATGAAAATATATACAGTGTGCTTCTATTTGTTCTTTTGTTGTATTAAAATTTAATGGTTTAATTAAAAATTTTGTTAAAAAGTTACAGAAAAATATTAGTTGTGATTGATGCTTACGAGTATTCAATATCAACCATGATTATAAATAATTACATGTAGTGAATTAGAGAATATATTTAAAAGTATGTTTAAGATCATTAATGTAAAAATTAAGTATTACGTTTTAGATAGTAATTATAAGAACAATGGGAACCGGAATAAACAAAGTTTTATAGAAAATAACGGTAAGAAGTTTTTATAAGTTATCATTTGGATGAGGAGTTAAGTTAATACAGTAACAGTAAGTAAGGATAACAATTAGATAATTATTTATAAGTAATTATAAATAATTGTATAAACACTTTTTAAGGAAAGAAATCATAGGAATATTTTTTAGTAAGTAAATAAGGTTAGGGTTAAGTTGTTAAATTTTAAGTAAATAATTATAAAAATTTGGTAACTATTTTTAGGTAAGTAATTATAAGAATTATTGAACATATAAATAATTTTGATGTGAAAAATTAAAATTACAATAAATAATTTTGTTTAGGGTATAATTATTTACTTAATTAAATTACTTTTAATTTAAGGTTTTTAAAATATACAAATTTAATATAATATTTAATGATAATTTAATTATTATCATATATGAATAATTAAAGTAAAATATTTTTATCTTATTGTTTTATTATAGAGAATGAAAATAAAAATGATATGAAATTAGAAAATAAACAATAAATGAGCATAATGTGATAGAGATGAGTGTCATGGTCGTGGACATGCAAAAACTTAAACACTAACACTATTATGTAGTATTTTTCATGCAATATATTTATTAAATATGATGTCTAGCATCAATAAGAATATTAACTTGTTAAGTCCTAAAAGAAATTGTCTTTAATGTGAGTTTATGGTAAATATTATATATTCGAAATGATATCAAGATATTATTAGCATGCCACCGTAGCCTAAAAGATAACTTCGGTTGATGACGAAAGTAACGGCGAACTACGAAATGGCATGTATTATGGCTTATCACAAATCTATAGATATTTTAGAATTGCATTCCTCTTTCGGTAAAAGAAACAGCGACAATCACGCAAAGTCATCAACGAATTTTTTCAGTTACACTTTCTTGCCAAGAAACAACACCTACGTGTCATATAACCCCACACAATCTTCATCAATAAACTCACCAAGATCACGTCGATGGTGAGTTTCGCCAAACTATACTCTTCACCACAGAATCATAATTTACAACCTCTTAAATGTTATCTACATTACTTTTCTTATACAAAATTAAAAATTATTTTGAAAACTAAAAACAAACAGAAAATTTTGAAAAACTAAAATCAAACTTTCATAATTTTCTTAGGACCATAAACATATTTCACGTTACAAAGTCATTATATGCATATATCCATTTGCTGATTAGAAATCATTGTGGACTTCACATAATCAAAACCACTTTGGACTATTATCATGAACCTACATATATATATATATATATATATATATATATATATATATATATATATATATATATATCCATCACCCCAAGAATCTACATTTATATTTTTACATTAATGCAACTGATCTCTCTTTCCATGTATATCATTATTTTGGGAGAATGTCACTTTTGGTTGTGTTTTCCACGATACTTTTCACCTGGATTGCTTAAATTTTAATCATGAAAAGAATCTAGTACATATTTGCAATGAAGATAACAATTACTGATGCTTATATGAATCGATAATGTACTTTTTTAAAATTTAAATGAAATCATAAACAATTATAGATGGTAAAAGAAAAATATTTATTTTTTAACTTATAGTGATACCCTAAGTACTTGATGATATGAAAATCTTTATGCTGACACTATTTAAAACTAAGTCTACGGAACATCAATACTATAAATATAAAATCAAAGAATCTAAAGCACAGTTAGATGTTTGAAACGTAGTCGACTAAGAATGAGAAGCATTTGTGACCGCAAGTAGTGATGCTGATATCTCAGACTTAGAAGAAGAAGTGAAATTAAGGATACATGCGCATGAATGTAATAAGTATCTTTTCACCTTATTCATCCACTTTCACTCACTATTTCAAACTTCAAAAAGCAAAGGATAGTTACAACTTTCCGTCTTTGTTTTTTGTTAACCTTTCTCAATTTTACAAAATCAACAAAATATGGTTGCTTTTCATTCAACATCATTACTAGTTTTTTTTTTTTCTCCTAATCGATTGCCAGAACATAATGAAATGAAATTAATTAATTATTATATTATCTTAACTCGTATTTCTTTTTCTAATTTGGATTACAGCCATAACTTTTTTTGCATTGTGTAATCATAATTATTGTTGCCACTACATTCATATATATGGTCTTCATTATTTTTTAAACTTAATTAAATCTGATTTTAAAATTTTCAACTTAATTATTTTTTTCATCCTAATAGTCTTTCTTTCCTACTAATTATAATAATGTTGTTTGAATTTTCATTATGATATTATTGTTAACATCTGTATTATTCTGCTTGTGGATTAGTGACCAAAAAAGAAGCATTGGTAAAGCCTAGGACAATGGACCGAGAAGCTTCGTTGTGGGCCAAAGCTGACACGGTTCGTCACTAACACCATATTACACCACTTTGGAGCCCACCCAAATCCCAACTGAAAACGCCGAAAGAGAAGAAAATAATCATTTTGCTTAAGTTCTCTAAAAATAATAAAGATAATTAAGGGTCAAATATTATATAATAAAAATAATCATGTCATTTTATTTTATTTCCGGTACATATCAATTAAAGGGATCATTTCAATAGTATGACATTTTCACGTGTTATTGACTTCTCATGATTACGATATTACCGTTTTGGTCTTCATGGGATTCATATACAACGCCTCTCTTTTAAAGTGGAGATTTAAATCAACTTTTTCTGAAATATTTGAATAGGAAAAAAAAAAAACTTTATTGCAACTTTAGTTTACTAAGAACATATCAGTAGTTGAAATAGTAGTCAACACCTTAAGTTCCATACCGTCACCAAAAGTGATTTCCTTTTAAATTCACAATGTTATGAAAAAAAAAATGTTGATTAATGCTTACAAAATAACTGCTTATGTTGATAGTTTTTTAGGAAATTTATACCAAAACAAGATTAGATAACATAAGGTGTCAAATTAAACATTGAATATTTTTACTCCAAATACTTTCTATTAATTAATGTTCATTGTAATAGTAGATTAAAATTTATAAAATTAACATAATTGAAAAATAAGTAATATTTAAAAGTTTAACATAATTATAAAGATATTATCACATATGAGATTCAGATCTGACCAAGGTAATGAACCAATCACACTGCAAATAGTTAAAAGTATATCACATCTAATAAAGTTACCTGTCATAAGTGTAGAGTCTAACCTACTTAGGTAAAAAGTTTTCGTATAAAAGATTATTAAAAATATCACTTTACTATGTTCACACCTAATATTATTTAATTCTCTACCTCTATTATATATGGTCAAGATTCATAGGAGGTTTTCATAGAAATTCATTCTTCAATCATGGAAAATCATTACAACCAATCTAGTGCCAATTTTTTTTTTTCCATGTACTTTTACGAGGCATAATTGCTATTAAGATAAACAATCACCAAACTTTACTGCATAAGAAAGTGTAAATTATTTGACGAACTACAGTAGAATGATTACAAATATGAGAAATAAGAAAATTACAAAATTGTAAGTAAAAGCATTGAATTTAAAGAACTTACAATGTAAATTATTCCCATTAAAACAGATAAATGACAAAATTACTTGTATTTTAAAGTTCTCTAAATTTTTCTGGCCCCCTTTCAGCCTTTGGACAATCACCTCTCCTGTTAAAAATATTATTATGATCAGTGGAGATATGGATTGATTTATGTGTTTATATATTTTTTATTATGTTATTTTATTTTAATAAGTTAATATTTTTATGTTTATATTAATTTTAATTTTATATAATATTAACATAAAATATGTTATTATTTTAACAAATTAAATAAATCATATTACGCGAGAGAGATTATTTTACAATCACATATTTATATATAAATATTGAATTTTAAACTAGATAAAGGATTATTTGATAATTTATTAATTTATTTTTATTAAATAAATAATAATTTTTAGTTAATAAAAGATAAAATAATCATATAAAAATAACAAAAAATACCGTTATAAAAAGGAAATTACTTTAGATGATACATAATTAATGGTATAGAAATTAGGAAATTACCATAAACAATTATTTTTTAAAATATATATTTTAAATAAGCTAAACTGAGTAAACACTTATCATTTTATAAAAATTAATAATAATAATAATAAAATTATTATTTTATTAAATCTAGAAAATTAAAATTTTAAATAACGTATTTTTATGGTTAAGTGAAGATTTAAAAAAACTGGGTATAACAGCCATTTCCTTTTTTTTTTTAATACATAGTAGTAATTATCGTGAGTTAACTCAAGAAAGGAGAATCTCGTGGTAATGCAATGCACGTGGATACTGGTGGGTAGGAGGCAGAAGGGACGGTGCAACCATAATCTGACACGTGTTATATGATACGACACCACGTCTCTGTCATATCCAAGACAGCTTTTATATGTCATTTCATGACTACTTCTCATTGAAAAAGAATGGTACATTGAATTGGTTAGATTTTCACTCCATAACTATGTGATTTATATGTTGCGTTAAATCATGTTTGAATCATAAAAATTTGTCTATGGTCTCACTTGTTAGGTTACCTTACCTGACTTTTTTTATTCACAAGAAAAAAGAAGAAGAAAAAGTGACCTTAAATTTGTATTTAATTCGTATTTCGACTTTGAGATAATATCGAGAGAGCAGAAAAAAAAAGAGTAAGATTTTTTTATTGAAAAAAGGAAAATAAACGAAAAAAATTATAATTAATAAAAATAATAATAAAATAAACTAACTAAAATATCTTTTATAAAGTTTTGATAAATATAAATATAAATATAAATTAAAATATGATTTAATATAAAATAATTATTTAATCAAATAAATAAAAATTATTCATCTATAAATTAAAAAAAATCAAGATTATCGAAGTAAATTTGTAACTATATTTTAAAAATAAAATATATGTCTCCTAAAATAAAAATTAGTAAATTTAGATTATTATTTATTTATATAGTTTTTATTATTTGTAAATTATTTATAATTAAATATTATCAACTATTTTTATCTCATATTTTAAAAAATTATATATATATATATATATATATATATATATATAAAATAAGGATAAAATAGAATTTAGTCATTTGACTTCTTCTTCTTTTTTTCTAATATCTTTATACTATACAGTTGGAAAAAATTTTGTCGGTTTCATCATTTTATTTCTGCACAAATTAATCAATCCATATGAATCTATACTTTCATTTCCCTTGTTACAATATGGAAACAAACATATTTAATGCGTACATTGACACTTTTGTGGTAATTTTACAAGTATTTTGGTGTGTAATTGAAACTAAATTGGAAAGAGACTCCATAAATTAAGTGTAAATTCTTAATAATATGAGAATTAAATTTGTATTATTGGGATTCATTTGTTCGAAGTATGAGGAAAAAATTTCAAGTTGATAGAGATGAATTTGAGTTTTTTACGTTTTAAAAAGTCAGGAGCGGGATAAGGTTGAATAATACAATTCCACCTCGGTTCCGTTCCCATTTCCTTCTCGTTTCAATTTTATATTTGAATTTAAATTTTAAAATATTAATATTTTAAAAGTATTTTTTTTCTTTTATATATAATGTTATTATTTTATATTTCACTATTTTTTACTTTTTTTCTATCAATTTTTTAATTCTTTTGCTTTTTTTATATCAATTAGTTTATTACATTATTCAATTTTTGTTACTTTTCAGTTTTTTTACATTTCTTTAATCTATCCAATCAATTTTTTTAATCTTTTCAACTAATTTGATGAACATAAATTTTAATTTTTTTCTTTATCTTTTTCTAAATATTTTACATAAATATTAGTAACAACTAATATTATTTTATTTATAATTTATATTTATTAGATTTTATTATCTCATATTTTTTGGATCTTATTATTTTTATTTGTCATATATCTAATTTTATCTTAATAAATTAATTTTCTTTTAAATGATTAAAAAATTGATAATTTAAAATTTTATTACTTTTAACTAATTAAATAAGAATTAACTTATTAAATATTTTCTTATAAACCATATATTTCATATTTTTAAATGACAACTTAAAAATGAATTAACTTATATACATATGTAGTTAAATGTTTGAATACAATATTATAATAACAATGTTATACGTATTCAAATATTTGAGTGCAGATATTATAATAATAATAATAATAATAATAATAATAATAATAATGTTATAAATATTTTATATATGTATAAATAAAAAATAATTAAATATTTATTTTAATACATATTTTAATATAAATATAATAAATTAAAAAATATATTTAATTAATAATGATTACAAATTGTAAAATTATAAATATTTATTTATATATAAAAAATACATAAAATAGTAAAATTAATTTATTATAAATATAATTATTTTTTTAAAATAATATAGATCGAGAACGAGACAGAGTGGAAAAACTCGAAACCCAACGGGATCAAAGTTAGTGTCAAAAGAAGCATTAATAACTAAGTATATTTTTCTTTAATGTATTTTAGTGTTATGTTGAATTATGCTTTTAATTATCTTTATTAAATCATGATAAGCATTAATTGAAGAAACCAACAAAGAACCAAAGTGAGTGAGTGATTATCATAGGAGGAGAGTTAGGTAAACACATCCTCGTAGAAGTCCTTCTAAGAGAATATATGAAATTTGCAAGAATTCGAGACATGAAAGTTACGTTTCAATGTTTATCACAAATCAAATATTAGGTTCGACAAGAAATGTGCATATGTAAAACTAATTGAACATGTTCATGCAAGAGAAATTAATGTACGTGACATATATATAAAATACGGAATAATAATTCTATACATTAGGTTAGACATTTTGGTTCATATTATCAATCTTTAAAATAGATAAAACTTTTATCAAGACAAGTCTCTTAGGGTGTTAGAATAAATACTTAAGGAACAAAATCCTTAACACAATGTAAGAGGACCAAAATTTTTATTATAAGATAGAAATAATATAAATTAAGAGTTTTTTTCATATTTGATCAAATATTAATTTATTTTATCGATCATTTATGACCACAAACCTCGTCCTTATTTTAGTAATTCGGAACACATGTAAATATTTACTTGTTATTTCTCTCATTCTCACTCTCTAAATTAGTTATTTCTTTTAAAATAAAACAAACACACCCATTTAAAGAGAAAAGAAGAAAAAAAGGAAAATGAGTTAAGTAGACAACTACAATCTTGTCCCAGAATTTCATTCTAGTGTTTCTTTGCTTGACTTTTAAAATTAGGGGGGTGAACTCTGATAAATCTCTTATTATTGGGAGTCACACTATGGTGATATAAACTTTTGTCCCCATTTGCATGTTTAACTTTGTGCACGCATGTATGTCATGTTTGTACTTCTGGTTGAGAATGATGGTTGAAATTTGTTCACTTTCTAGTTTTCTTGATTTAATAAGTTGGAAAATGTTTTACAAACAAAAGAAACTTTATTCAAAAGTTTTTAAAATTTTCAAAAATCCATTACATGTTAAAATTGAGACTAAGGTGGCAAGAACAAATGTTATACATGTTTATATTTCTTAAGTTATATTCACTATATATTTTACATTTTTTTTTTCAAATTTAATTGATGAAAATTATTGGTATTTATTCATCTTTATCTCTATCATTGTTATCAAACCCTTCAAACTATCCAAAAGATCATATAGAAGATTTAAGACGTATCCTTTTAGTTCTTTTATCAAGGACATTAATTCAATGAATGATCTGAAATTTCCATGTGGGTATTAAACCTCAAGTGTTAACTTTATATGGCACAAGAGTTAGGAAGGTAACACCCATGATTGTAATGGGACATATAGATAGTGAGGAAGATTCAAAGATGTTTGAGAGATTTTGTGAGACAATGAAAAATCATTAGTGGAGGAGTTTGACCTAAAGAAAAGGAAGGACTTTCCTTGTAGTATTGATTGTGGAGTGTTAACTCTACATGACATAGGAGTTAGGAAGGTAACACCCATGATTATAAAGATGGAACATATAGATAGTGAGGAAGATTCAAAGATGCTTAAGAAATTTGTAAGACAATGAAATGGTCATCAAAAGAGAAGTTTGACCTAAAAAAGATGAAGGAAATCCCTAGTGATAGAAATTTGGAGACACCAAAAACTGTTGCTACTATTGCAATGGATCCATGTGAGATGTGATGTTAGTGAAAACCTATGCAGGATGTAAATGTTGGTAAGTTGAGGAGGAATGAAGATCTTGAGAAAGATCTTCAAGAGAAAACAAATGAGATATTCATTGGTATTCTTGTTAGAGATATAATAATAATTAAAATATTTCTTTTCTAACTGTTAACTTAGACCTTATATTTTCATATATTTGTTAAGTATTAAATATGATTCTTCTAAATATTAAGATTTTCTTTGAATTATGAGTATTTAAGTTGGATAGATGAAGATGTTCAAACTCTTCATATATATTACTCTATCATTATATATATTATACACTGAGAAATTTAATAATGTCTCTTACTTGAAAAATTATATTCTCATTTTTAATTACAATATTGTCCATGTGATAATATATTTGATTTTATGACACTAAATTAAATAATGTCTTAGCCTCTTTTCAACCAAAAATAAAAGAAAATATTAAAAATTATTTTAATCAATTGTATAATTAATATTTAATTATATAAAAAGATCATATTTAAAATGTTTTATAATAATTATTTTATTATAATAAAATAAATAATTAAAAATAATAAATAAATTACATTAATAATTGTTAGTTCGTCCTAAGTAGTTATTATACTTCTATGTGTTCATTAAAAATTTTCAATAGGGTCATCAATGTTGATAACATTTAAAATAATTTACTTCTTTTAGTTATTATTTCAATTATAACTCAGTTTCATAATTTCTTCTCAAATCAATAACAAGAGTGGTTGTGTATTTGTGTGCTATTAAACCATAACTTGTTGTGATATTTATACTTCTCAAATTAGCAGAGTGATTAGTTATTTATATCAATTCACTTATCACAATCTTAACGCCAATAAATAAATTCAGTGGCGGAGATACGGACCTATAAGATTCATGGTTCGCAATCTTAATTATATTTAATTTTAATATACAACTTTTTATTTTGATATTATTGTTTTAAAAGTTTTAAAAGAATATATATATTTTTTACTTTCGGCCTTTGACCATGAAGTCTGCCTCCACCTCTGAGTAAATTAGTAAGTCCGAATTTCTAAACAATAGACTTCTCTTAGAACAAAAAACAGTGTGTGACATCCAAAAAAAAAAAAAGAACTACCTTTATGATTCTATTATCAACTTGCAAGTAAAAGGCAAATGCCTTAATTCGGTATAAGCTCTGTATTTGTTTGCCCGCAAGTATAAGACTTCATCCATTTCCTAAATATGAAGAATAAACTTAGTTTCTCATTATGATCTTAAAAATGGTAAGACAATATAACCTTTTAAACTTTTTAAATTGTATTATTTTTAGGCTCACTTTATCCCTACCATGAATAAAATTGATAATGTAATTGATAAAATCTCAAATCAAAAAGCTAAAAAGCTAAATGAATTTTTTTTTATCGTATTATATTTATTAACTTTTTTCAATTTTATTTTATTATTATTATCTTTTAATATCAATTTGATTTATTTTTTAAATAATGTACATATTCCTCTGTCAAAAGTCATAAAAGATGTTTAATAAAAAAATATAAAAACGTGACACTTTACATATCTACCAACATATGTACTAGATCTACACAATATGTTTAACACGTTATTAAGATAAACTGACATATCATATCAATGAATATAACCACTTTAATATCATATTTTACTTTATTATTAGACAATTTCACAACTGACTTTATAAAAAAGGCAAATTAATATTAAAAATAATAGTCAAGTAAAATTGAAATAATAAATAGGATAAAATAAGTCATTTAATTTAAATCTAATAGGTAAAAATTGTTAGTGTAAATGAAATAGGTCCTACTTGAGTTATTAAAAATAGACCCGAAATCAAAATACCAGTTCTACTTATTTCTTGCTCCAGTCCACTGGGTAACTTGATTTTAGGGACTAAAAGGTATGGTGCTCCATTCAAGAATAACATCAGGAATTAGAAATACAATGCCTTCGGAACGTTTCACTACCAATCCAACATACAACCAGCACCAGTCATACGATGGAATCGCAGTTAAATATGTTGGAATGCTTCGAGGGCACGGCACACAGGGATTTTAGCGACATTGCCACTTGCCACAATATTGATAGAAGATATAGTACCATTTTTTAACTGTAAACAAAGATTCTACAATACTAATAAGCTCACAAAGAAATATTAAACTAACTAAACAAATAAAGAACTAGGAAGTTGTCACAACAACACAAGTTTCAGAGCTTTATCACTACTGCACTAAAATAATTTGCTGAAATTAAATTTAGTCCAGTCACGAAACAGAACTACAATCAGTTTGCCCTTCCAGCACCTTTTTCATCAAAGACTGAAATCATTCGTCTGCAGGGGGGGACTGGCTGCATCATCAAAATGAACACACTTAAAATGATTAAGATATCAAAGTAGAGATGCGTGAAGAAAATAAACAGTTAAAACAAATTCTCAAATAAATATATGTTTGCAAACCTGCGATATCTTTCATGCATGGGACTTTCAGGACCACCATAATTGGGACTGTCCCTAGGATCAGGTACAGTATTTGGGCTCCTTCCATAACCATTGTAAGGGCTGGGATTCCCTTTTTCATCAGGGCTTCCAGCACCATGTCCATTTTCAGGGGTAGCCTTCCCAGTATCACGAGGACTCTGGCTAGAACCGCGACCATTTTGAGGGCTTTTCCTCCCCCTTTCTTCGGGACTATGAGAAGGAGAAATGCCATGGTCAGTTCTCCCTCGCTCTTTGTGATAAGGACTGCGGCTGGAGTCACGAACTGGGTCAGAACCCTCCCTTTCTCTTCTATATGGACTAGGGCTTCTACGCCCATATGCAGGGCTAGCTCGCTCTCTCCTAGGGGGGCTTCTGCTACGGCTTCGGTCACGACCATAGTCAGGGCTACCCCTCTCTCTCTGATATGGACTGGGCCCACGGCCATAATCAGGACTGCCTCTTTCTCTCCTATAAGGACTAGGGGACCGTCTTCCATCACGGCTTCTATCTCGTTGACGATCACGGCCTCTCTCAGGGCTATATCCGTTTCTCCTATCATCATCATCTTTAACAGCAAATTCAACTGAAATAACTCGATCCAGTAACTTGCTGTTGAGGAAAAATATTGTGTTATCATAACAGTGGTAATAAGTCAATTATAAAATATACAGGGGAAGAAGGTAAAACTAACTAGAAGTTAAAATTAACATGATAAAATATTCTTCAGTCGTTAAACTAATTTGCTAATGGATACAGGTATACACCAAGCCAAAATGTCAAATCTCTTAACAGTAGTCATGCAATGACTAGAGGCCATGCTAGATTTGAAAGAACTTTTTTGGAAAAAAAATGCTTTTACCAAGCAAGTATCCAAATACATTAAAATTACCTCATATTTGTAGCTTCCAGTGCTCTGCTAGCATCATCCTCTGATTCATACTGAACAAAAGCAAAATTCCTTCTGATCCTAACACTGACTATTTTGCCATATGGTTCAAAGTGCCTCTCCAAGTCCCTTGTTCTGGTATGGTATGTATCAAAATTAATTACAAACAAGGTCTTTGATGGCCTCCCATTAGCTGAAGATCTTCTTGAACTAGAAGGCCTTCTAACACCACGTTCATGCTGCAACAAATTATCACAAATTATGTGCCATGATCATTAAAACGTAACAGATAAAAAACAACACTCTAACTGAAAGATACTAATGTTGTGTTACCTTTGTCCATTCCACACGGAGTCTACGTCCCTTCCGACCAAATTCTACTCGATCAAGAGCACGAATAGCAGCCTCAGCATCTCTTTCATCTTCCATATAGATAAAAGCAAATCCTACAAACCATGCAGTGTTTTCTATTTTAGGTATTAAATTAATTACCAAAAAATTGAACAGAGCCATTTACACCCGTTACACCAATCAACAAACACTTGACCTCTAATGTGATTACGGACCTTTCTGCCATGCACAAAATCTCAACACTTACTGCTCGGAAATTTAAATTTTGGTAAACCTCCTTATTTCTATAAACTAATTTGACCAATAGAATTAGCAACAGACCTTGATTAGTAAACAAATTGATGTCAAGTACAAGAACCCAAAAGTGTATGTCTCATGAGGGTCAATGGAAAATGAGTGCCTTCTCCATCCATTCTGCTGCCTCTGCTGTGAGGTTGGCAATATTTCAACCTCGAAACATGTCCAAAAGAGGGCTGGGCAAAGGCACAAAAATTGAAAGGCAAATGTGACTGATGAATACGTGGAACAGGTGTGTCATTGCAGATCAAATTGAACAATTCTTCATTAAAGAAGATGTGCATCACAGGCAGGAAATGGATTTCGGACAAGCCCATCAATTAGCTTGGGAGAAAATGGATATGCCAAGATAATCCTGCGTCAAAGAAAATGTTGAGTATGGGGGTCGATGCTTCAAAAAAGATGATATTTTTACTTAAAAATATCTTGATCCCCCACAAATGCTCAACCAGAAGCTGTACACCAAGGTCCAACTCCTGAAACTGAACCACCAGGAAGACACCGTGTAGCGTCTGAACCACAGGTAGTCAAAGGTGCTGCTCCCATGCTGCTGGATGTCTTAAAGGTCTAATTGCAACGGTGCAACTTGTGGATGTTTACTTCTTACTCCCGTCTTGAACTTAATGTTCAGGTTGAGAAATCATTGAGATACTTCTCCACTTGGCAAGTCAAACGTTTGAGTTATAAATCAACCAATTTATTATTTTAAACATATACTACCGGTTAACAGGACAGTTCTCATTCTAGACCCAGTTACTCTTCCAGGATTTGAATTTTTCTGGAGTATGTATAGATGTAATATTTAATATATAATTTATATATATTAACTGAATAGAAAAACATAGTTATAAATTCTGTCCACACGAAGCCACAATCAGATATAAAATTCAAGAAAAAATCAATTCAAATGTTTAAAATGACAGAATCTGCTCAAAATAAAGAAAACATGTCTTCTAAACTTTGAGGATTTTATCTTTTAAGCTTGATGACTCATTTATAAACCATATATGTAATAGACACCTAAAAGGCTCCAGGATAATCCCCAACCCAATCCAAATAATAACAAATTCATCCACCCTAAAATATACAAGAGAGTATTTAAAAAGGAAAAAACTTACCAGACTTCATATCCACCCTATCAACCTTCCCGTATCGTCTAAAAAGCCGCTCCAACTCCGACTGCCGGGCATCATATTCAAAATTTCCACAAAAAATAGGCCTCATTTTCCCTGAACACGGTTTAAGAAACACTCAACACTTAATGTGCATGCATGAATAAGCATAAATTATCAAACTTAGAAAAAATATTACTTGGGAATACAAACAGCAATTTGATTTACTGCTAATAGTATAATCTAATACTATTGGGTATCTTTCACGAGGAAAAATATGCATCAAATTTAATGCGGCAAAAGAATAATGAACTAAACATGTTATGTTAAAATTTTCCACACCACCACACCCAAATCACATATAAATAAACAAATTACATATGTACAATCAAACACATACAATCTGACCTTATGACAATTTTAAATAAAAACAATTTTCACATCTAAAAAAAAACAAGGGGGTTAAATTTAATTAATAGAGAGAGAAATGGGCAATCGAATAGGGAGAAGAAGAAGCTTACTTTGTAGAACAGCAAAAGGTTCTAAATCGATTGGCTGACGAGAATCTCAAAGAACAGAGTAGTGGATCGAGAACTTGAATTTGAATTCCAGATCTCAGATCTTGATTTTCCCTACAAGTAGAAAAGAAGCGAAGGAAACAATCCTGAATGACAAACAGAAATGAAACTGAAAATTGGAGATGGGGATTGAACGAATCGGAAAACAATGTATCACCTTGCATGAGAACGATAAGTTTTGGGTTGGAACCCTAAGCAGAGCAGAGAGTAACAGATATTTTCTTTGGGTTGACCAAGACAAAGATGCGGATTGCAGAAAAATACATATATATATAGAATCAATATTTTGTTTCTGCCTAAATGCCCCTTATCTTTTTTAATTTTGCCAACAGTTCCCTGGTATTATTTTTTATTATTTCACCAACAACGTAATAACAAAATGAAAATTATCAAATACTTCCTCCAATTATTATTTTATTATTATTATTATTATTATTATATAATTCATTAATCTTAATTTATTAATTTTAAATTTTTATTAATATTTTATTTTTATCCTTATTAATCATAGTTAAACCAATTAAAAATCAAACATATATTTATAACTTTACTAATAATATATATATATATATATATAAATAATTTATTAAAATTATAAAATATTTTATATTAAGATTATAAATATATAGATATATAATTAATGAAAAATATTTTACTTAGAAAAATAAAATGTAGAATCTTTGATGAATTTGTTATTAAACTTTGAAAATATATCCCTACTAAAAAAACTCATGGTTCTTTTAAGCGTGTATTAAGATTGATTATGTGGATGTTTACCAAAATAGACTTTAGAATTCATATACATTTTTTACGGTTGGATATTGTTATATTTATATTCATAAATATATTAATTATCTAGATCTAAATAGTTACAATTTTAATAACTTCTAAAATTTACACAGTAACAGTCAATTAGTATTAAATATATTAATTTTAAAATATAAAGTAAAAAAATAATCAAATATCCAATGTATTATTCGGAAATAAACATATACAAATTAAATAAATATAAAAATTATTTTTTATGTAAATTTTTATTAATATTGTAATTATTTATATTAAGATTTATGTATAAAGTAGTCATTTAAAATTGAGTAATTAGGTTTAATATATATATATATATATATATATATATATATATATATATATATATATATTTAACAACTAAAGTATTTGCATAATAAATTAATAGAGTAGGGATGAGGATCAAATTTTGACTTTCACAATCATAATAAATTAAAATTCAACTAATTAATTAAAAATAAAAAAATATTCAATATATTATAATTTGTAATAAATGTTAAAAAATAAGAAAAAAAATTATGTACAATATTTTTATGTAAAAGTCATTTATATTTAGTTACTTACATTGAAGTTCATTATTAATTAATAATTTTAAATGGTTAGCTTTTATATTTTTAATTATATTTAATAACTAAAATATTTGCATAATAGATTAATAGCTAATAATGAGAATCAAATTTTGGCTCGCAACCTAGCAATAACTTGTAAATGAGATTCAACGAGTCTCAACAACGACGCAATTATGTGTTTTGATAAAAAATGTTATAAATTAAAAAAAAATCATATTTAATTTTTTTTAACTTTTATTATTAAAAAATTTATATTGTAATAATTTAAGATATCTGAAAGAATTGTGTGAAGTTGTAGAAAATAATTAAAATCACAAGAGTTAATAATTTAAAATTTATCCATGTATTAATTAAATTTAATTTAACTTCATGTATTTTTTTCCCTTAATTAACATGTTTTTTGTTGTTACAAGTGGGTTTAAATAATAAGTTCAATTTTTTATTATTTAATAATTTGTGTATTGATTTAATTGATTCTTTGAAAATGTATTTGCATATAAAGAGGATTCCATTATAATATGTATTGATTTAATTGATTATTTGAAAATGTATGTGGATACAAAGGAGATTTTATTTTGTAATAATTTTTAATATTAAATGTTATAATTTTATATAAAAATTATTATTATTACAATTTATATATTTTAAAAAATAATAAAAATATGAGAGAGAAAAATTATGACACATAAAAATATACACATTTAGAAAAAAAAAACAAAAACAAAATAATATTTAAAATAATATTTTAAAATTTTTACTCAAAGTGCGTTATATATTCATCGTCAATATATTGCGAGACTTCATTAGGATAGAAGTTTTTGCTCATGGAGCTATCTTATCTTTTTTATTTAGAGATTATAATCTAGAGTAGAATCAAGATAATATATTGACAAGAATGTTAGATTATAAATAAACTATCATTTTTCACTTAAGTTGGGCTAGTCTCTTTCTGGAGTTCTATACTCTCGGACTTTATGTCCATAACGATATCATGCTTACTTTTGGTACTCCGGATAAACAAATCTTGATTTAACCTATATTTGTCCAATGAATACAATAAGCTCATGATAAAACTTCCTATAGGTTCGATATATTTTTATCTTAAACCAACCGACGTTAAATGCGAGATGAAACATATGATTGTCTGGTTAGTTAAACGTTGTAAATGAAAATAGTAATTATTTATTCTTAACAATTCTTTATTCTTAACAATAGGACATGAAGACTTTTTGGTTCATCATGATTTCGCTGTTGGTTTTACATACAACTACATATATCTTAATCAAATATGCTTTAAATACATATTAAATGTATGTTATTCTAAGTTAATACCCGATAAAAAAAGATTTTGATTATAGTTTTCCTTGTGATGACTCGCCACGAGATAAAACTTGTAATATTTTCAATTTAAAAGAAAAAAAGAATACTCATTCTTTAGTTTATATAATATATATGGTTTTTTTTCAACAAATAAAAATATTTTAATTATTAAATTTTGTATATATTTTATAAGTAATAGAAAGCACTAAATTAAATATGTAGATTTTTGTTGTCTTTTCACAAAAATTATTTATCATAACTAATGACAGGTGTAAGATTTATTTTTATAATCTATAAGTCTTGAATACAATTAAATTTTTCTTATATTTTTAAACACTTTTGAGATCTCAATCCAATCCAGTATACATACTTTTAACTCATTCCTTATTTTGTTTTACTAGATTATTTTGAACTCAAGTATATATATATATATTCAAAATATATCAATTATTGTTGATATCATCATACTTTTCAGAATAAATTTAAAAAATATTTCTTAAAATTTAATATTATTATAAAATTAAATATTTATTTGATGATAATTTTATTCTTTAAATATTTAAAATATCAAATAAACTTGCTTGTTCCTCTGTAAGGTATATAACATAAACTTGTTCTATTAAAATATACGGATAAAGTTGGTATATAGATTGAAATAATTATAGTAGAAGAGTTCTAAATCAATAAAGTTAAAGAAAATTCAAATAATTCCATAAAAAAAAGTTGATAGTTAGTGTTAAAAGTAATAAAGTTATATTTCTTTATAGAAAAATAATGTTGGCTTGATAAATATTTATCACTTACACAATAATTTATAGTATATTTACGTATAATATGTCTTAAAAAAACACTTAATCTAAATGAAAAGCTTTATTTTATACACAGTATCTGTTTGCAAAAAATCAATTAATCTAACACAAAAACAATCTCATTTTTTTTATCCCTATTTTTTTTAACAAGAACTGAATGACCACACCTACTACATAAAAGGTATGATGTACAATTACAAGTTCTTTGAAAAATGGAAATTCCAATAAATAAATGGGCTTGATTTATGCTCTTCCATTTATGAATTCGTATAAGGCCCATAAGAATATGCCAATGATTGTATCCCTCACTAAACTCTTGATTAGGTCATCAATCCAACTACCAGAACCTCCATCATTTGAATCTTTACCTACAAGGTCTCTAAATCTCAAATTCCCTGTATCACATAACAGTGCATATATCACACCGTTCATATGGCCTTTTCCAATCACACCCACAACCCTTTTACTGTTATTCACAGCTTTGCTACGCTTCAATGACCATGCAAGATACTGCAAAATAGATGCACCACAGTTTATCTGTCTTTGTTGAAGTTCATCACATCACATGTGAAAGGATATTACAAGTGTAACATAACATTTTTAAGGGTAGTCACTCACGCATGCAACTCCTTCACAACTTGAACCAAAGATAATTTATTTATTATGCAGTACCTTCTTCAATGAGTTGCCCAACATTTATCTAGGCCAGAACAAAATTTTTAAGATATGGCGTTTTCAAAAATAAAATTATTATAATTTTCATATTTATGTCAGTTTAAAGGGAAAAACACGCCAGTGAAATAGGAAAAAGAAAGACTTACTGTATCTCGTTCATGTATGAGAGGTGAAAGTAAAGAAGGAAATGATAAACTCAGCTGCTCATAAAGTTGAAATTTATCATCACCCGAACGTGTTTCCTGCAGCTAACAATATTTGATTCTTTAGTTTGTCAAATAATTTTTATACGGCAAACTTTGGTTATGGGATTTAATATCATAATGAATCATGCATCTTCCATCACACATATATTCACACTCTTCTGTCAGTAAAATTTCTGTACAGTAAATAGGTTGTTGAGATCCTTAGTCCTCTCACCTTGTATGCGCATTAAAGTGAAACATATTTAAAATACAACTTGCAAATGAATTGTGCAGTAAGATAAAAAATTACAAAAACACACACATAAAATAAGAACATGCAGTTCAAATAAATACAAATTAAGATGATGTGAGTTACTCCTTTGTCTTATCAAAATATATATTAGTTTGATTTGAATGAATGTATACATTTTTCACTACATCAAAGTATCTTGCTCAAAATACCATCGTAGTAAGCTTATCAATCCAACTAAGTTCATGAGCAGTGATTCAGATTTAATAGAAATGAATCATAAACGATTCACCACATATATGTAAATTCCTGGACAAACTATAAAACCAAATCCAAGGCAAACTAACATCGATCAAATAAACATTCTTAAACTGTGTTATTACATCATATATTATTTCAATAAGATAGTTAATTACCTGCAAGGACAATGTCAAAGTCCCCCTTTTTTTTCATTCAAGTATATAAAAGCTAGATTAGCATGTAAAAAAAATATAAACCAAAATTGTAGTATGTTGGTCAAACAACTAACCTTTAGCTTATTTACAGAACTATTAGATGGAGATGCTATACCACGAAAAACTGATAACACTAAACTTAATTTCTCAATCCATTTCATAGTCTTCCATGCTCTTTGAAGCTGCAAAACAAATTACAAACAAGGAAAAATGATTTTTTTTAAACAAAAACTCCATCATATAAATTTATATTAGTTTTCTTTTCGAAGGGTCTGAAATCAATACATCAAATTCTAGAGATTCCAATTGTAGAAAATAACAAAAGGGTTGTATAATGCATTTTTTCTTTACATCAGTGCACCATGTAGTTTACACGTAGCCACATAAAAGATAATGACACTACTTGTAAATCATATATGTGAACTTTGATTAACAATAACTAATTAACATATAAAACCAAAGGTAGCTGGACAAAATAGATTATGGGTAAAGGAAAAGGGACCAGATCTAATATCACCACGCAAAAGTTAAAATGGAGATCATTATATCCAACTATATATTATAATTTAATCTTATTTCAACATATTCTTCACATGGAGGATAGGGGTGATTCAACAAGAGTGATGCATTTGAAAAACTGAAAATGGATGAGACAGTAGTTCAATATCACTAGGAACGACTTCCTACGTTCTCTAACTTAATTTTACAAAACTAATTTGCAAGATAAGACGGATATATTATAATTTAACCATATTTCTAGTTAACACATATACTAGATTAAAAAAATGAGAGGATCAAGACCAAGATAGGTGTGGCATATGTAATTAAGCATGGATCTTGGTCTCATACACTTATTTGCAATTGTTAGATCATCATTGTTGGTTGTCTTCACGTATTGTATTACTAACACCGGAACCAATTTTGAAAGCAAAATCTAAGAGAAAATTCATGTTTCATGTAACGGATGTATTATGATAGGAACTACACATGTAGAGTAGCAAGTAGTTTCATCATCAGAGACCATAAGTTGTTATATGTAGGAATTCCCCTCATAACGAACATGTAGTCACAAGCCAAACAGTGAGTCTAACAAAAACAGGTTAGAAATCCAACTAACATAAACTAGGGTAGTTGATAAGCCTTCATGTGATTAATGCAAGCTGTGACTGATAAAAAATCTTAAAAATTGGTAAGTTAATTCTAATGTGATGCATGATATGTACAATGTACATACCGTTATTTCAATTGGTCGATCTCCTAAAACTATTTGTGCACCAACTTCCTCCGAAGCTTTTCGAGCAGCTCGAAACTGCATTATAGATATTGCTTTCATCAAAATAAGTTATACTTCTAAGCACTAGAAAACTAGAGTACTTTGAAATTACCTCATCACCGAAAGGGCGATTAATATCTGAAGAAATCTTTGATGAAAAAGCAGCCAAAAGTAATCGTAATGCTAACGCTGTTTGACCGCCTGCATTTAGAGAAATAGTAAATAAGTTTTTTTTTTTCTTTTGTAGTTATCACACACATGTGAAAAACTATGAAGTTACCTAGGTTTATGCTACGACCAACAGCTCCAAAAAATCCGGTGCCACTCAAGGAGAACATGTTCGAACGCAATTGTTTCCCAAGCTCTTCGTCCGCAGAAACATACATGATCCCAGCTCTGGAAATGAAATCTGTAACAATTGAAGTTAAGATGTGGAAATAGACAATGTTGTTGATAGTTAAATAGCCATTTGCAAAATATAAAAAAAGATCTATATATGAGAATTTGGAAAACAAAAGAAGATAAGAAAGAAGAAAGGAAAAATATGAAATGTTACAGTTGTTTATATTGTCTGCAAATTTACATAATTTATATTACTCATAATTTACACAATTAACATATATAACATCAGGTAGAAGTTGTTATATTGTTTAAATTAATTATATTATTATAAGATAATTAATTTAAATATTGTAATAATTTTAGAATTCAATAACAGGCACACACAGAAAACAACAAAACAAAGTTTCAATTAAAAATCAGGGACAAGGTCCCAAAAGGTCTAATCTCAACTTAAAATTTGAACCCTTAATCAGCAGAATAAAAGAAACCAACACTGTGATTCGCCACCACAACACATAGTTTGTCATCAAAGAGCTCCCGTGGCCACGGAACTACAGCACGACCGACCCACACATACACTACATTCGATCGAGAGAAGCCTTGATCTCATTCAAAGCCTTTTAAGAAACAATTTCAAATAGTTTTTAATTATAATCAGATTTCCTATTTTTTTATCTTTGAAAAACTGTGACAAAGAGTAAACATAAAACATAATTAAAAAATGTTTAAGTTGAATAGTTTATACACAGTTTGAGTTTGATTTGTTACAGAAATGTTATTAGTTAGTCTCTACTTCCAGCCAAATTAATATAAAACTAGACGTTGAAACAGTGATGAATCATGTTCATTCTTCAAAGAAAAAAACGGCTATAAACACCATTGCTTGTGGTTACCTGCTTCTGCAGAGCTCTACAACAACATTATCAGGCCTCAAAGCACGAACCACGCGTTCAACCTCCATAGCCGAATCCTTGGAAACATGAGTAGTTCCTATCAACCAAATGGATTCAGGTTCCACGAATTCGGTCCTCCAAGAAGGGACTGGGCCAAATCGATTTTTCTGGATCAAGACCAAGCTCCCATTGTCGGCCAAGTCCAGCAACTCCGGGTGAGAATGGGCTATGGCGGTCCTAGACTCCTCCGAGATCTCTCGTCTGTAATCGAAATCTTGCGGTGGGGGTTTGACGGAAGCCTTGAAGGGTTTCAGAGGTGTTGTTGAGAGGGAAAATGGTTCGGTCCTGAAGATTGGGAAGGTTGATTTCATCATAGTTGTGGATTCCATGGAAAAGTAGGAAGTTCCACGTGATGATAAGATAATGAAATAAGACGAGTCTGTGGAGGTGAGTTAAGATGATATAATATGGAACTTGGATATTTCTAAATTAACTTCTTCAATAATTATAGAAAGTTATATATAGATTTAAATATCAAGATAATTTTTATTTAATAATTAAACAAGATTAATATAATTAGAATCTATTTAATATTATTATTTTAAAAATATTTTTAATTTAAAATTTTTATATTTTTTATAATTTAGAAATTAATATTATAATCCTTTGTTCTATTGAATTACAAGTATTAGATTAATACTAACATTTCAAATAAATATTAAATTAAGTCTAAATAAAAAATTTATAAATATTTAAAAATTTTAATATTTTTGTACATAAATAAAATTGTATTTTAAAAATATTTTAATTAATAAATATTAATTAATTTTAATTAATAAATATTAATTTATAAGATTTTAATATTTATATTATAACGTCTTGATGAATTTAATTTTGAGTTTATATTAATCTCTTTGAGTAATAAATCTATTACCATGCATTGCCTTGTATAATTTCATATGCTGCAATATTAGTCAAATATTTCATACATTTATTAAAATATTAAAACTCAATATAACATGGTAATATTATATCATAACGTCAAAATTGTTACACAGAAAAAAAAATTGATAGACATCCAAAATTTTATAAATATTCAATTGACATCTTCAAAATAATATTTTTTATTGATTGAATGATATGAAGTAAAAATACATATAAATAATAGTAATAAAAAATAAAAACATGATGTTAGAAGAGTTGGATGAATCAGGATAGTGTCTATTGATCACTCACAGGCAAACGTTAAAAAATTAAATAAAATAAAATAAATAAATTAATTAATTAATTAATTAATTGTGTGCCTAAAGCTTTTTTTATATCTTAAAAGTCAGAAAAAAAAATTGAAGTTTAAACATAAACAACTAGTTTATCATATATGTTATATGATAAATAAATTATAATGTTATTTTTAAATATTAATATTTTAAAAATATTAACATTTAATTTAGAAAAAAATTATAGAAATATAAAGCAATAAGGTATTAATAAAATTTTCTGTAAATATATTTTACAGAAAAAAAATATTAAATACACTTTTGTTTGAATAATTTTTTTTTTATATCTAACACATTTTTATTTTATATCTTCATTTTTTTTAAATAGAATTGGTTAATTGTCACAAAATAAATCCAAATCATTTTTCTTTTCAGGAAGAAAAAAGTTTTCTGGGCTAATGGGCTTTATGTTTGTTTATTCTCAGTGATTAATGGGATTGTTTTATGTTCTGTCATTTATTAGCGAAAATTGTTTTTGTACTCCCAAATGTAACTGCACTTTCACTTTGTGTTATTAGTAAAAAATATGTTAAAAAAATATAATTTTTTCAAAACATAGATGGATTTTTATGAATACTAATTGGTAGAGATTTTCAATTCTTCATATTTCTAGAAATTAAACCATGACATATGATGATTTATATACTTTCATAATTTAAACAACTTCTTCATAAAAATCAAATTTAATCCAATTATTTATAATTAAGGGGACATAATCTATCTTATTTATACTAAGAACATGTGCGATAATAATAAGATATTTATATTTAATTATTGAATGATTAAATAAAAATTTTAAGATATTGAATTAACTAAAAAATTAAAATTTTAACTACTTAACACTATATATTTTGTAAACATATATATAAACGTATAATTTTATATTTGTCAACCTTTTTTTTTAATGAAAGTCGACGTGATAGCTCGTTTATCAACTAGCACAATAACTCATTTTTATAATTTAATAATTTTATTAGAGTTTTTCAACTTTTAACAATTTATTTTTACTTCTCAACAAATTCATTGTTTTTTTTACCCGCATAACCGAATAAAAACGTTTTTTTTATTTGAAATAATCAAATATAACTTCTTTGTTTTTTTTTTGCCTATTTCTTAATTACTTCAAACATGATTCTGGAATTATAAATTTATTACAGAGTTAAAAATAATGTTAAAACATAAATTCCCAAACTCAATTTAACTGAGATAAACTTTGATATATTTAGATCACCGAAAATGAAACCTACAAATACACACTACATGATCAAGAAATTTTTGGTTGAACTAAAACATTCATTTCCTTAAACAAAATATTGAATTTACATTTGAATGAAGAAAGAGTAATTTAAAGAATAAAACTTGTTAAAAGCATCGGTGAAAAATTTCAATAAAAATTAATCATTAAAAAAAACTTTACAATGATAACATAATAAAAAAACAAAAGACACAAACAGAGAAACAAACACTGAATGTATACAACTAGCCTTCAAAAGACTTCATTTCATACATAACAGCTTGAAGAAACAAAACCCCAGTGACCATAATCCTCTCTGCATTGCCACAATCTGATTCAAGAGCAGGTAACGACAAAGTAAGGGAAGCGAGAGGAACTGTTAGCCATGGAAAATATTGAGAAACATATGATTGATTAAAAAAAAACTATTTAAATATGAGAGAAATGTGTACAAATAGATTCATGAATGTACGAGAATATTCTCATTGAACATACAGTACGGTTTATAGACATGATGAAATCTAAATAAACTACTGAGTAATTTTTACTAAATATAACAAACTATAAATTAACCATAGATTCTGAATTAATAACAGAAAACATGAAGGAATTGAAGCTGCAGGAATAATTAATAGGTATGAAAACTCACAAAGCATAAATTTTCTTTCTGCATAAAAGAATTCAGAACCATATGTAGGTGCTTAAAAATTCGATTAAAGTACCATGGTAGCTATAAATGAAGAATTAAATATTGCATGCGTCTCTTACCCTACAATGCATGTGTCGCTTACCCTAATCCGTATACACATACCATCTTTTGTATCTCTTATATGTTGAAAAATAATCACAGAATGGATCCTCTGCTGCGAATACATACCATAATCATTCATTTTCCTGCATTATATAAATGTACTGTATAACGTGTTTTTTTTTTTTAGGCCTTAGTCGTATCAACGAGGCCCATGCTGGAAATCACTAGTTTTTTTCCTTCCTCACATTCTTCCAGGGGACACACTTCTCAATGTGAATACTGTTCTATATTTACTTAAATATATTTAAAAAGGCTTATCTCTCATTAATTATTTTATAAATTATTTATAAATCTATTTAAAACTAAAATATTTTAAAGTTTCTGTCTTTTAACTTGGGATCATTTTTTAGTTACATTAATTTCATATTCAGCTTTAATATCCATTCTCAGTTGTATTCAAAAGTTTTTTTAATATCTCTTAATATATATATATATATATATATATATATATATATATATATATATATATATATATAGTGCTATTAGTAATCTTACCAATTTTGAAATATAAAAAAGTTTTTTTTTCTTTCTCTTCTTTACATAAAGAAAAATATCCTCTCCCTCTGTCTAGGTTTTCCTCTTATTTCTAATGTTTATTAGTTCTAATGCCCGTTTAATTCAAAATGAGTCTGTTAAATCATGTTCACCATGCGGATAAATCATTCAGAAGAAATAAACTAGTATTTTTTTTTTGTATGTTTGATTGAGTTGTACAAATATCAGAAAAGGGTCAATGTTTGTAATCATACAAGGTGGTGGGTTCTTAGTGATCATGATTCATGATTTAGTTGATTTAGAACAACAAAACACTCCACATTGATGATCCAATTAGAGGCTTTCCACGTACCATTGGTCAGGACATACAAAAATATGTGGCAGACAGACTTGGATTTTGAGAAAACAACAAATATACATGAAAGGTGTTCTTACATTGAACATGTTCCAATTCTACCTATTCGCATCATTTAAATATTCTACCTACCATCACATGTTTCTAGCAAAATTAGTACACATAGTATCAGAGCAAGTTTTCCTAAAATGTGACTTTCCACCAACAACAACGTACGCCTGTGCTTCCTTTTAGCATCACACACGGACATACAGCATGTTGAAAGAAGACATAGGACAAACCAATGCACAGAGGTAGACCGAAAACCTTGAATAAAAATATTTTAGCTTTGAGAAGTTCATTCATGCAGTACATCAGAATCAGAAAGTGCGAAGTGAAGCAATATTTTAGAGTATTTTTCTTATATTTTCATTGAAAATCAAGCTTTGAAAATGCTGACGAAGTTTACAGTCTTAAACATAGACAAAACTTTATGCTCCAAAGAGATTCGTAGTTATGATAATCATTTTGAAAAGCACCAAGACGTGACTGAAAAAGAAAGAAATGCACAAAGAGAAGGATGATGTTCAAGACTCTGAGGAGGACGATTATTTCCTTATTGGTTGTGCCAAAGGAAGCATCATTTCATGGTTGAAGATGTAAAGTACTGTAACCAATGTTTGAATATGATGAGTCTCAACTAGGGATCTCAACGCATCAGCACCACGGACACAAGTAAAAACTATCTATTATATATTTCATTAAAAAAAATTATTCATTGGATATCCATTTTTAAAATATGTGTCAGCTATTTTATATCAAAACTTATATACTCGTTATTAATTAGATGTCTATACATATTTATTTATTTAAATATTTTTATTAAAAAAATATTTTAAATATACATTTAAATAGATTTTATTATCTTAAAATATAATTTAATAAAAATAAAATTATTTTTACTAAGAAATAAGTTTAAATAATCTGTATTCCAAATTATAAGTTTAAATAAAAACAATCTTTTAAAAATAATTTAATTTCATAAATATAAATAAAAATATATAAAATTAATTTTTAAATAGTTCTTTAATCATCAACGTTTTCTTCACTAAAAATATTATAAGCTATTACAAAAATCATTTAAATTAACATATTAATAATAACAAATAGGTATTACGTGTATGAATATCATAATAAAAGTATTAACATAGAATATTTATATTAAAAATTTAAATAGTATTTATTTTAAGTTTTTTTTTCTTATCATGCAGCCCCTAATATAAACCAAAACAGTAGTTTATCTTTGAATCGCTGCAACACATCCACGATTATAAAATTAATCGATGAACATGTTTTTCGGTTAAATTAAAATTAGAATAAATAATAAAATATAAAAAATAAATATTCAAACAAGAAACATGATATGAGTATCATAGAGAAATGTATAATATTACTATTAAAAATATAATAATAGAGAAACTAAATGTCCTAATACATCTTGTCGTGTGTCAAATCATTCTTTTATTGATTTTTATTTTCAGCAGAGTGAATTGATTAGTCTGAAACACATTATTTTATTAAATCAATATATATATATATATATATATATATATATATATATATATATATATATATATATATATATATGCTAACCATAAAGATAAATCTATTAGATCTGACATAATGATGAGGAGTTTATATAATTAACATGTTTCAAAAGAAACAGCAAAATAATATTTGTTCCACGTCCGATATATAATAATAAGATCTAGAGGTACAACAAACTCGTATTGGATTAAAAAAGTTAATAATATGAATAAACAAACATGAGATTAAATAAGTAAATAAATGACGCAGTAAAATTGTAATGTACGGTTTGGAAGTGATGATAAGAAAAGTAATGCAATCATAGATACATTGTGTAAAATAAAAACACTTTCTGCCGAATATTCTGGATCGTACGTACAAAAATATACGAAATTGTGGTTATTTAATGTTTGCTTTTGCAGGTAAAGTAAATTAGGTCAAGGTCAAAATGTGAGTTTCTTTTTAATATTTTGTCCAACAAGAGCGCAGACGAGACTGTGGTCAAAGCAAATAAGTCAGGTAAATGTGGCTTTATACAGCACATGTTTTGAATCGATGAGTTTGGCAATTAACAGGGCTTTACAAAATATATAATATGAAGTTTAATTAAAAACATACTCAAGTATGGAAATGAATGGTGGGGCAAATTTTGGTGGATAAATCAACTTGGCATCCACTTGGCTAAGTCAGTGAGTGCCACACACTATTAACAGAAATGATTGGATCGATTCTCTAAATGAACAAGATTTACTCCACCCTCCATATCTATTTTACTATTTTATACTGTCAATGTTCTAAAAGCAAAACATCAACTCAGAATAAAATGAAAATGAAAAAACTGGGAATTGGTGGAGATTTCGTGCACACGCATACGGACAAAACAATATCAGTGCTCATTGGTTGGAACGCAATAGTGCTGTGCTAACTTGCCTTTTGCTCTTCATATTTTCAACCATTCAATTCAGTTCAGGGTATAACTTTTCCTTCAATAAACTTTCCTTTTCTTTTATTATCTGTTCATCAGTAGATTAGATTGTCACAATCATCAGAAAATGGATTTTTAAAACTTTCTTATAATTAAGCCATTGCAATGATTATTTGTTTGGTAGTATTCTGATATATATTAGACAAAGCAGAATGTGAATATTCATAATTTCATTCGTTAATAATTTAATAAAGAAATTGAACGAAATACAAAAGAATATATGGAAAGGTAAACCATTCAAGATATGATTCGGTTACTTTTTGTAGATGTAGAGTGTGAGGGTCGCAGGTTGCTTGATTTTGCATGACCTAGCATTGTTTTCTTTTGCTACTTTCTTCCACTTGATATTTTAGGGTGGCCCTCCATCTTAACCTGAAATAATTGGTGTCAAAGGATCATACGCGTATCTCCCACGTGACTAGGGTGTGGGCAAGGGGACACTAGGATGGACCAATAAGATATTCGTTGTTCTACTCAATACGTAGACTAATTCTCAACAATGACTCTATTTTTATTATAATTTAGAATTTCATTTGTTATAGTTTTATTTTATATTATTTATGGAGTGCAAAGTGAAAACTAGGGGGTGAAACCAGAAATTGTAAGTTGTTAGCGACAAGGGATATTCCCAATGGGAATGGTGTGGACCAGGGAAGCAAAACTCAGTAACCAATCACAGAAGCTCAAAATGGTCGCAAAATGTACAGTGCGGATTTTTTATGATTTCACCACACACCAAAAAATCATATGCCCAAAGATATTTTGCTTTTCTAGTTCCTAACAACGGTATCATAGTGACATGATTGATTTAGCCTTTAAATTATTTAGGATGAATCAACTTGTTTAGGGTTCCTTAATCGTCTCATGTTAATAGGTGTCATTTACGATTGAAAGATGACCCCATTATTCTCTCTACCCTGCTTAAAAGGTTTTTAAAAATTCCTTTTTTTAACATAAGAGACGTATGCTTGTAATTGTTAATAAGAAACAATAAATTCACAACTCGTACACTCCTCTAAGATTTTCAAGGAGAAACTGGATGGTCATTACCAAAAGATGTATTTTACGAACATGGATAAAAAAAATGCAATGCTCCTTTTCTCACACAACAATCACATGTACAAAACAATACTTAGAAGCTTATATTTAAAAGTACAGTCAGTGTAGAATCTAAACATTAATTTTTAAATGAACTAATTTTAATTTATACACTTTTTTTCATCTAAAAGTTCTTATAGAAAAAAGTTTAACCAAACATATTATATAACACACTTACTTAATGAGAAGTTGAATCATGTCTAAGTTTAGTACTAGACAAAATGACAACAGAGGGAATAATATAGTGAATTTATGTCAATACAAGACGAAGGACGAGGCTAAGGTTGCATGAGAAAAATATTATGAAAAGAAAAACACGAATAGTGCTTTCCATAAGGAACACTATATATCTAGAAATTAACTTGATAAAACTTTACCAAAGAAACACTATCTAATATAGAAATTGAAATACAGTGTTGAGAATAAAGAGTATGTTCACTACAAAAAAACGCTTATTATCTACGGGTAAAATCCGTAGGTAATGTTACTTTACCTACGGATTTCTTTCCGTAGGAAAATCTGTATGTAATTCGCTCGTAAGTAATTACCTACAGATTTTTTTCCGTAGGTAATGCACTCACCTAAACAAAATATTTTTATTTACTACAACCCCCTCCCCTCTATATTATATTTTTATTAATTATTATATTTTTGAAACTTTGAATTATTATTAGATCCAGGAAATTGTCATTGGCAGGATTCAAACCCAGTACCTCGAGTTGAAGGCTGATACTCCAACCACTAAGCTATTAGGATATTTTGATAATAACTTACAAATAAATTATATTTATATTTATTTGTGTAAATATATAAATATAAAAAATATATAAATATAAATATATTTATATTTTGATATATTTATATTTTGATATATTTATATATTTATATATTTATATATTTATATTTATATTTATATTTATATTTATATTTATATATTTATATATTTATATTTATGTATTTATGTATTTATGTATTTATATATTTACACAAATAAATATAACTATAATTTATTTGTAAATTATTATTAGAATATCCTAATAGTTTAGTGGTTGGAGTATCAATTTTCAACTTTAAGGTAATGTGTTCGATTCTTGCTAGTGATAATTCTTTTAGTTTAATATAATTTACCTACGGATAGAATTTCGTAGGTAATATCCGTAGGTAATGTACAATTTACCTACGGATAGTAATTTCATAGGTAATTACTTACGGAATTACCCATGTAGATAATATCCGTAGGTAATGTACAATTTACCTACGGATTTTTATCCGTAGGTAATATTCGTAGGTAATGTAAAATTTACCTACAAATTTTTATCCGTAGATAATATTTTGTAAATAATAAGCTTTTTTTGTAGTGGTTGTCATGTTACGTTTTATGAATGTGAGGGGAAATGCATGAAGAGTTACAAATGACAAGAAGAACAATACCTTTACAAAAGCCGGAGTAATAGATGAATACATGGTGTCGTTATAAGAAAAATCAATATATTGTTGCAATAATTATTTTTAACAAAAGAAATAGAACATGCATAGTGTTTTTTGTAGGAAATGCCATCTAGAAATTAAATGTATAAACTTTATCAAAGACACGCTACTGAATATATATAACACAATAAGATGAATGTGTCTCCGAATCAACTAAAACAAACATAGCATTTTCTAGCAAAAAATTATCTTATAATTATGAATTATTATTTTAAAATATAATCATCTAGACAAATGTTTAAACTTCAGAGATGTGTTCCTGAATAAGAATTATCCAAAAACTATGTTTTCTCTTGAAGCATTTTGATCCGGAAGCACTATCTCGAACACGCTAGAAATACATTTCCAACATAATGAGATTAGCTAATCACGTTATACTAATAATCTCTCCTTAATTGTTTTTGCTATCCTATATCCCATTTACTTGAGTGTTAAAGAAAATGTATAATATTTATTGTTTGACACTATAGCAAAATGAAGAATTAGATTAATTCAGAAAATATTAAATTGATTATTATATAGTTATTAATCGATTGATAATAACAAAATTAAAATATCAGCATTCGCTTTTTTTTGTGAATATTTAATATTTTTAATGGTGGTTAAAGTTTTATTTATTAGTTAAAAACAAAAGTGAAAGATATTATGTAATCGAATAAACAAATAAAACTTGTTTATTTAATTAATTTATATTTATTTTATCAATAAAACTTACAAGAATGTAAATAAACTGAGAAATATAAAAAGGAATAACAATTTGAGTTGTTAGTTTTAAATTAATTAACATTTTCTTTCTTTCTAAACAAAACCTTAATTTCTAATAGTTGATCCTAGTTTGTGTTCCATATCCTGTATTTTCCTTTTAAGTCTTTTCAAAATAGGCTCTACAATTACGATAAAGAAAATAAATTCTACTCTTGTTTAATTGGTTGTATTTTTTGTTTTGTTTTAACTTTTTCTCTTTTCCTTCAACTACGCATTGGGTTTCATCTTTGGCATGGAAAGCATGAACAAGTGTTGTTCATTGTCGGAATTGGAATAAAGATATTTCTCCTTTTTGATTTCTTTACTTTGTAACTGGCTCCAGAGTTCAAAGCCAATTTCTTCCAACTCTCAATTGAACTTCTAGTGACTGATATTTCCTTTTCAATCAAGCAATGATGAGAATACCAATTTGGGTTGAATTCAGTTTTCTGAGAAGTGTCGTCGTTGAGTATGAATCGTAATGTGTCTTTTTGTGCAACTTGCAACCCTTTCTATATAAGATCTGTCAAGGAAATGCCAAATAATTTCCTATCTCAAGGATATTAAATGAAAGAAATTCTTGATTATGAAGTAAAGTTATGATTAATTTGGGCAAAGACAAATTATCTCCTAACTTTGAAAAGCAGTTCTGATAAAAAGTTTAATTGCCATAATTATTGGTCACCAAGGTTTTAGGTTTTATCATGTCAACAATTTAAATATTAATATATTTAACTCTGTGTGTTTAGTATCCGTAATTTAAATATTAATGTAGTTCGTGTTACCAATATTACGCGCACATTTTTCTTAAAAAACAATATTACGCACATACACTTACTATTATACCGTAGTTATAATTTTTTGTGTTACTATTAAATACAATTTATCCTTTGTCCGCGTGTTCATCAATAAGTTTATTTTTAAAATATAGCATTTAATATATAATAATTCGTCAGTATATATATGCTGACAATAACTTAAATTAAAATATATGCATGTATTTTTCAATATAAGTTTTCATATTGTTTTTAAATTTTACTACGAAGTTTAAATTAATTGGCTGAATAGAGTGACTTATCACAACCTTAAACTTATATTTTTTTTATGAATAAAAATTATCATAAAAAACTTTATTGTTAATATAAAATACTAGTAAAAACATGCGTTTGTTTGGGTTTTCATATTTTAGAAAAATATATAACTAAAACTGTTATGGATAAAATTAATTAAAAATAATTAAAGAAACAATTAAAAAATAGTTATATTATATAAAAAAATTTAAAATAAAAACAGGTATATATATATCTCCTTTAATAATAATATTGATTTAAAAAAGTACTTATACAATATTTATACTATTATATAAAGAAATATTTTTTAAACCTCTTTTCGTATCATTGTTTTAAAAAATATTTTATTTTTTTATCACAAATCATTTAATAAATATAGTCGTATATATATATATATATATATATATATATATATATATATATAAGTATTTTAATTTTTAATAAAATACAAATTAATAATCTCTCAATTCCCAACTAAAAAACAAAGTATATTTTTTACCGTATAATTTTTTAAAACCAAAACAATTCATAATTTTTTCCTAAGCTGGTGGCATTATTTGATTATATATTTTAATAATATATAATATAATATTGTATTTTTAATACTTTCTTCTTTATAATCAAAATATACTGCAAAATAAACTATTATTTAACTAAACTATTATGTCTGTACAATAAATAATATTATATATATATATATATATATATAAATAAAGTTAATATATGTAAAACAATATGAACACCCACACAAAAAACACATGTGTTTTCGTAAAAAGATAATATATATATATATATATATATATATAATTTTTTTTAATAAATACTAATACATATATTTTGATTTGTTTTGGAAAGAACCTATTTAAAAATATATCTTTGATTGTACCTGACCAAACCCGAAATTGTAACTTGATATAATTTATATGGAAAAAAAAAAGTGTGCCTACAACCTATGGTCAAAATAAGCATTTGAACAGTTGACACCTAAACTGTTTGATCAAACAATTAAAAAGAAAGCTTGACCTAAATAGTTTTCCTATTTTAAATAGGCTGTCCACGCCTTATGCTAGAAAAAAAAAACAACTAATAAGCACTAGGTATCTTAAAAATACTCACTAAAAAGCGATATATGCATAAATTAAATACTTCTTAAAATAAATATTCTTTTACAGCAATGTCTTTAAATGTGATTTTCTAAGACAATGTTATTTAAATGTAGAGATTTGAAATTAAAATTTTGGTTGATGACAGTAGAGATAAAGATTTGGGGGTAATATGTTGAGTGGGAGTGAATGCCATGAGGTAGGGGTGGGGTGGCTTGAAGTGATCCTTCGTCACGAACAGAGTTGATAATTTAGAAGATGATAGAAAAGAGAGGGTAAGAAAAGGTAGTGAGGCTCGTATAGCAGTACACAAAATGTGGTCATAGAAATTTATTAGTCATAAAGAGAGACCCCATCCCCATGTGTACAAAAAGAGTGAAATCCATGATCCCCGATGATCGATCGACCGCAAGTAAACAGGTAGTATTAATTTGTTGCTGCGAATCCTGTGCCTAATACGTGTTCATAGTGTGGCCTCACCCCTTCTTCACAACGTATTCCAAAATCCGTATACACCAAGTGTGAAGCCACCAAGCAAGCGAGTTTCCCACGCTTTATCTATCACATTGCTTCAGTTTCAGTTCAGTTTCCCTTTTATTATTTATTAAACCCCTCAATCCAGAAAAAATATCCTTTGCTTTCAGTTTTCATTCCAACTCACTCTCTCTCCTCTCTAACCCTTAATCATTACCAACCAACACATACCACAGCCACTTTCATCAATTTCCTTAATACCACATAACATCAACAACCAACGAACAAGTTGAGTCTATGTGCTTGCCTACAACAACAACAACAACTACTGCTACTACTACTACTAATTCTACATGGATGGCAACCCTTTTGGAAACGTGCCACTGCCACCCCCACCAATACAAGTCCCTGATAGATTCCCTCTCTCTTCCTCCTCTTCGCCGACCCCAACCACGTCCTCTCCGTCTCCCACTCCTTCCGCCGGGGTCCGCTACCGGGGGACGCGGTGCCGGAGCGGAAAGTGGGTGTCGGAGATAAGGGAGCCACGTAAAACGAAGCGCATTTGGCTGGGGACTTACCCGACAGCGGAAATGGCTGCGGCGGCTTATGATGTCGCGGCTCTCGCGTTGAAGGGACCCGACACGACCCTTAACTTCCCCAATTCCATACTCTCGTACCCGATTCCCGCGTCATTGTCCGCCACCGATATTCGTGCGGCGGCTGCGGCCGCGGCGCAGGCTAGGATCGTGAGGGCGCCGCAGGAGAGTGGGGAAACGGTAAACCCTGATAGTGGACAGGAGTTGGAGAGGCGTGAGGAGTACTATGATGAGGATGAGTTGTTGAACATGCCGAATTTGCTTGATGACATGGCCAGGGGAATGCAGGTTAGTCCCCCTAGGATCAGTTCCTTTTCTTCTGATGATTCGCCAGGCAATTCTGATGGAGATAACCTTTGGAGTTATACCCTCTGATCACTGATTTCTTGTCTGAGTAAAGTAATTTGTTTTGTGTTTGTTTTAGTTTGTGAGACCACGGATCAACCTACGCAGAGTTGTTCCAGATTACAAGTAGTGTTATTAGTTTCAGTCTTGAGTAAATTGAATACTCAAGACGAGGGCTTTGACAGGATTATGAGGATATTTATGGTCTTCTACAAAAGAAAAATCTTTGAGTATGTGTGGGTGTTTGTGTCTGAGTCTGTGGTTGGTTTGTCCTTTTTGTTGGTTGAAGCTGATTTCCGGTGTGAAGGCTGCTGCTGGGAAGGTTGCGTTGAGTTATATATGGAATGGGATAAGGTCAAGGAATGAGATAAGATTACTTTCATCATCGCTGGCTTTGGTGAGAGATGACACCGGTTTTAGGGAATGGTTTATGTGATCCGTTGTGTTTTTAGATCCGTAGTTCCGTAGTTCCGTACGGTCTAATCAATTGGGGGAACCTAACTAGAAGGATTCTACTTTTGATCATGGGTCTTTCTTTCTCCCTATTAATACATAGGCGTGTGGGGTTGGTTGCCCTTCTGGGGTACTTTTGCGGCAGATTTGTATTGAATGAATAAAAACTATTTCTGGCAGTTCGTTTGTTGCTAAGATGGTGCTGGCAGTGTGTAGAAGTTTCTGATCTTTCGTTTGAATGTATCTAAACTCTTCTGGAGAACAATATATACCACATGACAAATAGCTATTCTCTTATGCTATGTATATCTGGAGCCAAAAGTTACATTGCATACAATGTTTCTGGTTAACATAACTTTCTTCATATTAAATCATAAACTGTAGCATCAACAACATTTAAACATAAGAGTTGCTTTGTTAACGAGACAAATGTAAGGGTTTTGATACAATTGTCCTTTGAAACAAAAGTTAATAAGTTTTGACACACTAGGGAGAGATACATTCAGAAAGAGTTTTAGCACAGTTATTCTTTGAATCAATAGTTTGAACACATCAAAGAGAGAGTTCTTCGTTACAATTGCAAAACCCTTAAAATTTTCGAGGGTATTAAAGAATGTATGTATAAATAGAAATTAGGAAATGATTAATTACATAGTAACATGTCTCTCTTTCATGTTCTCCAATTAGATGAGAAGAATAAATTATTGTCCTCTTTTTCATTCAGTAGAGGGTCATCAAGAAAGCTTTTCTTGGCTTTAAATATCGAAACTTCTGGAGGTTCTTTCAGGTGTGTTTTGGTGGAACAACATATTTTAGAACTCTTGATATCCATCATGTTCATGTCGGCAGCCTGATATATTTATAGTGTATGACCATTATATATACATGAATAAATGATTCTGAGTTCACCAAAACCTTGACCAGTGACCAGCAAATTATAAGAAAAAGAACTGTGATTCATCAACAACGGTTGACAAAATGGCTCCTTTTCATTTGGTTATGTTATGGATGTCCTATCATATCATGTGCACAACTAGACGGGTTTTTTCTTGAATTAGAGCAAGGTTTATAAATGCTGTTGAAATTGGAACATGGATCAAGATAGAACGCTGTGGTCTATGATGGACATTTACCTTTTGGAGGCCTTCCGTTGTCAATCTTTGCCGACATGATGCAAAGTTTGTGCCGACGGTTATGACAGAATGTTGATATATTGATGATCTGACCAAGGCGCCTCTATTTGAACAGTGACTTCTTTTCCTTTGCAAGTTTCATATTAACCAATTCAAATCTTTGATACTAGGATATAGTATTTTAATTTGTCTTATTATCGTAAAAAAAAAAAAAACATTGAATGGACGAAATGTCAGTACAAAATTCACAAGGTTAAAACAATGTTTCAGTGTGACAAGAAAACGTCCACCCCGTGATATGATATCAGAGTACTTTGTTTATCAGTTTTGTAGACTATTAACCAATGAAAATCATATAATTTTACCTTGAAGAAGGTTGATCTTAATTATATGCTAGTGTTTAAGAAGATTAATTAATTTGGTTTACTATATTTCTTATTTTCCTCTACATAATGCTCTATATCTTATTTGATGACAATATACTTGGAGAATGCTAGTTTTGGATTTATAATTAAGAAATTTGTGTGTCTAGGAAATTTGAAGAATTGAGATGTATAAATGATGATTGATTATGCACAAGACATCTAGGAAAAAAAAGAAGAAGAAGAGAGTATTAGGTCATAAACATGGCCACTCATTATAATGTGGCTCATGCTCTAGCTTCTACAAGAAAAAAACTAGTTTATAATTAAATTTTCTTTTTTGTCCGAAGAGAGTATACTTCATTCACATTATGAGAAACCTTGTACAGAGACAGTAGGATGAAAAACTCATTCTCCATTATGCTTAACATTAACTGTAAAGTTTACTCAAAATAGATTGATAGTATGAATATTATTTTTTCATAAATTGCTGTAATTAAAGTCTTAGCACTTGACAAGGAGGGGGTGTAGAACTTTACTTTTTTATTTAAAAAAATATAATAAAAATGAAATTTAAATGCAGTTGAAAGATTCACTGAAAAGGATGAATAGGTTTGTTATTTTAATTTGTCATATAATCAGTCTTTTGATTGTGAACATTCGTGTTTTGTTTTGATATGCGCAGAAGGTCTAACCCGTTGAACCTTGCTGAAGCCATTAACGGAAAGTTGGAAGGTGATAGACATGAGGCATTCTCTCTCTATCACCAATTTTTTTTCCAAACAACTCCCCCACTGCGTGCTCAAGTTCTTTTACAGTCAATATTGCGACACATCCGGAGTAGTTTCAAGTTTCCTAACTCGTGTGCATTAATTTATTGAGTTGTTTTGGCAAAATGTATGGTTTGTTTGGGTTGATGTTGCATAATTTACCAATTGGTTTTATATTAAACTTGATTTTATGTTATAACGTTTCATGATTTGAAAGCAGAAAATACAATACAACTAATTATAACAACGGGTTTGAAATTTAATTTAGTGGAATTAATGACACATCCAATGAGTGCAAACGGGTCTAATTATTGTGCCTCAACATGTCTCATAAGTAGACAAACAATTAATTTTATCCCCAAAATTATGATTTTGATAGATAGTATTTTGTTGTTATGTGGTGAAAAAAGTAGTTACTTGGTCATTCAACTAATGTCTTCCTAATTTCATATCATAATATTACTTTTTAATATTTACTTATCTTTTTAATAATTGCACATCTTAAAGTAATTTTCAACATATTCAAACCTTACTTTCATTAAAATTAATTCACTTCAAACTTGTTTTTAAATGAAATTAATTCAACAAAGTTAAAATCATTGAAAATCTTGCATCTGAACAAACTCTACCTTGTAGTTTTGGAGGTTACTCAGAGAGTGTGTGGGTGTCTGAGAGATAGAGAGAGGATGAATATGAATCTGTAAGGATTCTAGAGACAACTATATATATATTCCAGATCTTTTTCATTTTTTCCCTAAAGCTACTAATTAACGGGTTGTAATTCGTATTGGGTTTAGATTAGCCACTTGAAAGAGTATCAGAAATAATGGGGTCAAGTGGGGATGAATTGGAATTATTCTGCTATCGAGAATTTTGCGAGATTCTAATGTTTATCTGTCCCATATGCTCTTTTCCCTTTTTATTTTATATAAAGCTCGGGTTAATTCAATGAATACAGTAGATATTATAGGATTTTCGTTGACTTAAATTAATTGACCTAAACGTGTTTAATAAATTATTAATATATCAATAGTTGCAATACTTAATCATCATGAATTTATAACGTGTTTAATAATTATTTACTATGTACTTAAGTACTCGAAAATTATATGCAACTACCTCTTAATTAAAGGTATTCACAAGTACCACTAAACAAGATATGCTTGCTCCCTAATTATGTCAATAAGAATAAGCCTTGGAGATATTCTTGTCGATTGGTGAAAATATTTATTACTTAAAATTCTTAAGTAATTATATATATATATATATATATATATATATATATATATATATATATATATATATATATATATTAGAAAATAACTTATTAAAAGGTTGAGAAAAAAATAAAAATTCATTAGAACTAATTCTATTTTAAAATTTCAGTTTACTCTCTTTGTATTTATTTATTTCAATTTCTTGATATAAAATTTGCATTTTTCATAGGATGTGTGGTGAGTATGTACATCCCTAATATTCGGTGTCGGATATTGATTATTGACTCTGACAAATAAATAATATAAAAAATAATAAATAAATATAAAAGAAGATGAAAGAATAAGATGATAAAATTATAAATATACATCTTGACAAATAAATAATATAAAAAATAATAAATAAATATAAAAGAAGATGAAAGAATAAGATGATAAAATTATAAATATACAAGTGAATATATAAATGATGATTAAATTTAGAAGATAAAATCATAAATTATACATGAGAATTATAAAACAAAAGAAATTGAAACAAATGTACGTATGGGTTTTGTCAAGTCACCTACTCTTGTAAAACCTGTTTGAATAATGATGGTCTCGGTTCTCTTTATGAGTCACCTTGTTACATTTCATAAGTTCATTTATGTTCATATAAATCATAAAAAACACTTGAAAAAAATAAAAAAGAAACAACTGATATTAAATTATTCAAAATAGCTTTTGGTTTTAATAAGCTTTTAATTTAGTTTTGAATTGTTCATAAAATCTAAAACAGGCACGTAAAGGAACTAAAAAAAATGAGATACATACGTAGCATAATTAATTATTTTATTCGTATTGTTTTATTATTTAATTGAAAGCAAAAAAAAAAAATGCATTGAAAAGAAAAAGAGTGGATGAGATGAGTGAATAGAGCAGAGGAGAGTGGTTTTAAGAAATAGAAAGAATTATTGGAAGTTGATTAGATGTTGGACCGACCTGATAATGGAGGTGAAGAAAAGTTGTAGGTAAGGACTCAGCTATCTCTACATTTGGTTCGCTGAACCCAGACTACCCCCACCACCACCACTTAACACAACCTCCAATAATAATAACTCTTCTTCTTTATACAACAATAATAATATTACTAACTCTTCTTCAACCCTAGGTTACTCATTCTTCTTAAGGATGAACACTCGTATACACGTGATGATCATGGATAGTTATAACATTGTGTTCTGTATCACTCTATTAGTTAGAGTCACCATTTCGCCAGGACAATTCAAATTTCCTTGATTTTTTTAGTAAATAATGACAAAACATGACCTAAATTGATATAAAGCTTCCAAATTCCACGTAGTTCACCATACAGTTCCCATTATGGTAAGAGAGTTTCTATGACACTTTCATAATAGTAGCCTTTTACAAACTTTTTCTTTCTTTATTCTTTTCGGGGAAGAATCTTTACAAACATCTCGAACTTATGATACATATGAATAGTCAATATCACACTATATAATATCATCAAAACAGACTACATTCAGTTGAACATTGTTTTGATTGTAACTTTACAACGGCAGAAAGATTGTATTGTATATCCTAGATATTTGATGGAAAGGGATGGAAAAAGAAAAAGGACAATTTTTGTTTCTTTGAGAATGATATTGATATATATGGATAAATGATAGTTGAGTATTATTGATTTCTGAAGAACTTGATTAAACATTAAGTTTGTGTGTGTAAAAGTAATTATATTAAGTTGATGTATAGTGTGGATTGTGTCGTCCCTTTCAGATGTGTGAATTAACAGAAAAGATTAGTAAGAGAAGGTGGTTGGAGTTAGGGTAGGGTTTGCAGAAAATGAGTGGTGTTAGTGAAAAGAGGCCCACTGACATATTTTGCTTTATTTGCTTGATGGTCATTGACATGGTGGTAGTTTTTTGGTTTTGGGGATAATCTAAATGAGTAAGATTCGGTCTTAGCATCCCATATTCTCCTTAAGGAAAAAAGCCGCAATTTAATGGTCTGCCTGGGCCCTATTCTGCACTCTTCCACCCGTCACTGTCACAACACCTTTTCCTTCCCAGTTTTAAGTTCTGTTCACATTTTTAGCTCATCTTATCAACAGAAACATCCGTCTCAAAATTATTCTATTACTTTTTTAAATTGTAACAAATTCAACAGAATCAAATTAGAAAATTATCAAAGCCAAATCCATGAATTTTTTAACTTTTTAAATTAACATATTTTAATTTTTTTAAGAGTAAATTATTATTCATTTTCTTTTCACATAAATTACGTCAAATTTATATTTTTAAGTTTTTTTATCCTTTTTATTTTATTTCTTTACTCTTTATTATATTTTATAATTTATCTTATAACTTTTAATAATGATGATAATAATAATAATAATCTCTAACATAATTGTAATTTTTTTTAACACATTTCTAATTATTAATAAATTTATTTTATATTTAATATATTATTATTATTATTATGAATAATGTAAACAAATAATATTATATTAAATTTTATCTAACTTTAATTTAATTATGATGAAATTTTTAAACCTATATTCATGTATTTGTCACTTTATTGACAAATCTAATTTTAAGAATGTAGGCTTTAATTCATTCTATTATAATTTTAATTACAAATACTTAAAAGTTAATTTTATTTATTAATTATAATAAAATAAATTAACCTTTAAAAGTAACAATATTCCTAATTAATTAAATAAAAAATTAAATATTGACCAATCCATTTTTACAACTAGAATCTGTACATATCAACACCAACCAAACATATTCAAACTAGCTAGCATTATTGATCACATCATTACAACCTCTCTCTTTCTCAACTCAAGAACCCTAATTTTTTTTTGTTTTTACCATCTGATTTAGTATGAGTTTTCGACAGATTTACAATTATCACGACAAGACATTCCTCGAATATCGTTGTGTGTTTGCCAATAACCAATATAATAAAGTCCTCAAACATAAAAGCTTTTCAAGTTAGATTATCTTATTAAGAATATATTTATTTATATTTATCTATTATTTTTTAAGTTTTAAATGGAATACATTATTTTGTAGCAGATGTTACTTTACTGTTTACTAAAGTGATAAGATCAACAAAACTTATATTTTTTTTAATTGTTAACCGACAAAAAAATAATAAAAAAGAGAGTAAAAGAGAAAGAAACAAGAGAGACAAACAAATAAAAGGTGGAAAGGTATACTAAGAAAAATGAATAAAAAAACTCTATGGTACTTAGGAGAATAAAAATAAATAAATAAATAAATAAACTTATATATAATCCTCTAGAAAAAAAATTGGTGGTTAAAAAAAAATAAAGCTTATTAATTTTATAATACTCTTTTAAATTCATAATATATCAAGAATTTCCCATTTAATTTTTTTTTTCTCATCTCTGAATCTTCTTAACTTGCCAAATAAATTACCTGTTTTATTTCTGTTCTGTCTATCTGCTTTATTTCTTTTTACCCCGTTTAATAATCTATCAACACAAGAATGATTTAAAACGTCAGTTTTTGGAAGAAACAGTGGTGTTTATTAAAAGTAAAGCTAACAATTTGAAATAAACAACCAAACGTTATCTCGTACTTTGGAAAGTCAAATGGTAATCTTCCATTAATGGAACTGAAGAGACACGACTAGAAGCTGCATGGACCCAAATTCATTATAATAATGGGAAAAAATATAATCAATTGTGTTTTTTATGGCCCACTAAGAAAACATCAACGTAAAATATTGTGGGAGCCCATTGGGATGGGCTTGCTTTGGATTAGGAAAGTGAAGACAAATCCACGTAATCTACGCGTTTCCGCGGAAACGGAAATTAATGCCACCCATTCTGTCACTCTCATTTACTCACTCTTTATTTTATTTTATTTTTTACTGTTCCTCACTCTTTTTAGAATAAAAAACCCTACTAATTAAGAGAATATACACGTAATTATTACACTACTTGTTTATTAATACCACTGTTTATGGGCTTGTAAATCAAGATTGGCTCATACAATAAGTAATTAAATATCTTATAAATATCGCCTGATCAATCTTTTCCACACGTTGAATTAGTTTTTATGAGATTATTTCATCACCAGTATCATATTATTTCTTGAATTTAAAACATACGTGTATATTCTTTAATCAATTTACTTCAAATAAAGTAGAATAATTATAATATATGAATTAAAACAGTTAATCACTTTATTTAAATTTTTGTATGATTTATTAATATATCTCTTATTTGTTACATTAGCATTTCATAGACCATCGGTTCTCTATTGTTTTACTGAGTAATATTGGTCAAATGTTATTAATAATATAATATATTATATAGTATTATTATTATTATTATTATTATTATTATTATTATTATTATTATATAATAGTAATGGAAAATGAAAGACGGTTATTAACTGTCAACCGTGTTTTGGACGCGTTGGGTTGTCATCCAGAAACCAAACAGAGGTCATTAGTCAAACAAACGTTAGAAGGTCATTCACTTCTCTTCTTTTACTAGTCTCTATCACATTTTCAATTACCTTTTTATTTTTTTCTTATACCTCAAAATCTTTTATTCATTTTTTGTTTCAACTTCCACCCCAGTCAATTCATCTCTATTTTCCCAATCTTTGGGCCTGAATTTGGGCCATTCGTACAATTTAATGCAGGATTCAGAATCTAAAAATTAAATATTGAAATTAGCTTTCTAATTACTTACATATATTAAAAATAGTAAATTTAATTTGACTATTATATTTTGAATAAAATATTTTATTATAAGAACCCAGAAATTAGTTAAGGCATAATTAAAACTATATTTTATTAATAATTGAAAAAAATAATTAATAATGTATGAAAATAAAAAAAAAAATTGTATGAAAAATATATTTTATTATTTAAATAAAAACTCTTGTGCAAGTAATTGAAAAGGAAAAAAAGAAGAACTTACATGCATGTAGTAGTAAGGTAGGGTTTCACTGTTTTTATACATGTGGTAATGAAGTTTATGAATGAGCTGTGCATGATTCAAATAGAACCTCCCTAAGCAAATGCAGGGTGTGAAGACGATGTGATGGAAGAAATAAATAAATAAAAGAATTGTTACCGTATTGAGTAAAAGGGTGAACGAGCATGAGTTGTCTCCTGCTAGGCTGCTACATAACAACACTTGCCACCTTGACGTCACATAAAAGGCCCATAACATAACCAAAACCCCTGAATCCAGAAGGAATCTAAGCCCAACCCTTTGACCATGAAGAATACAGATTCAATACACTCACACTCACTCCCTCTCCCTCTCCCTCACTCTGCTTCTCTACACCTTCCCCTTTCCCTTTCAGTCAAACCACCCTTATCCAATTTCAATATCTAAAAACAAACACCCACAGAGGAAACAAAAAGAACAAGTCACACGTGTCAAACACACACATCCCGACAAGCTTATTCCCACCCATGCGCCACTTTCAATTCCTTAACTTGGTCCATTCCGTGGGAGGAAAAAAAACTGCCACGCCTTCAATCAGATTTCGCTAAACATAACTCAAACTTAGCTGGACAAACAGTGTGGACACTTTCCTTGAAACACAATCTCACCCTCTCCACTTTATATATAACCCAATAACAAAACACAACCACAAAAACTAAACAATAACGTTAGTTACTGGAGTAACTGATATAACTACCCCTTTTGCACACGTTGTCTCATTCACTCAAGCAACTTCAAAGAACGAAACTTTTCGCCAGGTGCATGTTTTCCGTCGACCCACAAACAACCTCGCCGGTGTCGGGAAGTTCCCGACCGGCGCTCTCGGACGAGGAGGTGTTCTTGGCGGCGAGCCACCCCAAGAAACGCGCCGGGAGGAAGAAGTTCCGGGAGACGCGTCACCCGGTGTACCGCGGCATCAGGAAGAGGGACTCCGGCAAGTGGGTGTGCGAGGTGAGGGAGCCCAACAAGAAGACCAGAATTTGGCTGGGGACCTTTCTCACGGCGGAGATGGCGGCGCGTGCGCACGACGTGGCGGCTCTCGCGCTTAGGGGAAGATCGGCCTGCCTCAATTTCGCTGACTCCGCGAGGAGGTTGCGGGTTCCAGCGACGACGGACCCCCGGGATATTCAGAAGGCGGCGGCGGAGGCCGCAGAGGCATTTGGACCAGGGAATGAATCGGGAAAGAATGATGATGCGGTTGCGGAGACGGTAGCGACGGCGACGGGGCATGAAGAAGAAGAAGCACAAGAACAAGAAGGGAGGGTGCCGGAGTATCTGAGGAACATGGTACTGATGTCGCCAACGCGCTGCTTCGAGAGTGATGAGTATGGAAGTGCCGACGTGGAATTTGACGATGCTGAAGTTTCCTTGTGGAGTTATTCGTTTTAATTTTTAACTCAATTATTTACAATTTTTTTACTATTTTGGGAAAGGAAATTATTGTTAGTGTGGGACAAGCATTAGAGTTCCGTACTTACAATTTTTTACTAGTACGGGTGCTCATTTTAGTGTCCAAACTCCAAAATACTATTAGATTAGTTGAACCATAAAAAAATCAACACTTATGTGGATAAGTTGACCCAAATTTTTTCCAATATACTAAGAATAAAATAATAGATTTTTATAAGATTTTTTATTGTGTATTTTGGAATGAAGAGTTGTACTTATTTAATGCTTACTTCTATATATATACAGAGAGAATAGATCAGTTTCCGATTTATTTGATTATTTAACGTCTTTGAATGGTTAAAATGCAGACATATAAACTAGGTGTTCATTTCATTTGTTGAAGCATGTTTTCAAATGCTACTTTAATAAAATGTATATATATATATATATATATATATATATATATATATATATATATATATATATATATATATATATTAAACAATGTTTCATGTAACATTTGGGTTTTAAAGCTTTTAACTTATGCTTTATCTCTTTTAATCTTCACTCTATTATTTGCAAATTCTTATTATTTCCTTTACATTATAAAATCCCAAAAGTATGCGTATTCAATTTTCATATAAAATATCATTTATTTATAATATAACATTAACAAAATCATATATTTTTTGTTAAAAACGAAACTATATATATCTATATATATAACTCAATTTAGTTTATCTAATTTTATTTAAAAATGTGAATAAACGTTTAAAACTTGTTAGCCTATTGTTTACAAATTAATTAAACATTTGCTTTGATGTAAATATATATAATCAAATCAGGGAACAAAGAATATCAACATCGATCACCAATACAATACATGTTTGAATTTCAATTGATAAACTAAAAAGTAATTTTCCTTCCATAAAAAACTAATTTTTCAACTTCATTCTATGTTTTACACATTAACAAGAATACTTCTTCATTGTTTTCCTTCTTGTGGAAGGATAGGACATTATACGACACTAACTTCATCGGTGTAGTATTGTAATGAATCTTTTTTTAACAAAAGTTACCATTGTAACAAGTTTCCTAACCCACAAATGTCCGAGTGCTTTGTCCATCAAAACAAAAATTTACAAAATCCCGTAGCACAAGAAAACAAAATTTGTATTAATATAGCAAAATAAATATTTAGTAACAGTCTATAGTTTGGCCCAAAAAATACTAAGGTCGAACTGTAACTGAAGATCATGATGAAGATATAAGCATTTAATCAGAAAAGAAAACTAAGATTGATCAATCAAGTTCATACTTTGAAGCTAGAGACTCAGACCAGCCGTTTCCTCAAGCAATAAACGCTCCTTTAGAGAATCTAGCTTCTCCTGGTTCTTTGCTCGAATATTTGGCAAAACCTTCTCTTCATAACTTGGAGCATTCATCATCTTCTCTAGTCTTTCTATTTGCCTGCATAGAAAGAGACACCAGCCAATTGAAAGCCGTTAAGAAAAAGGAGAAAAAAGGTTTGGATTTTAACAAAATGAAATCATGCGTATTGTTGAAGTTTTAAGCAATATTATTCATGATGAATTCCCTTTCTTTTAATAATTTCCTTCATTGAATGCTTTGGTCTCCTTCTACCCCCCCTTTTCATTGATACCTTAAGACTGATGTTGAAAAGTATTCTAAAAAAGTGTAGGAGATAAAATATACTTCTTCAGTTCATCTATCTTCTTGATCTTCCCTTGCTCTGCCTCTGCAGAATTAGTTCCTTGAAACTCTAAATAAACAGAAATGCTTTCATTTACAACAGCTTCAGCATATCCAGATGGAATAGCATCAGTTTCAGCAATTACCTGTGAATCATATAATCATCATTAAAGGTGAAAAAATGCCAATCAAGTGAATTGAAAATGGGTTCTATGATTAATGACAAAATAGAGAAACAAATACAGGGGGGGATGCATGAGAAGAGAACACAAAAAAGCAAAATGTGAAACTTACTGTCAGAGAGGATAGATTAGCTAATGTTACAATCTCCAGTTGATGGCTCTTAATAATCTCAGTAACCACCTGTGTTCGGCAGAGAGCAAAAGCCGGTCGCCTAGCAACATATGCATGAGTTTTAGAATTGGCAAAGCATGTTATATAGATTGAATAACAATTTTCAGTTGAGAAGTTAAGGAAGAGTTTAACTGCCTTTTATTCCCTGTTTTCATGTTGTAGTTTTACTTTTTAATGACAAAAAAGTCACATTGTTTTTCAATTTGTTTCCTATTTTCAAGGAGTTGTCACGGGACAGATTTTTTTGTTTCTGTACAAATATTTAGAAAGTAGACAGAAAAAAACACGATGGTATTTCTGTAATAAAAAAAAAAAAAAGTGCAAATAAACACTCTTTAATTAACAGAAATAAATAAAAGTATTAGAGCAATTTCTTATTCTCATTTATGCAACTCTTATTTTACTTGGCAATTTTCTGATTTACCACCCCAAAAAGAGAGGTTCCAGATATATTTAGAGAAAACAGCAGAAAACCTGAAGCTTTACACAAGCAAATGTTGCTTCCACATACCTGTCACGTCTTTCTTTTGCCAGTGACCTGAGAGACTTAATAGTAGACTCAATAATATCCATCTGATTCTCCACCGCTTCATTATTCCATCCCTGGTGTAAAGAACAAAAACAAAAATCGTATTACTGAATAGCCAAAGTATGTTAAATACAGTACAGCATATATCATAAAAACATAGGAAGAACTGTAAGCTTAGTCGTAGTTGAAACTTCAATTTCAACAGACAAAGGGGCTGAATATAATAATAATTATGAAGACCAAAACTAACCTCTACTGTTGATGGATAATCGCATATCATGATAGATTCTGCTCTCTTACATTCCCTGGGTGAAGGAAGGCGTTGCCACAGTTCTTCCGTGACAAAAGGCATAAACGGATGAAGCAATCGAAGGCCATTGTCCAGACAAAACCACAAAGTATCTTGTGCAAAGCGTCTTTCGGTAGCAAACTTAGGATCATTACCAGTAAAGTAAGGCTTAATCACTTCGATAAATACATCACATAATTGATACTGCCACCAAGAAAACACAGCAGTTGTAGCTTGTGAGAATTCAAATGATTCTAGAGACTTCACTGTTTTTGTTATGGTTTTATTCAACACTGAGAGTATCCACTGGCAGCTAAATGGAAGCACGTCTGGATTCAATTCTGCAGGTGGAATATAATCATCCCCAAGCTTGCTCATAGCAAATCGTACTGCATTCCACATTTTATTACACCATTGGCGATACCCAACCACCCTCTGAATATCTAGGTTAATTTTGTCAGACTGAAATGGATGAAAACACAATTAAATCAAAAAATTTGAATAGATTGGTGAAAAAATAGCCATACAATAACATGGGTAGGCCAATGCACCTGAGCTGTGTATGAAACCAATGTAAAACGGAGAGCATCAGCACCACATTCATCAATACCATTTGGAAAGTCCTTCTTTTGACCCTCTATAGCAGTGGCTAGTTCTTTGGGGTCCAAGTTACCGGCCTCTAACCTCTTATGTAGACCTTCCAGTGATATCCCATTTATCACTTCAATGGGATCAATAACATTTCCTAAGGACTTGGACATCTTGCGTCCATGTGCATCACGAACCATGGGATGCATATAGATCTGCATAAGATTGTAAATACGTCAATGAGAGGGTCATTGATCAAAATTTGTAAGGTATACATCGTGTTTGGTTAGCTTTCTGCAATTATGGTTTAACTGTCTTCACGAATTTCTTTTTTCAAAAAACAAGAAAAAGAAAAACCTCAGGCATGCATGACCAAAACCAGAGCAACAAGCATACTTTACTACCCACAAAAAATTAATAAACTTCCTCAAAATGATCTGAACGAGATAGTGACCTCACCTTTGAAAAAGGCACATCACCACCCAACTTCAATCCTAACATCACCATTCGGGCAACCCAGAAAAAGAGGATATCATGGCCAGTTTCCAGAACAGAAGTTGGATAGAATGTCTTCAGGTCCTCAGTGTCATCAGGCCATCCCAGCACAGATAATGGGAAAAGACCAGAAGAAAACCATGTATCAAGAACATCAGGATCCTGGCTTAAATGAAACTTCTTTCCATTATACCTCTGGCTAGCTTCTTTTTGGGCTTCCTCTTCATTTCTTGCCACTAGCCAATGATCAGTATAAGCACCAAATTCCCGCAGCATATCATCCTCCAAAGTGACATACCATGCAGGTATTTGGTGACCCCACCATAGCTGTCGTGAAATGCACCAATCACAAATGTTTTCTAGCCATCTGTAAAACATTTTACCTTGAGATTGACATGATTATATCATACAGTTATAAGAACAATAAAGGTACGTGAGAAGAAAAATATATATAGAGAAAGTTCCAACCAGAACATTGAGCCATAAATGTAATTTAATCTAATTCTAACCACTTATTCCATTTACAATATCAAATCCTCCAACAATTTGCCTCTTGTTTTTTGCTATACTTGCTTTAGTTTAAATTATAGGAATCGGATAGAAAAGTAGGAAAAGAGATACTTCAATAATGTTGATAAATGGGGTTGTAATCATGTGTTACAAAATACTACTCACATTCTTAATTAATACTAAAACTAGACTCTTAAGCCTTATTTTAAATGAGAAAACAACCAAAGATACTCAAAAAACAGTGTTAGATACAATAATGACAGATATTGTCTACATATTCAAACAGGAAAACCGTGAGACATTGAATTGAGTCGATTATATTTCACTACTAAAAATTCTCATATGTCATGAGAATATTTTTACAAATTTATTATAAAAATTGCAAGAAATAAGTTTCCTACAAATTTAAATAAATTTTTACAAAACATTTGCAGAAAATAACTAATATTTAGTATAACCTCTTCCAATCAGCCAAATATTGTTTTGGAACAATCTCTAGCTTTTTGTTTTCCTCATCCAAAGCAGCATTAAGAGCTTGCTTGGCCAAATCATTGCAATTGACGTACCACTGGGGCTTTATCATGGGCTCCACAACATCATTGCTTCTTGAACAAACCCCAAGGCGCATTTCATTGTTTTCAGATCCTCGATAAAGACCCTACATAAGAATAAAACAAATGAAACAAGAAATAGTCAAAACCATGTGTTTCATCAGACATAATTTATTACCAAGATAGAGATAATTACTAGTACAAGATACTGCCACTTGCAGGAATTTATAAATTAATGATAGCAAAAAGATCATATGCAACAAAAAATTATGCAAAATAGAATCTTTCCTTCCATCAACAGAGAAGCAATCATTAGTCAGGTCCCACAAAAATACAAGTGTACTTTCCAACAATTATTTTCACCTAACTTTTGTTATTTCTCATGAATCAAAAATAGTATAACAATACCTTCTTCCGTAATGCTTCTGTTACTGCCTCTCGAGCTTTGAACCGTGGCATGCCCAAAAAATCAGGCCCACCATTGGAATTTATTTCACCATCATCTGTGAAAACATTAATGAATTCAAGGTTGTGACGTTTTCCTACCTCAAAATCATTTGGATCATGGGCAGGTGTAATCTGCAATCAACAAAGAAAATAATGTGTATAATATCAATTGAAAAAGAACTTAAATACAACTTTTAGTCATTCATATTGAGAATAATACCTTAACAGCACCAGTTCCGAACTTTGGATCAACAAGAATAGCATCACAAATTATAGGAAGTTTTCTTTCATTAAATGGATGAATAGCATATTTTCCTTGAAAATGGCTATATCTGTCATCATTAGGATGTATGGCAATGGCAGTGTCGCCAAGCATAGTTTCAATTCTAGTCGTGGCAACAACAATTTCACCTAGGTTCCCTTCCAAAGGGTATGCAAACTTTGTTAAAACTCCAAACTCCACTGGTTTATCATATCCTGGAACCTTTAGTAGACTCTTCTCTTTTATGTCAATATAATCCACCTGCATGCATCAAGTAACAACATTACATACACAATACTGATACATCAGATGAAACAACCTATATCAATTGCGTACCTCAATATCAGATATTGCAGTTCGTAAAACACAATCCCAATTCACCAAACGGAGGTCCCTGTGACATTGTATACAGAATCTCATCAGCACATTTTAATTTAACTTGATTCACCATGTAACATTTTATTTTAATTGATGTATCTTTGTATTTAAAATCCAACAAACATCAAAGAATATAACAACACATCTTTTGTCCCAAATGAACAGCAATGCAGTATCATAATTAAAATTATGATTCAATAGAAATTTCAAAGTCAATATGTATGCAAGATCACGAGATATAGTTGGTATGTGAAGAGGATTCCAGCACATCATGTTACCAAAATAAGTCTTTTGGAACACTTGATTCATGTTTTCAGTTAAGATCCAAACATGTGTCAGGTAGTTTATGTAAACAAATTCTGCCATTCAAAACGTGTTTGTGTGTTATTGAGGAACATCACAAAGTAAACTATATACAAGGAATAATCTTACAAGTTACAACTAAACTTGCCATGTATAACTGTTAGTTAATAATTACCAGGCAACCTATATTTTTCCAAATTCCAAAAGCTTTTCATCTTCATACAATCAATGATCTCTATCAACTGTTGTTGAGAACAAACTTAAAAATTGAAGTCAGCATTGATGAAAAAACGTACAATTCAGTAGTTATGAATAAAATTGGTGCACAAGACAAAACATATTGCAAATTCCAACCTACCTATAGATAAGACCTTGCTTGTAAAGCCTTACAAAAGCCTCTGTCACAGCCTTACATCTTCTTTCATCCATTGTAAAGCACTGGAACAGAAAGTGAGTCACAGATAAATACAAAAGTCATAGTAGGAGATGGCAAAATAAGCATCTGAATTGGACAAGCTTTGTTAAAGTTGTCTAGATTATGTTTCGTGTTTTATGCTCATGGATTTTATAAGTGTACTTCTATGTTGAACTAAACACAAAACAGGTTACATAATTACCTCACGAGACCAATCCAAAGAGGCTCCTAATCGGCGTAATTGTTGTAATATCGTGCCACCATACTTGTGTTTCCACTCCCAAACCTATTTTTCCAGTATTTCACCAAAGTAGGTGTCAATTGTGGAATGAACAAATAAAAAGTAGCAAATTATCAAGAACCTTGACTTCAACAAGTATTCTATTAGCTTACCTCAGAGACAAATTTCTCACGGCCCAGGTCATGCCTGGTTAGTTTTCTTTCCCGCATTATCTTTTTCTCCACAACTACCTGTGTCATAATTGACATTTGTTAATTTCATCTCATACAAGCTATGCTAATAACAGAAAATGTGGACATATGATATATCAATAAAAATAATACATAGGACATTAGCAACATAACTAAATATTGATATAGGCTAATATTGCCATTTAAAGCCAGTGATGATATTGATACAATTGTCTTTGTCACACAAATTTTAGGGGTAAAATTGTCCAAATTGTTAAATGCTACCTTTCAGACCTTAATTGTGTAGCAACACAACTCCAATTTGTTTCTAGCCGCAAATTTGGGATTGAAAGATAAAAATATGTCTTTGCCTCTCACAATTAAAAAATTTACAAAAATCCCAGTGAACAAAAGCTATGTAAATTATAGCATGGAATAAAATGTGTAAAGGCAGTTGAACAAATAGTTTTTGATAGAAATAATTAAATTTTGAGTCCATATGCAAAATAACTATTTCTTTTTATGATTCCAAGCTACAATTTAAATAGCTTTTGTCCAACGCCCAACCACAGCATTCACAACAAATGATAATTTATAAAACAATTGTGGACAATGGACTACATGAAATCTTCATAGTTTAGACGCAACCTGCGTAGCAATCCCAGCATGATCCATCCCAGGCACCCACAAGGCATTGTATCCAGACATTCTCCTCCACCGAATCATTGTGTCCTGAAAGCAATAAACCACATTGAGATTAACAGTTTAAACCAGCTAAACTACACAGTTAAAATGGGGAATATAAGGTACCTCTATTGCGGCAGTTAGAGCATGACCTATATGGAGAGCACCAGTCACATTTGGAGGGGGCAAAACCTAAAACACAGCATGCATGATCAAGTTCTTGATAGACATAAAAAGGGAGCAGAAATGCAACTTCTATATATTATCAAATTTCTGGGGCGTGCAGTGCAGACACTTTACCGCATACCTCCAGCAGTGTAACCACAAAAAAATAACGCATAGAAAAATATTTTCAAGATCAAACAAGATCATGATACTATAGTTTATTCCAATTCCAAAAGTGACCTAATTTGCCTATTTCCGGAATTTCATTTGATATCATCAAACAGCAATGTAAATGCTAGTAAATTTTGAGAAACCTCTTAGACTAAGATAAATCACTGTAAAACATGGACCAATATATTTCAACTTTTTATTAGAAGGGTCTCAAATTGAGAAGAATCATCACTTCCACAGTTTCAATATATTGCAACTAACAAAAGGTTACTTCACACTCCATACATAAATCTCCAATCAGTTACACACGCCATCTAAGTAAACATACAAATGATCTTTAATTATAATTCCTAAGGAAGAAAATTGCACCAAAAACCAACTTCACATAATATCAGAACTAACAGATATTCAACGAGACACTCACAATAACAAAAGGTGGTTTGGAGCTGTTAACATCCGCCACAAAAAACCTTGATTTCTCCCACCACTCATACCACCTAAAATATAACATAGAAGTTAAGCATTTCATAAATTAAAGTGCAACGAGTATAGGGATGGAATTAACACTCACGATTTCTCCACGGCAGTTGGGCTATACTGCTTTGCCATTTGCCGAGCCATACGCTTTTTGTCACCCAATGGAGTCTCAGGATCAACATAATCTTCGGCATTCTCATCCTCCGCACCACGCTTCACAACTTTCTTTTCACTCTTTTTGGAAGCATTGGATGATTGCTGTGCTTGTTGCTGCCAGCACCAGATGGAAGAAAACAAACAACGAGGGGATTGCAATCATTATTTACAATACAAAATAGACAAAGACCACTGATGAACAATAAAAAAACATAGCAAAATCAAATCAAATGTAGCAATTGCACAACAGGGAAACCAGGAACTCTAGTCACCTGAGCTTGCTTAAGAAGAAACTTCTCTATCTTCAATTGTTTCTCTCTAGCCTGAGACAAAGCCATAAATTTGTGTCATGAGAGAAAAAAAAAAAAAAAAATAAGATAGTGTTAGTCCACTTAAATAACTTGCCAACAGATTAATAAATCATTAAGATTCAAAAAGGAATTAAAAAAACACAATTTTCCTTAAATCTCATTATTGCAAATCCTGATTAGTAAAACAATAACGACAATAAGATAGAGGATAAACCTTTTCTTCCTTCTTCTTTTTCTTCTCGGGGTCTTCGGGTGCGGGCTGCACTTGCTCTTTGTTGTTGGCAGAGGATTCCATTGATGAAGATTGAAGTCTGCGTATCCAAAGCAAAGAACGGCTCTTGCAGAATAGAGAGAAAACAAAGTAAGAAACCAAAGGCAAAAATAAACCCTGAAACCTAGCTGCACTTTAGTCCTTGTTTTTACTTTCGTTTCTTTGTTTCGAACCTGCGGCTACGGATGGAAGGGTTACCTTAACTTTGTCAAAAAACGGGCCGGGTAACTTCATTTGCACACTCGCACGCCTTGGTTTCTGTTTTTTAACAAATACTATTAATTTACATTTAACCAATCTGAGATTATATTATAATAAAAATACTTTGAATATTATATATACATATATATAATAAAGTTAAAAACTTAACGTGTATAGTACTTATGATTAAACAACAGCATAAAATCTTTTACTGCTAGACACTTTTTGTTCACAATGTTTTTCCTCTTATTTAAATTATAATAATAAGAATAACCACAATAATAATAATAATAATATACATAGGTAATTTTTTGCTTTGTTTAAAATAAATAAAAATTAATTTTTTTCATCCATTTATTTATTTATTTGACTGGGTTCTAAAGAAATTATAATTTTATTAACAATTTCTTTGCATAAAAATAAAATAAGAATATTTAAGCAAAATATTTTTTTCAATTCTCTTATTTTTTTTTTCCTCTTCGATCGAACTAGGTAGAATATGTTTATGACAGGACTCATATCTCATATTAACACAAAAAATATCCTCCACTGGATAAATTGACACTAATTTTCAAGATAAAGTCGGATATGAATCAATAGTATTTTTATTCAATGGATAGATCTTAAAATCACGTGTGAAGATACCAGTCTTTTTTCGCACGAAATAAATATTTTCTTAAGTTTAAGTTCAAAAAAAAAAATTATATAATTTTTGTAATAAATTAGATTATCATAAGTTAATTTTAATCTTTAGAATAACTCCTTTTTTTCCTCTCTTTTTCTCTTAAAAATACTTCTAGATAATTTTGTTCAAATACATATAATAAAGCGGAGAGATTTTAATGATTCATTCATGTTTTCCATGGATATCTTCAAGGACAATTCTTTCCCTTCTATTAAACAAAGTTGACATAAATATTTGAACATTTCTATTGAGATGGAATTTAAAGGCACCTGATTCATTGATAAAATATAATTTTTAAATTCAAAAATATTATTTCCCTAGGGTGATATGCTTTGATTATTAAAAGATGCATACTTTTTTGGAGGCCAAACTTAAATTTAATGTTCACAGACAATAATTTTGCACAAAAATAGACAATTATAACCACATCACTTCATATGTGAATATTTTTCATCATATAATCATATTCATAACTAGTCTCGCCACATTTTGTGAACACACACTCATTGTTCTACCTCATGCTTATGTGAGAAATAGAAGGCATGGAAATGCACAAGCGTTATCTTTTGACAATGGCTGTCCGGACTTGGTGAATATTTACATGAATATAGTGATATAACTCCAACTACATGTACAAAACATCGTTCTTATGCTGCAATGGATTGTTCAGGGGACTTCTCATTTCAAGTTACAACGTATATTTTACTGAGCGAATGATAATTCAAACCTGCTGACATCCCTCGTCTCAAAATTGAATGAAAAGGTTAATAATTTAACACATCTGCACAATTCATTTCCTAGCAGTTGGAGTAGCATATAAAACTTCCTTTACAAACCTGGTAGAACTCCAATTATTCACACTCTCATGCATGGTAATTAACATGGGAAGGTGAATGAAGATGAAAGGATCACAATAAGAGTGAGCAATTAGAACCACCAAATGATTAAACTGACAAACTCAGAACCACAACATGTACTAGAAGACAGCAACAAAATTTGGGAGACATATACAATTTGTTAGATGAATTTGCACCAGTAAGCCATATTTATTCACCACATAAGGCTATTCAATAATCTCTCCAGACGTTACCCTTTTAAATTTTAACAGACAAGAGACGATCTTGGTGACGTAGGAAGTTGGGTGCATGATGACCATCGAATGACCGATTCAGTGACCATAAGATCAAGTTGCTCATGCTCGCCAAATCCAATTGTCCGGTTTCTCTTGTTGTGGAATCCCAATGCCAAATGCCCGTTTGTTCCGCCAGCCCTTTTACTCTCTACGGGCTTGCAATCTATCTTTTTAACATCATGTCCAAAGCAAAGGGGAGAATCTACTAGTAGAAGCAATGATAAACATCAGATTAAAGGACTGAAAAAAATGAAGATATAATAAATGAAAAGCTCTAAATGTACCTCCAGAAATTGCATTTAAATTTGATGTTTTAGTTAGGAATTGCGATATACAACCCCTTTGCTCAACAGAACTGGAGCTGAGAAATGAAAAGCTAGGCATTGAGGGAATAGGAGAAGAAAATTCCAAATCAGTGGAAGCACCTGAGCTCTGAAATGAAAATTCACCAGAAACAGAAAAAGGTGTCACTGGTTCCTCAAAAGAGGAAGAAGAAAATGATGATTTGCATGTGAATATAGGCGATTGGGCACCACATGTAGGAGATTCAGCGCCAAAGCTGATATCTTTATTCCTGGACATAAACATGATAGAGAATGAGTTGCTACCAGCATTCCACTCCCCACAACTTCTACTTTTATTTTCACTTAGTTGTTCAGGATACGTTTGATTGTTTTGCATCCAGTGATGATCTGCAAAGGGAAAGTTCAGTTGAAGTTTAGAAAACAGATTATTTTTTGGGTGTTTTGTAGTGGACAGGAAAGGGATGCTATAATCACTTTCCATACTAATTAAACCACAACATAAATAATGGCTTTTGTGATTAGTTAGAACAAGCATGTAACCAAAAAGAAAAAAAGGCACCATGTTCAACCAAATACATGACATAAACTGCTCATCATGTTTAAAAAAAACAATTTTTTTTATCTTGGGGGCAGTATAATATGGATGTATTTCTAGGTGAGAAATATCGCCAGTATTAAATTCTTCATCTTTTGAAGAAATATGCTGGGTGATAGCAATTTCATTATTTCAACAGATGATATTTATATTTGATAATTCAAATCACTCAAATATTAAAACAAGAAACCGAAACAAATATTAATTCTGAACGTCAGAAGAAGAAACTGGGAACAACCTCACAGGAAAACAAGATAATAGAAACAACCCTGTTCCTTTTGGGGATGATGCGAGGAATAAAAGGTTGCATTCCAATTTATTAATACAACAGTTTAGAACAAGCACACTATTAAGATTAAATAGTATGAATTTCATACCGCAAGACATCCCCTTCTAATTTTATAATTTAGATTGCTATAGTTGATGGCAAACCCTTCTCTGTAATAATAACTAATAGAATAGTCATCCTTTAGTTAAGCTAAGCAGATTAGAATGTTACTTTGAATTGAGTTATTTGTATTCGATAACATAGTAGTACTCCTTTTACGTTCAATTGAACTGCCACAATTATATATATGTGTGTGGTGGGGGGAGGGATAGGATCAAATGACACCAAGTGTCAAACTTTGCAAAATAACACCTCCAATAACTATTATCAAAACAATTTATCAATATAACCACTAAATTTAATGTTTTCATAAAGTAGATCAAGTCTAAAAAATTTTGTTCAATTCAAAAGTTTAACTCATTCTCCATCTACCACTTTATCTTAACATAAAATATATTATCTTAACATAAATTTTGAAGTCTTTTATTCTTGAATCATCATCAAAATCTTTAGTCATCATATTCTTGCATTTTCAACAATCTCCCCCTTTTTTATGATGATCAAAATTTGTTTTAAAGTCTCTTTGTAATAACCTTTTTTCTGTCACAACTCCCATAGAAGAAGAAGAAAAAAAAAAAACCTACTATTGGATTGCAATCTACTAATGTCTACATGATCACCATGGTTGTATCACATAAATCAATGGTCGATTGATAAATTTTACTTTCAAAAAATTTTATTGGGGTTGGAGGTGTCATTTGACTCTTTCATTACACACACATACACACCCCTGACCTACTATTCTGAATATGGATCAAATAGCTTAAGTACATAGGATAGGCAGTAAACTTACCCAAAACCTCCTTGGCAGTGAGCCTTTGAGAAGATTCGGTGCAGAGCATTTCCCTAATCAAATCCTTAGCCGATTCAGAAACGCAATCCCAAGGCTCAGATGGAAACCTCAGGTTAGCAGTCTTAACAGCTTCAAATATCTGTGACTTTGTCTTTCCCCAAAATGGAGGCATCCCACTCAGTAGAATGTAAAGAATAACCCCTGCACTCCAAACATCAGCAGCTTCATTATATGCACCTGCCAGTACCTCTGGAGCTATATAGAATGGACTCCCAACCAACCCGTGCAAACTCTGTCCTGCTTAAACAAACCCCAATTTTTGAAGATGAAAACCAGGTATATCAAGTGAAGGAATGGAATGCACGGAATTTTTAATGTCTGCAAAAGAAGCAAAAGAAGCAAAAAAATAAATTACCAGGCTTGATGTAGGTTGCAAGCCCAAAGTCTGCCAGTTTTATAGCAGATGAAGAAGATCTAGTTACCAAGAGAATGTTTTCAGGCTTCAAATCTCTATGAACAACCCCATTCTCATGACAATACAAAACCATCTGCATGAGATGCCTAAAGAGAACCCGGACTTCAAATTCGGAAAACCGTCCATGCTTCTCTAACAAATGAAACAACTCTCCTCCAGCACAAAGCTCCATCACCAAATGAACAAAATCTTCCTCTTCATAAACCGCCTTAAGATCTACAACATTTGGGTGCCCTGATAACCTAGTCATTATCTCAATCTCAAGTTTAACACTCTGCAGATCATCTGAAGTAACCAACCTAACTCTTGCAATAGATTTGCAGGCCAAAACCTCTCCTGTCAGCTTGTCAGAGCATGCTCTTATGATACCAAACTGCCCCCACCCCAACTGCTCTCCAAGAACATATCGATCCTTCAAATTAGAGATTTGGTCTGTGTCTAATATGGTTTCGGTCAAACTTGCCACTTTGTAACTATTATATGAAGTTGAATTGTCACTTCTGGTGTAGCTCTTGGTAATAGCCATAGCAATGTTTTAACGGGTCAACAAATCCACAAAAACCAGTGACTACAATATATTTACCCGATAAATTCTCTTTCTAAAAGAACTGGTTCTGGAAAAGGGGATGACCACTTTGACAAAATATGATTACTAAACACCAATGCCAAACTTGATGCTGCCGAAACCTCACTTCAGGTCAAAATCCTTGAAGAAACTCAATTAGGTCGATATGTCATTTACTGCAACTCTAAGTAACATAATACCATGAATCTGACAAGTAAAAGCCAGAAAAAAGCGAAAGTCTGACTCCTCAACTAAGAACACGTATCCCCTGTCCAAATCAGTTTATCCGCAAAAAACAAAGAATATGAGACTTCTCTCATTTATTGCAAAATATGTATACAGCAATAAATTACATATAAGTCATCAAATTCTGCACAATTCCACAAAATAATTGAACATTAAAATCTTTTTAATGGATAAGACACCTAACAACAAATTCTAATCGGAGTTATCGATTAAGACATAAACGACCTGTGTAAAACTCCAAAACGGCAAAAAAAAACGATCACCCAGAAGCAATGAACCAAAAAAACAACTAAAAATAGCATTAAAATTCAGTCAAAACTTAATATTATCATATCATTGAACAGCCTCAAATCTTACCAGTTGCCAATAAAAAGTTGAAATCGAAAACGAAAAACTTAATCTGAAAAAAAAAAAAAGTGCTTACTGTGTGAGAAAGAGGGGCAGAGGGACCTGAGGAAATGAAAGAAAGGAGAGACAAAAGAGAGATTGGAGAAGTGAGTCGGGAGTCGGGACCCCCAATCCCGACCCAGGCTTTCGCTGAATCTAAAACCCAAACGTTTGCATCGTTTTTTGGGTTTTCAAAAAGTGATTCAACGTTCTTTCCTTCCTCCAACACCAATACCTCCAAAATAAAATAAAAAATAAATCAAATATTAATAGTAGGGGAAAATCTTTTTCTCTTGCTTTATTTCGTGAAAATTGATTTAGTTAGTTTTAAAAATAAAAAAAATGACTTAAATTATTTTATTAACTTTATAATCATTATTAAATATCCTTTTTAACATGAATCAATTGTAGAATATCCTTGTATCTGAGTATCAGAGACAATAAAAATATACTCTCACCTTCATATAAGATAAGAATTTTTTTTAGAAATTAACTTTTATATTGATTGATTATGTCTTAATATATTACAAATATTTTTATTTATAGACATATCATGAGTTGAAAATTTTGTTAAATTAAATTAAAAATTATCATTAAAATTAACTTAAACATGAAAAATAACTAAAATCATATATATTTAAAAACTTAAGCATTAAATTTATTAATTTATAAATATAAAAATTAAAAAGACATCAAAAAAACAAATGCAATTCTTATAAAAAAAACTTAGTTTGTTTATTATTTATTAAAACATTTTTTAATTTTTAAAAATTAAAAACTTGTTTATTAACTATTTTATTTAAATGATTTTTTTAATTAAAAAATAAAAACTGATAAAAGATGTTTTTATAAAAAAAAATTATTAATGGATAACATATTTTCATTAATAATTATATTAAATTATTTATTTTTATTATCATAAATTAATCAAAATTATTTTTTGATTTCATTATTTTCATTTACATTTTTTTCATTTAAAATATTTTTTTAAAATAAAACTATTAAATAATTTTTTTAATTTGAAATTTAATTCCTAAAACAACGAAATCTGATCATCACCGATACCAAATATTAAAATGTGTGCTTTTTTCACTGTTAAATATTCTTATGTAAAATAGAGAAATATAGATATATAAATTTCAATGGTTATTTTTAATGATGATGAAAAAAATACAATAAAAATTAAAATACAATGTATACATATTTAAAACTCATCCCGTTCTTTTCCTGTCCAAAAATGGGACTGTTAGTTATTTACAGTGAAGACCGATTATAAATTTTAATTCGGTAAATTAGCAGTTAATCTGTCACTAATTATATATATATATATATATATATATATAAATGTTTTAAATTTATTATTTATTAATTAATATTTTTATTTAATATTTTTATAAAAAATATTATATTAAAATATTAAATTATAACCATAATATTATAATAATTTATATATTTAAATAGCACAAAATAGATAAAATATTTTTATTTTAATATATAAATAATTTAAGTCAACTAATTTATTAATTTTACAATATTAAGAAATAAACTCTTGTAATTATTTTTAGAGAAAAAAATAATAATTTTTTTATATAAAAAATAATAACTTACGGAAAAAAATTAAAGAATAAAGAATCATACGAGAAAGTTTCACAAACTACTTTATATAAGTTAATTTTAGTTTATTAAAAACTTATTTTAATTTAATTTTTTTTATAAATATTTATGAAGAAGTTGGTATAATCATACCCTTGAAGAAAACTTATTAATTTAGACTCAGACAACAAATTCTAAGTAATAAAACACTAGCATTGTTACTATAATTGTTAAACATCAAACACAAAGTGTAATGTAGGATCTAATAGACTTTTTAAGCGACTTAAAGATCTAGAACTAATTTTTTATCTAAACAAGTTTTAACAAATTAACTAGATTTGTCGAACTTATTGCAATTGCAATTCATATTATAAGTTTAAAATAGATAATCTGATGTAGTTTTGAATATATTCATTAAAAGAGACAAAACTAATGGTTGCATGCACGTTAACATTAATTTGGAGCAATGGGTATGTGTTGTTCATTATGATAATTACAGCTAAGCTTATACACCACACATTACAACCAAACACATGGGTATTGTCAGATCAATGGGTGGCATCACCAAATATTGGTTCCTAACCATGTATCATTTTTATTTTAAAAGGCTTGTTTTTTATTTCAAAATGATTAAATAATTTTGTTATGAATAAATATTCGGATAATGCTTGACAAACCAAAATGATGATTTTGAAATTAAGAAAAAAAGTATTTTTTTTAATTATTAAAATCAAACTTAAAAGGATGGACAAATAAAATTATATTTTATATAAAATAAATATGATATCGATTTACATATTCATGAAATAAAAAATGTTATTATTACGAATATAACATTTAAGGAAAAATATATTTGTACATTCAATGTTTTCTATTATTTTATAATTTTTTTTAGGAAAAAGATGATTAAAATTTTGAATTCAAATCTAAGGAGGAAGAAATAATTTAACCTTTCTAAAAACATATATTTTATCATTAAAAATGTTGAAAGGAGAAACTGACCACAACCAAGTTTAAATCGCCATTCTCGAGTTCTTGATTCCAGTTGCCTTGCCGTTGATCTTGTCATAAAATATTTGAAATTGTTGGTCAACCCTATCTTGTGGTGTGGGGTGAAAATTGTTAACACTCCCAATCTTCAAATCCTTAGTTAAAATGTTGACAGAAGGATTATGCGTCAGCCACAAAAGTCTATGATGGTTAGTTCATATTTAAGTTTCTTCTCCTCCCCGCATCTTCTTCCTTTTTTATTTTTTATTTTTTTCCTGTATTTGTCTAAGATAGAGTCTTTTAAAAGATAATTGAATTGGAATTATAAATGTTGATTAGAAAATCAGTAATTAAAATTATGATAAACCATATGCTTGTTTATATAACAAATTATAAAATACTTCAAATTTAATGTTTCTTAATGAGTCTCTTTTAAAGAAATGCTCTCCCCTTTCTTTTAAAGGAGGTAAATTCATTTTTTTCAACCACTCTTTCCTTGCCATGTCTCTTTTCAGAGATGAAACAACCATTCATTTTCTTTTATAGAGAAACAACCATTTCAAATTGCCGTTCAATTGTGGAAAAGGTAATCTTTAATTTGGGAAGAACGTATATTTCGAAACAAATATCACATTAATTTCGAAAATAATTAACAAACAAAAAAGATATTAAAACGATTATGTAAAGTTTGAAAACCCATACCTAAAAGTTAGATGAAAAAAAAATTTGGAACAAATGTCGGATTTAATATTAAAGAAAATGTGAGAATATTTAGGATAATTACGGAGGAAACAAGTATAATTCATCCATTATTTATTGAATATATTATTGGAAAAAAAAAAGGTAATTGACGTTTTCTTTTATATTTGAAAGTGATGGCAATCTGAGATGGAGAGGTAAAGAATAAAAATTACGTCATTCTTATCAAAAGTTAAAGAATTGTCACAACTCTTCACGTTAACTACCATTACGATTTACAAGGATGTCATATAAACGAAGAACTATTTACAACATATCACTCTTACCCACTAGAATTTGAAGAAAGGTTCGGATAATTTATATGGAAGTTCTCAGTTCAATTCGTATTTTCATATAGCTTGTTCACAAGTTCGTTGCATCATTTTTAGATACAAAATATGCCACTAATCTATGGTTAAATTGAACGAACCGAGACCGTATATATATGCATCTTCATAATAAAAAGTGATGAGACGAGACTAATATACTAAAAGAGAGTTTGAATTTTATTGTTTCTAATGAAGTATTTTTATATGTGAAAGGTAACTTCTTTTCTATTTATAAATCATATATAACTTCCACAAGAAAACTAAAATAAAATAAAATAATTATAAATAACAAATATTTTTATATGAATATTTAATACAGTTACTCAATTAACTTTGTGTTAACTAGAGATTTGATTAACATAAAAGCTCAGAAACAAAAATTAAGAAGCTAAGCTACGAATTAATTATGAATATTTTTTCTTCCTTTCACCTCTTTCATGAGTAAATATGTATACAATGAAGAAGACGTGGAACCCGTTTGACTATAAGATTAAAAGAGGTTTTGACAGGTTTTATAATGAAAAAGATACAAGATTTGAGTGGAAAAGGCTTCCAAAATCAGTGAAAGTGGAATCCGTGTCTAGAAAACCTTGTTGCATTGGAATAAGGTGGAATTACCTCCTTGAAAAGTTTCTTAGTATTGACGGGTGGGAGTGATTTTGATGACAAGGCCAGGGTAAACATCATCCGGGTCATGGATATGCGGGTTCCGTTCCACGATAAACGGGTCATTGCACTTGTCGCTGATTGTGTGCAGGGTCTCCCCTTCTCCCACAACGTAAATTTCATCGCACGGTCGTTGACGGAGGTTGTTCCCTTTTATAGCCTCACCTTCTCCCGCCACCGCGCTTTCCCTTACTGATCCCAACAGTATCATGCCCAACAACATCACGGCACAGTACGACGCCGCCGAATCTCCTACGTTTTTTCCCGCAGCGGAGGAACCCATCTTATGCTATGTTGTCTCAGAAAACAAAATGAAATATGGACTGGAATAACAAACAAGCTTTCACTATATATAGATACATTATAGCGTTGTTGTTATGTGACGTATTGTGTGTTGGTTGGGTAAGTATCATGATGATGCGTACGTAGTATTAGTAGTATCTTTGCCGTTTGGCTTGGGGGGAAGTTGGGTTCAACGACATGGGTTTTGGCGTGTAGCAATTGAGTTAAGCTCTTCTTCTTTTGATGACACAGGTAGTCATCATGATCTCGTATTGACACGCTAAAAGCTTTGGTCTTAATCGGGGGTTTAGTTGAAATTTGTTGAGTGGATGAGGGGTAATTTTACATTAATATTGCATAACAATTAACCCCTATTTTCATTCTACTTTTAATCTCTCTTTTTTTACATAAAATATTATATAAACACAAATTTAATATATCATTAATATTTGTCGTGAGTAAGAGGACGCAGTAAGGTAAACCAGATAATCGACGCGTAGACTCATTTTTTGTTGCCACCTGTAGGATTAGTTAATATTCACCTCCTCGGAATAGCATAGTGGGTGCAGAAAGTGGTTGAAGAAGAGCACGATAATAAATTGTATTTAATAAATAATTTGTCTTCCTTATTTTTGTATGTAAAAAAATATTTTTATTATCGTGTTACTTTATTTTTTCTATTACTTCTAATCCACGCACCTTAACAGTATGTTTGTTTGCACTGATAGACTGATCACGAAGATAGAAAGACGAGGATGACACACGTTTGGTTGAACAGAAACACGACGAAATGAGAGCGAGGAAAAGCGGGAGATGGGAGAAAGAGGATCTTCGCTGATCCACAAAGAAAAGCGACGAAAGCCTCCTGGACAAATTGAAATGTCCAACTTACCCTCACTCTGGAAGATTCATCTGGTGCAAGCATGCAGAGAGATTACTCGGAATATAATTTATGCGAGAGGATTCACTGGAAGAAGCTGGAATATAATTTATACGGAGAGATTCACTAGAAGAAGCTGGAATATGAAATATGCGAGATAAAATGTAGACTTTAGATAGCGGTTCCACGTTAATCGCTATCGGATGTTCACTTTTAAGAGCGGTTCTTAAATGTGAACATATGATAGCGATTAACCTGGAACCGCTTATCATATGTTCACCTTCGATAGCGGTTCCAGGTTAACCGCTATCTAAAGTCTCGAGTATTTGAAAATCTGATTGATCATTTTGGCAAAGTAATTGATCAGATTTTCAAATACTCGAGACTTTAGATAGCGGTTAACCTGAACCGCTATCATATGTTCACCTATGATAGCGGTTTCAGGTTAACCGCTATCTAAAGTCGATCATTTGAAAAATTATATCTTCTAAAATATAATTTACTTTCATTTCATAATTATTTGTTATTATCAGATCAATATTAATTATTATTTTATATTTTATAATTATTTAATTATTAATCAAATAATTTATTTTATATGTCAAAATTATTTTTTTATGGATATGCAATGTACATAATTTTGTAATTGTTTATTTATATAATTTTTAATAACTATTTAAAAAAAGTTAATTTTTTAAATTTGTTTCCAATTACAAACACTTTTAAATTTGTTTTTTCTTTTAAATATATAATCAATGTTAAAATATGGATAATTAATTAAAAAATTATATTTATAATCATTTGAACCTTATTTTATACAAAGGGTAAAATGGTAATTTTCTTAAATAATCAATTAAAATTATAATTTTTATATCTCATATCAATCAAATCATTCACAATTTCTCATAAACTTTCCTTTCACTTTCCATTCATCCAAACAACTTTAATTTCATCTCCATTTCTCTTCAAATCCCTCCTTTTCCACTCTCTCATTTCCATTCTCTCAAATCACTCCATCCAAACAAAGCATAAAGAAATGTTAAATTAATGATCTAGTTATTTAATATTTACTCATAAATAATACTGTAGGTGGCTAATTAGTTTAGGAGAATAATTTGAAATGGCTGCATAAAAAGTAATTATAATATAATTCCGTAGCCATCACGGGTCAATGAAGAACATTCTGGTCTTTAAAGCATTGCTGAGAAGCCCTTTTGATACTATTTGGGTATGGTTGAAGACAAATTTAGGTCCCTTGGAATGGGTCATTGGAGAATATACGTCATAGCCATTGTAGAGAAATTAAGATTCTCAACCCAAACAATGGGAAGTAACCACTGTTGCATTTTATTTGAATGGAAACTGCAAAAATACAAAATTATCACTTCAAACAAAGGGGTGTTCTTCCAACAATTTTAAAATATTATTTATTTATTAATATTATAAATATTAACATAAAGCAATTGTTATTAGTTTTTGTTTTTATCGAACGGAAGATGATCAGTAAGACTATCGCCGAGTTGAAGATGATCAGTAAAATAAGAAGATAAAGTCGATTGACCAATTTTCGAACTAATTTTAAAGACAATTTTTGGGAAAGCGCAGAGGCTCACATGCAAAAGACATTCTGATGCTCAAGTTAACTTTTACATAAGATAAATCTAAGAGAATGAGTTATGAGGTGAATTTTACTCCCTAGTTAGGTCTTTTTATATAACATTTAAAAGATAACAATGTACTGAGATAAATGAACTGATAACCCATAAAATAATAACTAATATAAGATATTATATAGTTAATCACAAAGTAAATAAAAGTAGTTTCTTTAATGAATTTTGACCGATAAACACAATTAAGTGGCCCAATAGTTTTGGATCAAGTAGGTACATAAGCCTCACAAGCTTAGAGGACGAATATTAGACAAGTTTTTTGGCTTTGAAGAACGACCTCTTAACGGACTACGCTAATAGAATATTGAGAATTCGAAAAGACGTTATTTTTTGCAAAACTTATTTTCTCGTTTTTCATTTTCACATTTCTCTCATTTTCACTTTTCTCTTCTTTTCAACGCTTCTTTTCCCTCATTTTGCTTGAACATTTCTTCATCTTTGAGTCTTCTCTCTGCGTATCCACTGCATTCATAGGTACATTTTTTATACTTTTACATTATGTCCAATTTAAATGCTAGCAAACCTGATGTTGTATTTGTGAGAAAGATGCGAACAACTTTAAGGTTGACAAGTAGTTCTGATGAGGAACGCACCCTTTTTGTGTCTATAGAAAATGTTTCGGTGATGGGGGTTACCAGAGTTACTGGTGAAGTTTTTTTATAGAGAGGAGACAAATCAATCGTTCCTAACTTAAGAGGAAAGCCCCCTCTAATCCTGTTAAGAAGACAAGTAAGGAATATGAGAATAGCGATAATCGTAAAGATTATCCGTGCATTACTTCCCCCGAATATTCTTGGGTTTCTAGTGCTGTAGATTCTTATATTTCTAAGTTTTTATCCCCTTTGTATTTTCTTGGTTTTTATCAATACATCAATATTGTTTTAGAGGATAATCTAAAGTTATTGGCAGCAGAGCATTGTTCGTCTTTAGACCAAGTATACCAAAGTGGTTTGGACGAGCTCTTTTTTGCCTATGAGTGTTGGTTTAAAGATTTGGATATAAGCATCCTTTTTAGCGACTTTGAATGCGCCATGTTAACTGAGTTAAATGTAGCACCTACCCAACTTCATCCCAATAGTTGGGTTTTTCTCAAGGTCTTTCAAATTTTGTGTTCTTTGTTGAGTATTGCACTGTAAACAAATTTAAGTATTTTTATCAAGTGAAGTATTGTAACAAGATTGGTTGGATATCCCTGAACGATGCTTAGTATGATGGTATTTTCATTTAATCGTTCAAGGGTTTTAAGTCTTGGTTTTTCTCAATAAGGTGCTCTTCATCTGACCCCTCAAAGAGCCTACTACGTTATCTCAACGATACTATTGTTTTGGTAGCGAGCTCCACTTAATTTTAAATCTCGGGCAAAACATTTATTGTCTTCTTTCGAGAAAGAAGATATCTAATTAATAAAACAACTTCCTCGTCCTATAAACTATAAAGCCTTAATAAATATTTCTTTGGCCGAGGATTAGCTTTTTATGTTTATAGGTAGTATTTACTAGTTTTCTTTCAATGGGCTCGTTTTTCTACTTGCTTTTTCTAACCTGTATTTTTTGCAAAGGTCATGAAACCCAAGTTTGATTATAAAAAGATGAGGGAAGAACTTGGTCGCATACTAATTAGTCCTCGGCTAAACCAGTCGGGGGCGTCCAAGTGTCAATGAGTAATGTGATCATCTTCCTCTACTCCTTCTGAACCTAATTACGTGGACTTGAAGAACATTCCTTATGAACAGTTGCCCACAACACAACACATCTTTCGCCAGTTTTCGATCTTTCTCCTAGTACTTCGGGAGTTATTGTTAGAGGTCAGGAGGGCCCTATTCGGTGGTTGGATCATGTGTCCACAACTTCTGACGTTGAGTCCTTGTGACATACATCTCTTACTTACGATCAACTTCTTATCATTAACGTACCATCGCGGTTTGATTCTGACATCATGAATCATATGGGTGTTAAGCGTAACTTAGAATCTGTTTAGGTGATGATGCTCCAATGTTTATCTATAGTTTGTCATTTGAGGACGTCATCGACCTCGACTTGTGGCGATAAAGTAAAAATATTGAAGAAAGATTTGGATGAGTCACAACAAAAAGTGGCTACGTTAAACTCTCAATTGAAATCTTATGAGGATATTATTTCTGTTAAGGTCAAGGAAAACAAAACACTTATTTCTCGTGCTTTGAAGGCTAAGAGTGACTTGCAAGCAGAATCGAGCTCAAAGGTAAAATTACTATACTAGAAAAGGAGTTGTATCAAGGTAAGAGTCAATTGATTGAGTTGAAGAATACAATGTTAAATAGTTATGAGGATGATTTTGAGAAAGTTGTGGGTTAAGCTATCCTATTCGTCCTCGAGCTTGATGTCGCTCGTTTTGATATTGAAAAGATATTCATGATGAAGCGTTAGTAGATGATAGTTAGTTTAACATATGGTAGTTAGTAAGAAAATATTAATATTTTTCTCTTTGTATTTCTTGAACTGATGTGTAATCTTGAACATTTTTTATACTTGTTTCAGCACATGCGTTGCCTTTGACTATGTAGGTTTTGTAAGTTTTATATTCATTTTTTTAGTACAAAACACATATTATCAAATTATTTATACTCGTGTTTTTTGAGCTTATGCATGTTATATTTGTAACTCTGAGTGAGGTATAATTCCTTTGTACTCGTATGTCTGATTAAGACACAATTCATTTATACTTGTAACCTCGAGTAAGGCATAATTCATTTATATTCGCATCTCCGAGTAAGACATAGTACATGTAAGACTCGTATTAGGAGTGAAGTGCGATACATTTATACTCGTATCCCTGAGTAAGGTGTGAGGAGTGAAGTGGGATATATTTATACCTTTATCCCTGAGTAAGGTGTGAGACATTCATGTTGCATGATGTGTTTATACTCGTATACCTGAGTAAGGTTGTGACTAATTGTAATACGGATTTAGATATGTTACATTCCAAGTTCGCGGAATGAGTCTTCCGTTTAGCTCTTGTAATTTATACGTGTCATTATGTAGTGAGTTGGTGACGCGAAATGACTCATCACAATTAAAAGTTAACTTTCCTTCTCCATGTGCTTTTAAGGCTTCTCCGATCTTCCTTCATACTAGGTCTCCTTTTTGAAAGTCTATTCTTCCGACCTTAGAGTTGTGACGCCAAGCTATTCTTTGTTTTATGGCTTCCTCTCGGGCGTGAGCTTAAGCCCTTAACTCGTCAATCAAATACAACTCAATATACAAGTTGTCTTTATTCTTTTGCTTGTTAAATTGTTGTCATTGCCATAGTTTTTCCCCTAACTCCATAGGTATCATGGTGTCGGTTCCATACATTAGCTTGAATGGGGTTTCCCCCGTAGAGGACTAAGGTGTACAGTGATATCCCGTAATATTTCTGGTATTTCCTCAGTCCATAGTCCTTTGGCATTACCCAACTTTTGAGAATGACCTTATTAGTAGCCTCGGCTTGTCCGTTGGATTGAGGGTGTTCGACGAATGATACTTTGTGTTGTATGCCAAGTTGGTTGAAAAATTGCTCTAAAGTTTTTATCTACAAATTGTCTTCCGTTATTAGTGATAAGTGCTTGTGGAAGACCATATCGACAAATGATATTTTTCTAAACAAATTTTTGTACTTATTGGGTTGTTATGGTGGTCACAGGTTCTGTTTCGATCCATTTGGTGAAGTAGTCTATGACTACTATGAGAAATTTCATTTGTGCTCGAGCAATCGGGAAAGGTCCGATTATGTCAATTCCCCAAATGGCAAAGGGTGATGTGGCGATTATGTTATGTAATTATGTTGGAGGTAAAGAGAATATCAGTGCGAATTATTGGTATTATTTGCACTTCTTTACAAAGTTCTTGGCGTCTTGTCTCATAATGCTGCCATGTTTTTTGCACCCGAGTGAAGGCCACAAATTTCTTTATGAATCTCAGTTATGACATAGTGAGCTTGTTCATCATCTAGACATTTTAGAAGAGGAGTAAACATACCTCTTTTATAAAGATCTCTGTCGTATATGGTATATAAAGAGGCCATTATTATTATTATCTTTTTTGCCTCTTCTGGGTTGTCTGATAGTATATCATGGACTATGTACTTTTTTATGGGAATCATCCACGTGGGTTGTTCAATGTGGGCTTGGAAGACTTCATCCTTATCCCAGCTCGGGCACGATACTGTTTCTAGAAGGAGAGTCTGGTGTTGTCCTGGTTTCTTAGTACTGGCCAAGTTTGATAAGACGTCTGTTCTATCATTTTGTTCGTGTGGTACATATTGTATGATGAATTTCTCAATGTCTTTATGATGTTTTTGGCAATATAATGGTATTTCTGTAGGATGGATTCTTTGACCTGATATTCATCGTTTATCTGGTTGATTACGATTTTAGAATCACTTCGGCAATGGAGTTATTTGACTCCTATCTCTTTTGTTAAAGATAACCCGACTAGTAATGCTTCGAACTCGATTTGGTTGTTCGAAGCCTCAAAATCAAATCTTACCGCTTGTTCGATGATTACATCATTAGGTCCTTCCAAGATTATTCATGCCCCACTCCCTTTTTTGTTGGAAGAGCCATCAATACTGAGAGTCCAAACCTCGTGTTGTTCACCCATTGATGGTAATTCCGTCAAGAAGTCGGCAAGGAACTAAGCTTTCATCGGTCCCCTAATTTCATTTGTGAGTCCAAACTCGGACAATTCAACAGACCATTTGGTCATGCGACCTGCAAGTTTAGGTCGTTCTAGTATTTGCTTGATTGGGTAGTTGGTTTTTACTATGATAGGGAATCCCTGAAAATAGGGTCGTAGTCAACAGGCAGATTGAGAGCTAATACCAATTTTTCAATGGTTTGGTATCTTTTTTCGGATGGCTGAAATATCCTGCTGGCGAAATAAATAGGATTTTTCATTTAGTCCCTTTCTACTACAAGGACGAACCTGATGACCAATTTAGTTGCAGTCAAGTATAATAATAAAGTGACTCCTTCTTGTGGGCTAACAAGAATAGGTAAGGAGGTTAAATCTTCCTTGATACGGTGGAACATGGTTTCTCATTTCGACGTCCATTCAAACTTTTCTGCATAATGAAGTAGCTTACAAAATGATTTAGTATTCTCAGCGCAGAAATCAAGCTAGTGCTTCTAGTCAATCATTTAAGTGTTGGACATCTTTGACATTCCTTGGACTTCGTGTTGATATGAGGGTTTCACATCTATCTAGGTTTGCTTCAATGCCCCTTTGGGTAATCATAAACCCTAAGAACTTGTCACCTCCGACACATTTTACCGGATTCAATCTCATTATGTCGTCTTATTTCTTGAAAAACCTGTTCTAAATGTAAGAGATAATCAATAACATTGGTGGATTTAATCACCATATCATCCACATAGACTTCTATGCAGTGACCGATGAGGGTCTTGAAGACCATGTCCATCAAACGTTGATACGTCGCGCCTGCATTTTTCAAACCAAAAGGAATAACTCGGTAACAATAATTAGCTTCATCCTTTTTGAAGGTAATTTTGTCTTCATCTGGTGGGAAGATTTTAATCTGATTATATCCTGAATATGCATTTAGGAAGTTCAACAATTGATAACTCGAAGTGTTGTCAATCAGTCAATTTATATTTGGTAGGGGATAGGAGTCTTTCGAACATGCTTTGTACGGCTTCGAGCGAGATGATTTAGTGTTAATCTTCCTATTGTAAGACATTTATGTTTCTATGAGTATGTATTGGACCATGACTCGTTTGCTATGGTATGATGATCCAAACGTGTGATTAGGTCCATGTATCCTCTAGTGTGAACGCATTCTCCAACAAAACTGAGTAGTGGTGATATGAATCTCAATAGCGCAAGAGATTATTTAGGATCTTTATTCTTCAACCGGTTCAATCTTTCATGGAACTCATTGTTATGTCCTATCATTAATCCTTTCAAATGTTGTACCAATGCTCTGTTAAGTGGTAAAAGTTAGTGTAATTATGCTCTTAATTGTGATATAACCACTTAAATTATAATGATTCTAATCTATTTTTCTCCCAATGTAGGATGAATTTGCATAATACCTGGATATAATAGCAAATATCATAATTGTGAAGATAATTGAAGAAAAAATAAAAGAAAGAAGAGGATTTTCTATTGAAAATTCGCTCGAGCACCATTTACGCTCGTTTGAGCGAATATATGTTAAAGCTCTCGAGAGTTCACTCGCTCAAGCGCCATCTACACTCGCTTGAGCGAAAAGACGACAGACCTCTCGGATGTGCACTCGCTCAAGCGACATCTACTCTCGCTTGAGCGAAAATACGACAAAGCTTTTGGGTTTATATATACTCGCTCAAGCGAATATTTCTCGCTTGAGCGAAAGTTACTATTTTTCGCTCAAGCGAATAATGAATCGCTTGAGTGAATGATGTGAGGCCAGACCCAAAATTTCCTATAAAAAGATTAAACGCATTTTGAGATGTAATTTTAGGTTTTTGAAGAAGAGACACAACTGTTGTTCTGTTCTTCAAGGATTCTTCAATTCTTCCTTATTTAGAGCATTGTAATGGTCATCATGAGTGACTAACTTCATTCTCTTAGGATTGGGTGCTCTTCCTTGGAACTCTTTTGTGTCATGGTGATATTTTAATATTTTAATCTATATTTTGATGTTGTTATTCTTATCTTTTGTGCCTTAGAATGATTTATTCTTGATGTTTGGGATATGATTGGAAAATATATCTTGAAACCTTAGATCAGGTAAGAATATTTGTTATGTTAATTACCAGGAATGGAATGAATGTATCAAGTGCTTAACATCCTAAACTTAATGCTGGAAAATCTTGTAACTGTGTGAGGAATCAATGTTTATCAGGTTTTCTTATGAATTTCACATGCGAGGAATCAAAGTGAATGATTTGAGTAGGTGACACCAATATTAATAGGTTAATTGATATTCTTAATTTGACCTAACCATTATGAAAAAGAGGAAAAAGGATGAAAGTCAATCCTAAGTTCTTTTATTTGATACTTTCTAAACGCACTTTACAGTTCTTTGTCATTTATTTTCAACCCAAATCTTATTGAAAAACCCAATATGTTTTAATCCACTTAGTAAGCATATAATTTGGAATTTTCATTGAAACCGTTCCTCGTGAGATCGACTTTTATTTAATCGAAATACTATACTGCGATTGATAATTTTGGTACGCTTGTCAAATATTCAACATGCTCTCATTTGAAATGGACTAATTCCTGCTTCTTGATTGTAATTTTCCTCTTCTGCCATCATCAATTTGATGTTCAAACCCTTAAACCAGGGCTCTGATACTGACTGATATGAATCACAAGAGGTGATTTAGGATCTCTAGGGTTAGAATCTTGTAGGAAATTTAAGAATTTAGTGATAAGGTGGAAGGAAAAAAGCACTCTTCCCAAGGGAGGTAACTCACATAGCATGTGAAAGTCCTTTGATACAGCCAAGAGTTCTTCAATCACTCAAGAATTTAGGAGAATCACTCTCACTAAGATAAAAGAAATAAACTCTAATATTTCTGAATAAAATTCCACTTGTTATTTTTTATAAAAATGGTTTAGCCTATATAGAAGCTTTGTCATCTGAATTACAAAGATTCAATAAAGGAAAATAAATGCTAATAATGATTCATTAACCTAGGAATTGAAAACTACTACATGGAGACAAATAAGGCTAATAATGATCCATTAACCTAGAAATTGATACTACTTAATGACTGATTGTAACTGAAATTGTAGCAACCAAAAGTCAATCAGCTATACATCCTCTTGGTCTCCTAGATAACTAAATTTCCAATTGGACCTTTATTACAACTTGTAATAAAACCAAACTAAAGCCCATTAATTGATTAATCCAAAACACAATTTAGTCAACCAACAATACTTGTTGAAGAGCTTCATTTTCTTCCCTTGCTCTAGCCCTTATCATAGGTCATGTTCACATCAAGTGGTCTGATAAGTTTCTCAATAATGTCTTTGACCTTTTGGCATTTTGCGTGGTATGCCCATAATTTTGATGAAATCAAAAGTACTTAGTTGTGTCTGCATGGGCTGGTGTTGGTAGAGGTGGAGGCGTATATCGCTTATACTTAGTGGTTCTCGATTTCTTGTAAGGTCGTGTAGAAGGTGTTGGAGAGTCGTTATGTCTTTTCTTGTATTAGGCATTGTTATCTTCTATTCAAATATAATTGGATGCTCGACACGTAGGTCATCGAGAGACCTAGGTGGATAAGCAAAACAGCTATCCATTAAGGATCCTGATTGCAGGGTGACTAATATGGCATGTATGGCCACTTCTGGGTGTAGGTTTGGTAAGGTATTTGAAACTTGTGGAAATCAATCCATAAAGCTCTAAAGAGATTCACCATCTCCCTGTTTCACACCTTCCAAGGTCACTGATGTTGCCTCGAGCATATTACTAGCTGCAAACCTCACTTGGAATCGCTCTACTAACATATAATATGAATCTATGGAGTTATATGGTAAAGAATTATATCATTGTAAGGTTGACCCTCTTAACGTGGTGAGAAAAACTCTCTTAACGTGGTGGGAAAAACTCAATAGAGAATGACACCATTGTTGGTGTATAGTTTGACCTGAGTCTTGTACATTGTTAAGTGCTCTTTGAGATCCGTCATCCCGTCGTATTTTTCTATGTCCAGAGGCTCCCAATTAGGTGGGAGGGGCATTTCCATGTTTCTCGGGTTGAATGGGTGGTCATTGTCTTCTTCTTGGATTTCATTTCTGTAAGTACATGCGACTTGAACATGGAGCGAAGCTTGTATAGTAGGCTCTTTCAAAAGGGAGAGTCGAGTTGCAGTTGTTTTCTCCTTAGTGTGTTCGCACCTTTTGTGTTCCCTCAAGTGGTTTGTTATCTTTGAGATCGGCATTCTGCCGCTCGAACTTAGTGGAATTTTCAACCTTTGGACCGACTTTTAGCTTATTCTGGACCTCCGAATTTCAGACATGTTTTGTTGGTTGGAGTTAGGGATTATTCAGAACGGGGTTGGTTCGATGTTACGCTCCTTCTTTGTGTGCATTCGACCTAGTCGTTCATGGTCATTGAAGTAGTGTTTTTATTTCTTTGTGTAGTGTTTGGAATTCGGTCTGGTGTTGTTTCTTATCAATAGTTCGTCAGTTGTCTTTTGTAAGGTCGGTAAGACAGGAAGATAAAGTTGATTGACCGATCTTCGAACCAAATTTGAAGACGATATTCAGAAAAGCGCAGAGGCCCACTTACAAAAGGCACTCAGACGCTCAAGTTAATTTTTAGATAAAAGTCATCTATGAGAATGAGTTATGAGGTGAGTTTTACTCTATTGTTAAATCTCTTTATACAGTATTCAAATGATAATAATAGACTGAGATAAATTAACTTATAAGATATTATAACATAATAAAGATAATTAATAACAAAATAAATAAAAATAATTTTTTTTAATGAATTTGAATCGATAACTACAATTAAATGACCCAATAATTTTAGACAGAATATGTTCAGTTTCTAATATGTACATGAAAAATGTGCACAACAATAAACAAAAATTACCACATCTATATTAATAATTTTTTATTTTTTTTAATCTATACTAACAATATTAAGTCTAATAATAAATCATTAATATAATAAATATATTTATTGGTTTTATTGTAACATGCCACGGGAATATATAATTTATAAATTTACAAAATGTGTTAAGAACACTTTTATTTATCTATTATAATTTATTACAAGTTACAAAATCAAACTAAAATATCATTAAATAAGAGATAAAATTTGCTAAATTTGTAACTGTGAATAATTTTTAATTAGTAATAAAGTATATATTAAAAAAAATATATGATAATATACTGAAACTTCAAGTTTATAAATTATCCTAAGAAAAAAGAGGATGGACTAGTTCTCTTTAAATATTTGAATTGAAAATTGAAACTTTATGTTAATTAGTTCACCTCTCATACTTCTTAATTATTAAATTGATTGTATGAAATCAATTTTGATGGTGATGAAAAATATTATTTTCTTTATAAATTGACATATAATACATATAATAAACATCAATATGCCAATTGTCTTCACATATTCATCCACGTCAATTATGTTTATAATGCCACAATTTAATCATCATACTAAAACACTATATAATAATTTGAATAAAATATTAAATGAATCTATACTTTTTTTAAAATAATGTCTTTTTTTTTAATGATAATAAATTGTATATTAAAGGATAAAAAAAGACTATTAAATAAAATCTCTCCATTAAATAATGCGCATATTCTTTTCCTTTTACTAATATTTAAGTAGAGTAAATTTTTTTATGTAAGATTAAAAATATAAGTGTGATATTTATGTTGTCATGTTTGGTTAATTATGGATTTATAATTGAAAATATGTATTATTTTTCTTAATAATTTTTTTTTTAAAGCAACACAGCTCTAATAAAGTTTTCAGCTTCTTTTTAAAACTTTACCCAACTTTGAAACAAATTAGGTCTTAAGCTTTCACTACTACAGAAAACACTTTCTACGACAGCATACAACGTCGGTTATCACGAACACCGACGTTGTACAAGACGCGGTGGCAAACTTGTAATTATTAGGCAAAATTTAACGTCGGTTACATAATAACCGACGTAGTAACTGCAATTCAACGTCGGTTATATTATAACCGACGTTGATTTTGAAATTCAACGTCGGTTATATTATAACCGACGTTAAATGTTTAAATTTAACGTCGGTTATGTATAACCGACATTGAATTCCCAAAATCAACGTCGGTTATATGATTTACCCGACGTCGAAGCGTTATCCACGTCGGGTTTTTAATAACCGACGTTGAATGTCCTTTATACCTCTCGCCTTTCGCGCTCCCCTTTGTCCGCCTCTTCTTCGTCCCACATACTCCCTCCTTCGCTTCTTCTTCTTCGTGCCTCGGTCCTCACTCGCTGCCCCTCGCCGCCCTCGCGCCCGGTTCGTCGGCCCTCGCTCTCGCCTCCTCGCCGTCGCTTCCTCATTCGCGTGGTCTGCTGCCCACTCGCCGCCCACTCGCGCGCTCCGCCCTCGCCGCTGCTACCTCCTTCGCCGCCCACTCGCCGCGCTCTCATCAGATTAGATTAAGTTGCATGGATGATTTACAACATGCATTTAACATAAATATGAATTATTTAGAGCATTTCCTGCGTATGAACATTAGAAAGGTGATGGATGATTTTGTATATATGGTTTGATTTGATCTAGGTTCGTTTAGGTTTCGAAGTGGTATATGGAACATTAGGTTTCGTTTAGGTTTAGGTTTAGGTTTAGGTTTAGCTTTAGCTTTCGAAGTGGTATATGGAACATTAGAGCATTGTTAGGCAATGTACACGTTTTTTTTGTATTGTTTTGTTAAACCTTTTCTAATAAACCTTGAATATCTAGGCAAGCCTTCTTATGTAGTTAGATGGATCGAACTTGGGTCAATGCAAGTCGTATGTCAGAAGAGTATGAGAATGGAGTTGACTCCTTTTTGAAATTTGCCGAACAAAATGCTCCCAAAATGAATGGAAAAATCTACTGCCCATGCGTTAATTGTGTAAATGGCAGAGTACAAGAGATGGACACAACGCGGGAGCATCTTATTTGCGATGGGATGATGAAGAATTACACAATATGGACATGGCACGGTGAAGTGGTTCATATTCCAACAGTATCACAAACTATTGAGGATGATGTAACCTGCGAAGATCGAATAGAGGACATGCTTTGTGATGTGGGTCAAGAGAGGTTTCTTGAAGCACATGCATCTATATATGATACATTGAGGACCGATTCAGAGACACCTTTGTATCCCGGATGTACAACTTTCACACGGTTGTCATCTGTGTTAAGATTGGTCAATCTAAAAGCCAAATTTGGTTGGAGTGATACAAGTTTTAATGAATTACTCCAACTTTTGAAGGAGATGCTCCCAGACAATAACACCTTGCCGGACCGTATGTATGAAGCGAAGAAGATACTATGTCCGATGGGTTTAAAATATAGGAAGATACATGCTTGCCCTAATGATTGTGTGTTATATAGGAAATAATTCTCATCTTTAGACCAATGTCCAACATGTGGTGTATCACGTTACAAAGCGAAGGATGGTGATGATTGTAGTCAGGAGAGTGGTAAAAAACGTCCTCCTGCAAAAGTTTTATGGTATCTTCCAATTATTCCAAGATTTAGGCGGTTGTACGCTCACGAAGATGCTGAAAATTTAATTTGGCATTCAAAGAGAAAAACATGTGATGGGCAAATGCGGCATCCATCTGACTCTCCCCAATGGAAGAATTTTGACCATCTATTTCCAACTTTTGGTAGTGATGCAAGAAACCTTAGACTTGGATTAGCAACAGATGGGATGAATCCTTTTGGAAATTTAAGTAGTAACCATAGTTCATGGCCCGTTTTATTGATGATTTACAATCTTCCACCATGGTTATGCATGAAGCGCAAATATGTCATGTTGTGTATGATGATTTCAGGTCCAAGACAACCAGGAAATGACATAGATGTGTATTTGAGTCCTTTGATAGAAGACTTAACACTATTATGGGAGGAAGGAGTAGATGCATTTGATGGGTATCAGCAGCAGAAGTTCAAGTTGCATGCAATGTTATTTTGCACCATTAATGACTTCCCTGCCTATGGAAACTTGAGTGGGTATAGTGTGAAGGGGCATTATGCTTGTCCTATTTGTGAAGAAGAGACCAGTTATATACAATTGAAACATGGAAAGAAGACAGTTTATAACAGACACGTAGAAAATTTCTCCCGCATGACCATCCATACCGTAGACCGAAGAAAGCTTTTAATGGCATACAGGAGGATGAAATTGCCGAGAGAACCACTGACTGGTTTAGAAGTTTACGATCGAGTGAAGAACATAAGCATTACATTTGGAAAGACCCAAAAAGGTCTTCCGACAAGAACATGTGGAAGAAGAGATCAATTTTCTTTGATCTTCCATATTGGAGCCATTTAGAAGTACGACATTGTATTGATGTTATGCATGTGGAGAAGAATGTATGTGATAGTCTCATTGGCACATTGTTAAACATTCAAGGAAAGTCAAAGGATGGGATCAAAGCACGTCAAGACCTTTGTGAGATGGGAATACGTCCTGAATTACATCCAAGGCCCGAAGGCAATAGAACATATCTACCACCGAGCATGTCACACCTTGTCAAAGAAGGAGAAACGTAGTTTATGTCATTGTCTTGCAAGTATTAAAGTGCCACAAGGATACTCTTCAAATATTAAGAGTCTTGTATCCATGAAAGATCTGAAGTTAATTGGATTAAAGTCCCATGATTGTCACGTTTTGATGCAACAGATTGTTACCAGTGGCTATACGTAACATATTGCCTAAGAATGTTAGACATGCCATTATGCGACTATGTTTTTTCTTCAATTCTATTTGTGCCAAGGTTATCGATGAAAAATCACTAGATGAGTTGGAAAATGAGGCTACGGTTGTGCTATGTCAATTGGAGATGTATTTTCCTCCATCATTCTTTGATATAATGATTCACTTAATCGTTCATGTTGTGAGGGAGATACGAATTTGTGGGCGGTTTATTTGAGGTGGATGTACCCAATTGAGCGATACATGAAGATCTTCAAAGGGTATTCTAAAAATCCATATAGACCCGAAGCTTCAATTGTTGAGCGGTATATTGCGAGAAGAAGCCATAGAATTTTGTTCAGATTACTTGGCAAGAGTCGTACTGTGGGTGTACCTAGAAATCGTCATGATGATAGGCTAAATGGTAAGGGAACTCGTGGTATTAGAATTCAAACAAAAGATCATGTAGAGTTGACCACCGCCCACTTGTATATTTTGAACAATACGAAGAGGTTATTCCTTACATAGATGCGCATAAAGCAATGTTAAAGGACCTAAACCCCAAAATGGGTGAAAGGTGGTTGATGAAAGAGCATAACAACAACTTTATCAATTGGTTTCAAAGCAAAATATTTTCAAGTGACAATGCCTCCGATACACTCGAAATGGCTAGCACATGGGCCTAGACATAATGTTATAACTTGGCAAGGGTATGACATTAACAAATACTCATTCTATACGAAGGCACAAGATGACAAAAGTATGGTCCAGAATATTGGAGTATCTATTGAGGCAACATCTATGCACTTTTCTAGTGCAAAGGACAAAAACCCCATCATGGCATCAATTAGTTACTTTGGAGTGATTGAGGAGATTTGGGAGGTCGACTATACTAAATTCAAAGTGCCTTTATTTAAATGTAAATGGGTTGATAGCAATACTTGGTGTCCAAAGAGACCAAATGGGATTTACTTTGATTGATATAAACAAGATTGGTCATAAGGAAGAACCCTTCATAATGGCATACCAGGCAAAACAAGTGTTTTATGTCACTGATCCATCAAATGATAGGTGGTCGAGTTGTCCTCAAAGGAAAAATGATTGATGTCACAAATGAGAATGGAGAAGAATTAGATGATTTTATTAACATTCAAAATTCACCACGGTTGCCTATTGCTATATCCCAATTGGAAGAGGACTTTGTTCATGCTACTCGCAATGACCATGATGAAGGCATATGGGAAAATATTAATACAATCTAAGTTATGTTTCTATTTATTTATTTTTTTAACATGTAATTGAGGAGACTTTGCATGTGTATTGATATAATTCTATGTTTTTTTCATTACAGGTAAATGGCATCTCCTCCACCATCTCCACCATCTCCTCGGGCATCCGGAAAGACATTTTCCGATAAGAGGAGTCGACAATCTACACGGTTGAAAGGCTTGACCGTTAGACACATATCCGGCCAGAAGTTATCTGTTTACGTTGATCCTAGGACTGGCAAGGTGTCAGGTCCCTTCAGTACCCAATTTAGAAGCTACTTGGGTACACTAGCTAGAGAGAAGGTATTTATTCTATTTCAAAGTTAATTTCATTTCAAATATATTGTTGATACTTATGTTGTTTATGTTGTGTAGATATCTATTCTCCATCCTACTTGGGATCATGTGGAGGAAACTGTGAAGAACTTGTTATGGCAAGATCTTCTTGTAAGTATGTGTATTTAGTTGTTTATATTGTTTATACATTATTATCAATTGATTAACTAAAACTTGTTTGCTACTCGTAGGAACACTTTGATTTAGTTAATTCGAGGATGTGAGGAGGAAGATAATGACAGCCATAGCAAAAATGTGGAGACAGTTCAAGTCCACATTGACCACTAAATGGGTGTATGCTGAGGACAAAGTTAGCAAGGGATTAACCCCTTGCCAAAGATATGGCATAGATGAGGACACTTGGAAGAAGTTTGTACATAGTAGGACTGGTTCGAGTGGGAGGTAATAGCTTATGGCTTAATTGACTTGAATATTTCATAATGAGTTGTGTATCTAATATTGTGTTCAATTATGTTGCAGGAAAGAAGACAAAAAGCAAAAGACATTCGGAGGAAGAATGTCGCCCCCACCTTCTGTCTCGTGGGGGTACGACTTATTGACTCGAGAAGATGATGGAGGAGAAGAGTAGACTTCGACAATCGGAGTTAGCCTCTTCCGGTTTAAGCGAAGAGCAGATTCCTCCACCATCTCCTCCAAAACGTCACCGAAGTGGAAGAGGGCGCGTACAAAGCCTTCGGTGACATGACGTCGCCTGAAGCCCGAGAAATTGCTGCTCGGATTGTAAGTAAAAGAAGTTAATTTACTTTGAATTAGTTATATGTAACATGTTCATTAATAAAATTAACTTTTATAATGTAGGATGCCTTGGAGGAGCAGTGTACACAGGGAACTTTCATCCCTTACGGTCGTCGGGATATCTTGACCACTTGCTATTGGACGACCGGAACATCCAGGTCGTGTTCGAGCTGTTGGCCAAGGTGTGGGTGTCCGACATTATTTTGGACCACCATCACGGGATATCCGCACCTCCACATCCCCGAGCCAAGAAGATATTGCTGCCTTGGAGATGGCTCTCACGGAGAAATTGACACCGGCCATCGGGGCAAAATTGGAGGAAGAGTTGACTCCTGCCATCGGCGCACGACTTGAGGAGACGATCACTGCACGTGTGCGGGAGCGATTGCTGCGTATGTCCTCCATGGGTACTTCATTTCCGATGCTCATCCTCCATCAGGTGCATTTTCAACCACAAATTGGATTGGTACTTGACTTGTGTTTCTAAAATCTTAGTCCTTATTGGAATTTACTTGTATTTGTAGGTCCAAGAGTTAGCACAAAGGGCAGTTATGCTTGAAGCCACTATCGAGGTCACACCCGAGGTGGCATCTATTCATCCCGAATCCACAAAGGATGATCGATATGGCTTGTGGGTTGAGGTAGATGAAGGTCTAAGGCTAGTGGCCCATGGATCAGTTCATGAAGGGGCTTCAACCATCCACAATGTGCCTTTGGATCCTAACTTGGTCAAAGTAGTGGTTGAAAAGGTGGTTGACGATGCGGCTAGTGTCCCTATCCCCACCGAAGAGGTGCGGACAGTGGGCCAAGCCCTTCGGACCTTCATTAGTTGGCCCCGACATTTAGTTAGGTCAATCATGGCAAATGTATGTGTATGTATGGTTATAATACATCTAACACATAAATAAATTGATTTATTGTTTATGATTATATTTTATAAAATATGTAGGATGTTCGGCAACCAAAAGACTTGGGTAAAGCTATTGCCACTCCTTCGCATCTAAGGAGAAGACACCGGTTGTGGAGACTTCTCCAAATCCCATTTTTGATCTCTTGTCTCTTTCCCCACAATTATATATGCAGTCATTCCAAGTTCCATGGGATTGTACATTATTTGGGATGGCTTCTAGCAATATCCCCCTCTACATTTCCCACACCGATGCCCTGGAGATTGGGATGGGCAATCAATGTCTAAATATAGTCTGTTTTACAATTTTGGACATTATAAGTTCATATCTTTCATGACTCTTTTCATTTTAGTAAATATATAAGCTATAAGTTCACTTAAATTGGCATATTTTAGGATGATGCACGAAATGATAGTGGAGCGGGGCATTGGTCACGTGTATGGATTCTTCGAGCCTCAATCCATACAAAAGTCCGGGAATAAGCGTGATCAAATTGTCGGTTACATCCGAATTGGATGACTGTCTCTAAAAGAGATATTTACCTTGGAGCATACCATCATTCGTAAGTTATCCCGACCTCTTCCGGTTTTACACAAGTTTTTTTAATAGATTCTAATCATGTGTATATACGAAACCACTGGCGATTATTAGTTATTTGTCCAAAGCAGAATCTTGTGTGTTGGTTCTGCTCATTGGGAAGAAAACCGGACATGGAGCTAAAAAATATTGTAAACGAGTAAGTATTTATTATATTATGTCTAAACATCTTGATTATTCTATTTCTAATCCCCTTATTTTCAATATATAGTGCTTTAAAGGTTTGTAGTACATTAGATGGAAAACACACAAGTAAAAGCACGACTCCAAATTGGAATTTTATGAAAGTAAGTAGCCTTTATATATATTATACTATCTATTAATTTACGTTCAAATTTAATAGTTATTTTTAATATATTTACTCATTTTTAGTGTAACAAACAAAATGGAGGCTACGAGTGCGGCTACTATGTAATGTATTGGATGTGGCTCATCATTTTTGGTTGCATTCGGGATAGTTGGGACGAGGTAAGTTGACATTTGCTATTATATTCAATTCCTTTATTTTTATTGCTTAGGGTTTACCATTCTATTATTGTGAACTTCTTACGGGCATTTAAAGATGTAGAACCTTTGCCTATGGATACAATAGACATGGTTAGAAACAAATGGGCGTAAAGGTTTGTGCAAGTAGTTAGGAATAATAGGATTGATTGATAATTTTTGTGTATTATGTACATAATGTGGTTGGACTGAGATTGTAAGTGTATTGTGTAAATATATAGTGATTATGTGAATCTAGTTGAGATTGTGTATTGTGTATATATTATGTATTGTGTAAATCAGTTTGGATCGAGATTTATATAGCGAGTCGTGTATGGTAGCACAAAAACAGACCAAAATTTTAAAAAAAAAAATGGATATTCTACGTCGGTTATTGCATTAACCGACGTTGAAACGTCTTTCGCTTGAGCGAAACGTCGGTCGCTTGAGCGAAACAGACACCGAGCGCCCCTTTGTTTGAAGGCTTCATCGCTCAAGCGAGTACACGGTCGCTTGAGCGATAAAGGACTTCAACGTCGGTTATCCAATAAGCGACGTAGAATTTACTCATTTCTACGTCGCATTTGCATTAACCGACGTTGTGACGTCGGTCGCTTGAGCGAAACAGCAACCGAGGGTCCCTTTGGTTTGAAGGCTTCGTCGCTCAAGCGAGTACACGGGTCGCTTGAGCGACTTCAACGTCGGTTAGTTCAATAGCCGAGCGTAGATGTCTACCACTTTCAACGTCGGGTATGATGAACCGACGTAGAATCCTTTGACATTCAACGACGCCTGATTCAACGACGTCATTGGAACCGACGTTGAAAGCCTTCTACACCCGACGTTGAATGCTCGTTCTGCAGTAGTGTTTGCAATCTCATATCTTTCTTACCGTTTATAAATTTGTATTTAAATTTGATGCATAAAAATATTAGATAATGGAGATATGTGCAGTTGAAATTTGAACACTAGAGAATGAATCAAAATCCATAAATTAGTGTTAACTAACTCTAGGTAAAGGTGAAAGCAACTATGCTTCCATTATTTGAATTAGTCGAAAAAAACACGTTCAGCATATGTGGTAGACTATTATGTCTTTAACACTCTGTTTGTTTCCATTGATATACTGTTGACGAAGATAGAAGCATGAGGATGACACACGTTTGGTTCAACAAAAATACGACGAAATGAAAGCGAGGAAAAGCGGGAGATAGGAGAAAGAGGTTCTTCGCTGATGCACAAAGAAAAGAGATGAAAGCCCCCTGGACAAATTGAAATGTCCAACTTACTCTCACTCTGCAAGATTCATCTGGTGCATGCATGCGAGAGATTCTTAAGAATCTCTGCAAAAAGTTGAGAAAATATAATTTATATTAATTACTATAATATAAAATATATATTCCAAAATATAACTTATTTTCATTTATATGTATATTATAGAAATTAAAATAAATTATATTTTAGAATATATAATTTTTCAAATAATCGATTACTTTTTCAAATAATCGAGATTTTAGATAGCGGTTCTATCACTAACTGCTATTAAAAATATATATTAGATAACGGTTAAAGTGGAACCGCTATTATATGTTCACTTTTAAGAGCGGTTAAAATGGTAACCGCTCTTAAAAGTGACACATATATGATAGCGGTTACACTTTAACCGCTCTTGAAAGTAACATATAATAGCGGTTCCACGTTAACCGCTATCTAAAATCTCGATTATTTGAAAATATTTTGATGTAAAATTATATATATATACATATATATATACATATATATATATATATATATATATATTCTAAAATATAATTTATTTTAATTTCTATAATATATATATAAATTATATTTTAGAATATATATATATATATATATATTTTAGAATATATTAAATATATATATATTAAATATATTAAATAGAAATTAAAATAAATTATATTTTAGAATATATATATATATATTAAATATAAATTATTTTCAAGTTGATAATTATTATTCTAATTTATGCAAAAATATATATATATATATATATATAATTAATTTCTAAGAGCGGTTAACATTTATTCTAATTAATTATTCATATATGTGTCACTTCTAAAAAAATATTACAATATCAAATAAAGTAAAAAATTAAAAAATTTAATCATACAAATAAAAATTATATTTTACTACTTTCAACCATAATTCTATATATATTATTAATCTAATAAATACATAATTCTTTTTAAAACTATATTTAAAACTATAAATTTTATATAAAACATTATAAAATTATATAGATATATTTTTTTAATTATATAATTATAATTTTTATAATATATAATTGATAAATAATTTTTTTAATTTTAATATAATATATATTTTTATTTATAATTTTTTAATATATATTTGAGAAATTAATCAATTATAATCTATTATTTGAAAAACTAATCAATTCTAATCAATTATTTAAAAAACTAATCGATTATAATTAATTATTTGAAAAAATTATCGACTATAATCGATTATTTGAAAATTTAATCGATCAGAATGGGCGTTGGACATTTATATATGATAACGGTTCCACGTTAACCGCTATCTAAAATATGTTTTAAATAGCGGTTAAATCTAGAACCGCTATCTAAAATCTCGATTATTTGAAAATATTTTGATGTAAAATTATATATATATATATATATATATATATATATTCTAAAATATAATTTATATTAATTACTATAATATAAAATATATATTCCAAAATATACCTTATTTTCATTTATATTTATATATATATATATATTATAGAAATTAAAATAAATTATATTTTAGAATATATATATATATATATATATATATTAAATATAAATTATTTTCAAGTTGATAATTATTATTCTAATTTATGCAATATATATATATATATATATATATAATTTATAAGAGCTGTTAATATTTATTCTAATTTATTCTAATTAATTATTCATATATGTGTCACTTCTAAAAAAATATTACAATATCAAATAAATTAAAAAATTAAAAAAATTTAATCATACAAATAAAAATTATATTTTACTACTTTCAACCATAATTCTAAATATATTATTAATCTAATAAATACATAATTCTTTTTAAAACTATATTTAAAACTATAAATTTTATATAAAACATTATAAAATTATATAGATATATTTTTTTAATTATATAATTATAATTTTTATAATATATAAATGATAAATAATTTATATTAATTTTAATTTAAAATATATTTTTAGTTATAATTTTTTAATATATATTTGATAAATTAATCAATTATAATCTATTATTTGAAAAACTAATCAATTCTAATCAGTTATTTAAAAAACTAATCGATTATAATTAATTATTTGAAAAAATTATCGACTATAATCGATTATTTGAAAATTTAATCGATCAGAATGGGCGTTGGACATTTATATATGATAGCGGTTCCACGTTAACTAGTTATCTAATATATGTTTTAGATAGCGGTTAAATCTAGAACTGCTATCTAAAATCTCGATTATTTGAAAATATTTTGATGTAAAATTATATATATATATATATATATATATATATATTCTAAAATATAATTTATATTAATTACTATAATATAAAATATATATTCCAAAATATAAGTTATTTTCATTTATATATATATATATATATATATATATTATAGAAATTAAAATAAATTATATTTTAGAATATATATATATATATATATAAATATAAATTATTTTCAAGTTGATAATTATTATTCTAATTTATGCAATATATATATATATATATAATTAATTTATAAGAGCGGTTAATATTTATTCTAATTAATTATTCATATATGTGTCACTTCTAAAAGAATATTACAATATCAAATAAAGTAAAAAATTAAAAAAATTTAATCATACAAATAAAAATTATATTTTACTACTTTCAACCATAATTCTATATATATTATTAATCTAATAAATACATAATTCTTTTTAAAACTATATTTAAAACTATAAATTTTATATAAAAAATTATAAAATTATATAGATATATTTTTTTAATTATATAATTATAATTTTTATAATATATAATTGATAAATAATTTTTTTAATTTTAATATAATATATATTTTTATTTATAAATTTTTAATATATATTTGAGAAATTAATAAATTATAATCTATTATTTGAAAAACTAATAAATTCTAATCAATTATTTAAAAAAACTAATCGATTATAATTAATTATTTGAAAAAATTATCGACTATAATCGATTATTTGAAAATTTAATCGATCAGAATGGGCGTTGGACATTTATATATAATAGTGATTCCACGTTAACCGCTATCTAATATAGTTTTAGATAGCGGTTAAATCTAAACCGTTATCTAAGATCTCGATTATTTGAAAATATTTTGATGTAAAATTATATATATATATATATATATATATATATATATATTCTAAAATATAATTTATATTAATTACTATAATATAAAATATATAGTCCAAACTATAACTTATTTTCATTTATATATATATATATATATATATATAGAAATTAAAATAAATTATATTTTAGAATATATATATATATATTAAATATAAATTATTTTCAAGTTGATAATTATTATTCTAATTTATGCAAAAAAAAAAATATATATATATATATATATATATATAATTAATTTATAAGAGCGGTTAACATTTATTCTAATTTATTCTAATTAATTATTCATATATGTGTCACTTCTAAAAAAAATATTACAATATCAAATAAATTGAAAAATTAAAAAAATTTATTCATACAAATAAAAATTATATTTTACTACTTTCAACCATAATTCTATATATATTATTAATCTAATAAATACATAATTCTTTTTAAAACTATATTTAAAACTATAAATTTTATATAAAACATTATAAAATTATATAGATATATTTTTTTAATTATATAATTATAATTTTTATAATATATAATTGATAAATAATTTTTTTTAATTTTAATATAATATATATTTTTATTTATAATTTTTTAATATATATTTGAGAAATTAATCAATTATAATCTATTATTTGAAAAACTAATCAATTCTAATCAATTATTTAAAAAACTAATCGATTATAATTAATTATTTGAAAAAATTATCGACTATAATCGATTATTTGAAAATTTAATCGATCAGAATGGGCGTTGGACATTTATATATGATAACGGTTCCACGTTAACCGCTATCTAAAATATGTTTTAAATAGCGGTTAAATCTAGAACCGCTATCTAAAATCTCGATTATTTGAAAATATTTTGATGTAAAATTAATATATATATATATATATATATATATATATATTCTAAAATATAATTTATATTAATTACTATAATATAAAATATATATTCCAAAATATACCTTATTTTCATTTATATATATATATATATATATATATTATAGAAATTAAAATAAATTATATTTTAGATATATATATATATATATATATTAAATATAAATTATTTTCAAGTTGATAATTATTATTCTAATTTATGCAATATATATATATATATATATATATATATATATAATTTATAAGAGTTGTTAATATTTATTCTAATTTATTCTAATTAATTATTCATATATGTGTCACTTCTAAAAAAATATTACAATATCAAATAAATTAAAAAATTAAAAAAATTTAATCATACAAATAAAAATTATATTTTACTACTTTCAACCATAATTCTAAATATATTATTAATCTAATAAATACATAATTCTTTTTAAAACTATATTTAAAACTATAAATTTTATATAAAACATTATAAAATTATATAGATATATTTTTTTAATTATATAATTATAATTTTTATAATATATAAATGATAAATAATTTATATTAATTTTAATTTAAAATATATTTTTAGTTATAATTTTTTAATATATATTTGATAAATTAATCATTATAATCTATTATTTGAAAAACTAATCAATTCTAATCAGTTATTTAAAAAACTAATCGATTATAATTAATTATTTGAAAAAATTATCGACTATAATCGATTATTTGAAAATTTAATCGATCAGAATGGGCGTTGGACATTTATATATGATAGCGGTTCCACGTTAACCGTTATCTAATATATGTTTTAGATAGCGGTTAAATCTAGAACTGCTATCTAAAATCTCGATTATTTGACAATATTTTGATGTAAAATTATATATATATATATATTCTAAAATATAATTTATATTAATTACTATAATATAAAATATATATTCCAAAATATAAGTTATTTTCATTTATATATATATATATATATATATATATAGAAATTAAAATAAATTATATTTTAGAATATATATATATATTAAATATAAATTATTTTCAAGTTGATAATTATTATTCTAATTTATGCAATATATATATATAATTAATTTATAAGAGCGGTTAATATTTATTCTAATTAATTATTCATATATGTGTCACTTCTAAAAGAATATTACAATATCAAATAAAGTAAAAAATTAAAAAAATTTAATCATACAAATAAAAATTATATTTTACTACTTTCAACCATAATTCTATATATATTATTAATCTAATAAATACATAATTCTTTTTAAAACTATATTTAAAACTATAAATTTTATATAAAAAATTATAAAATTATATAGATATATTTTTTTAATTATATAATTATAATTTTTATAATATATAATTGATAAATAATTTTTTTAATTTTAATATAATATATATTTTTATTTATAAATTTTTAATATATATTTGAGAAATTAATAAATTATAATCTATTATTTGAAAAACTAATAAATTCTAATCAATTATTTAAAAAAACTAATCGATTATAATTAATTATTTGAAAAAATTATCGACTATAATCGATTATTTGAAAATTTAATCGATTAGAATGGGCGTTGGACATTTATATATAATAGCGATTCCACGTTAACCGCTATCTAATATAGTTTTAGATAGCGGTTAAATCTAGAACCGCTATCTAAGATCTCGATTATTTGAAAATATTTTGATGTAAAATTATATATATATATATATATATATATATATATTCTAAAATATAATTTATATTAATTACTATAATATAAAATATATAGTCCAAACTATAACTTATTTTCATTTATATATATATATATATTATAGAAATTAAAATAAATTATATTTTAGAATATATATATATATATATATATATTAAATATAAATTATTTTCAAGTTGATAATTATTATTCTAATTTATGCAAAATATATATATATATATATATATATATATAATTAATTTATAAGAGCGGTTAACATTTATTCTAATTTATTCTAATTAATTATTCATATATGTGTCACTTCTAAAAAAAATATTACAATATCAAATAAATTGAAAAATTAAAAAAATTTATTCATACAAATAAAAATTATATTTTACTACTTTCAACCATAATTCTATATATATTATTAATCTAATAAATACATAATTATTTTTAAAATTATATTTAAAACTATAAATTTTATATAAAACATTATAAAATTATATAGATATATTTTTAATTATATAATTATAATTTTATAATATATAATTGATAAATAATTTCTTTCAATTTTAATATAATATATATTTTTATTTATAATTTTTAATATATATTTGAGAAATTAATCAATTATAATCTATTATTTGAAAAACTAATCAATTCTAATCAATTATTTAAAAAACTAATCGATTATAATTAATTATTTGAAAAAATTATCGAATATAATCGATTATTTAAAAATTTAATCGATCATAATGGGCGTTGGACATTTATATATGATAACGGTTCCACGTTAACCGCTTTTAAAAGTAACATATAATAGCGGTTCCACGTTAACCGCTATCTTAAATATATTTTAGATAGCGGTTAATGTGGAATCGCTATTAGTATGTTACTTTTAAGAGCGGTTAAGATGTTAACCGCTCTTAAAAGTGACACATATATGAATAATTAATTAGAATAAATTAGAATAAAGGTTAACCGCTCTTATAAATTAATTATATATATATATATATTTATATATATATATATATATATATTTATATATATATATATATATATTTTGCATAAATTAGAATAATAATTATCAACTTGAAAATAATTTATATTTAATATATATATATATATATATATATATATATTCTAAAATATAATTTATTTTAATTTCTATAATATATATATATATATATAAATGAAAATAAGTTATATTTTGGAATATATATTTTATATTATAGTAATTAATATAAATTATATTTTAGATATATATATATATATATATATATATAATTTTACATCAAAATATTATTTCTTCTTATCTAGGTAAATAAAACCTACAGTATGCTATTTGAGTAATTAAAAAACGAATACGTGCTAATGTAGAAAAAAATTTCGAATAACATGCATGAATAACACGAGAGAAGGAGGTAAGTCATGAACAGAAGTCACGGGCTGTACATGCAGAGGTCACGGGCTGTACAACCAACTTCAAGTGTTCACAGCTTCACGTGTTCACAGCTGATAGAACTTGAACCAAAGCCCGTAGTTATAAAACTTATTCTTTCTTCTCTAGTTACAGTTGATAGGGAAATTTATTGTATTATATAAAGCAAAGCTAGTCTCATAAGACTAGCTAAAAGACTCTATTCCATATGCCAAAACTTGGAGTGGGACTTCGGTTCGGAAACATTCTTTACTTCACAAGAGTCTCCCACCAATCAGAGAAGTGACTTGACACAGTCAAAGAGAAGAGGATAGTTTGATCCCAGATTGAACCGAAGCCTACTTCCTTTTTCTTGGGATCTTTCTCTTTCTTCCGGGAAAGGGAACAACACCCTACTATGTTCTCACTTAACCCTTATGAGTCGTGTTCTCAGTTAGCTCCTGTCAGTTGCACTGAGTTTTGAGTTGCCTTCGTGAGCGTGTTTAAGATCCTCGTCTTCTCCAACTTCTGTCTTTGTTAGAGCTCCTTGGAACCATAGGTAAGCGTCTCCTTTCCTTTCAACCATGACTGCCTCGTCGTTCTAGCGCCAAACTCTCCTCCAGTTGCCACCTCTCCGGCCGCCATGGTGGGCCTCGTGGGTGCAGCTGCAGTCGTGTGCATGCATGAGAAGAGGTCCATAATCCCCCTCCACAATCAGCTATGCATGACGACAATAATCTCTGCGTGGCGCATGGTAGGAGCCAAAAAACAGCTCCACGACAACCTCTGCATGGCCATCTCAGGCGGCGATGTGGTTGTGCCCTTGTTTGGAGCCCCATAAACGTGGATCCATGGTTTGCCATACGTGAGATTCATTTGTTTGTATTTGTGTTGTAGGTTGGATCTTCACCGGCGGCCATCAACTTCGGTGTGACCTTGTCCCACCAACAACTTGCTTGGTATCTTGTCGGAGGAACACCCCAGGTATGGTTCTGTGTCTTCTCTGTCATGGTTGGAACCTCAAACTTGGTTGGTACGTTTGTTTTTGGAGTCTGTGTGCATGCATAAGAGTGTGTGTGACCATTCAGATTTGAGGTATAAAACATGGCCAAACCTCCTCCACTCCAACAAAAAATGGGCACCATACGACCATGGTTTCTGACTTGTGCATTGGTTATGTTGTTGTTGCAGGCTGTATCTTAGGGGCACCGTCAAGTTCGCCGTCAGCTTGTCCTACAAAGAGCTTCGTTCATATCTTCTCCCACATGTATGGTTCATATGTTGTTTTCCATGGTTGCAACCTGAAACCGGTTCTACTCGGTGTTGTACTCCATGCATGGTTGAGGTAAAAATTGGTAGTTACTGCATATGCATCTTGGAAGCAAAAATTGGGAATGATGGAAGCAAAAATTGGAACGAAAAACTGGAACCAAAATCCCTGTTTTTACAATTATAATTATTATATGGAAATTTTGAATTTTTTTATATATACTGAAAAGAAAAAAATAATTGAGAGATACATGAAAAAAATTTAGTAAAAATTAGGACAGACAATATTAATGCATAATTAAATAAGGAAAAAAATGTTAAATATAGTTATATTGCAAAAATAAATGTATTATTTTTATAATAAATGGAGTATGTAAAATTGAGAAAAGAAAACAATTTATAAAAATGAGAATTTGTTAAAAAAGAAATAAAAATAATAGAGGAAAAAAATTATTAGTAGTTTTGTAAATAATTTTTGGTTTTGTGATACTTGGTTTGCATATGACAATTTTGAATTACTTCCATTAAACATTAATTATTTATATATATATATATATATATATATATATATATATATATATATTTTGCAAATGGCAGACAAAAACATCGAGGTCATTGGTTTAGACAATGACGATATAGATACTGGTCTGGATATAAACATAATTTCACATATACAAAGTGAGATAAAAAAGCGAAGCGAAGTAGGAGCGATGACAATTCTTTGTTTGATAGCTTATGGATTAAATATGTTGTCTATGGTAACTTGTAGTAGCGATAACATTAGGGACTTTATTTCTGAAAAAGAACGCCATCGGCACGAGTTGATGTCATACCTTATTCATACTGAACAATCTCGTGACATTATTCGCATGGGACCGAAGGCGTTCATTAACTTGTGTCAACGAGTAAGGACAACTGGATTAGTAAACGATGGGTTACAATCAACAGTGGAAGAACAAGTAGCTAAATTTCTCCATATTATCGGACATAACGTTAAAAATCGAACTGTTTCATTTTTTTCCATCGATCAGGTGAAACCGTTAGTCAACACTTTCATAACGTGTTGAATGCGATAATAATGTTGGACGAACAATTAATTGTTCAACCATCAAGGAGGGATGTGTGTCCGTATATATTAAACAACAACCGATTTTACCCATATTTTAAGGTAATATACTTACCAACTTTGTGTCTATATAACATACACATAGATTGTCTAAACTTTAATGATAATAAATTTTTTTACCAATTAGGATTGTTTAGGGGCAATAGATGGAACTCTTGTTCAAGTTAAAGTCGCAAGATCCGATGCCCCTCGTTTTCGTGGAAGAAAAAATTGACCAACACAAAACGTATTTGCAGCTTGTGATTTTGACATGAAATTCACATATGTTCTAGCAGGGTGGGAAGGAACAACATCTGATTCAAGAATATTAAAGGATGTTCTTACGAGAGAGGATCACCTTATCATACCACAAGGTTTATTATTTATAACGTGGGAATTTTGTGTATAGTCAACTAGTTTAAATATTCTAATTAGTAGAACTTCAATGATTTTAAATAGGTAAATACTACTTGGGGGATGCTGGATTTATGTTAAAAGCAAACATAATGACCCCTTATCGAGGCATTAGATACCACCTTAAAGAGTATTCTCGACGAGCTCCACAAAACCCCCGAGAATTATTTAACCATCGACATTCGTCTCTTAGAAATGTAATTGAAAGAACATTTGGAGTTTTGAAGAAAAGATTTCCTATAATAGCTAGTGGAACAGAGCCTCATTATTCATTTGATACAATGACGAATATAGTCATAGCATGTTGCATTCTACACAATTTTCTTCGAGGGATAGACAACGATGAATCACTGTTAGCTGAAGTGGATCGAGAGTTGATGGAACAAGATGTGGATAATATGTCGACTCAAGTTCGGGAAGAGGATTATAGGGAAGGGTCAAACTTAAGAGATACTATAACAAATCAAATGTGGATAGATTATCAAAGTCATTAGATTTTGTATGTAACAATATATTTAATGAGATGTACTATTATTATTGTTGAAATACGATTACATTACGATTATCTATTTATAATAATTATATGTTGGTATCGTAATTACATATATTATCTTTCCAATAGGTTTAAAATGAACAGAGGAAAGGATATTGCACCGAATTTGTCAACTGTAGTGCACGAGTTTACAAAATGGACTGATGACATGGACTTTCGGTTGTTGACTGCTATGCTTCATGAGGCAAGGTTGGGTAATCGGGTTGATGGTAGTTGGACAACCCAAGCATATAATAATATAGTTGAATCCCTAAGACAGTTTGGATTAATTGGTATAACTAAAAATAATGTTAAAAATCGATAAAAAAGTCTTAAGGATAGATGGCGGGAGGTCCACGATTTGTTTCATGGACTTAGTGGATTCGCTTGGGATGATATCACAAAACGGTTTATGGCTGAGCAAGAAGTATGGGATGACCTAATCAAGGTACTATTATATGAATTATCATTTGTTGATATAGCAAAACATAATAATTACAAGTGTTAACCATTCTCATTAATTTGTAGGCGTAGCCTTCTGCAGCTAAATGGAAACTGTCAACTATAAGGTATTATGATTTGATGGAAGAATTGTGGGGTGCTGATCGAGCCACTGGACATATGGCAAGAACTTCACGTCAGTCCCGAATGAATATCAGTTCTCGAAGGGCAACAGTCGACTTGAACGTTGATGTGGACCCTACACCAGAGGAGCAGCCATTTCACTTTGGCTTTGATGCAGGATTTGATACAACTTATCGATCACCTCCACGCATGGGTTCCGACAGTCCTGCTGAGGGTGCTCAGTCATTGCCATATGTTGCGTCTACTGGTTCAGGTGGAACCTCTTCATCTCGGGGCACAAAAAGAAAAACGCCTATGTTTGATGTGATGGAAGGTCAATTTGACAAACTAACAATGAGGCTGGACACATTTACAGATTACCTTGGGCAAGGTAATACATTGACCCCACGATTATCTGACATAGCTAAAAGACAGGTGGTCGCCATTGAACGCAGAAATGATTTAATTAATGAGCAAGTTAATGTGATGAGACGATCATCAACATTTCAACATTTCGAGTCAGATATATGGAACATGTTAGTCGGCATGAACCTAAATGATGAGCAACTTATGCTTCAGTGTTATAATCATTTGTGTACTCACGAATCACATGTTAGACGACTTTTTGGCTTGCCCTCACATCTTCGTCTCTCCCAGTTGTTCATGTTCTTGGGTGGAAGTGATTGAATGATCTGCTATAAAGATCTGAAAATACTTTAAGATTTATTCAGGAGCTCTTCGATGACAATGAATTTGGCAGACCTACTCGACAAACCTTTCGACGAGATACTGCTATTGAAGTACATTCTGACGAGTGAACTTCTGAACTCGAGGACTTGGCTGCAAATGATCGATAACATTATAATTATTTGTTTGAAGAACATTAGTGTGCATATGTTTATAATTTTAGTAATGTTTGTCAAATATCTAATGTCTATATTAATTAATATTATTTGATAATTAAAATTTATGATATGTAATTCTAATATATTTATATATATATATATATATATATATATATATATATATATTTTATGTTGAAAATATAAAAATATGACAAAAATATATATTAATATAATTTTTAACTAAATAATAAAATATTTTTACTGTTAAGTTTACATGAATTTTTCATTTAGTTATTATTCTATTTTCACTACATTTTATAATAATTTAAAATAATAATTTAAAATAATAATTTACAATTATATTATTAGTTTTCATAACTATTTGTTATTATTAGTCAATATTAATTATTATTTTATATTTTATAATTATTTAATTATTAGTCAAATAATTTATTTAATATGTCAAAATTATTTTTTTATGAATATGCAATGTAAATAATTTTGTAATTGTTTATTTATATAATTTTTAATAACTATTTAAAAAAATTTAATTTTTTAAATTTGTTTCCACTTACAAACACTTTTAAATTTGTTTTTTCTTTTAAATATATAATCAATGTTAAAATATGGATAATTAATTAAAAAATTATATTTTTAATAATTTTAACCTTATTTTATACACAAGGGTAAAATGGTAATTTTCTTAAATAATCATATAAAATTATAACTTTTATATCTCATATTAATCAAATCACTCATAATTTTTCATAAATTTTTCTTTCACTTTCCATTTATCCAAACAACTTTAATTTCACCTCCATTTTTTCTTCAAATTCCTCCTTTTCCACACTCTCATTTCCACTCTCTCTAATCACTTCAACCAAACAAAGCCTAAGGGTCGAAGGACTTGGTGCCGTAGGAGTGTAGTGTGAGGGTAAATTATTCATCAGTTAATATTTTTCTCACTTCTATTAAAAAAATTATTCAATAAAAAACTTGTACTAAAATATTCTTATATGAGATTAAATTATATTTAAAAGTATTATCTATTTAAAAATGTGAGTAAATTGGATCTGATTAATTTATTGTGTGGTTGAACCAGTTTGATATGATATATTTTATAATAATTTTTATTGACATAAAATTAATATAAAAGCTAAATTCATATATTTTTAAAATCTAGTTAACTTTTAAATGTGGATCCATTAAAAGATAAAAGATAAAAGATATTTAACTCAAAATTTAATAATTGTGCATGACGACCTTTATAACATGGAGAGAAGAACATATGCACATAGAAGAAAAATTCTGAACGCATTATGTGAATGTCACTGTAACATAATCCATTAATATGGTAAAAGCATAGTAAATCGATCTGGCAATGTTAGTATTAAACCATTCATCTTTCAAAAAATAAAATTGTTGGAGACGGGCGACACTCTTCCAGATAAAAATAAAGAATAGTAAGCATTCATCTACTATTTCTTTTCTTCCTACACCACACCTCTTTCTTTCTTACACCTTTTATTTTTAATTCAATTTGCCTATATATATAATAGTAATAATATATTTCCATAAATATATAAATTAGAATGTACATTCCTAGTGTTTTTTAACACCTTTTAAAATAAATTTGACATATTTCGGATGATATGTTTAATAATATTTTAAATTCTTCATTTTAATATATATATATATATATATATATATATATATATAATATGATTAAATGATGTTTTTTTTAATAATTTTAAAATATGTACCATTATATTTGAATGGTCAATTCGAAAGACTTTTTAAATTTATTTTACATTTGATAGCTGTATATCATTGTATTTGAATAGTCAATTTCAAAAAAAAAATATTTTACATTTAATATTTTTATTATTATATTTGAATGTGTATTCGAAACACATTTGATATAAATCACATTATGTTTGATATTTTTTAGTATTATAATTTTGAAATACTTATTGTATTTTTTATTTTTTTAAGTATATATATTTTTTAATACAAAAGAATATTTTCATCTACCAAATATGCTAAACAGAAAGGGTAAGAATCTCTCTTAATATCTTTCATATTTTTCAACTAATACTTTTGGGAAAAAAAAGTGAATACTAAATATTGAGGAATATTATCATATGATAATACTTTTTATTTTCATTTTTATATTTATTATAGTATTGAAAGTCTATTTTTTCCTTTTCACTCACAATTTTTGTTAACAAATTATAAATTTATGTTTTATTTTAGTTTTTTTAATATAATAAAATTATGATAGTATATTTTTTAATATTATTTATTTATTATAATAATTTTAATACTGATTCTAATTTCAGCTTTTAAAAATACTGATGTGTTAAGAGTATTGTATATATATATATATATATATATATATATATATATATATATATATATATATATATATATATATATATATTTAAACAGGACTTTGGTAGACTCAACAAATGAGATATTGTATTATATCAAAGAAAAAAAAATGTTAGATTATTGTTATAAATATTGCTTGATGGCAAATAGAATAAAGAGTTTAATGTAGTAAACTTAGATAAAAAGATAACATCTAAAATTAACGAATTAAAAATTAAAGTAGTACATCTCAATATTACTTCAGTCAATCAAAATTCAAATAACTTTTTTGTGCATTTCACAAGACCAAGTTCATATCTAGATTAAATATAAGTTAAATGGTGGAATTTATACTGCATGTCAAATAACAATGTAGGATTCTTGAAATAAAAAATAGAATGTACGTTAACTTAATTTATGAGAAGGTTATTTCAATTACTTACATGTGAAACACTGTTTGATAACCAAGTTTCATCATCTGTCGTGTTCTTTTCCCTCTTCCCTCTCTAAAGTTGAGAGGTTACGTAAAGTCTTTTTCATGCTTGTGATGACAATGATATCCGCCAATATTTTGAAGTGTAATTTCAAAGAAAATTTAAAAGATCGTATAGATGTCTATCACACTACACGCATTTTGACAAATTTAAAGATCACTTAATCTTTGTATGAACAGTCATAATTTATGTGCAAGAGCACAGGGTAGTGCATGTACTAGTGACTCCAATTTTCTGTTTATAATATTATAAATAAGGTTCGACTCTTTGGAAAGTCCAGCAAATTTTTTTCAAGTTTCTAACAAGTCAAGATACACATCAATGGGTTGGATGTTGGAGAAGTTTATATGGGCATTTCTTATTGAGTGCACATTCCTTGCTGGTCTATCTCATTCTCATCAAGGTGATGCTTTGTTGTGAAGTACTACTTTTCATTTTCAGTTTCTTCTATTTTGTTGTTGTTGTGAGTTCCATATGGTTTGTTTTGTTCATGAACCTTTTACTCAAGATATCTTTATTTGAGTTGTTTGGATTGATGGTTAGGTGGGTAGTGTCTCTTTGGAACTCTTTTCAACTCATCCATTTTCTTTGATCTCTTATATCTTCTAATGTGTCCAAGCAGCTTCAAAGTACTCCTTTGTAAGAGAAGCAACATCTGCTCCACCGATCCTGTCTTATGACTACATAATCATTGGTGGAGGATCATGTGGGTGTCCCCTTGCAGCAACTCTCTCACAAGGTGCAAGAGTTTTAGTCCTTGAAAGGGGAGGTTCTCCTTACACAAATCCTGAGCGAATCCACCTAAAGAACTTTGTCAACTCCCTGGCAGATATAACCCCTTCATCATTTTCCCAACCGTTCCTATCCACAGATGGGGTTCTTAATTCCAGGGCTCGTGTCCTTGGCGGTGGCTCTGTCTTGAATGCAGGGTTCTATTCAAGGGCTAGCTCCGAGTACGTAAGGACTTCGGGTTGGAATGAATCTTTGGTTGAGGATTCTTATAAATGGGTTGAAAAGAAATTGGTTTTTGAGCCCCCAATGCTGCAGTGGCAATCAGCAGTGAGGGATGGACTGCTGGAAGTAGGTGTGTTGCCTTACAATGGTTTTACTTATGATCACTTAAATGGGACTAAGATTGGAGGGATAATCTTTGATAAGGACGGTAACAGGCACACTGCAGCTGATTTGTTAGAGTATGCTGATCCCAAGAGAATTGCTGTATATCTCCATGCCACAGTGCCCAAGATACTATTTAAGCATAACATAGGTATGGAGAAGAGAATGAGATAAAATGGATCATTTTTCATAAATTAAAAATTAACTCATCAATTTCAAATTTTGCATAGATTCTTGTTTTTTAAATGTATCAAAAATTGAGTTGTATAGGTTGATTTTAATTCCGGGAAGAAGATTGATTATTATTATTTTAAGAATAAGCACTTTAAGGTTGATCATAATATTTGAAAAAAAAAATTCTAACTTATAATATTTTTTAAAGTGCATAGTTTTATATAATTTGTCATTTTTACGGAGGAGACGTTGAGCACTTGTACGTCATCTTTTAATCTTTGGATGCCACTTGCTTCCATTTTTAGTGTTAAGCTTATATATTTATTAGACAGTTTCAATTATCTGTGAACTGATTTTGAGATGAAATATAAGAACCTTGAACTCTTTGTTTTTCTTATTGTAAGGTTGATGACAATGCATTTGAATATTTTTTCTATAGAAAAAAGAAGACCCGAAGCTTATGGAGTAATGTTCCTAGATGCAATGGGAGTTATGCATACAGCATACTTAAACAAAAATGCAAAGAATGAGATAATCTTAGCAGCTGGTGCAATTGGAAGCCCACAGTTGCTGATGCTGAGTGGAATTGGTCCTGCTAACCATCTGAAGGCTCATGGAATCAACGTGGTTTTGGATCAGCCATGGGTGGGTCAAGGGATGGCAGATAATCCAATGAATCTTCTGGTGGTTCCTTCCCTTTTGCCTGTTGAAGTCTCTCTGGTCCAAACAGTGGGCATCACAAAGTTTGGCAGCTTCATCGAATCAGGCAGTGGATTAAGATTAGGCTATTCTTGGTCTGAAAAGCTTCAAAGGATTTTTGAATTTGTGTCAAACCAGGTTAGTATCCGATATGCTGCTTGAATTCTGAAATGAAACAACAATTTGAGCTTTGTTCTAGTGGAATTTTTAATTAAAGGGATGAAAAAAAAATTAATAACATTGTTTCAATAGAAGTTATTTATTATTTGAAAAATATCCACGTGACACATTAAATGAGAGTTTGTTTAGATGGTAAAGATAAAAATTTTAATTACAAGGATTCATAATGAAACACTGGTGAGAATAAAGCACACAACGGTTTGCGCATAATTTCAAAGTAGTATCTTGCAAAATTTGTTTAACAAGTTTCATTTCCACAAGTTTCATTATTTTTTGCTTTTACATACTCTTTGGATGTCGTTTTCATTTTTACACTTTTATATAAAATTAGAATTTTTACTAATAAGGGTGATGTACTCTGAAATTTGTTCTGATTTGAAGTCTGGTCAGCCTTCCACGCTTTCCTCAGAAAACAAGCAGAGTGCTGCAGAGTTCGTTAGATTTTTAAACAGTCCAACTCTCAAAGGAGGAATCATAATTGAAAAGATAACGGGACCAAGATCCACAGGTCATTTGGAGCTCAGGAGCAGAAATCCCTATGATAATCCATCAGTTACCTTTAACTATTTCAAGGATCCAGAAGACTTAAGAATCTGTGTTGAAGGGATGAAAACCATCATTAATGTGATAAACTCAAAAGCATTATCAAAGTTCCGCTACCCTAACCTACCAGTCCAAGCTCTAATAGACTTCATGTTGCTGATACCAATGAACTTGAGGCCAAAACATGCTAATGCTGCTTTTTCTTTAGAACAGTATTGCATAGACACTGTGCTAACAATTTGGCATTACCATGGAGGGTGCCACCTTGGTAAAGTTGTTGATCATAATTACAAGGTTATTGGGGTCGAAGCTCTGAGGGTCATTGATGGATCCACTTTTTATCGCTCACCGGGGACTAATCCTCAAGCCACTGTCATGATGCTTGGAAGGTAAACATTAATTTGATAATCACAATAATAATAATAATAATACTTTAAGATGATTACTGTCTAACTCTTTCATTAATTTGATACAGGTATATGGGAGAAAAGATTATAAACAAAAGATCCTTCAGTGGCCAGAAAAGTGAAGGGATCAATTAAGTGCATATTTTCGATGTTTCTTATCGGTTTGTTCTGTAATAATATTTGGGTTATCACCTTGTTTTTCTTTTTAATGCTGTCTCTGTTTATCGGAGAACATATTATGATATATAACGTTGTTATTTCCGTATTATAATTGCATTTTGATATAATAAAGTTGTTGGAGAGAAATTGTTTAATACCCTTTTAAGTTACCAATATAATCACATATGATGGCACATTGAATTAAGATCACACAATATAATTTACATAAAACCTAAAAATACACGTCCTCTAAAAACGCATGGAGAAGTAAATTAAAAACGCTTTTATGTTGTATTTAAATATTATATAATATAATTAAATTTGGTTATTAAAAAAACTTTTAATTAAGTAAAATTAAGAAATGATTGATTGATGAAATTTCATTATACCTAAAAAATTTGATTATTCATACTTTACTAACTTTATGAACAGACATAAGATGTTGTTAGAAATGCAATCAAACTTTGCATTTTTCAAGCTTAATAAATGTTTCGATTAGATGTTTTGTTATAGTATTTCTCTTATTAAAAAATTATTTTATAACGTAATTAATTATATTTTATTATATAATTAAATATTAAAATTTCGGCATAAAATTAATTCTCATTAAACATGAGGTTGATAAATTTTTGTTAAGATAATAATAAAAAATATGCCAAGATAATAATAAAACATAAATAAACTCTAATTCTAATGACATGTTTAATTAATAGTATAAAAGTAGTTAATAGATATTTAAATCTAACTAATTAAATTTATTTTGTTTTTATATTTTTTTTACTTCTATTTTTTGTTTTAAATAATTTGTTTTCTCTTTTTCTACTTCTTCGAATCCGTCATTTGTTAAAATAAATCTAATCATATTAATTTATTCTCTGCATCACACTAATAATATTCATAAATTTCAAAATAGAGTGTAATTCGTAAAAGGGTATTTAGTGGAAATTATTCAAAGTTACTAAAAATAATTATTATTTTAAAGTGAATTTAATAATAAAAATGGTTTAAAAACGGTTGGAGATGAAAACGTCCAATGAGAAATTCTTAAAAAGAGTTATTTCATTATCTCCATTAAACAAGAAAAAATTGTTTATATAAATTTTTTATTTAATTTTAAATAATTATAAATGATATTTTAAATAAAAAAATATTTTTATCTATAAATAATTTTTGTAAATAATTTCTTTTAAAGATTAATTCTGGCTTATTTTAAGTGATTGACTATTAAATCTATATTAAAATAATATATTTTATTTTTAAAAATAATATAAATTTTATAAATAAATTTTACTTTTAAAAGTAATATAAATTTTACTTTAAATCATGTATGAAAAAAATATTTAAACTTCCAAAAAAATATTTATAAATAATTTTTTCTTTTGTTTTTTAAATAATTATTTTAGTAAATATAAATTAAACACTGATTAATAAAATAACATCTCAAGAGAAAATTCAAGATATATGAAATTTATTTAACAAAAAGGTTTTTTCTTTAAAATTATTAATTATGTGGAATGGAGTTTTGAAACATTAAAAGTCTATGCATCAGATTTACAGACGAATTTGCATGTTGGAACAAAAAGAATGGAAGTTACAATTTTTTATGCATAGAGATAACATATATTTCTATTTTTTTAAATTTTTTTTTTTCCACTCACTCAGAACCGCTTAATAATCAATAAAAGCAAAACCTAAATTGACGGTTAAAAATTGAAAAATGAAGGTGGAATTGCAAGATTTATTAGACGTAGAAAAGGAGACAAAACCTGGTTGGACTTATAATTGATGCTAAAAACATAAGAGCTGCATACACATTATAATTAAATTGACAGAATAAGACATAAGATATGTATGGTCTGTAAAATCAGGTACTCCAACCCCATGGCACCTTCATGGAAGAAGCATCTAACTTTCACCAACTTTTTTCCCATTTTTTCTCAAAAGCAGGTGAGATAGAGAAAGAGAATGAGTTTGTTGCTCATGAAGGGAAATCACACCCAAATCCCTTGAGGAATATTAACAGCATAAGCCTCAAGCATATGCTTTTGATCATTAGTTTATTCCATGTCCAGAGATTATAAATTGTAATGTTCATAGAACGATTGTTGTGTGCAACAGCACAAGTATCTTGGTCCCAGAAGATATTACAGTCCATAAGCAAACCAGTCATAGGGCTTCTCTTTCTTGGCAGGAAATGACATGACTACTTATGAAATATCTTGCCAAAGGAGAGTTGTCCTATTGCTGCTTTAGCTTTATATCTTCAATGCTATTCTATTTATGCATATGACCATTCACTCACTCCATTGAAGAGAAGCACTGAAGCAATATGCAAAGATCCAACAACTGACTCATCTTCTTCTTCTATTTTTAATTCTACAACTTTTTTAAGGGAAACAATAATGTACCAACAAAATTCAATATAGTTGGCAGATCCATGTGTTTCTTAAGCTTGTTGTTCACTGTTACAACACTTGGTAGGTAGAGAAAAAGCTTTCTTAGATTATCTCCGTAATTCAAACAGAAATTAATTTACGGAACTTAAGCCAATAAAACATATACATTGATAAATAACTTTAAACACAAAATGAAAAAAAAAAAAAAATAAACCAGAACAATTTTGAATTAATTATTAATTACCATTTGAACACTTCACATTAACATCAATGTATGTCATCAATGATTTGAAATTTTATCCCTTTTTCAAATAGAAGTTGTTTACGAGTTACAAAATTTGACTTAATATGTACATGAGTAGGTTGAAGTGGATCATTCATCTAATACATTTTATCACAATTATATTTTGTAAAGGAATGAACTTAGATATATGAACTGTCACCCAAATTGATCAGTTAAAGTTGATTTGAAATCATCTGCAAAATTAGACTAAGCAAGAAAAAAACTTAAATATCAGTAAAATAAAGAAAAATTGGGAAATCAAAATTTCCTCCAAATATGAAAGGTTTCGTGAGCCCATCAAGTTAACAAATCTTTCTCACCTCTGTGACCCTTTCTTTAATATTGAAAGTACAACACAACTTGTTGTCTTTGTGGACATAAATGCAAACTTTCTCATTTGATGTATTAAGCCTTTTACAGTATTATGATCTGGCTTTTGTTTCCAATGGTGTTTGCGTAACAAAATTTGAGTCATTTTTATAAAATATAATGCTTTGTAGTGTTCTTTTCTGAGTGACATGTGTATAAGACAAGAAATCATGCATGATAATATAAAAATAGTTGCGCGCCAAAATAATATTGTAGAAGTTCATAAAATTATTTAAACATAGAATATGTTTAAATTTAAGGAGCTGACATAAAAATAGAAGATAGAAAGTTGGTGAAGGAGGAAACATTGAAAGCAAAGAGAAATACAAAAGGAAGAATAAGACGTGACAGAAGAACATTGATATTAGTTTGTCTTCTCCACTTCTCTGATTCAAAGATAGTGTGACTGATCCTCTTGGATGGGTACGTATCAGAAATGTACAGTTCGTGAGTCTCCACCTCAGCAATGAACGAATGTCAACTGTGAAAGCAGCGTTGAGTTCATATTCATGGGATAAACCACAAGCATATGCCAATGTTTGATTCCTTCTTCTAACTTGTGAAGACAAAGTATTGATTTTAATTTAAGTAAAATGTTAATTCGGCTAATCCACATCTATGATTTTGATCCAAAATGTTTATAGGACCATTTTTTTTTTAAGTACCTAATATAATTAAGGGTGTTTGCTTCATGTGTTATTTATTCCAAAATTATATTAAACTTCATTTTACCTTTTCATTTATCTTCATCTTTGAAGTATATTTTGGATTAACATTTTTCAAAAACACATTTTAGAACATCTAATCCGAAATACATTTCTAAAAACTTATCCTAGACTGCGATTTTAAAAATGTTTTTCCAAAAATACATTCCAAAATACTCAAATTTGAATACATTTTTGGAAAAACTATTTCAGAAAAACATTTCAGAACACCCAATCTAGAATGCGTTATTTTAGAATACCTAATCTGAAATGTGTTTTTGGAAATACATTCTAGACTTAGTGTTTTGGAATACATTTCCATATTAACTTTTATAGGACAAAATTCTAGAACATTCAATCTAGAATACATTTTCAAATTGACATTTCTAGAAATATATTTTGGAACACTCAATCTGAAATGTATTTCTATATTGACTTTTCTGAAATTCAACCTTATTTTCACGATACTGTTTCGGATTAAGCAATTTGGGTCTGTTTGTACAGTTTAAGTGTAGGAACATGCAATTCATACATAATATTAATTATTACTTACCTTTAATGGTTAGAAAAGACCTTTAATAAAGGTGATAACACAAAAAAAATCAAATAATCAAAGGATGAAAGTACTGAAGGATGAAGATATAGAAATTGTACACAAATAGAAGAAGAAATGTTAAAGTAAGTTAGTTTGTTAATAATTTGTTAGGATTACTACCTAGAGTAGTAATCGTTCCATTTTTGTCACTATAACAAAACCATCAAATAGTTACCGAAATAGTAACCAACCCAAATCGGTCACTAATTTTTTAGAAATTTGAATTATTATTAGATTAAAATAATTGTCACTGACAGGATTCGAACCTAAGTACTTTAAAGTTAGAGACCGATACTCCAACCACTAAGCTACTAGAATTTTTTTTATAATAATTTATAAATAAATTATATTTATATACAAATAAAAATATATATCCGTGTAAATATATAAATATAAAATATATAAATACAAATACAAATATATTTATATATTTATATATTGGATGTGAGGGCGAGCTTGAGAGTGAAAGTGTGTGTCGAGTGGATTTTCAAAATTTGATGTCAAATTTGTGAGCGGATCTCTCTATATGGGTTTATAATTTAATGACAGAATATAATCTTTATAATTTATTTATATAATGATATAAAATATTTTTTTCTTTATTTATTTTTATTTTATTTTATTTTAATTTATTCTTTTTATATTTTTGTTCTTCTATTATTTAATTAAAATTCTTATATTAAAATAATTTTTTCAATATTAAAAATCATTAAATATTTATTTTTAAAATTATTTAATTTAACAAATTATTATAAATTAATCTATGTCTGGAAAAAATAATTATTAAAAGATGATTTTGATTAATTTATAATAATATATTTAAACATATATTATTATAAATTAATCAAAATCATCTTTTAATAATTATTTTTTCCGTACATAGATTAATTTATAATAATTTGTTAAATTAAATAATTTTAAAAAATAATTTTGAAAATAAATATTTAATTATTTTTAATAATGAAAAAAATTGTTTTAATATAAGAATTTTAATTAAATAATAGAAGAAAAAAGAATAAATTAAAATAAAATAAAAATAAATAAAGAAGATAATTAATTTATATCATTATATAAATAAATTATAAAGATTATATTCTATCATTAAATTATAAATCCATATAAAGAGACTCGCTCACAAATTTGACATCAAATTTTGAAAACTCACTCGACACACACTTTGACCCTCTAGCGTGACCTCGACATTGAACATATAAATATATCAAAATATATAAATATATTTGTATTTATATATTTACACGAATATACATTTATTTGTAAATTTTTATTAGAAAATTCTAATAGTTTAGTGGTTGGAGTATTAATATTTAACTCTTAAGGTACTAGTTTTGAATCTTATTAGTGATAATTTTCTTAATCTGATAAAAAAACTTTGTTAATAAGAGAAATTATATATTTTTGTGGTAAGACGATGAGATTTTTAGGTTAAACTAAAATTACTGAGCAACTAAGTTGTTGTTATGGACTAAAACCCAAAAAGTAAAAAATAAAAAATATAATTAAATAAAAGAAAAAATATATACTTTTGCATTTTTGTTTTCAAATATTAGTTTTTTTATGAAATTATTTTTAATTAAAATAATTAAAGTGATATATATATATATATATATATTTTTTATTTTTTTAATTTTAATTTATTAATATTATCAAATTTTAGCTTCATGACTACAAAAATACCAATAATTTAAATTTTATTAATTCTATAATTTTATATAATTATTATTATAAATTTAATTCTCCAATAACTAATAATATTAACACATTTATTAAATTAAAATTATTTATTTTAATTAATTATTTTGATTTTTTTAACAACTTTTTTTAAATAAAAATGATAAAACTTAAAATTAATTTCTAACTAAATCTTCACAAATTTATAGTTAATAATATATTATATTATTATGTTTAATTAAATTTTAAAATAAGTTCACTTAATCTTTACACTTTCATAAAAATACTAATATAAACTTAAAATATTTATCCAATTATTAAATTATTTAAGATATTAATATAAATTTGAAATATCAATTCAATAATTAAAATAATTTTAATTTTTTTATAAATACATTGAAATATATTTTTATTAACATAAAAGTAATATATATATATATATATATATATTAAAAAGAGACTAAATTAATAATTAATTTAATCAGTGATTATATATATAAAAGAAACTAAATTAATAATTACTTTAATGGTCGATTTAGTGATTGAATCGATGACTGATTCTGTGACTAATTTAATAATTAATTTTAATTTTTTTATTCACATACTAAATTAAAAAATAAAATCAAATAATTATACTACTAAGTTATTTAATAAGTTAATAAACTATTTTTTTAAATTTTTTATAATGTTATTAAAACTTTTATCAATTATTTTAAATTATTAAGTAGATTTATATTTAATATATTATTAAAATATTTTTAAAAAATATTTATATAAATAAAAAATGGTCACTAATTTATAGATTATTTGTTTAGTGACTAAAATTTTAGTCACTAAATCAGTCACTAAATATAAAAAGAGAAATCAGTCACTGATTCAGTTACTATTAGTAACTGAATTTTTTTGTCACTAATTTCGATCACTATTAATCATTTTTCTAGTAGTGAATGAATCAGTGACTGAAATTTTAGTCACTAAATATAAAAGGGAAATCAGTCACTAATTCAGTTACTATCAGTGACTGAATTTTTCGGTCACTATTAACCATTTTTCTAGTAGTGTATTTTCCCTTTCGATTAGGGTTCCCGCTGACCCTATATAAGGGGTTTTCTTCTCCTCTTGTTAATATAGTTAACACATAATAAATAATACATAGATAGTTCATGAATACCTGGTTAATCGTGTCCCTGTAGCGATTCGTTTGCATTTTCAGCACACATGGGGCCTTTTATTTTTTTTCTCTTCATTTTACATATAAATCTATGGGTCCCTCATTATGGTATCAATAGTAATCCTCCACTTCTACTGCAACCTACTCTGATCATCCTCATCAATCTTGCTGATCTTCTTGGTTACTGACCCAATGGAGATTTCAACCAGCACCAACACTGCACAAAACAACAACTTGGATCAATATTTAAATCCCTCTACTAATTTCTCAAACTTTAAATGAGTATAACTACTCATCATGGAGCAAGAATACGAAGAGAGCCTTACTCTATAAAAACAAATTGAAATTCATTGATGGAGGAATAAAAAGACCACAAAGAAATGACCCTTTGTACAATGCATGAGAAAGATGCAACATGATGGTTTTGTCTTGGATTATCAAGACCCTTTCAACCCAGATTGCAGAAAAAGTCATATATGTTGAAGATGTTAAAGAACTTTGGGAAGAACTGAGGGAGAGATTCTCCAAAGGATACTACTTCAAGATTTCTGACCTATTGCAAGAAATTCATTCCATAAAGTAAGATGAACGTAATATTACCTAGTTTTTTATAGATTTAAAAGTCCTATTGGAAGAGCTTGAATATCTTAGACCCATTCTTTATGCACTTGCAATACTCCTTGTACTTATGATTTGTCAAAATTCTCTGTTAAATACAAAGAAATTGACACATGTTATTTGTTTCCTAAAGGGTCTAAATGGCACTTATAACACTGTAAAGACACAAATTCTATTAATGGAGCCTTTGTCTAACATCAACTAGGTCTTTTCTCTTGTCATGCAACAAAAAAGACAGATTGTTGGGGTCACTAACCAAACAGAAAGCAAAATCCTGGCCAACACTGTTGATAAACAGGACCAATGGAAGCAAGATCAGAAGTCTCAAGGAAGGGGTAATGGAATGCGCAGTCAAGGAAGAGGAAGGGGGAGAAACTTCAATTATGGCAAACAATGCTCCCATTGTCATAAGATGAACCACACCATAGATTAATGCTAATCAAAGCACTAGTTTCCACCATGGTACAAAAAGAATGATAATCAAAACCAAGAAAAGAATGGTCAGAATCAATGGAGTTATGCCAACACCTGTAAAGAAGCCCCTGTAACCTCTGCTGAAACCAACACTGCCAAACCTACTGGAACTGAAAACCCCCTCAACACTTTCACCCCTAAACAAATGCAGAAAATTCTGAAAATTCTAGAAAGCAGTGACAATCGATCATAGTCTCACAACATCAATCAGGTTCAAAGAAATAATCCTGGAGAAAAACAAGGTAATCTCCCCTAGATAATAGACATAGGTGTCACTGATCATGTCACCTATGACAAAGATAACTTTCTAGCCTTCTACAGAATAAAACCTATAGTTGTCAAATTGCCAAATAACTCTTTACTTACTGCAGAATTTGTTGAAACCATCAATGTTTTTAAGAATTTTACTCTTTTCAATGTGTTATACATTCCAGAATTTTCTTTTAACCTTATATATGTGCAAAAATTAACTAGAGAATAAAACTGCACTCTAGTTTTCTTTCCTGAGTTTTGCCAGATCCAGGACAGTACTACCTTGAAGACGACTGGACGTGCTGATGTCCACAGAAGTTTTCCTATTTTCTGTCAAAACTATATTCCTGGTTCTATTCTTTCTTATAAACGTGTTGATATTAGTTTGTGGCATTATAGATTAGACCACCCTAGACTCAAAGCTACTGAACAAATATGTAAACATTTTTCTTATGTTGATATGCCTACTGAAATTGTTTGTGATATATGTTATTTTGCCAAACAACATAAATTGCCTTTTTTACAGAGTGTTTCCTATTCTGCCAATTGTTTTGATTTGATACACTATGACATATGGGGTCATGTTTCTATACATTCTGTTCATGGGCATAGATATACTTTTTTACTATAGTTGATGATTACAACAAACATACTTGGGTTTTTCTAATGAATCAAAAAGTCAAACTAGAGAATTACTTCAAAACTTTGTTTTAAAAATTAAACCCAATTTAATAAGACTATCAAGACCATTAGGTCTGATAATAACCCTGAGTTTGATTTTATTGCCCTATATAACAGTCATGGTATTGAACATCAAAGAAGTTGTGTGGAGACTCCACAGCAGAATTTTGTTGTGGAAAGGAAACATCAAGATATTCTAAATAAGACTCGTAGCCTAGTTTTTCAATCCAACATTTCCAAAGCTTATTGGTCATATGTTGTTTACTTAATTAATAGACTACCCTTTGTTATTCTCAAAGGAAAAACACCTTATTATTTACTTCATAATGCCCCTTCTACATATTTGAATTTAAAAACCTTTGGTTGTCTCTGTTTTGCTTATACTTTAGAAAATAATAGGAATAAATTTTCTGCTAGGGCCAAGAAAGGTTTTTTCTAGGATATAAAAATGGTATGAAGGGATATATTGTGTTGAATGTAAACACTAGAGAATTTTTCATAAGTAGAAATGTCATTTTCTATGAAGATATTTTTCCTTACAAGGATCTGAACGACAAACATGATGCCTCTCTTGGAAAGGAGAGTGAAGAATGCTCAACTAATGACTTTCTGAGTGAGCACACCAATACTGGCACACAAAATCAAGTTCTCACTGATTGCAGCAATACCACTGGTCAGAGATCCCTAGACACACTGAACATGAAGAAGAGTTCAATTATAGAGACATTATTCTCACTTCCTAGGATAATAGAAGACCCACAAGAACAAGAAGAATCCCTGAATATTTGAAAGACTATGTACATCAAGTTAATTATTCCTTTAACAGCTGAAAAATAAATTAAAAATTGTTTATCCTATTTCTAAGGTCTTATCCTATGCATCTCTGTCTGAAAAACACTTAAGGTACACATTGGCTATATCTAGTAACTTTGAACCACAAACATATGTTGAAGTCAGGACCAATCCTGATTGGATAAATGCAATGAAGAGGGAAATCAAAGCTTTACAAGAGAACAACACGTGGAACTTGGCACAATTACTTCCTGGAAAGACTCCCATTAGCTATAAATGGGTGTACAAAATCAAACATAAGGCAGATGAGACCGTGGAAAGATACAAAATCCGCCTAGTGGCTAAAGGTTACACACAACAAGAAGGAATTGATTTTCTGGACACTTTCTCCCCAATGGCAAAAGTAACCACCGTTAGACTCTTGCTTGCACTAGCTGCCTCACAGAATTGGTTCCTACATCGTGGATAATGCTTTCCTACATGGGGACTTAGATGAAGAAGTTTACATGAAATTGCCATCAGGACTGAATACTGACAAAATAGGACAGGTCTGCAGGTTAGCTAAATCATTATATGGCCTGAAACAAGCTAGCAAGCAATGGTTTGAGAAACTCTCAACCTTTCTTATTTCTGCCAATTATACTTAATCTGTGTCTGACCACTCTCTGTTTATTAAGAAAATACCCACTAGTTTCACAGCTCTTCTTGTGTATATAGATGATATTCTATTGGTTGGGAACTCAATGATTGAGATAAAGCACATCAAGAGCCTTCTACACAACAACTTTCGTATTAAAAACCTTGGGGAACTGAAATACTTTTTAGGATTTAAGGTGGCTCGATCAAAGAAGGGGATCCACTTATGCCAAAGAAAATATGTCATGGATATCCTAGAAGAGACAGGAATGATGGGGAGCAAACCTTCTTCCACTCCTTTTTTAAGTGACACAAAGTCCCTATACAAGACAACAGATTGATAGGAATTTAGTCCCTATACAACACAAAGTCCCAAAGAAAATTTAGTCCTGGATATCCTAGAAGAGACAGGAATGATGGGAAGCTGCTTTACCTCACCAATACAATACCTGACTTATGCTTCTCTATTAATTTGTTAAATCAATTCCTAAAAAATCCCACTGATTATCATTTTCGTGCTTTACAACATATCCTAATGTACGTAAAGTCTAGCCCTGCCCAAGGACTCTTCTTTGACGCAGATTCTAAAGCCCAAATAAAAACATTCAGCGATTCAGACTGGGCTACTTGCCCCAATACTAGTAGATCCACCACTGGTTGTTGCGTTTTCCTTTAATCTTCCCTAATCTCTTGGAAATCAAAGCAACAACATATTGTTTCTCGATCATTTACAAAAGCTGAGTATCGTGTTTTGACCGCGACTGTTTGTGAGATACAATGGATCAAGTATCTCTTACAAGACTTCAACATTCAGACCCTTCACCCAGCTACCCTCTAATGTGACAATAAGTCTGTTAGACACATCGCCCATAACCCAAGCTTCCATGAGAAGACAAAACACATCGACCTCGATTGTCATGTTGTTCGTGAAAAAGATTAAAGCTCATCTCTTTCATCTTCTTCCCATTCACTCTAAAGAACAATTCGCAAACATCTTTACAAAATTTCCTCACATACAGTTCAAATCTATACACCATCGAGCTTATGGGGAGGATATTAAAGTTAGTTAGTTTATTAATAATTTGTTAAGATTTCTGCCTAGAGTAGTAATCATTCCTTGTTGATATAATTAACCCATAATAAATAATACATAAATAGTCAAGAATTACTTGGTTAATCGTTTCTTTGAGCACTTTATCAATTTATTGTGGGATTTTTTTTTCATTTTACATATAAATCTATGGTCACTCATTAAACAAAAATTAAAATAAAAAATAAAATTACTAAAAAATATTTTAGATATTTATTATTAAAATATAAAAAATCATTAAGAGGAAAGAAACAACATCCTTAACATTATTGTAAAACCCCAGCTTTCGACAATAAAAAAATCATGAGCTCAAATAATATCATCTTCACGTCACATCACAATTGTCTGTTATAATCCATTATAAGCTCGTAATACATGATTCTATATTTAAAAAAATATCATCTTCACATCACATCACATCACATCACAGTTGTCTGTTATAATCCATTATAAGCTCGTAATACATTATTCTATATTTAAAAAATATATACCCACATCTATGAAAAAGTTGATTTATAATATTATTATAATAATGAAAATAATAAATACGTATTTAATTGATAATATATTATTATAATAAGTTTTTGGGATTTTGCATCCTCCTATCATATCATACGTCCTATCTTATGTGTAAACTTAGGTGTGATTGTGTTTTATTTTATATACTTATTTGGTCTATATTTTTTTATGTTAATTTTAAGAATTTAATTTTAATGTTGTACACCTTTTTTTTAACTTGTTTTAATTATATACATATATTCATTAATTTAATTTAGTGTCTACACTTTTAAATTAAAATAAATTAAAAATAATTATTCATAAGATGTGCTTTTATTTTATTTTATATACTTACTCGGTCTATATCCTTTTATGTTAACTTTCAAAATTTAATTTTAATATTGTACACGTTTTTTTTTTACTTGTTTTAGTTCTATACATATACTCATTAATTTAATTTAGTCCCTACACTTTTGAATTGGAAGGACTAAAATAAATTGAAAAAGTTCATTTATAAAGTGTGCTTTTGTTTTATTTTATATATTTACTCGATATATATTCTTTTATGCTAACTTTAAGAATTTAATTTTAATATTGTACACGTTTTTTTAGTTCTATACATATACTCATTAATTTAATTTAATCCCTACACTTTTGAATTGAATGGAATAAAATAAATTAAAAAAGTTAATTCATAAGATGTGCTTTTGTTCTATTTTATATATTTACTCGGTTTATATTCTTTTATGCTAAGAATTTAATTTTAATATTATACGCGTTTTTTTCTAATTTTTTGTAGTTCTATATATATACTGATTAATTTAATTTAGTCCCTGCACTCTTGAATTGAAAGGACTAAAAGAAATTGAAAAAGTTCATCCATAGTGATTTTGTTTTATTTTATATACTTACTCGGTCTATATTCTTTTATGTTAACTTTAAGAATTTAATTTTAATATTGTACACTTTTTTTAACTTGCTTTAGTTCTATACATATACTCATTAATTTAATTTAGTCCCTTTGAATTGGAAGGATTAAAATAAATTGAAAAAGTTCATCCATAAAATTAAATAATTAGTCTTTAATATAGAAACGAAAACATAACAGGATCGATGCTAGCAAAATTAGCTAAGTTTTTTTTTTATATATATATATATACTTGTAAAAATGTATATTAGCCCGGCCCAGTGGTTATTGTTTGGAAGAAACCGTTGCTCTTGCTTAAATAATAATATAATATTTTTATTTTTATCTTTACTACTGATCATGTTGTCATTATACAAATAATAATTAATATTATTTAAAATCTCGTACATAAATTAAGTATTATATATCTAAAATTACATCATCTCAAATAAATTTATAACATCTTTTATATTAATACTAGTTTGAGAAATAAATATTTATTCTTGTAACTTTTTTTTAAGTATAAACTTTAAATTACAAACAGTAACGTCACCATAAAAGAAAATCTTATATTTTTTTACTCCTAATACAGTACTGGTTTATGCAATGAACATTTTTTTTTTCATAAATATTTTTAAGAAAAAAAAATCCTATATATATTTTTTTGTTAATTGATGTTAAAAATTTTAATATACTACGGTTTTCCTTTTAAATTTGGAAGAATTAAATATACAAGTGAGCCTTACAATTTTGTTTGAGTGATAACAAATAGTGAAAAAAAAATTATTCATTTTTTAGACCTTCACATCTTCCAAAAGTATATCCCATGAGGTAAAATACCCACGTTAATGTATTTTTCTCGCACTTGTAATAAGTTGTAATTTATACAATAATTAAAAAAAATACAAACCAACCAACAAGTTTAACCTTATTGAAATTTTCCAAATTTCTAACTGATGAACCAAAGTTCAAAATCTCTCTACTAAACCAATCTTAGATTTTTTTATTATTATTATTATTCAAATGAAGGAAAAAGAGATTCAATCTTTGAAAATATTGAAAGTTTTAAAATTTAAATAAAATCTTAAATATTTTATTTTTATTTTTTAGATTCATCATTTATTTTATATAAATATTGACATGATAAACGAAAACTTAAAGAAAACTTTTTTATTTTTAAAATATGTTAAACGAACATATCAAAATTAAAACTTGCTTAATTTATTAAAAAAATTACTTATTTAAAAAATATGGACAAACGAACCTGGCTATTATGTGATGCTGATAGCTAAGAGACAAAAAAAAAACTAGAGCTGCATCTTTATAGAATTAGGTTTGTATCATGATTCCACCAAACAAATCTACAGGAGGAAATGAAAATTATTGGATGAAAGGAAGTGGAATAAAACAATTTCCTAAACAATCTCCGTCTCCGTCCATCCTTCAGAGTTATATTTTATTTTAACTATATGCATCAAATTGTTACGCAAACCTTAATTTCGCAGCTAATTTTGCAGTCTTCTTTTTCCTGGGTTCCCAGCAAAACAACCAAACCTTCTTTGTGCTGTTGCCTGCAGCTTTGCCTTTTCCTTTTCGTTAATTGAAGTCACTTTAATGGCAGTCAAATTCACTTTGTTCTTTTTTGAATAAAGAGTTTTCCTCATCATAAGCATGCCTCGCATTTATTTAGGTTACTGAGCCCAGTGTCCTCACACGTTAAGCATCCGAAAACAAATCAATAATAATGAAGCCTTAGTTAGTGCCACTGTATTGGAAAAATTATTCTAATATAATGGACAAAGTATGTTCACTCAACACACATTCAACGGAGGAAAACATTAATTTAGAGGTTCAGAAGGACAAATATCTGACCTTTGGTGAATCTTGGAAGGGCAAGTAATAATGGCTCCACAATCATGGAGCTTCTTTTGTTTGGATTTATTTTGTAACACTTAAACCTTAAGCAAGCAAGCACTGTCCGCAAGTACTTAGAAGATTTTTTAAGTGACTTTTCTTTACGACCTAATCGATAATGCCGCCTTGGATAACGACCATTCTGTCCTCCACTCACTATTGCTTTCAAGTACCTGGCTCCACCTTTTACTCTCACAAACGTGTCCATTCTTCACCCATGTACCAAAGATTTTTGTTCCGCATTTGTCATTAGACCAACCTTAATAGCTAACTAACTTCTTACCTGGCGCAACTCTTGTTCTTCACCATTTGTGCCTAGGTAGTTACTAGCTAACAGTCAACAGTTTTGCTACTATTCTCACAACACAATATTAAACTTATTTCATGAATATCAAACAAAATTATATCAGCATCATTGTTCTTTTTCCGTAGGCTCAATGACCAAGTGTCCACAAGTTACCTTTGATCACTTTCTATGTGAACTCATTTTGCTGTTACCATGAATAACCACTATTAGAAAAATGACAAGTTGAATTGACCAAAAGAACAAAAGAATTGGAAATGGAGAGGAGTCACTAGTCAGTCAGTACAAGAGAGCATAATAATTTAATTAGGTTCAACAAGAAATGTTTTTACCTTTTCTTTTTCTACAACGGGTAAGGAAATCTCCCAAAGCATACATCACCATCACCCTAGATGCAGATTGATTGGACGATGGGACACAGTTTAATTAAAAGGTCAACTTAAACTACCCAAGAAATGAAGAAATAGTCCAAATTGTGCTACCGGACCTTGTCAGTGTGTTCACACAGTATGGATCAACCACATAATTACAAATAAACCACTACAGAAATTCTGTAATTTTCTGTATTTGTGTTTCCGACAGAGAGTTTAAATCATCAATAAATCCATCTGTGAAACAGGTATATATAAACAACCAGAATTGTCTGGGACAGAGAAGAAAATAAAGATGCGGTCCCTTGGTCAAAATGAAGCCTCCCTGGCATGCCCTCAAGGTTGTTGCCCAACTTCCTTATTGTTCGATCCTCCACCACCAGAATCTCAGAACACTACAAGCAAACCCAGGAACAGTTCTGCAGAGTGTCGCCACAGCTTTGCAGCCACAACAGCATCCTCCATCTTCCCAAACACCAAATTCACCGACCATGAGTCCCTTCCTTCTCTGCATGAATCATTCAGCGAATTCAACAAAGTGTACCCTCAATACTCCGAAACTAACCAAGTGGACCATGTGAGGGCTAAAGAATATTACCACCTCACTTTCTCCAGCCAATCATGCCTTGACTACATTGGTATCGGCCTCTTCTCCTATTACCAACGCCAACAATACCATGGCACCTCAAAAACCCAACTTGCCTCTTCTTCAGCACCCCAATCCTCACCCCAGTATTCGGATATTCCCTTCTTTAGCCTATCCTACAAGACTGGAAATCTGAAAACACTTTTGCTTCATGGGGGGCAGGAATCGGAGTATGAGTCTGCCATGAAGAGGAGAATAATGAAGTTCCTCAACATTTCTGAGAATGACTACTTCATGGTTTTCACAGCAAACAGAACTTCGGCTTTCAAACTTGTGGCAGACTCGTATCCATTCCAATCTAGCAAGAAGCTTCTGACAGTTTATGACTATGAGAGTGAGGCAGTGGAAGCAATGATTAATTGCTCAGAGAAGAGAGGAGCCAAGGCCATGTCAGCAGAGTTCTCATGGCCAAGGCTGAGGATTCAGTCAACAAAACTGAGGAAGATGATTGTTAGCAAGAGGAAGAAGAAGAAGAAAAGGGGTCTCTTTGTGTTCCCACTTCACTCCAGGGTAACAGGAGCAAGATATCCTTACGTGTGGATGAGCATAGCTCAGGAAAATGGTTGGCAGGTGTTGATCGATGCATGTGCATTGGGACCCAAAGACATGGATAGCTTTGGCCTCTCTCTCTTTCAACCAGACTTTCTCATCTGTTCATTCTACAAGGTCTTCGGAGAAAATCCGTCAGGGTTTGGATGTCTTTTTGTCAAGAAATCTGCTATCACCACTCTTGAATCCTCCTCTTGTGCAGGAATTGTGAACCTCGTGCCAGATAGGTTTCTAAATCAGCCATCAGCAGATAAGGGTTCTTCTGGGAACTGCAAACAAAAACCTTTAACTAGCTTGCAAGAACAAGAATTATCTTCCTTAAATTCTTTCTCTGGTCGGATACAAACTTCACAAGCTTTAAAAGTTGAAGAAGAATCTTCTGAGCTTCAGATCATAGTGCCAACAGAGTCAAAAGGACTGGTTGAGAGCCTTAAGACTACGAAAGCACGAGATGGTGAGAACGGGAGATTTAACATTGAGTGCAGATGTTTGGATCAAGTGGACTCTTTGGGATTGATACTGATCACCAATAGAACAAGGTACCTGATAAATTGGTTGGTGAACTCCATGATGAAACTGAAGCACCCTAATGCAGCAGGGGAATCCCTAGTCAAGATTTATGGCCCAAAGGTAAAATTTGATAGAGGACCTGCTTTGGCATTCAATGTGTTTGATTGGAAAGGTGAGAAGGTTGAGCCTGTCCTTGTACAGAAACTTGCTGATAGGAACAATGTATCTCTCAGCTATGGATTTCTGCATCATATTTGGTTTGCAGATAAGTATGCAGAAGACAAGGGAAAAGTTCTACAGACCAAAGAAGGAAGAGGCGAGGGAGTAACAACTAGCAAGAAGAAAGATAGGGATAGGCTAGGAGTGACAGTGGTTACTGCTGCATTAAGCTTCCTGGCTAATTTTGAAGATGTATATAAACTATGGACTTTTGTTGCCAGGTTCCTTGATGCTGATTTTGTGGAGAAGGAGAGATGGAGATACACAGCTCTCAATCAGAAAACAATTGAAGTTTAATACATTAAATTTCATTTATTCTTCTGGTTTGAGGAACACAGAAGACTCGAGTGTGAATTCTGACGAGGATTTGAATTTTAGAAAATAGTTTGTCCACTCATTTTTATGGTTGAGTTCATAAGGCATAGACAATTCACCAGTCAAATATATTTCACTTTTACTTGTCTCCTGTATTTTGTCCTTGAATGCACGTTCAGGCAGCTAAACAACTATAAACTGGAGACCCAAAGAAATCCCAGCAAGAAAACTGAATATACTATCCAGCGTTATTCTAGTTAGTTATTTTTATATTTGTTTATTAAACAAAATCATCCTACCAAGCATCTTAGTCTAGTGGTTATAAGTTCTATTTTAGATTTTGGGTTTAAATAAATCCTAAGAAACATGAGAATTATACCCTTATTTATATTTTTAATTAATGTGAGGTTTTGAATATATTATAGGATTTGATTTGATTAAATTAAATATATATAAAAATATAAGATATATTTATCATATTTGTAAAGATTTTATTTATTTATTTATTATTATACTAGAGTTTATTTTTACAACAAAATTTCATACATCAATTGGAATCTTAATACTTCAAAATTTTTCACCAAACAATAATATATAAAATCTAAATTCCATTAGGTTTCGTAAACTACGCCCACGGAGTGCACCAGCCTCGACGAGGGTTTGGCGGCAAAACTTACAAGCGCAAGAGGGAGCAGCAGTCCCAACCGCATACCCATGAGGTCATCATCGGCGGTGACGGCGCCTCCCTCATGGACACCGACGAGGTCATCCCGCCGCCGCCGAAGAGAACGGCGCGGCCCTCGTCGGAGAATCCGGATAAGCCGTTCGGTCAGCCGAGCTATGACGGCGTGATCGCGGGGAAGGTGTCCGGTCGGAAGTGGAAACAGGTGCGGCAGCGGAGGGCGTCGGCGACGCAGGTGAGCCGAAAGGGTACAACGTTCGAGCAGAGAGAGAGGGAGAAAATGATTAAGAAGGCGTACAAAGAGAGGATGATGGAGCTGAAGGAGGAGATTCGGTTGAACAAGGTGGAGAAGCGGAAGAAGAGAGAGGAAAGAGAGAAGAAGAAGCAGGAGAATATTATCAGATCTGGAACCAAGTTCCAGAAGATTACCAACCCTAACACCTTGAAGAAGATTGCCAAATCGAAACAGAGGAAGCAGCTTAGGTTGTTCCTGATTAATTGCTCAGGAAATGGAATATTTGTTGTGTTTTTTATGTTTTTCAATTCAATTTTTATATATTTTGGTGGGAAGTTTTGTAGTATTATTAAGACTCCGATTAATGCTTAGTATGAAATTATGAACTGGTGCTCTCAAATTTTATTCTGAGTGTTTAAATTACTAACACAAATTAATCAACGGGAGATTAAACCTCAGTTTTCTTGTTACGACGTTGCCTTTCATGACATAGAAGCATACATTACATTTGAGAAACCATGGATCAAATTTGATTATGCTGAAGACCAATGAACGAACTAGAAAATACTAATTCAAATTAGTATGATTGTTACTTTTCCTCTAAAATAATTGTTACTTTTCCTCTAAAAGAAAATGCTAAAAGGTTCTCTTTTAAGAGTAAAATATAATTTATTTTTCCTCTATTCATATACCTGTCTTGGATATAACTTCCTGCGTGATTGGAAGTTGAGAGTCCAAAAATGCATGTATCTTAAAAAATATGTAGTTAAATGGAATAATTAGTTGAAATATAAAAACATAGAAGGTTTGAGGTTAACATATGTTTGTTGAGAGAAGGATATTTGAATGAACCAGTTAAAATCCAGAGTCAAGTCTTTTTGTGTGAGGAAAGACATTGGAAGCATTAGGAATCCAAACATAGTAGACAAAATTATATATATATAAAGCATAAACTCACAAACTTCAAAACCGTACAAAAACAAAATTCTGATCAGTAATAAGGGATTAAAATTGACTTTGATATCTTCCCTCTCTATCTTTGTTGATCGGATTTTTTATACAACCGACTTTTTCTTCACATTGTTTCAAGTCTTGCTTTCTTTTTCCTATTGTTCAAACAAGACCTCTATGGAATGCAGCCGAACAAGAAGTTTATTCAAATTAGTCATTTTTCTCCACAAAAAGTTCACATCATTCATCTATTTCAATTTCTCTCACGTATACATTCTGAAGAGGCTATTAATTCTTGCTTCATCTTTTCCAAACCATTTCAATGAAAGCGAGACATTCCAGAATTGACCATTTCTGAAACACCCTCTTAACAAACTAACTATGCAAGTACTTGGTCAAACAACTACTTTAATTTACAGAACTCGTGTATATTAAGTTTATTTTCAAGAATTTCTAACCTTTAAAATTTGAACCTGACTTGGAAGAAAATAAATAAGTCAGCATGCACATGCTCCTGGAAGACTCCTAAAACTAATGGTGGAGATCTGGTGTTACCTATATGACCACATGTATTAAATTGCATTGCATGAGTTGACTCATTCTGTATCTGAATGAACTTATCCAAATGGCTTCTATTTCACTGTCTCGGTCTCATGTCAGAGCTTGGCATTGTAACTATTCTCGTCACTGTTTCGCAGATGGAAGATAAAATTTCCCTTTTTTGGTCCTTAAAAGAGGGCACGTATGAATCCACCTTGCTCCTGAACTGCTTCTCGATGCATAAGCTAAGTTTAGTTTGGTAAAGAGTGACCGCGAACCTTTCCGATAAATGCAATGTTCTCATGTAACGTAACTATTATGAACTTCCATTCAAGTCCCAATTTGATCACGGAGGCAAAATAATTAGATAACTCTAATATGATTTAGGGGCACTATTTATAGAGTGCACCATTAGAAGTTGTTTAAATCCGAAGACAAAAACGAGAGCCCAGGGTCAGGCGTGCTTGTCTGATCAACAAAGGGTATTAATATGCCCCTCAGAGTGGATTTGATTGGTAAGCATGTTTAATAGTACGTGAATATCCTCACTTTGAGGATGACTATTATCTCCAACTAAAAATTCATGACTCTTACCATCCACCCTTATAAGGCTAGAACCAGGTTCCTTGCTTATTCCTTTCTGCTTCATCAATCTCCTAACACTTCTCACATCAGCCCATTTCTTGTTAGTGGCATACAGATTAGAAAGAAGCACGTATATGCCACTATCTTGGAATTCAAATTTCTGCAGTGATTTCAACATTTCATGGGTAAATCCAACATTCCCATATATATTACAGGCACTCAAAAGAGCTCCTATGATCTGCACATCAGGGGGCATGGGCATTGTCTTTATTAACTCCACAGCTTCCCCCACCTGTCCAGCTCTGCTGAGTAAATCAACCATGCATCCATAGTGTTCTAACCAGGGAGAAAGATTGTAGAGGGGACTTGACATCTCATTGAAATACTTCAGGCCTTCACTGACCAAACCAGAATGGCAGCAAGCTGTAAAAACAGCAAGAAATGTCACTTCATTAGGCCTTGCACCGGATTCAACCAAATCTTCAAATAGTTTCAATGCTTCCCTCCCATGTCCATTTATTGCTAGACCACCTATATAGGCATTCCAAGTACGGATATTTCTGGAAGGCATTCCACTGAAAATACGCTGCGCCATGTCGATGTAACCACACTTTGCATACATGTCAACCAATGCAGTTCCTACATGAACATCCCACTTGATATGGCGACGATCAATGTATTCATGGACCCATCTGCCATAGTCATGAAGCCCAAGGCTGGCACAAGCAGAAAGCACACAAGTTAGTAAAACTCCATCTGGCTCAAAACCTGAGACCAACATTTGACAGAACAAGTCTAGTGATTCCCTGGGACACTGACGCTGCACTAACCCGCTTATCATACTAGTCCAAGAAATAATATCTTTATTAGGTATCTCATCAAACATTTGCCTTGCATCAGTAACAGACTCACACCTCATATACATATCCAACACAGCATTGCATACCACCAACTCCTTCACATACAGACATTTCAGACCCAACCCATGAATCCCTCTCCCCAAATTTAAACACCCCAATTTCCCACAAGCCCCAAGTATGCTGACAAAGGTTGCTACATTAGGTTCCACATCCATCCTAAAAAATAATCCAATGGCCTCATTAAACAACCCAGCCTTTACATACCCAGATATCAAACCAGTCCAAGAGACCACGTCTCTCACAAGCATGTCATCAAACACCTTGTCAACACTAACAATGTCCCCAGAAATGCTATAGACATGGACAAGAGTGTTTTGCACATAAATGTCGCACCACAAACCAGTCTTAACAGTTAGAGGATGAAACTGTTTAACCTCTCCAGTCCCAGCAAACTTAGCACAAGATTTTAGAACTGCTGGGATAGTGTACACATCAGGCACAAAACCATTCCTAACAGTCCATCTATAAATCAGTATTCCAAGCCAGGGTAAGTGGCCAGAGGAATAGCCAGAAATCAGCAAATTACAAGGGAAAGAACTCAAACCCCAATCAAATTGCTTCAGGAAATTGCATGGGTATTGTACATCAGTTACATGTTTTCCCAAAAAGTTTGCAGCTTTGGTAACAACCAAGTCATTGGCAACAAGGGCAGAAGTCAATAGATGCGCATGGATTTGCTTGAAGGATCTCAAGTCGTTGCACTGGTGAATCAAATCCAAGAGAACCCATTTCAGAGATTGCCCAGCCTTGCTCATGCTAGTGATCAATGCTCAAAAATCCATCCAAAATCTTTCACTGTTTATTTGTACACATAACCACACTTTGTTATTGGCACATCCATGTCCAATGTTCATGTTATCATTTTCTTCAAAATCATTTAATCATGATCATAATCCAACAGGTTTCCTTTTCTTATTGCTTAAGCACGAGATTCGACAGTTGTGATTCTCTTGGATTGAGCTTTCTCACTCTTTCTATGCCTCTTCCTTGGAGGACCTTCCCACAACACACACGCGGCGCTAAGGTTCCCGTGGCAACTCAAGCTAGGATTTGAAGCCAGGATGAGCGGATTTACCGTGCCCGGTTCTTTCCTACTGATGCGCGGTAAGATACATCATTTTCTGGTGTAATAGTATTACAAACCTTCATTCTCGCGTTTTCCTCTATCACTAGATCTTCCCTCGTGGGGATGAGATATAGTAGCCCTTAAGCTGTTGAGCTAAAGTTTCAGTGAAATCCTTGTTTGTTGGTGCAGGTCTGGGATCAGTAGTTGCTTCCTGAGCGACGAGAGCCTTCTACCTCTGCCTTGGCCGATAGTAGAACTCCTGGGTGAAAGGTCAATTCCTAAAATAAAACAAGTAGTTTCTCCGTCAACAATATGCTCGAAGCTTTACTTTAAAAATCTTCCACACCGAAAAAGCCCGTTCATCTCTTCTTTCTCGGAAAGATGGAATTGGAATCCATTTGGTAGAGTCTGCCGTTGGAAAGCCTTAGCGATTTATTAAATAACAAAAATATAATAACAAAAACTAAAAGTAACAACTTTTACACATATCAATTATTAAATAAATATTTAAACATTTAACGTAATATATTTTTTAAATGTATACTTACTAATATATATATATATATATATATATATATATATATATATATATATTATTCTTTTAATTTTTCCATTTTTAACTTATTTATTAAACAAGTCACATGTTTAAACAATCACTTTTAATTTAAAAATAATCTCCTTTTTTTTCCATTATTCACTTAACAAAATATTAATTTGTACGTAATCATTTTATGAGAATCTAAATTTGAAATTCTAAATATAGGAAAGTTCGATATTTTATAAATGAAAATTTTATTTGTAGTTTATTTTTTTATAATTGATTTATAGCTTATTTATAAAAATATCTTATTAATTTTTTCGTAAATATATAACATATCATCATACATCTTATATAATTTTTAATTTGATAAGATAATACAAATTATAAAAGACAAATTATTTTTAATAAAAACCAACAGTCAATGTAAAAAGTTATTAAAAACAAAAATATAAAAGTGTACATATCAGTCTTGTATCAATTAAACGAACGAACATTTTCAAAAATTATTTTAATAATAATAATAATAATAATAATAATAATAATAATAAAATAATAAAAATAATAATAAAAAAAAATAATAAAAATAATAATAAAAATAAAAATAATAATAATAATAATAATAATAATAATAATAATAATAAAATAATAAAAAAATAATAAAAATAATAAAAATAAAAATAATAATAAAAATCATAAAAATCATAAAAATAATCATAAAAATAATAATAATAAAATAATAATAATAATAATAATAATAATAATAATAATTTAGATCCTTTAACTACAATGGTTTGGAGACAACCAAAAATGTATATCCTTGTGAAAAAAAAAGGACAAATTAATATTGGGTTGAGGCTGAGTTGTTGTAATATTAAATGATCCACGGGATTTTATTGGGCTATAATGTCGGGTTTCTTTGTTGCATCACTAATTGGTCTACTGGGCAATACTTAGTCGACAAATTCCAGTTTTATAGAGTTCGGCCCTTTCTTTCTGCACCCATATAATTTATCGTGTAACTCCATACCTAGAGTAAAATAACAAAAATATCCTTCTCATAATTTTTTTTTTTCACACCCTTTCTTCTTCTATTTTTGTACAACGTTATGCATCTCCATCCCTCACTAGCGGTATGCACCTCCATCCCTCATCCATTTGGTTTTTTTGTACTATCATTTTCTTTTTAGACATTTTCTAACAATTAAAGGTGAATAATTATTAATATTATATATGTATTACATATTTTTGTACTCAAATTGTATAACAAGACTTAAATTGTTCAATTTGAAACAGTGCTACAAAAATGAGGTTGAATTCTGGAACATCCAATTCGAAATTCATTTTTGAAAAAGCTAATCTGGAAATGTATTCCAGATTGGGTGTTTCATAATGCGTTTATGGAAAAACCAATCTGGAATGCATTCCGAAAATGTCTTCTTGTTATTTTGATGATCTCTTTTTTGTGGAGTATAATTTTGCATTATGGTAAAGATTATGGAAGGTGGTTCTCAACCCACATATCATATTCGTTCAACTACCTCTGTAAGGCTTAAGGCTCATGGAGAGCCAAGTATTATTAATAAGTATGAACAATATGAAAATCTTCCAGGAGATGAACAATATGAAAATCCTCAAGCAAATGATTAATCTTTTCCAGAAACGCCTATAAATACTTCTTTATTAATTAGATATGAAAATCATGTCGTTCATAGTCTGTGGGAGGAAGTGGTAAGTGTCTTTCACATTATATAAGTTAGTGCGTATATAATAATTAATCTTATAAAATTTAAATATTTTTTTCTTGTAGGATTGTGGGGAGATAAAATGTGTTTCCCATGGAAGAAAAATGAATAAATTGGGGGCTTCACACCTGGGGATTGCGTTTGCTATTCAGTTATCTGAGTTGAAAGCACTTGTGTATGATAGTTATGACACGATAGATAAGAGACTATTATCTACATTTGTTGAAAAATAGTATAGTGCGACTAACAATTTTCATTTACCCATAGGTGATATGTAGATGATGTGTCTTCCTTATTACACCTGCCAATTATTGGGAAGTTTTGTGATAATATTCACTTAGAAGCACGTGAAGCGGTTGATGTGCTGGTAGAGCTCTTCGAAGTTGATTTTGAGATAGTTTATGCAGAGATGAGACATTGTAGAGGTGGACATGTCCGTTTTAATTGACTGTGAGAAATGTATGATGATGCTTGTATACACAAAAGATGGAGAATTGCAGATAGAGTTTATTTGATGCATCTTGTGGGTTACATTATTTTTGCTGACAAAAGTGCAACCTCCATTAATGTATCATATTTTGGTTTATTTTGATATCTGACTACTTGTGGTGAATATTCTTAGGGAGCAATTGCACTCACCCATATGTATAAGCAGCTTAATAATGCATTTATGCCAACAAAAAATAGGACATGCGACTTTATTTTAGGTGTAGTGTTATTGTTTGATTCCTTTAATATGTTAGCTTAACATGGAGTGATATTTTATTGATTTTTTTTTATTTAAACAGGCATGGATATATGAGCATTCACTACAAAAAAAAAGCCTATTACCTACGGATAAAAATCCGTAGGTAAATTTTACATTACCTACGGATATTACCCACGGATGAAAATCCGTAGGTAAATTGTACATTACCTACAGAATTCTATTCGTAGGTAATTATCCATTACCTACGGATATTATCCGTAGGTAATGTCATCCGTGGGTAATTCCGTAGGTAATTACCTACGGAATTACTATCCGTAGGTAAATTATATTAAACTAAAAGAATTGTCACTAGCAAGAATCGAACCTAGTACCTTAAAGTTGAAAACTGATACTCCAACTACTAAACTATTAGGATATTCTAATTATAATTTACAACTAAATTATACTTATATTTATTCGTGTAAATATATAAATATATAAATACATAAATATATAAATACATAAATAGATAAATACATAAATATATAAATACATAGATATATAAATACATAAATACATAAATATATAAATATAAATATAAATATATAAATATAAATATATAAATACAAATATATAAATATATAAATATATAAATATATCAAAATATAAATATATTTTGTATTTATATATATTTTTTATATTTATATATTTACACTGGATAAATATAAATATAATTTATTTGTAAATTATCAAAATATCCTAATAGCTTAGTGGTTGGAGTATCGACCTCCAACTTTGAGGTATTGAGTTCGAATCCTGCCAATGACAAATCCCTTAATCTAATAATAATTCAAAGTTTCGAAAATATAATAAATAATAAAAATATAATATAAAGGGGAGGGGGTTGTAATAAATAAAAATATTTTGTTTAGGTGAGTGCATTACCGACGGATTATAATCCGTAGGTAATTCCAGCGAGTGACATTACCTACGGATTTTTGTCATTACCTACGGATTTTACCCGTAGATAATAAGCATTTTTTTTGTAGTGATTTCCCTAGATTTTGTTTGAGATATGGTGGAGGATTATGATGAGAAATTCACACATTGTATGAAGTTTGCAGTTGGTAGATTATCAATTGTTGTCACCATTCGCTTTCAACTTAACCATCTATTATTAAATGCAATGACATGGATGTCATATGACGACATAGGGAAACCCAACTATTCGAGTTTATTACTATGTTCTTGGGGTACATTAGATTGGGCTCTATTTTTCATCTACACTTGCCAGAACATATCCTTCGACAATATGGTTATGTTAAAAAATTTTAACGTCATCCATCTGTCCTAAATGATGCTCCACCTACAATAGAAGTGTTGGATAATTGATGTTTGCATTTTGCTAACCATTTAGTTGTTGATCTCGTGGAGGCACCTCATCGAACAACATGTGTTAGTGGGTATATGGAGTGGTTTCATCATATTTCTAATCCTTATATAATTCAATTTGACGATGATCATATACCCTCAGATGTAATACCTCCATTAGATGTAGGTGATGCTGTGGAGACCCAAAGAGAAAATCATATTGTGGTAAGAAATATGAACTAAATTATGGTACTTGTTGTATATATAATATCATCTTATTAGCATATTATTGTAAGGAATATGTCGAAGGATCACTACCACATTGTAGATAATGATTGATTTAGGTCATGTATCAGAAGGCACACCAACATGGGATGAGATATAAGCGACATTAATGCTAGCAGTTGGAGCAAAAAATGAGAGAGTCATTTATACCCAGAGACATAGATGATTGTTACATGTTGTTTATGTGATTATTGACTACTCTTTTATTGTTGGACTATATTAACTTTGTATTTAGTAGACTATAATATTATTGTTGGACTATATTAACTTTGTATTTAGTAGACTATAATATTATTGACAACAGTATATACATTCTAATTGTCGACAAGGTTAATATAATGTTGTCTAAAGCCAATTAATTGTAAAACTATTTACATCCGACCAATGATGTAGTATTAAGACCAAGATTTTACATTTGCATAACAATGAGTAAACCATAATATATTTGTTGGTGGGATGGGATAATCATCCTTCAAGAATACTTGCAATAAAATAACAACTTAATAAGTATTAAAAGTAATTTATATATTTGTTTATATGTGAACACGTAACACAAATTATACCTAGACAAAGTGATTCCAGTAAACATGGCCAATACAAATTATATGATGCTTCCTTACATCAATTGGAGGCTGAGTTCTTAGTGGAAAAATAGTAAGACATTGTTTCAGTGATAAACATATGACAATGAGATTATAATGAATTGCAATCATAGCCCATGTCACGAATAGTTATCCACTTGTCCACATTTGCGTTAACAAATAAATATAGTAATGCATTGTTTTATTGATAAACATATGACAATGATATTTTATAATTTATAGAATTGGTAGTTGTCTTACCTGAGTCATCTCTTCAACAATGAGTGATTTTTTATGATACTCAAAACATTCATTACCTCCAAATAAATGTGTATAACGGTAACGTCACTCAACAAGTTTGTTAAGCAAGTTCTTCCTAACAATTGTCCATGAATCTTCACTCACTCCCAATAATATAACAACAATACAATAACCACAATGTTCATCAGTCTTCACATCAGTTATATCAAGTATGTATGGATGAATTGCACCAAGAAATTGACCTAACATAAGTATTGAATTGGTTGTCAACTCATACTTCTTGATATGTCCCTTACTTGACTTCCAAGTAGACGAATTATCATGTTGAGAATGAAATGTATCAACATACTCTCAATAAGATTGGTAACGCTTAGTAGATTTAGCAAGTTTATTACTATAACCTTTTGTTTTCACTTTCTCCACAGGGGCACACAATGATGTCAAATTTGGGTATGCAATTTCATGGAACTTACTTTTTATATTAATCTTACCAACAATGTCTACTTCAACAATATGACTTAATGCAAACTTTGATACAAAACCTTGCACATTTTTATAGCTGGTTGTATTAAACATATATGACCCACCACATGAAAACTCTTCTGTAATGAAGCTTTAATGTCATTATGATGTGATGTTATCATATTATTCATTGAATCCCATAGTAACACAAGTCTCCTACACTTCTTTGTAGCATTCTTTTAAGGGTCCAATGTAACACTTCAACCCTACATGTGAAATTACAATTAGTTAAATGTATTAAATATACAGTGAATAAAATAAATATAATGTATTTCCATACCTATTACTTGTGGTGTTTTCTAAGTGCATCACTTCATTAGGTCATACCTTAACACACTTTTCCTTATGTGGAATTCACCATATGTCTTTGACTTATTGAATAAACATAGGTCACAATGAACAAACAACTACAAGGGTTGTAACGTGATGTTAAAATTCATCAACTTCATTACAATCCATAACACTTCCCTAAGTATTCATCACTTGTTCTCATGCCTCTACTGGATGCACTAACATTTTGCATTTTAACTTAAAGATTTTACTATGTAAAAACAACATAAAAGATTGGTTATCTAAGGAAACACAATTACAATTGCATTCATTAACGTCAAATCCCTATTGCAAACCAATACCTGAGGGAGAAAATCAACTCTCTAAAAAGATCCTCTAAGTCTTTTAAGAGCCCAAACAAAATTCTTTTCACGTTCAACATTCAATAATACAAATGCAACAAAGAATGTCAATCCTATGAATGTTACACCAATAATCTCAAGTAAGAGCAACATATACCTATTAGTTTTGTGAGTGTTATCTATCATATATACTAAGTTAAACACTTTTAATAATTTGACAGAATCAAGGTGTGTCCAAAAATTATTTGTTACAATATTTGTAGTCTCATGGAATAAATGTCAACGAATATACTTGTCTTACTACAATAACTTAATTAGTTATTGCATTTCAGTACTGTGACCTCTTACACTTTTACAATATGTGTATCTTGCATTATACACTTGTTTTATACTTGTAACTTTTTTTTTATTGTTTTCCGTCAAGGTAAATAGAATATTTTTAGGTTTTACCAAACTCTTTGTCATGTCAACTAACATGAACTTTTCATTACTTGTTAATCTACTAGGATATGGATGACCTACTAACGTATCAATTAAGTAATAATAATGACTTCCACAAACTAACTTAAGAATCCATCATTTATCATCCTTTATAGGTTTTCCCCTAGTTTAAAGGGACACTCACATTTTTTACTTCATGTAACAGTTGTTGCAAATCTTTTTTATATTTCCTATATTTACTACTTCTTTCAGAACCTAACAATACATGTATCTTTGTTCTTTGATGACCATTTACTGTATCCAACGTAAGTATAACAACCACAAATCTAAACCTAAATCCAACCTCTTGAACCCATTTTAGCAAATCATCAATATGTATCAAATACCTATATTAATGAATATAAAATCAATATATATATATGAAATTTAAAAGTTATATCATTAATATATAATTAAAACTTTACCTTATGTTGTGAATGCATCAATACAATCAACCAAATTATCATGAATGTGATTCACTATATTATCTAAACTCATTAACATGTCAACTTCATCTGACATATTATTATTTAATAAATCTTACTCCATTGCATTTGTGAACAAAAGTTCAGAAAACTATAAACTCAAAGAATATTAGTATGGAGGTGAGATCCATAATAGAAATCAATTATGGAAAGGTGAATCAAGAATGCATTTCAGAAAAATCAATTTCGAAAATATATTCCAGAAAGTGGATTCTGGAATACATTTCTAGAAATGTATTCCGAATTGGTGAGTTTGGAATACACCTCCGAAATGTATACCAAAACTCACTTTCCATAATATATTTATGTAATTTATTTTCTGGAAATACATTATGAATTGGTGAGTCTAATATACACTACCAGAATGAACAATCCGGAAGTGTATCCCAGATTCACCAATTCGGAATGAATTTCTAGAAATTCAATTCTAGAAATGTATTATTGTTAAGTGGTAAAAAGTTGATATAATTATGTCTTGAATTGTTATAAAACCACTTAATTT